>OY757920.1:22214027-22344027 GCA_963585895.1 Sepioteuthis lessoniana
ACATATATATATATATATATAAACACACACGCACATATATATATAAAAACACACATGCACATATATATATATATATACACACACACACTTTTATATATATATATATACACACACACACACACATGCAGACACATATATATACACACATACACACACATGAATATATATATATATATATATATATATATACACACACACACACACACACACACAGGCATATATATAACAATATTTCAAATACAAAATGAAATAAAATTACGTGAAAACTCATGATTCTGACATGTCAATACTAGGTCACCTGAGATATTGGCGATGTGAAAATCAAAGCCACATGTTTTTACCGTGTTTTATTTTATTGTTGAAATATGATAATATTGCTCTGTACTTTTCTGCGTAGAGCACTATATTTTACTCATTTAAAATACTTTTGGCATTAGATCTTAATTATGAAGGCATATATATATATATATATATATATATATACGCACACACATTATGTGAAGAAAATAGAAAAACAAAGAATTCTGTGATGAATATATTTTGATGGTAAAGTAAGCTTTAAAATGTTTTGGTTTTATTAGACCTTCAATCAGGTCTTTGTACTTTATGATTGAGAAAATTTGTTGCTTGAACATAAAGTCCTGATGAACTTTTGATAAAACCAAAACATTTTAACATTGACTTTACCATCCTAATAAATTCACCACATTTGGAATACTTATTTTTTCTTCATAATATTGAATTTACATCTATACACACATTGTATGTGTATAAAATGTATGTAAAGATATTCTTTAACATATATTTGATTAAATAAGATCAAGGAATGTATTTTTTTAGTTAATATTTCTTGTTTCTGAATTAAAGAATGCCTGTCTGAATCTAACTAATATAAATATTGTCCAAACATTTATGATATATTGCTTTTAATTATACTAATAGCCACTATCAATATTAGGGAAAAACTGTTTCTTTTATCAAGGGCAATATTTATATTTATTGGATCTGTACATGAATTTTCATGTACATAATATAATAAAATCCCAGTATCTTTTGTTTAGTTGGTTGGATTTTATGGTATATCAACCCTTGTAGGTTATTTAATGCCAAATCCTCTTTATATATATATATATATATATATATATATATATATATGATTTGTAAATGAATAGTTTGCATATAACATTTTTAAATGACCCAGAGCTCATTTGTTTGTCTACGGTTATATGATTTCAAGTATTTCTATCAAACACAAATAATTCTATTGAATATTAATAATATTTTTACACTCCTCAGTGGTTTCAAGTATTTCTCACGCAAATAGTTTTACTTGCATGTTGTTGATTGGTTTCAAGTATTACTATTTAACTCTCATAATTCTATTCAACACAATTCATTCATTTGCACATAGTTAAATGGTGCTAAGGATTGCTATGATAATACCAATAATTCAATGATATGATAATACCAATAATGATAATACCAATTATTCAATTTTGCACACAGTTAAATGTTTTCAAGTTTTCCAGTCTAATGTGAGTAACTTTCTTTAGTATTAACCATTTGTTTGCACATAGTTAAATGGCTTCCTGTATTACTATCTAACACTGTTAGTTTTAATTGCACATAGTTAAATGGCTTCAAGTATTACTATCTAACACCATTAGTTTTAATTGCTCAAAGTTAAATGGCTCCAAATATATTACAATGTAACATTAACAATTCAGCTTAACATCTCTCATTTGTTTGCATACAGTTAAATGTTTAAACAGTTCTATTTGACTAATAGATAGAACCCAATCAGTTATTACCACTTCAGGTCAGAGTAGACTAGAGAGTAATAGCAATGAAGGGGTACTTCGCATTCCGCAAAGCTCCAGGGCTGAAGCCTCACCATGAGATAGTTTAGTATCATATCCAGGACATTCATTGGGTGGGAGTCCATCCTTGTCCAGGGATGCAGTCGATGTATTCTGTAGCCTCATCTAATTGGGCTCTATCTTTAGTTTAGAAGAAAAATCAACCCTCAAAAAAACTGTCTGGAGTGTGCTTATTCATGAGTGAAACTGTACATACAAAAAATATACTGATTTTTTATTGAATGCTTCTAACAGAAGAACCTGGTGTTGCCCAGGATAAAAATAATACACTAAGCCTTTTGTTAAACAAAAATTCATTCTATTTGTTTCTCTACTTTATGATTGAGAAAATTTGTTGCTTGAACATAAAGTCCTTATTAATTTTCTTTAAAAAATTTTCAGTTCTCCCTGAAAGAGTGGGGTGTGTGTGTGTATGGGGGGTCCTACAAATGTAAATTTTATTTGCATTCTGAATAAACAAAAGACTTCCTGATCACTTTTATGTTTAAATGATTTGCATCACCAAGAACAGAGGGGAGGGTATTATACCCCCCGCTCACATTCCTCTCTATGTTTGATGTCTTTAAAACATGTTTTGAGGTAAAAGAAGTTCACATGAAAATTTCTTATCTAGATTTGCTCATCAGCCAAAAACTCTTTCTGTGTTATGTTCCTCCCTAGAGTTTCAATCTTAAATGAAATTGGACACTCTTGTAGAGGCCTTTGCTTCTGGACAAATTAGACCTTCCAGATCAATTTTAAGCTAAAACGTTCTAAGCAACTCAGAGAGTGGGAGTGGGCTGTACCTCTTTCCAGTAACATTAAAATGCTACTTGAGGTGAAAAATAGTTCACCAGCCAAGTTTCAAGATTGACCCATTAGCCAAGGAGTCCATAGGTAACAAGAAAAAGAAGCAACCAAAGAGAATTGTATGGAGAGATTACTTGATGAACTGTGTGGGTGTATTTACCTAACCCCTCCTCCATGTGCTGAATGAAACTCTAGGTCAATTTTTAAGCTGAGTACAATTGGTTTGAATTCAGATTTGTCCTTCTCCCGGATCAGTTGACATACAAAGAATTCAGTCTGCCCTTGTATTTACCCATAGCTTGGAGGAGATTTGATGAATTCATACCTTTTCTAAAGGCATTAGTGCAAAGCAAAAGGTAAACAGCCTCATCCTGGATTTGAACTCAAGCTGCTAAGTTCATTACCTATGGAATAACCCCAAGTGCCTCCACATTGTATGGGTTTATAAATGCTTCAATGCCAGTGACACTTCCTCCCCTCAGTCTGACACTGAATGTTTGAAAGTTGTTTTGAATTAAATGATCAAACAGGAGATCAAAACAAATCAAGTTACATTTAGTGCACTTCATCCAATCCCAAATGGAATGCTATAAAAAAAAAACAAAAAAAAAAAAACTGAATGAATCTAAGATTATTGAAATTTGAATTCCCATTGCTTTGTGAATCAAATTATTTTGTTTGTTTTTGACAGTGTCTGTTGGTTTCTCAATATAAAAAAAGATCAGAACTGACTTGACATTAAATATACATAAAATGGAAATTTTACCAATCAATAGAAAACATTATATTTCCTATTACAACTAATGTTAATCTCACTGGAAAGCAAAAGATTGATTTATTTCTGTGGTCAATGGCTATGAAAAATTACTGCTTTAAATAAACTTCTAATATTTTTGTATAAAAAAAAAAAAAAGACTGTTTTCCTTTATTGACTGAAAAGGATGTATATGTACACAGTATTGCTCATTAGTATTCGAACAAACAAACAATTTAAGAGTTAAAAACAAGAACATTATCTAAAAATAATCAAATTTTATTGCAATTAACATAACGAGCCTGCCATTTAGTCGTGTTTTGTGATTTTGAATGATTAATTTCTGGAAAATGTTTTTTAAATAGAATTAAATAATCAAATTAAAAAATTTTCTATCTTTCTAAAATTTTTAATAGAATAAAATTATTGAATGAAAAAAAAATTTTTTTTGTTCTGGTTTTTCTAAGATTTTGGTCAGAATCAATTTATACAAGAGTTAGCTGATAAGTTCAAAGACTGACCAAGATGATTTCATGGAATGTTACCAAATTAGGTTTATTTTTCAACATAGTCTCTCTTAAGGTTCACACACTTCTTCCATTGACGTTGCAGTACTTGGATCCCTTTGGTAAAAAAACTTATCAATTGCAGATATGACATCAGCATATAAACTTTTCATATACAGGTTGTCCCAAAAGTCACTTTGGTATTTCTAAATGAAAGACTATGCTTTTTTTGTTGTTGGTAATTTAAGGTTTGCTCATTAACCTTGAGTCTATAGGTAACAAGCAAGCAAATGAAGAGAATATATGATGGTCATTCAATAAATAAGGGTGATTTTTTGAAAAAAAAAAGCTAAAATCTTTTTTTCAGATTTTTTTTCCATGAATGTAAAATTATCTTAATCTCACAAAAATATTCATTTTGGGGCTATTTAAAATAGTGGAAAATCAAAAAAGTATGCCAGGATTGAACAGAGGTCTGCCATCAAATTTTTGGTGCCTGAGAAGTGCAAACCATGTGAAATTTACTGAAGAATATGTGATGTATATGGTGAAGTATGTTTTGTCAAAAAATTTTACAAATGTACTTAATGTGGGTTTGGCTTTATGAGTTTGAGTTGAAAAAGGCAGTCCATGCAGTGGAATCACACTGACTCTCCAGCAAAGAAAAAGTTCTGGGCACAGTGGTCAGTAAAGAAGTTCATGCTGACAATGAAAGAATCCATCGCTATTGATTATCTTGAAAAAGGTACAATTGTAAACAGCTCCTTTGGCAAAATTCACCTTATTTATTGAATGACGAGATCGTCACCAGAGCTAATTTCAGAAGTAGGTAAACAAAATTGGTATTTTCCAGTAAGATTATTTTTTTGAGTCTTTGTATTTTGTAATTACTATTAAGGAAAATCAATTTTTTTGTTTAACAAATGCATATAAACGGGTAGCCCTAAATATATAGATAAATCTGTAAGTCCTTATTCTAATGATTCTAAAAGCCATTCTTTTAAACATTTTTTAATATCATCAATTTTTTTTGCTAAGGCTCTTAACTGGGTGAATATCAACCTTATATATAACATTGTAAGGTAAAAATTTCTGATCAAAATTCAAGTAATAACTATGTGTTAAGCTACAGACTTATTGATCCATCCTTATATGCTTCCTGAGATATAAATTGAGATCTTTTGTAACTGGAAATTGCAGATATACCTGTTGGCAATGAACTAACCTGGGCCAACTATTTACACAAATAAAGTTTGTATCTTGTGTATGGGCCGACCCCCCCCCCAACAATATTCTAAGTTTTTAAGTCTCAGAAAGTCACATGGTATGTTAGTATATAGAGTACACTGAAACCTTGCTTGATTCTTTGGTTTCTTTGTTTAATGGCATATCAACCTTTGTAGGTTATTTAATGCCTAAAGCTATTCTTTGAGAAGAACAGTAGTCATGCTATTTAACCCATAGTTGGGAGGATAAGGGGCTTCATACCTTTCCCACAGGTATTTGCCCGAAAGTGAACGTAATAGCGCAACTGGAGTACGAACTCGCTTACTACGATTCCGCAGTCCATCGGTTTAACCATTACACCACGAGGACACCCCCACTTTGCTTGAATAAGGTATGAAGTGACAAGAGTCATGAGAGAAGACAATGTGATTCTTTTTTTATAAGAAAAGAAAGAGTCAACAAGTTTTACAAACAAAAACTTGCGTCTTTGAGAATTGTAGATAAAAACAGAAATGATGGCTTGATGAGTTTGATACAAGACACGAATGTTTAAACATACATTTGTATCAAATAACAGTTGGGTTAAATTATTGTGAAAACTATCAATCAAATAAGGAACATGTCAAGTGCATCACAGAATTGTATAAACTTTGTAAAGCAGTCTGCAGTAAAAAAACAAAAAAACATGTCAATGGAAAGTTGAAGCAGCCTTTTTTCTAAAAAAAAAAAAAAAAAAGGTTGGTTTCTTTGTTTAATGGCATATCAGCCTTTGTAGGTTATTTAATGCCAAAGCTATTCTCCTAAAAGAACAGTAGTGGTACTATTTAACCCATAGTTGGGAGGATGAGGGGTTTCATACCTTTCCCAAGGGTATTTCCCCAAAAGTGAATGTAATAACGCAACTGGAGTACAAACTTGCTTACTACAATTCCGCAGTCCATCGGTTTAACCATTACACCACGAGTACACCCCACTAAAAAAAAAGTAGCAAGATAATCTCCCACATAATCTTATGGTGGATATTAATCATATACATAGGTTATTCAATAAATAAGGGTAACTTTTTTTAAAAAAACAAAATCAATTTTTTCTGAATTTTTTCCCAGAAAACACTGTATTATTTGAAATTGGTTTATAGAAAAAAAAATTATTTTAATCTTGCAAAATTATTTGTTTTGTGGTTATTCAAAATGGTGGCTAATCAAATAGAGTGCTCCAGGCTTGAACAGAGGCTTGTCATCAAATTTTTGCTGAAATTTAAGGAAGGTGGGTGTTTGAAGAAGCATGTTCTTTATAAAAAATGTTTACAAATATATTAAACCAAGATTGGCCACTATGTGCCTGAGAAGAAAAGACAGTTTATGGAGTTAAAACACACTGACTCTCTAGTAAAGAAAAAGGTCTGGACACAGTAAAAGTCATGATGTCTGTTTTCTAGGATAGGAAAGGATCCATCACTATTGATTTCCTTGAAAAAAGGTACAACTGGAAACAGTGATTCTTACTACCAACTTCTTTGACCAAATTCACCTAATTTATTGACTGATCCTGATAGATTGAATATTATTCAGTAAAAATTTCAAATTAAAATTTTTCAAATAACTATCATAATTATTTGTACATAAGACATTTTTTTCCAGATTTTTCAGCCCAAAAGTTAGGGGTGTATATTATACTCAAGAACTGTATAATTAACTTTTTTTTTCTGGCCATATGTCTCACCATATTTAGGATGAGATGACCAAAAGTAAGTTATATCTATAGTCCCAACTCATATGTTTTATGCTGCTGCTTAGGAATATTCACTGAAATGTGTGTTTTTTATATTTTTGTGTTCTCCTAATGTAAGCTTATTTTTGACTGAAGCCACTTGCATTTTTGTGCGGACATATCTATGTATGCTCTAAATACAGTGTAAATTTTAGACATTGGTTTGGTTTGGTTTCTTTGTTTAATGGCATATCAACCTTTGTAGGTTATTTAATGCCAAAGCTATTCTCCTAGAAGAACAGTAGTTGTACTATTTAACCCATGGCTGGGAGGATAAGGGGGTTCATACCTTTCCCAAGGGTATTTGCCCGAAAGTGAACGTAATAGCATGACTGGAGTATGAACTCGCGTTCTACGATCCCGTAGTCCATCGCTTTAACCATTACACCATGAGTACACCCCCTTTAGACATTGTGTAAACTATATAAATTCTTATTTTTAGTTAGTATGCACTAATAAAAGTTGAATAAATACTAAATTTTGGTTAAATTTAGCTGCTAATAACACCTATAAACATTATGCTATATATCCTGCTGGACAGTTGAGAGTGAATTTTTGGGACTTATAAAAATTTAATGTTCTTACACCACTATGATTACTACTATTGGGTACGATTTTTTATCTGAGCTCATATAACAATTTTTTTTATCTAACCATTTTGATCTAATCTTTCTTATCTAACTGGAAACCCTGAATGATAAAAATCATCAAGCATCATCTCAGAAATTCAGGCAACTAAGTATTGATGCATGTTACATGTTTTAGCAAATATTCATGAATAAACGGTAACACCAGTTTTTCAGTTGTAACTGAAATTGTGAAGTAATCACTCCTACCTTTTTATTAGAAAGAGTCAAACAAAGGATGAAATGATACGTTTGCTCCCAAGAACCATGGGTAAAATTGTACTTTTAGTTTGGCAAGAATGGTCAAAACAATATTTCTATTTTCTTTTAAAACCAATATAGAATTACATTTCATAAAATCAGGCAATAAATAAAGAAATTGAAGAGTGAAAGGAAAAACAGGATTTAAGAATTAAGGAAAAACAAAAAAAAAAAAAAAAGTTAAGAATTCATTTTATGAAACCCAGTTTGTTTTTCAGGGCTCTGAACATCCTACTCTTTCCTGAATCCAAATCTGTCTCCACATCTCTGATTTCTCTCTTTGACCAAATTTGTCAGCCTACATATACATTTTACTCCATAGCCCTTTTCTGCCTTGTCACTCAGTTGACATAGTTTCAAAAAGCCTGACATTCCTAGTAAGTATTTTGGAACACAAACATATTTGTTTATATAGTGTCACCTGTCAGATGGTGAGTTTGGCATACCCTTCTGCCATTTCAATAACTTTGTCTACTAATCTAGTAGCTGGACTTCATAACATCACTTTTTATAGTTATTACTATTTCAGAAGTAGTTGAGAGAGTGGTTTGTCTAAGTACTCTCTTAGTCCTTTCTCTTGTCATTAATTTAGTCAAAATATCTGGTGATTAGAGTGAGTGTAAGGAGAACTTGGTTCCTGCTTTTTACAAGAGTGTTAGCACAAATATAAGTGAATATAAGCAGCCTGAACTAGGACTTGAAGTCTGTTTGCTGTTTCCATTTTATTCTGATAATTTACTTTACCTTATACCTCCTTTTAGTATATATATATATATATATATATATATATATATAAAATCTAAGGGGTGGTGGATTCATGCCTTTCTCAAGGGAATTAGTGTTAAATAGCATAAATAGCCTCAACCAAAATTTATATCCGGTTTCTCATTGGTGTGCCAATAACTGTTACTATTTACTAGTTATATATTTGATATAAGTATTTAAAAAAATTTTTTTCTTTTTAATGAACTTTTTTGATCATTTGGTTTAATAAGATTTCTTTGTCAACTTTCATCCAGGCATTCTGATTGTAAAATGAAAAAATTTTCTATGGAGTTATATATATATATATATGTCATTTTTATCCCAATTACCAATCACATACCCTGCTGGTTAGGCTTAGGATATGCTGACTGAATGTCCTGCAAAGGAGTAAGACTCTTAAAAAAAAAAAAAAAAAAAAAAAAAAGAAAAAAAAAAGAAAAAGAAAAAAAGTTTGTCTGGGTATAACGCTAGACTGCATCTAATAGTGAGGATTCAGTTTGTAGAGAAGAGGAAAATCTCGTATTTTGGTTTGGCGCGCAATTTGATTCAACACTGAACTTCACCCAATCAGGATGACTTATCCTATTCAGCCCGGACCTTCTTTTTCCGGCTAGCAAAACGGGTGAGCGGCCAAACCCAGTCTCTTCGGCTTGAGACGGCGACCAGAACAGACGTGTCTCTGGTCGTCCCTGCTTAGCGATGCTTTTTAGCTAAACAAGCCACCCAGTGTGGACATCTTACTGTGGCTTTAACACTAGCAGCAGCAACATGGACACTCAACGAGGGAACCATCCAATTTATGGATTTCTTACAAGGAATCCCAGTTGAATATGAATTGGATGCATTCAGCATGCCTTCCACTGGCACTACTTCATGTCACCCCAAAAATTGGCAATGTCGATCCGAGCGTAACTCCGCTCTCGACACACTAGTCACCTTTTCACTTTTGGTCCATATTAATGGAGATAACACATACTCTCCCCAAAAATACCAGACACACAAAACTACACGGCGACTCTAAACACAATCCCTCACACGTCCAACAACACGCTGCCATCTCAACATCCCGCTAAGGCATTTTGTCTCCAACACTAATAAGCCTAAACACCAAAAACAAACCATATTCAAAGCTGCAAATAAAGAACTTTCGTTGTTGTGTTGTTAAAGCAAAGTTTCGTAATTCATTGGTGTTGCCTTAAAAAATATAGTCTTCGGGAATTAAACAAATTCCTCGAAACCGCTATAAGTTCTTGAGATCTGGAGAGTGTGTAGTACCCATTCATTGCCATTACTCCCAGGTCCACTCTGACCTGGAGTAATACCTGTTATGGCCCCATCTATTGGTCAAATAGATCTGTTTAAAATTATTTGTATTTGATAAGATTGTGCACAAAAAAACCTCTTAAACAACTACACAAAATATGTCAATATGAATGTACAGTGAATGCAATTCCTTAACTTTTGGGCATCAAATAATCCCTGAAGGGTTGATATGCCATCAAAATCAATCAGTTAATCATATTTCTCATCAACTTATATGGCTGGTTGGTTGCCCAGAATCATCTCCAGTAAAAGCTGGGATTCATTTTTATCCTTCATTTCTCTTTGGAGTTGCAGTTTTGAAAGTCTAGTCAAGTCTTCTTGTGATCTCTGCTATATAGTTCCTTATTAGTCTAAAATAGAACCAGTTTCTGCTGGACTTAATTAGGGAATCTTGTAATATGTGCCATGAATTTTTAGTGTTAAGACTGACCAAAGTTTTTGATTTGTCCTAAGTAGACGATTTGAGGTAAGTTGTAGTCGAAGGCTATAGTATTGAACACTTGTAGATTGTCTTTGTAAGTTTGTCATATCTAAGTATTATAACACTATAGTTTGGTCCAGTTACTGGTACCAAAATGTAACAATATGGTTTGCATCATCTGGGTACTTATCTTGGGCATGGTACCAAATAGTACTATGGTTTGGCTCAGCACTAATTATAACACAATTGCTTGGTCTGGTACTGAACGTGATACTATATTCTGGGGTCTATTACCTTTTGTAGTGCTATCATTTGGGTATTGTACAAAACGTAACAATATTTTGGCACGGCACCACTGTAACAATATTGCGGTCATGACTACCAATGCTGATACCAGCACCAAATGTAATACTGTTGTGCACAACAACATTTGTACCAAAAGTAATAATAATGATTGGTCTTATCCTGGTAATAATGCCAAATGTCGTACTATAGTTGTAATAGTACTTTTACTTTGGTCTTATCCTGGTAATGGTACCAAATGCATTTCCAGATAGTTTGTATATCAATCCTCTCTGTGACCATGCTGGGTTTAAAAGATTCACAGATAGGGAATGCAACGAGGTGATCTGTTGAAACAAAGTTGCCTGGGTGTTGGCTACACAAAAGCAAGAAGAACTCTTTGTCAACAATTAATGATCATTTATTGTTCGATGTTCAGACTGCATACAGTAGCACAAGAGAGAGAGAGAGAGAGAGAGAGAAAAAATCTGTAAGGGTCTATGAACAGACACAAAGAGATACCCCCTCCTCAGCCCAACTGAACTCTCTGATACAAGTTCTAACTGACCCAACTGACCAAAATTCGCTAATTTTTATATATCTAAATTCAGGATATCAGTAGGGTGATTTCATCTTGCTAAGTTATAGTGTAATCTCATATGTGTCCCTAAATGTGTTTTCATTTCCCCAAACAAACATGTGACTAGACATGGATCTCTTTTATTTACATTTGGCCTTCCTGTGTAGATGACAGTCCTCGGGTAGATTGGTTGGTTGTTTGGGTTTTATGGCATATCAACCTTTGTAGGTTATTTAACGCCAAATCCATTTTTATGCAAATAGTTCTATTTCAAAAATTCAGTTTAGTATGAGTACATAGTTTAACAGTCAAAAACATCCCCACCTCAAGTCATTTACTTTATTCAAACAATTCTAATCCAGCCAATTCAGTTTAGCATAAGTATAGCTTTTGTTTACACACAATTGAATGTCAAAACAGTTCTATATTAAACAATTCAGTTTAGTGTAAGTAGAATTTCAATGTCAAAAACAGTTCCATTTCAAACCATTCATTTTAGCATAAGCACGCAGTTTAAATGTAAGTACAGTTTAATTGTCAAAAACATTTCTATTTCGATCTATTCAGTTTAGTCAAACAGTTCTAATTCAAACAATTCAGTTTAGCATAAGCATGTAGTTAGTTCTATTTAACCCATAGATAGGGTGTTATCAGGTGCTACCATCCTAGGCCAGAGTGAACCTAGGAGCAATGACAATGAAGGGGTGCTCCGCATTCCCCAAAGCTCCATCATCACTGGAACCTCACTATAAGATTGTTTAGTGTCATATCCAGGACACTCATTTGTGGGGGGGGAGGCTTACCCCTCTGCAGAAGTGTAATTGATGTATTATACAGCCCCAGGTGACTGAGCAACCTCTGGTAGAGATGCATTAGCTTGACCTTTCCAATTTGACTTACATTTCTGCTCAAAGATTTCAGCTAACAGCTAACTGAAAAATTTGTGGCCTAACCAAACCAGATAATGAAATAATCAACCATCACAGAAACTGGGTTATAGTACCAAAACTCATGGCTAAAATTGAATTTGAGAGAAAAACAATTCAGATACTTGTAGCACCAAAGATTATGGTTTTAATATTTCCTCCTGAAGAACAATGCAAAGGGTAATTCATCATGATTTAACAACCATATATTTTATTACCAGAGCAAATTTAATTGAATGAATACAGAAAAGACATGAAATACATTTTAGAGAAAAGTCTTACTGTATTGTCAAAGAGTCTTTTGGTATAAGTTGAGAGTCCTTAATTATGCACATAGATAAAATGGAAGTGTTGAATTAAGACTAATATGTCTAAGACATAACATCATATACCATGTGACATGAGGTCATTTGGAGACCCCATGTCCATATGTGGTCTGCTGGGGCCATGAGTGAAAGAGAATTTGACTTTGCAGTGCCCTTCTTTTATATGATACTTTGAGTATTCCACCTTGCAGCCATTAGAATTACTATTTGACAAGAGATATAATCCTTACAATGTCATTGTTAACATGAAGGTATTGTGGAATGGATGTTTCTCATAATTTATTTAGTCATCAGGGTGTTGCACTGAGCAATTCCACTCCGGGGTTTCTCTCAGGACAATTGGGTCACTTACAATTTTCTATCCTCTCTACATCACATAATCAGTGAAATTGTCAATATAAACAATTTTATCCAAATATTCTGGAAATATCACAATAGATTAATTTAAATTCATTTGGATGATTATTTTTGGATTAGATTTGTATTTTCCGATACAAATGAAGCTCAGTGAGCCTGCTCAGAAAAAAAATTCACCTAGTTTCCTCCAAAAATAATTTTTTTCCTCTTTGAAAAAAATCATTTCTTAACCCTTAGAACCTGAAGGTATCCTGGTACTTTCCCATAACGTGGTGGCATTGAAGGATTTTAGGCATTTGGGTTCAAAGAGTTTAAAAAGAAAGCACCATTCTAAAATTCTGACACTTGGTGATTCTTTACCCACAAAACTACATAAATGTATATGGCGTATTGGTTATCATTGTAAGGAATGAACATGGTGACCCAAGTTCAAAATCCTGGACAAAGCTGTTTGCATTTCACTTATTCTTCCTCTAGCTATGGAATAATGGCAACTGGTCAAGGAGAAGGAAAACTCTATATTCAAACCAATAAAATTCTGCTTAAAAACGTCCTGCTTGTACTGATTTAACAACCATATTATTATTACCTGAGCAAATTTACCCACATTACTACCCACATTATTACCAGAGCAAATTTACCCACATTATTACCAGAGCAAATTTACCCACATTCCCCACCAAGCCATATTTTGACATAAAGTCATTTTATAGTTGGGCAAATAAATTGGGACTCATGTGGCTGTCACAAAAAAATGCTTCATCTCCACAGCATTCCCTTTTTAGGGAGCCTTAGGTTTCAAGAGATAAACTTAATCCTGCTAAGTAGGTAGTGCCTGGAGAGAAGGGCTCTTTACTCTCCAATGAACCAAGTTCCAAACTGACTTCATGAAAAAACAACAGCTTTTTGTAACTGAAGGCAGATTGTGATTGTGACAGACAAGGAAGGGGGAGAACATACCTGAGCATTCATATCTAACTTACTTGATTCTTGATGGAGCTTTACTTTTTCAATAGACTGAACAAAAAACATGAATTCTTTTCTTCATCACAAGTGTCCATTTATTAAGGAAATAAAGATTCCATTTGGATAACTTTAACAAAACTGGCCACTTATTATTTGTGAGGAATATATCAAAATAGAAAGTATTTTTATTTCCTTCTGATTAAAAAAAACATATTTTATCTCGTTGGATATGATCAGATATTTATTAAAATAAAATTTTTACAGAGAAAAACAGAATGAAGAAAATTACTAATAAGGGAAGTAACTCCTATTTGCAATAAAAACATTTGTCTCCCTTGTATAAAAAATGTCTTTTCATCGACTCAATGGAAAATCATGTCTTTAGTCCAGATCTTAATGAATGAAAAAAAATGCTAAGGGTATATATCCGAAGATGATAGATATCTAATCAATAATCATAAAAAGAAAAAGAAAATAGATTTTTAATGATATTTCAATATTATTTTCATGTTTTCCTCTTTGTCTTCTGAACCAAAAGTTCTGCTTTGGGTTACCCTTACTGCATTTTTAACCTGGACTACATAAAATTTTATACTGGCCCATTGACATCATGGTTAGAGTGTTTGCCAATGGCCCGGGAGACCAGGGTTCAATCCCAGCTCGAGTCATACCAAAAACTAAAAAAAATGGTACTTGATGTCTCCTTGCTTGACACTCAGCATTATAAAGGTACCAGTCAAGGGTAAGTGGAGCAATCCTGGAAAAGGAGTAGTGCCTTCTTCTACACCTCAGTGTAGAAGCTAATGAAAAAGGAGCCTTTGAGTTGCCCTCGACTATGGTTGGCCACCTTACTTACATAAAGTTTTATGTATTCATCAAATGTTGATTTTTTACAAGAACATTTTTCAAAATTATTTCAATATTCTATAAAAAAATAATTCTTCACTGTTCAAATGTTTTAGCTGATATTATTTCTTAGTTTTATGCAGTTGAACTGAAGCTAGAAGATTTTAAAAACTGACTGACTGTTTTCAAGTCCAGAAATTTCCATAAAGGTCCAATATATTTTTATTAAATAAAGCATTATTAATCAATATATTCTATAATCCAACTATCTCAATTAGAGTTGTTTTTCATCATAGCAACTCAGAGCATTAATAATCAGCTTGGTTCAGAAATTAAAATAAAGCTTATACTTTATATTGTCATTTATGGAAGAAATATGAAAAATAAAATTTGGTGAATTATCAAAAGTTTAACTCATTTCTGAGCTTCAACAAATAAGGATTCGGAAAACTTTTGAATTCTTGAAGAGAATGATGGAATGACTAAACTGTTTATGTGGTTATTATGTCAATACATGTAAGTGTTATAAAATGGCTTTCCTGATCCTAACGGATGTGTTGAAGTGTAGCAGTCTCTAAGTCAGAGCATTTCATCACATCTGAAAATAGAATTAACCCAAGTGGGTGATTATTACCAAAAATAACTTTTCCCTATTGATCTTGTGGGTCTGGGACCAGCTATCCACTGCTAGAGAATAGAAGTCCAGTATTCAAAGAGAACAGACCTAATGTATCTTACTGCTACTCCAACTGCTGAACCAAAATATCAGTTTCAAATTTCATGACCTATAAGTTTAATCCTCATGGGAATTCAGGACTGAAACACAAATAATCAATTAAAAAAAGAAAAAAAAAAAAAAGAAAAGAATACTATTAACAGTTATGTACACTATACACATAGAAAATTAATACATGCACAAAAATATATTTTGTAGATTGTAAATGCATAAAAAGATAATGTCTGTTCAATTTGTCTCCTGTTATTTGTTTTCTGTTTGTGTGTTTTATTTATTCCTTTCAGCATTAACCTTTTATTTCAGTTAACCAGAAGACTCTTCTGCTACAATATTAAGGTATATTTTGTTAAAGCAACTTGTTTTGCCAATTTGTCAAACATGCTATCCTTGCAAGAGAAGCCTATGATAGACAAGTGGGGCTAGAGGCTTTTTTAATTGAAGCAAATGATTAGAAAAGTTTGTGTCTTGAGTTTTACCAGTTAGATTTCTGGAGTATTACAGTTTGGTTAAGTGTTTCTTGGGGTTTTAACATTCTTGAAGCTCCTTTTTAGAGGCTTCAACATGTTATATTCTGAGTTGTGGGCGAGAAATGCGTATGGTTGCAAAACAAAGAACGTATAGATACTCACAATAACACAGTAATGATGTTATAGAAAAATTTTATAAATAGATTAAGTACAGAGAGTAGAAGGGAGAAATATGTTTACAGTTGAAGAATGAATTCAGTGGTAATAGTCACAAAGTTCATGTACTGTACTTGTCTCGTGGTGAAGGGATAGTTACAAAGTTCCCGTGGTGAAGGGATGGTTTTCTCGGAATTAGGACAATGTTCTTAGCGGTGGCGATCGTTTGATGTATCGGATGACAGGCGCCGGACGGTGTGTAGAATCCTTAACACGGGTCGTGTGAAGGAACAAGTCTGTGGTGTAGGAACGCGACTGCTGATGATTATTTGGTCCGTCTATTTATACATTTTCTGTAGGCTCAGAACGGCAATTTTTGTGCCCCGCGGGAAGCGTTCCGATTGGATATTTATTAATGTATTTTTTTTTGTTAATTTATCGCAAACGGAAGTTCTGTGCGGAGCCCATGCGTGAGCGACTAACTTTTCATTTTGAGTTGAGAACTCGAAGTGTTAACTTCCGTTTTTTTTTCTTTTCTTCTTTTCTTTCTTTTTGTTTTTTCAAATCAAGGCAAGATCTCGTCTTGTAACAAATATATCCTTAGAAGATGAAAGGAATTTCCTTCTTGCTATGAAAGGTAGTTTGGAAAGTCATAGAGATTGCCAAAATTATTAACACAATAATAAACACGGGAGCCAAATTATAAATGTGTTTGTTCATTTCTTTTGTCATTGGGATCAAGTGACCAACTCTTTGTTTCTTCAACCTTTTTGAGAGACCCTCAACTTAACAAAGGAATATCAATAGTAATGAATCTTACTTTGTTGAATGGTATATCAACCTTCATGGGTTATCTAATGTCAAAGCCATCCTCATAGAAGAACAGCAGTGATACTATTTAAACTATAGCCGGGGGGTTCATTATCTTTCCAAAGTGTAATGGTCCAAAAGTGATTGTAATATATACGAGTTTGAATTTGCTTACTTGAAGACCGCAGTTCGGCTGTTAGCCACGGGTACTTCCCCTTATAAATCTGTAAAAATGTTGGAACAAAAAATCTTTAAATTTCTGCCTATCATCAATATTTAAACCATGAAATTAAAAGATATGATAATATTAATGGTGTGTGTGAAGTTATATATTATTGATAATAAATTATAAGTAAACATAATATCATATTTGAGTGAATGTTGGAAATAAGTTTATTAAATCATCTTGAATTTTCTTCTGTTTTTCTTTTTTTAATATTAACTTTGCTTGAAAATGTGATAAGTTAAAAATCCAGGTTGTTGCTTGATTGTTTGAGAAAAAAAACCTCTCATTTAATTTGTTGTTGTATGTTATGCTTATGAAGTAAAATACAAACCTCTTTAAATTAAAAATGTCAACTGTCTCAAAATGATGCATGAAGAATGCATTTCAGTTATCTCCCATTAGTACAGCTTTCTTGTTTTCATAATAGCCCTGTTGGTGTGGCTTAGAATATTCTGATTGTGACCCCTGCCGAGGAGTAAGACCCTCATTCTAAAAAAAATGAGTATCCTGGGTATGACACTAAACTGCATTGGATGGTGAGGATCGTTCTGGGGAGTGCGGAGTGCCTCTTCCTTGCCATACTCTCAAATCTATTCTGATCAGGAGTGATCATACCTAGTAGGGTCCCATCTACGAGACAAATAAATCCGTTTAAAAATTATTTGCATGTGATAGGATTGTGTGCACCCCCCAAAAAACCCTCAAGAAACAACTACACAAAAAAATGTAAATATAAATGTGATTCCCTAACCTCTAGGCATCAAATAACCCTAAACAGGTTGACATACTGTTAAAATCAGTGAATCATAATCTTGTATTTCTACAAAGGCTTTTTTAGGGATTAGGAAATCACACCAACAAACATTTTTACAAATCTTACTGGGGAGAATATAAATATCAGCCTCTGATGTAGTTTTGGTGTCTGGCTTATTGATTATTTTTCTAATTATTTTGGATGTATACATGGATTTTTATCATTAAGGTTTTTGGACTATTGTCTTCATCTTTATTGTTATTTCCACAACGTTTCGGTCGATATGTCCTCTGGCCTTCTTCAGGTGTTTGTCGAAGTTGGGAACCTACGTCCTTTATTGAATCCATGAGGGTCGCCTGTTCTTATTCTGTTAGCCATGACTGGGTACAAGTGTTAAGTATTCCTGTATTGTTACTCGCCTGCAGTCAGGATCATCTAGAGGTTGCAGGTTCAATAGTCTGAAAACCCTTAATGATAAAAATCATCAAGCTTTGTCTCAGAAATTTAGACAACTATATACATAGATATTTGAATATTGAGGTTTTTAAAAACTTTTATTCATTATGTTTGTAGATGAGTTTGTTGGTAAAATTAGGTATCTATGAAATCCAGTTTGCTAGAATTGTTATTTGTGATGTTTGTTTTTTGACTTTTGCAAGGATCTATTTTATATATCCCTTCTTTCTAACATGGTGTATTAAAGAAATGGGATATAAGAGTAATTAAAGGCATTCTTAATAAATCCTAAATCTAAATATTAGGGTTATATATTCTAAAAGCTGATTTGTATAAAATTTCTGAGATGCAGCTTAATGATTTTTATCACTTAGAATATTTAGACCATTGTGATACTCATGTTTCGGCCGAACTTGCAACCTCCAGATAATTTCTCTCAGAAGCACTTTCAAACCAAATGCCTTATCCACTGCACCGTGTGTCTGTTGGGTCAGTAAAATGGTAATTCTTGTGTATGGAGTGAGTGAGGGTGAGGCTCTCTGTGACTGGATATACTAATCACATGATGAGCCCAGAGGATTATTTGTCGCTGCCTCCCACCAGACAGGACTTGACACAAGGTCAAAAGCCTGAAGGCCGATTAAAGTGGGGATAAGGGGGAAGGGAAGGTCGGGAACAAGTCGAGACTCGAACCCTGCTGGTCTGTGCTGCTCATCGGCTCACTTGGGCCCAGAGGTCTTGGCGCAGAAATCCAAAATCCAGCCAGACAGATTCTATCAGACGTCCCGTGAGGCAGGAATGTTAAAGGCTCTCAGAAAGACAACCCTAAGATACCAGATATCTTCTTTAGTGCACCAGTAAGTCCCTCAAACTCAACTTTATACACAGGGAGGACTGTATATTGTTATTAATTGTTTCATGTGTTGAATAATAAATTGTTAGAATTAAACAAAGTTTTATTCATTTATTTGTTGCTGTTCACCTTAGAATAAATGCCATACAAACACACTATGTCCTTATCTGGCAGGTTCAATTACAACTGCAGATAAGAATTACAAGGAATACTCACTGTAACTGGCCATAGTTTACAGAATTGGAACAGTCGAAATGGTTCAGTTCAAGGTTCTGTGTAGGCTCCCAAGTTTGACATGAAACACCTGAAGAAGGTCGAAGGACATATTGGCCAAAACAACAAAGAGGAGGTCAGTCATCCAAATATTTTCAGTGCTAAAAATTCTAAGAGCTCTTTAACAAAATCCGAATATTATTTTGTGATGGGAATAGAAATACATGTATGTATTTACCAAACCTTTTTGCCTCTGGCAGGGTGCGGTAAGAGATCAATTTTTAAGTAGAGTATCATCATTAAGTTGTACTGATAGCATCGAGTACCATGACTTTCTTCCCCACTCCATCAGAGGCATTAGTTTGGTTGGGATGGGTTTTATGGCATATTAACCATTATAGGTTATTTAATGCCGGATCCTGTTTACACATATATATTGAATATATATATAATTTGAAAGCACATTTCGTAAATAACATTCTTTAATGAGCCTGAGCTCTTTTTGCACACAGTTAAATGGTTTCAAGTATTGCTATATAACAATCACAATTTAACACGTCATTTGTTTGTGCACAGTTTATTCTATTTGATCCATAGATAGGACCCTATCAGGTGCTACCACTCTAGGTCAGAGTGGACCTGGGAGCAATTGCAATGGAGGAGTAATCCACATCCCCCAAATCTCCAAAGCTGGGGCCTCACCATCTGTTGGTTTAATGTCATTTTCAGGGCACTTGTTGGGGAGTCTTACTCCTTGGCAGAGATGCAAGTCTGTGTAATCTATAGCCCCAGCTCATTGGGCTAGAGGCATTTGAGTAAAATGAAATTCAAATAGCTTCATCTAGGTTTTGAACTTGGCTTGTTAGGTCCATTTCCTATAATAACAACCATTATGCCATGAGTGCTTCCAATGAAACAGAAAGGCATGTAATTATTTTTATTGGTTGATTTGCTGTATGTTATTGAGTCTAATTCATCATTATTTCTAATAATTAAAAGTTTCATAAAAGGTACAGAATCATTTGTTTCTTTTACCAGGCCATTGGCCTAATGAGTAGAGTGTTCACCAATGGTCCAGGAGACCAGAATTCAATCTCTGGTCGAGTCAAAAAATGGGACTTGATGCCGCCTTGCTTAGCACTCAACACTAAAAGGTGAGGATCAAGGGTAAAGTTGAGCAATCCTGGTGTACTACAATAGCTAATACACCGCGGTGTAATAGCTATTGAAAAGGGAGCCTTCAGGTCACTCTCGACTAAGGTCGCCAACTTTACTTTTCATAGGTGAAATCTATGGTTGATTCAACTTTATTGAGTGTATCACTGATATTTGATATCTTTATATTGTAAGGATAAATGATTAATGTATCATTAATGTATTGGAAATATATATTGTATCCAGCGGCGACTCTAGCCTATTTTTGCTACTCGTGCCCCCCCCGCTCTCTGTCAACTTCAGTTCCCAACCCGTGGTCAGTGGACCCAAAGTAAGTCATCATAGTTGGTATTGCGTTATTCTCCATTGTATAGCACAGATTGACAAACGTACCTTGCATGGTGTTTTTTTTGTAAACAATCAAGATACTATATAATTTGTAGTCTTGTTAATACAGTAGATAAGATAATTTTTTTTTCCTTTCAAAAGTATAGAAGAAAAGAGATGTCCATTACTATGACGAGAAAAATATGTTTATTAGAATAAAGAAACTGATGACAATATACACAGACACAGCTAGTAGTTTCAATTTCGCTTAAAATAAAGATTATTTGTTGAAAATGTATTCAAATAAACAAATTTTAGTTACAGAATGTAATATATGCAACATTCATTAAAGAAATAGAGATCTGTTAGTGAAAAAATGAATTAAAACACGCTGTTTAACCAACATTTACCATAGCGATGATGATGACGTCGGCGACGGCTCTAATCTGCTATCCCCTTTCTTTCTCTCTCGGTCCCTCTCCCTCTTCCCAATACATCTATCAGCAGTCACAATGTGCTAAGATTTTTGAGCACGGTGTTAGGGTTGCTCTTGCTATTGGCTACAGCCAAAAGCGTATTTCTCTAACATTACTGTTATTATAAGGGTCTAGTGCCTGGCACGGATTGGGCGTTCAACATTGTAGCTGATTTTATGCGATGTTCAATGAATCTGATGGTGGCCGGACAAAGACCATCCGTTCAAAACAGCATCGTTGTATTATTCCCAGATATATTTATGAACTTTTGGCTACTTAGTTATCGAAACTTGAATAGATACGTAATTTAATTGAGATCAGACTAAGTATGTTTGCTTGAAATTAATGGATGATTTTTAATCCATTTTGAATAACATTAACATTTAATATATGATTTCTAAACACATTTAGCTTGAACTCATTTTTTTTAGACACAGTTAAATGGTTTCACTTATTTATGTCAAATATGAACAATTCTACTTACTATTAATCATTTGTTTGCACGCAGTTTAATGCTTTCAAGTATTGCCATGTACCACTAACCAATCAATTAAACATCAGTTATTTATTAAATGATTAAACAATTCTATTTTAAACAATTCAGTTTGGCATCAGTACACAGTTTAAATGTCAAACAGTTCTATTTGATCCATAGATAGGACCCTATCAGGTGCTACCACTTTGGGCTAGAGTGGACCTACGAGCCATGGTAATGAAGGGGTACTTCTCATTTCTCAAAGCTGAAGCCTCACTATTAGATTGTTTAATGTTGCATCCAGGACACTCATGGGGGTGGGGTTTACCCCTCTTCAGAGATATGCAGTTGATGTATTCTGCAGCCCCAACTGACTGAACCAGAAATCAGGTGAATTTCTATAAATTCCAAGATACTCCCTAATATATTCAAAAGTTGACTCACTACAAAGATATTTTTTGAAATTGTGTCATTTAAAACAAGTTGCTAATTGTTTTCTCACTTTACTCAGTGAACAGAATGAATACAGTACAGGCATTTTATTGGAAGTAGAATGAGGCTTGTTTTTAAAAAAAATTTTTTTATTGCAGTAATAACACTTGGTTGATATAAATCTCCAAGGACATCAAGTGAAGCATAAATCTCATGAGGTTTTTTTTTTTCATAGAGAAAGAAAAGAGAGAAAAATGAGGAGAAAGAGATAGATTGATAGCAAGAGAAATTGAATGGGAAAAATTTGCTTTGAGATTGAAATAGTTATTTCCCACCAGGAGCAGAAGTTAGTGATTGAGCTGAAGCAAAAGCTGGAATTTTGAATGCTAATTTTCAAGACAATTAGGTTGGCCCTTCTCACTGTTAGATTATCTCTAGGTATAGGTAATGGAGGTGCCCATGGTGTAATGGTTATCGTCGCAGGAATTGGACACGGCGACACGAGTTCAAATCCTGGACTGACTGCATTTCACATAGCACTAAAACCCTTGGGAAAGGTATGAATCCAATTATTCTCCCTCCAGCTATGGGTAAATAGTAGGGCAGACTAGGTTCTTCAGCCTTGGTGAGACAACTAGTCTAGAAGAAGGAAAACTTTGAATTCAAACCTGTTAAACTCCGCTTAAAAATTGACCTTGTGTCATACCCTGCCCGAGCGGAGGGGTTGGGTAAATATGATAAGTAATAGACACCTTCCCGTTCAAAATATTTTGCAATTTGATGTTGAATTTTGGGGAAAAAAAATAGATCTTCTAATTACAATATTTTATAGTAATTAGAAGATGTCAACAATTTAATTCAAAGTTTTGCCTGTCAGAGGTACGTTATTGGAAGATTGGTCGTGTTCTCCCACATTTAGCCCATTCACTGGTTTTGGGTTCTGAGAAAGACAGAGAGATAGTCTTTTATTCTTCTAAACCAGTTGCCTTAGTCAGGCTAGAAAGCCCAGTCTACTCCATTATCTTATCTATTTTATTTTGGTGTACATGAAATAAAACGGACTGTAAAATATACAAAATTTTTCTTTTTCTTTTTAAATAAATTTTTCTTCTAGTTAGCAAATGCACCTAAAATTAATTTTTAATTTCAGTTTTAAGATTTTGTTAAAACAAAATAGCAAGTTATTTAGTCAGTAAACTATTGCCTTTTACTTGCAGTAAGAATTACTCACAGTTTTGAGAATGAACACATTTTAAAATTGACATTGAAAATTTGCTTAATTTCTTTTAATATTTAATTTTAGTAGCATTTACTAGAATAGTTTATTTTCTCTAAAAGCAAAAGGTAAGTAAATAAAATTTGTGAAAGTAATTTACAAATAAATAAAAATTTGTAATTTTTTATTCTGATTGGAACCTTTTTTGGTGGGCCACTTTGGTTCTAAAATATAAATGGATTCAAATTCTAAAGTTTATTTTCAATTTTGTCCATTTCAAACTGTACTACTCAATTTTAGCCTTTTACCAACATTGGCGTAACTGTACTTACTAAAAAGTATTACCAATATGTTTTTCACAGCTAAATTAATTGTGCCTTTGCTGTTAAATAACATTCTAGTCAAAAGAAAACAACATGAAAAATATTAACTTGCTATCAAGTTCAATTGAGCTGGATTAACATTCCTAAGATGTCTCTTATCTTTTTTATTTTCATTTTTATAAAAGAAATCAAATATTTACAAATATTTGAAGGTATTCTTTTTTATATTTAGTATAATTTTTTTAATATTAAGTACAATTAAGTTTTTATTGAAGAACATAGTTTTAAAAAAACAACAAAATGGTCAAAGAGAATAATTCTCCAAAAATATTGTTACTACCATCTATAATGTGGGTTTTACACATGAAATTTGTATTAGATTTCAGACCCCAGTTCTGATCTTTATATCATTGTGCCTATTGTGATAAGGAAAATATTAGTGTCTAGTTGCAAGAACATATTTGCTCCAAACAAAGTAAGAAAAATCATTTTTATGTTAAATGTCTTGTTAAAAGAAAAATTGAATGATTTGAGAACCAATAACGAATTAGTGGTATGTTCTTTGTTTAAAAGTAGTTTATTTGGTTCATAGAACTGTCTGTCTGCATGTGAGTTTGCTTGTGTATGTATTTGAATTATGTGTTGTCACATTTAATGTGTGTGTCTGTGTGTACATATATATCATATATATACACACACACACAATTTGACTAAGTGAAATATGTACAAAAAAATCTCACTTCTGGCTTCAGCTCTTACCCAAGACCAGTCTATAAAATCATAAAGTTAGAGACAAAAGAAAACATATCAAATACTTCATGTTACATGTATGTGCGAAAATAAAATAAAAATCAACAATAAACAGCTTTTCTTTCATGAGATTTGTTGTTTTGGTTTGGTTTCTTTGTTTAATGGTATATCAACCTTTGTAGGTTATTTAATGCCAAGGCCATTCTCCTAGAAGAACAGTAATGGTGGTATTTAACCC
The DNA here is from genome assembly GCA_963585895.1 of Sepioteuthis lessoniana. NCBI lineage: Eukaryota > Metazoa > Mollusca > Cephalopoda > Myopsida > Loliginidae > Sepioteuthis > Sepioteuthis lessoniana. The sequence continues at coordinate 22,238,696 of OY757920.1, forward strand.
ATAGCTGGGAGGATAAGGGGGTTCATACCTTTCCCAAGGGTATTAGCCCGAAAGTGAACGTAATAGCGTGACTGGAGTACGAACTCGCTTACTACGATTCCACAGTCTATCGCTTTAACCGTTACACCACGTGGACACCCCCAATTTGTTGTTTGTTTTTGGAAAAAATTTTATAAACTCAAAATTGAATAACCCATTTTTTAGAATTTAATTGAACCAAATCTATTTTTATAATTCTAAATCAGAAAAAACTGATGTTAAAAATTTGAAAATGCAATGATAAAAAAAATTTATGCAAAATTTTATTTTTTGAGTTGAAATTCTTATTGATATTTTTATCAGTTGAAATCCATTTAATTCTTATGTTGAAGAAAATACATTTTTTCTTTTTTCAACAGATATTAGCATTTCTTTTAAATAAAATAAATTTTATTTATTCCCTAAATGCTTAAATGATGTTTCATTATGCAATTAAAAATTATAAATGGTAACCAATTAAAAAAAATTATTTTGAGACAGTTTTAAATTGTTTACAGTGGAGAAAAAGTTAGTTTGGACCCCTGGTTGGTTCATTGGTTTTTCACATGTCAACTCTTTAATGCTGAAGTCAGTCATATTTTTGCAAGCAACTATATTGTCTCAAGTAAATAACCTTATAATAATTTGTTAAACATTTACAGCTTCAAACAACCAATCCTAACACCAATAATTTCCATAGTTTCAAGTATTCCTATCTCATAAGCAATTTTATTGTTTCAAGTAACTATTCCTATTAATAATTTTTTGGCACAAGAATTCCTATCTAAAACTAATAATTTTCAGACAGATCTATAGGACTCATATATGGAACCTTAGGAGGTATTTTTTACTCTGGTCAGAGTGGACCTCGGAGTAATTGCAATGAAGAGGTACTCCACACTTCCCATAGATCCAGAATGGTAGCCTCACCACTAGACACAGTTTAGTGTCGAATCCAGTTTATGAAAGAGGAGGGGAAATTTTGATTTTCACTTAGAAATTTGTTTATATAAAAACTGATGAATTAGTTTATCTGTTTTATTTTTTTAAATTAAATTTTTGATGTTGTTTTGTTTTGTACTTGTTTTAAAGTTAACTTAATTTAGCACAAGGCCAAAAGTATGGGGCGCTCAGTGAGAATCAAACTCACAAACAATAGTCTCCTAAGTCTAGCTTGCTAATGATTACATTATGTGAGGTGCTCTGAAAATTAAGTGTAGCCTAAATTTGCCTCAAAACCAGAAATATGAGGCGCTTAGTGAGTACTGAATTCACTTTATTTTACAGCCTGGCATTTTACTTGTTTGGCCTCACTTTTTAACACAGCATCATATAAAATAAACAAAGAACTGTTTACTTGGTCTTTCCTTTTCTCCCAGACATAACTGGATCACCTTCCTAGCAAATTATAAGTGTGCATTTAAGTAATGTTAAGTATTGTATGTAAATCCTTTACTGAAACAGGAAGTTTTCTGCACTTGTGTAACAAATGTTCAGTGTGTCCATAGTGAATTCCACCTTACTCTCTACTTATACTCCATACTTTCCAATTCCTTTTAGCCAAGTGGAGTGCCACTTAGAATAATTATTCTTCCTCTGGCCACTTTTGGTCACTAGAAGGACAATCTGTAAAAGGAAAGTATGAAAAAACTCAAACAAAAAATTGGGTTAAGTCAAGTTTCATTTGTCAATTCAGAACTAAAACTAGTGCTTGGTTTTATTATTTTTATCTCTCATCTTTCTTGCTTCTAGTTATACAAAACAAAACAAAAAAACAAATATACTACTAACTACTTAAATCATCACAGATAAGAGCCTTTGTTACACAATTCATATAACTGACAAGTCAAGCACATTAGTAATTCACTTAATGGGACATTAAAATCAATGTTTTTACCTAATGGTGACTCTGACTTCTTTGACATTGTAGCTGGAGTCATGCAAAGAGATACATTAGTGCCATATCTATTTATAATCTGCCTAGATTAACATACTATTAATGTCAATAGATTTAATGAAAGAAAATGAAATCACTGAAAAAGGCAAGAAGCAGAAGATATCCTGCAGAAACTATTATGGATGCAGATTGTGCAGATATTCTGTTGCTTCTCACAAATACAGCTGCCTAAGCCAAATCTCTGCTGCATAGCCTGAAACAGGCAGCAAGAGGCATTGGTCTCAATGTAAACTCAGATAAAACAGTTTGTTTTTTAAACAAGATAGGATTGTCTTGTTAAATGGTAAGCCTCTTAAATAGGTTAACCAGTTCATATGTCTTGGTAGCAATATTTCATCTACTGAAATGGAAATCTTATCTCTTTGATAAAATGAATGTACTAGACTCCAATGACATGCTTGGAGAAAAAGCTAGAATGCTGCATACTGGTTTGAACAAATCCAGGAAGCAGCACTGCATAAAACAACAGCTGTATGACCACTTGCCTCCCATCTTACTAACCATCCTAATAAGATGAACAAGACATTCTAGGTACTGCTGGAGATAGTAGGGATGAATTCATATTGCTCTGTGGACTCACTAGCGTTGACTGACCAGCAAAGACTTGCAGTTCTGTGTGGACATTGGATGCAGTCTAGAGAATCTGCTAAAAGAGATGGTTGATAGGGATGGATGGCGAGAAAGAATCAAGGGAATTTGTGCTATTAAAATGACTTGATGAAGGTCAATGTAACAATAATATAATTCTAACAAAAATGTTAATACTATTATTTAAAAATCTTAACTTAGTTTTGGCACAAACATGGGGCACCCATAGAGGGTCAAAATCACTAATCAGTTGTATGTATCTCCTGCTGTAGACTAAGACCCCACCAGAAAATGGGTGTTCTAAGTAGGACACTAAACTGCATCTGATGGTGAGGTTCCAGTTCTGGTGAACTGAGGAGTGTGGAGTATTCCTTCGTTGCCATTACTCCCAGGTCTATTTTGACCCAGAGTTGTAGTATCTGTTAGGGTCCCTTCAAGGGGTCAAATAGATCTGTTTTGAAATTAATTGTATTTGATTGGACAGAGTAAAAAAAACCCTCTATTATAATCACCCAAAATATGTAAATATGAAATAAAGAACCTGAGATAGATCACCATGCTGTTTAAATCACTCAATCAAAATCAATTGTAATGAACTATGTGATAAGATTGCAAACAATTAAACCCACATGAGACACTAGTTGATCATAGCTTAAATTTAGAATAAGTATCAGGGCACCAAGTGAGGATCAAACTCACTGCTCTGTAGCAATTGATTTTAGGACTAGGTTACCACAATGAAATACTCTTAAAAAATAATTGTAACTTAAAATTGATTCAAAGCCTTAAGTATGGAATACCCAATAAAGATTATTCTCCCTTCTGTGGAATAAAGGCCAGCTAGACAAGTTACTTAACCAATTACATAACAACAAAGTGACCCTCAATATGTCAATATATGTTGAAGGATTTGGATATAAAGTGTACAATGAAAACTTTTCTAAATGGATACTTCACTACTGTGACCTTATATATATATATATATATATATATATAAAAAGATACCTTTATATATATATATATATATATATATATATATATATATATATATATATATATATATATATATATATATATATTTAAATAAAGATACCTTTATATATATATATATATATATATATATATATAAAGATACCTTTATATATATATATATATACACACACACACACACACACACATATATATAAGGTATCTTTATTTATATATATATATATAAATAAATGAATAAAGATACCTTATATATATATATATATATATATATATATATATATATATATATAAAAGGTATCTACTGACAAGCTAATCTTGAAAACCAATTGTTTGTTCAATTCCAAGTAAATGCTCTATTATTATATTCTTGTGCCAGACGGAAAAATTGGGTAATAATGTGAACTTTGCCATAGAGCAGTGCTTAGCAAGATAGTTTTGTAAATCATTAGTAGGTTCAATCTTTACTGGGTGCATCATACTTGTGCCTTTATACCAGATAAACCAAGTAGATATCAATAGGTATTACTTTGATATTAATAAGAAGCAATTTAAATGAGTAACAATATCAATTATTTCATAATAAATAGTAATTACCTACGTAAGTAAAATCAGATCTATTCCGTTGTGTTCATATTTATCAATCTATGCCATTCTGTTCACATCTATCTATCTGCAAGTGATTAGTACCAATAGTTTATATTCAAGCTACTGAAGAAGCTAATATTTAAGAATGCAGATTTTTAAGGCTGACAGAATCTTCTAACTGTTATGTTGAAAGCATCACTTAAGCTTGTTCAGTTTTGAGATGAGGGAACATTTAGGGGAAGCAAATACTGTGTGACAGACTAAACAAAGCAATCTGTACATTCATCTGCATGTAAAATTTGCAATATCTGCATTATCTAATATACAGGTAGACACCCACCCACCCATATATATATATATATATATAAAATGATATCCAAAAAACAATCTAATCTCAGTCTATCTCTTTGCCTTTGTGTATGTGTGTGTATATATATATATATATATATATAGTACAATTAAATGGAGACTCAAACTCGGTTAAGCCATGCTTGTACAGAAATAGGAAAGTCAATATAATACAAGTCACCATTGCTTTTTTTAAAATAATAATAATAATTCCTGTCATGATGTAATTAATTGCTCAATTACTTTTGCTCCACCTTATATATATATATATATATATATATATATATATATATATATATATATATATATATATCAAAGATTCATACTATATATATTTGTATTTATTTGGAATTTTGATGACCTATTTTTAGACAAAAAACAATGGCGTTGACCTATACTTGAGTAAAAAATTTCTAAGATTAAAATTCAAACACAATGGGAAGGTCTAAGATCAACCCTTGGCTTCAATAACAAATTCCATAAATTATTGATTTTGTGATCAAGGTTCAAACAACTTGCAAGTATATACAAAATATATGTCAGTACTCATAAATTTATTTATGAATACAAGGATCAAAACTTGTATTTTCAAATGTGATAGTTATTTTATTGTTGCTTTATTTTTAGTGCATTCTGCTCTCATTAGGTATTTCACAATCACGTTATCAGAGCATAATATATATATATTATGCTTCTACAAGTGTTAAACTGTGCTGCTGCTGATTTTGGATATTTCTTAAATTATTTAAAGACAGGAATAATACTTTATAATAACAGCTATAAAGAATATCATATTCTTATTGTATCATATACAATTTCTCTCTTGAAAATAACCAGATATTTTGAATATCTTCAGAACCAGAATTGTAGCACTGATGTGAATTGACAATTAGTTAGAGAGGACCCTACAGTGCATGCTTGGACAGATACTCTTTCATTAATTTACTTGACTGTAATTGAGAGATCTTGTGTATCTGTTGCTTTCATATTGGCCAAGCAAGTTGATTCTTCTCATCTTGTGCAAGTTTTTTTTTTTTTTTTTGCAAAACTTCACATAACTTTGGTCTGACAGACCAGGTTTTTCTCAAAGCAAAAATCATCATTGAAACATGGTGGATGATGAAGCAGCTGATGGTGATCCCAAAAGAGTATTTTACTGACATTTTTGAAAGATGGAAATGATGTTGGGATAAGTATATGAGGTCCTATGGGGAGTACTTTAAAGAAGGTTAAGTCCTGGGTTGGCAGTTTTCTTAGTTAATAGTAAATGGTTAAATATTTTCTGGACAGATCATACAAACACACATATTTCTACTTTTTTAGGGTTGCCCAGTTGGCTGGGGCTGTAGAATACACTGACTGCACCTCTGCAGAGGGGTCCTAGATATGACTCTAAACTGATGGTGAGGTTTCAGTGATACTGGGGCTTTGGGGGATGTTAAGCACCCCTTCATTGCCATTGCTGCCAGGTTCACTCTGGCTCTGAATGGTAGCACCTGATAAGGCCCTATCTATGGGTTAAATAGAACTAAAGTGCATACTTATGCTAAACTGTATTTTTTGAATTAGAACTGTTTGCCTAAACTGAAGAGCTTGAAATAAAAATATTTTTGACAATTTAACTGCATACTTATGTTAAATTGAATTGTTTGAAATGGAACAGTTTTTGACATTAACTCTGTACTTACACTAAACTGAATTGTTTAATACAGAACTGTTTTGACATTTAACTGTGCGTAAACAAAATCAATACTTATACTAAACTGAATTGACTGAATTAGAACTGTTTGACTAAACTGAATTGCTTGAAATAGAAATGTTTTTGATGATTAAACTGTGTACGAATGCTAAACTGAATTGTTTGAAATAGAACTGTTTATTTGTTTAAAAATGGATTTGGTGTTAAAAATACCAACAAAGGTTGATATGCCATAAAACCCAAACAACAACAACCGTTTTAGGGGAATGTGGCATATTTCTAAAAAGATAAATCATGATAAGATCAGAATCATTTTAAAACTGAAAAGAACTTACAAACTTTTAAAATTAGATCTAAAATTTAACCTTTTACATACAGTAATGAGTGTATTAGTTTTCATTCAATTATGAAAAATCTTTAAAAAAAAGAGGCTTGTCGTACCTGTCTTTAATGAAGCAACCTATGTATTATTCATAATTTGAAGTGTCCTGACAATGTTAATTTGGATTCAGTGATAAGACTCTAGTTCTAGAGATCTGGAAAGTCTGGAGTACATCTCCATTGCTATTACTTCAAGGTCCACTCTAACTCAGAGTGATAGTACTTGTTTTAACCCCATGGGTCACATAGATCTGTTTTTAAAATATTGGTACAGGACAAGAATGCTTGAAGCTCTGGAACAGTGCAGAAACAAATTATTATTATTATTTCATCAGAATAGTTACTCAAAACCATTTAATTGTGTAAAAATTATTTGTATTAGATAGGATCACAGGAAACCATACAACTGTGTCCAAAGAAATAATTATTATTGTTAACTTGGAAGGGTTAATTGAAACCATGTAGTTGTGTATGAATTATTAGGAATACTTGAAACCAAACAACAGTGTGCAAATAGTTTGTTATCATCTGAAATACTTGTTCTCATATAACAAATGATTATAGACAAATAAAAAAATGTACAATTAAAAAAAATCCAATGGAAAGAAGGAGCTATCTCCCCTTTAAGTGTTAGGCCCCTAAAGTTTGTAGAGAAGTTCACATATCTTGGCAGCAATATCTCATCAACCAAAAGTGATGTTAATATACATCTTGTGAAAGCACGGAATGCTATTGACAGGATTATCAATCATATGGAAATCTGATCTCTCCAATAAATTAAAATGGGATTTCTTCCTAGCTGTGTCAATATTACTGTATGGATACACCACATAAACATTAAGACAATGTATGGAGAAAAAGGTAGATGGGAACTACACAAGAATGCTATGTGCTGTTTTGAAAAAATCCCACTAGCAACATCTAACATCTTTCCTGCAACTTGCTTCCTATCTCACAAACCATCCAAGTAAGAAAAACAAGATATGTGAGGCACTGATTGAGAAGCAAGGATGAACTCATAAGCAACGTTTTCCAATGGACTCCTCTACACGGACACACCAGTGTTGGCCAACAAGCAATGGCTAATGTCGTTTGGAGGTCCTATCAGGAGTGATGGAGGGTGAGAGAGAGACAGGGAAATCTGTGTTATCAGCACAAGTTGATGCTCTGATGACAAACAAATATTTACAAATTAATCAAGCTACAATATTAAATAACTCATAAGGAGTTGCTATGCCATTAAACAAATAAACCATAATTTCAATATCATTGCTTCTAATGTTCTGGCATGTAAAAGATGCAGATTATGATTTTCAGACGACATGCCTGGTTGAAGAGATAAACCTAATATTTGAACATTCAGTAAATAAGGGTTAATCTCTATTTATACAGGTCCATTCTTAAGTAATAGCATTTTATTATCATTATAAACAATATCAGTTCATAGTAAATAATGTGTTTAAATTTCATATAAATCTAAAAAAAAAAAAAAAAAAATGAATAAATAAAACCAAAAGGAATAATCAAGAAAAAATGCATTTATAATAAACTAACTGCTGAAAGTAGTCAACTTTCATTATTGTTGAAAGTTTTCTTTCTTTCAGGTAAGCATTAGAAAATAAAATCTAAGACAAGTACTGAGTCAGGTTATTTTGCTTGGAAACTATTTTTAGAATATAAGGGATTTTTTTTATTATAAAAAAAAATTCCCCAAAACTTACAAACTTTTTACAAAGATTATATTCTAAGTAATGTAATATGTTGCATTAAAAATGTTATGGAAGTAATTATTTAAAAAATTTTAGTTTCTGATATGTTTCATTTGTAGTTTTAAAATTCTGTATTAATTATATGAAACAAATTTTGTAGATATAGGTCATATACAGGATTTGAACTCAGAGCAAGGATTTTTGTCTTGTCTGTTAAAAGCAGCTGTTTATAATATTATGTAAGTATACTGTTTTTAAATCAAGAAAATAAAATTTAAAAAAATTGTTACCCCCCACCCAAAATAAGTAAGTAAATAAAGAAAAAGAAAAAAAAATCAGGTGTTTAAAAAAAGATTACATTAAATTCTGTTAAATGGTTGAAACTTTCACCAATGAAAGCGTATTAGTATCAAATGAAGACACATTTAAGTCTGAAAGCAAGAAAAAATGTATAAATTTCTAAGAATATAAAAATAGACTAAAATGTTAAAAAAGAGAAGAAAAGAAAAAGAAACACAAACCTAAAGTATGTTTGTACGAAGTTGCCTTTCTCCTAAATATAATTGAAGTTTTTTTTTTCTGTTTGGGTAAATTACTGACCCAGCGAGATTCGCTGATGACAATGTTAAAACGAAAGGAAAAAAAACAGGCTCTATATTTGTTGGCAGAAATAAGATATAGAAATAAAAAGGGAGGTAACTCAAACTTGATACACTTGGTCTTGATATTTATACCACTTAGATTGAATATCTTCTTTGCATGAAGAAGAAAATACTACTGCAAAGAGAGGCACTAACAAAAGAAAAAAGATAGCGAGAAGGATTTAAAAATTTTCCTACACGTTTTTTTTGTCAAAAAAAAAAATTATATTTCCAGATTTAAAGAAAACTGCCTTTAACTTATCTATTTATTGTAAGATAAAACAAAACCAGGGAGCCCAGTCAGATAAAAACAAAACATGTGAATGAAGTAATTGAAAAGACAATACTTACTGTTATATCAGGTTGATACAAAACCTCCTACACCAAGAAGATAAGAAAATGACTTTTACATTCATATTGTTCAACATTTAAAAGCTTTTAACTTAAGAGAGAAATAGTCATTTTTAAATTAGATCATCACAAGGCAATGAAAATTTGGGAAACAACCAAAAGAGCATTTGATAACTAAACCTCAATGGAATCAACTAGAAAAAAAATCTTTGTGTTTGGTTGGATTCAAAGAAATTTTGTTATTATGAACTGAACCTTGCCAAATTGTTACTGTACAATGCTAGAATGTTATGGGATATAATCAGCTTGTTCTAAGCCTTGCTAAAAGGGTATATTGTTGTAGAGGAGTCTTTGGGTAATGGAAATAAAAGGTTAATGTTAAAATAAATTATAAATGAAACAGGCAAATATAAATCAAATAACTGGAGGTTGAGTTGAACAGATTATCTTTTTATGTATTTATATGTTTTTGTTAATAACCTTTAATCTATAAATATGTTTTCCTGTGTGTATCAATTTTGTATGTGTACAGTGCCCATAAATGTTTTAGTATTTTTTTTTACTTACTTGTATCAGGCTTAAATTCCTCTGTGAATAAAACTCGGTCATCATTGTAAAATTTGGAATTGATATTTTGGTCCAGTGGTTGGAGTAGGAGGAAAATATATAAGATCTATTCTCTTTCAATAAAGTAAGTAAGTAAAGTTGGCAACCGTAGTTGAGGGTGACCGGAAGGCTCCCTTTTTGATAGCTACTACACCAAGCTGTAAGGGAGGGCACTACTCCTTTCCCTGGATTGCTCCACTTTACCTTGATCCCTACCTTATAATGCTGAGTGTTAAGCAACGAGGCATCAAGTACCATTTTTTAAGTCTTTGGTATGACTCGACCTGGGATTGAATCCAGGTCTCCAGGGCCATTGGCGAACAATGGACTTTTACTACTATTTAAAAGTGAATAATTGTTTCCAGTGCCACAAAATTGTGATAGAAAAATAAGAAAAAGTTAATTTTGGAAATGAGAACTCTTTTGGTTTAGTTTGGTTGTTTGGGTTTTATGGCATATCAACCTTTGTAGGTTATTTAATGCCGAATCCATTTTATTCAAATAAACAGTTCTATTTCAAACAATTCAGCTTGTCAAAAGTACACCGTTTAATTGTCAAAAACATTTTTATTTCAAGCAGTTAATTTTAGTCAAACAGTTCTAATTCAAACAATTCAGTTTAGTATAAGTATAGTTTTTCTTTACACACAGTTAAATGTCAAGACAGTTCTGTTTCAAACAATTCAGTTTAGATGTCTAAAACAGTCCTATTTCAAGCAATTCAGTTTAGCATAAGTACACAGTTTAGTTCTATTTGACCCATAGATAGGACCCTATCAGGTGCTACCACTCTGCACCAGGGTGGATCTGGGAGCAATGGCTATAAAGGGGTACTCAGCATTCCCCAAAACCCCAGCATTACTGGAACCTCACCATCAGATTGTTTAATGTCATATCCAGGACACTTGTGAGAAGTGGTTTTTTTTACTCCCCTGCAGAAATGTGCTTGGCGTCATATCCAGGATACTTGTTAGAAGTGGGGGTCTTACTCCTCTGCAGAGAAGCAGTCGGTGTATTCTGCTGCCCGAGTGGACTGGGTAATACTCTTTTTTGATCCTTTTCTTGTACAGGTAAATTTTACTTTTAGATGTCATAAAAACCCTGACTTAGAGATCATTATGAAAGATTAACAACCCTCAAGATATACATCTTAATGATTATCAGTGACTGATTTAGATGGTTTGTTTTGATTGTGTTTTATGGCACATCAACTTTTGTGAGTTATTTAATGCAAATGTACATATATATTATTTGTAAGTGAATAGTTTGTTGGAAACATTATTTTTAAATGAGCCAAAGCTCATTTGTTTGCATACAGTTCAATGGTTTAAAACATTGCTATTTATTGTTTGCACACAGTTAAATTGTTTCAAGTATTGCTATTTAACTCTAATGATTCGATTTAATATTGATTATTTGTTTGATTAAATGATTTCAAGTATTGCTATTTATTGTTTGTACTTAGTTAAAGGGTTTCACGTCGAGTGAATGATAAATAGTTTTATTTAACCCTTAGATGGAATCACTCTGGGTCAGAGTGGACTTGGGAATAATGGCAATGAAGGGGTACTCTATGTTCCTCAAAGCTCCAGGAATGGAACCTCACCATCAGATGCATTTTAGTATCATATCGTGGAAACTTGTTGAGGAGAGACTTTAACCATCTGTAGAAATGCAGTCAGTGTATTCTACAATCCCAGCTGACTGGGCTCCCTGGTTTTGTGATGTAACTAACAAAATAGCTGTAAAAATTTCCCTGTTGGTCATCTTATTTTTAAAGTGATTTGATTTGGTTGGCTATGATCAATAAGATATACAGTATCCTCCATAAATAATTACACCCAACTGATTTCTATTTTTTGTAAAATGTTAATTTTCTTCAAAACAAAAAATAAAATCATGACCATTCAACAAGATAAAACTGAATGGACTCTAATGAAATGCTTAAAAATAAAAGCTAGATGGTTAAGAAGCAAATTAACATTTTATAAAACAGTTGGTAGGATGTGCTTATTTATGGGTGATACTGTAATATAGTGACCACTGAATATCTAGAACTTCAATGATTTGAGGGTTTCTTTTTGTCTGGTGAAACATGTTTCCTATTCATTCAACACCAAGACGTTTTGGTTTGGTTTGGTTTTATGGTATATCAATGTTATGGCAAATCTCTCTCTCTCTCTCTCTCTCTCTCTCTCTCTCTCTCTCTATATATATATATATATATATATATATATATATAAATAAACAGTTCTATTTTAAACAATTCAGTTTAATATAAGAACATAATTTAAATTTCCGAAAACTTCTATTTTAAACAATTCAGTTTAGCGTAAGTACATAGTTTAAATATCAAAAACAGTTCGATTTCCAACAATTCAGTTTAGCATAAGTACATAATTTAAATGTCAAAAAACAGTTCTATTTCCAACAATTCAATTTAGCATAAGTACATAGTTTAAATGTCAAAACAATCCTATTTCAAGCAATTCAGTTTAGCATACAGTTTAGTTCTGTTTGACCCATAGATAGGACCCTATCAAGTGCTGCCACTCCAGGCCAGAGTGGACCTGGGAGCAATGGCAATGAAGGGGTACTCAGCATTCCCCAAAGCTTCAGCATTACTGGAACCTCACCATCAGATTGTTTAATGTCATATCCAGGACACTTGTTGGGTGGGGTCTTTCTCCTCTGCAGAAATGCGCTTGGTGTATTCTACGGCTGTAGAATACACCAAGCGCAAGAATACACCGACTGGGCAAGACTCTTTTTGATCTTTTTCTCCTACAGGTAAATTTTACTTTAAGACCTTTTACACCAAGAGTCCAACTTTATTTCCCTGGAATGATATCTTGAACTTTAATTCTATTGTTACTATGTTCTCTAAAAGTTTGGCTTAGCAGTTAACATTGTGATCCTCTATATATGTTTTTAATCACTTATGGGGGGGATGTCCCAAGTATTATGCTAAATTGTATTTGGTTGTGAGGCATTGCTATTACTCCCAGGCCCACTCTAATCCAGTGTGGTAATATCTGTTTGTGTTTCATGTATGAAGCAAATAGACTTGAATTTTTAGTCTTGGATAGGAATGCTTGAAACCATATAACTGTGTATACATTATTTATATTAGCCAAGAATACTTGAAACTATTTAATTGTGTGCAAACAAATGATTGTTATAAATCAAATAGGAATAGTTTCTTAAACGCTTGTAATTTTGTATAAATTATTAGTATTTGATATGAATACTTGATACCATTTAATTGTTTGCAAACAGTAAATTATTATTATAGACAAATAAAAAAAGTGCGATTCAAAAAAATGATTGCAATGAAATGTTGAAAATGTTGTCATGATTATGATTAAATATTTAAAAATTAATCAAATTTCAGTATTAAATGACTCACAAGAGGTTGATATGCCATTAAATAAACCAAACCAAACCAAACCCGTGGGAGTACCTTGTGGACCAGTATTAGTCAGTTTGATTTTCATTTACTGCTGATTTTCATTTATGGCCTTGTGCCAAACTAACTTAAGCTTAGAAAATGACTACTTAACTACTAGTAGGCATAATTCATAACTAGCTTGGTTATGATTATATTAGTATATTGGTGGTGGTAATCCTTTTAGTATTGTGAGACTATTGATCTGTGCTGCCTGGAAATGATTGTATCAAAGACTAACAATTGTCCCTACATTAAGTCTTCCTTCTCTTCACTAATGATGTCATTCAAGAACTGAGAAAAGGCTGTTGTAGTTTGGCACCAGTGTTGTCCAAATGAAGTTTAAGGCGTGGAGGATGAGATTAAATGTGTAGCTCCTGCAATCATTTGTAAATTAAGTGTAATTGACACAGGGATAGATAAACGACAATGATGAGAGGGTTAGAATGGATATTCTTTTATAATATAAAACACTTATGAAGCAAAGTAACACAATGAAACAAATGTGCAAATATGTTTGTTAGGTATTTGTGTGTGGGGGTATATAATACGAATATTATGTGAAAGTAAGTGTGTGTTGTTTGAACATATGTGTGTACGTGTATTTGTTAGTAAGACAAAAGGGGTTAAAAGATGGACAATTCCTACTCACATATATTTATATGTGTGTATGTATGCATTACCGGCCTATTGGGTAGAGTGCTTGCCAATGGCCCGGGAGACTGGGGTTCAATCCCAGGTTGAGTCATACCAAAGACTCAAAAATGGTACTTGATGTTTCCTTGCTTAATAGCATTATAAGGTATGGATCAAGGGTAAAGTGGAGCAATCCTAGAAAAGGAGTAGCTATTGAAAAGGGATATTTTGGGTTGCCCTTGACTACGGTTGCCAACTTCACTTTTACTTATGTATGTGTGAGAACTAAAAAGTATATAACAGTGAGGTATGCATCTGTCTGCTGGCTGTATGTGTGAGACAATAGCAGCATCCATGGAAAGTTTAGTATATTGAAAGATGGTAATGAACTAATTTCATTAGGACAATGTGTTTTCTATAGCTGTAAGTTCTCCTATGTTTTGCAGTTGTGTTTATATCAAGCTGTCTTGAATTGTCTGGAGCTGTGGGTCATTTACAAGGGAGAATGGAGAATGAGATAGTGAGAACTTTCAATGGTGTCGAATATATAGGTATTCTAATCATGTGACTGGCTCCAAATGCAAGATTTATTTTTGCCTGGAACAAGTTCAAAATGTGCAGACATAGTTGAAACACTGGCATGTGACTATTCTGTCCAATCAGGTTCCTGAAACTATTTAATTCATTTTGTCAACTTACTATTTTTGTTTTGGGAACAAATGAGTCTTGGATCCTATTTTTCCAGAATTTTCTGCTGCATGTACTCCTAGCTGACTGTTTAAAAATATAGGAGTGTAAATCCTATAATAGCAACACTGGACTGTCATAGAGTTCTACGACAACTGGTTTTAGATTCAGAGCTGTTCTTCACATAGGCTAGTTAGTCATCAAGGTAAGAGAACCCAGTCTTTCTCACTATTTATTGAGGTGGATTCATGTTTCACAAGAGCAAATGGTTGGTTGGTTGTGTTTCACAGCATATTAATACTTCTCGGTTATTTAATGCCAAATGCTGTTTATTGTATAAACAGCATAGATATTTAATGTATATGATTTGTAAATAAATGATTTGTTGTTTGTTGGTTCATTGTTTGGATTTTATAGCATATCAACCTTCATAGGTTAATTAATGCCCAATTCTGTTTATATATATATATATATATATATATATATATATATATATATATATATATATATATATATATATATATATGTATTTAACCTTAGATTTCTAAATGAAAACTTTTTAGATAACATTTTAGATTAGCAGGATCTCATTTTTCGCACATGATTAAATGGCTTCAATTCATCCAAATTTTTGGTACGACCCTGTCTCTCTCAAGAAGAACAGAATGTCTTCTATTTTGATCGCTCAAACTCTTCAACTTGAAAAATTGCTTTACATTCTATGAGAACATGCTGAACGGTGCAAGGCATTTGATATGACAAACACTGTGATTGTTGTTCCTGTTTCAGTATGAAAGAGTGAGTATGACAATTTTTAAATGAGCATGAGCTTATTTTTTCAAAAACAGTTAAATGGTTGCAAATATTGCTGTTTGACACTAATAGTTTTATTTGCACAGAGTTAAATGGTTTCAAGTATTGCTATGTAACACTGACATTTCAATGTAACATCAGTCATTTGTTTGAATATAGTTAAAGGGTTAAACAGTTCTATTTGACCCATTGATGCGGTAGGGGAAGTCTCCATGGCATAATGACTAAAGAGCTGGACAGTAAGATTATAGTATGTGAGTTTAAACTCCAGTCGTGCTATTATGTTCATTTTTGGAGTTATACACTTGAAAATGGTATGAACCCCCATATACCCCCAGATATGGGTTGAATAGTACCCCTAACATTCTTCTAGAAGGATGGCTTTGGCAGTAAATAACCCACAAAGGTTGATATGCTGTTAAAAACAAAGAAACTAAACCAATCCCATAAATGGGACCCAACAGATATAACTACTCTAGATAATTGTAGGTCTGGGAGTAATAGTAATGAAGGGGTACTCCACATTCCCCAAAGCTCCAGGATTGGAGCCTCACCATCAAATGCAATTTAGTGTCGTACCCGGACACTAGTTCTCTTTGACCCATAGATAGGATCCTAATAGGTACTAAAAGAGTGGACCTGAGAGTAATGGCATTGAAGAGGTACTTCACATTCCCCAAGGTTCCTCGTCTGGAGCTTCACCATCAGATAGTTTAGTGCCATATCTAGTTGGTGGGGGATTATCTTACCCCTCAACAGAGATGCAGTCAGTGTCGTCTACAGCCCCTGCTGACTGGGCTCCTAAGGGCAAAGTAAACATAAATAGTCAAGCTAGAAGTTGAACTATTATTAAACTAATAAAACTCAAAATTTATCCCCCCCCCTCATCTTGGAAGGAGGCCAGAAGTGGCTTTAGTCCATATTGATTAAATATTTTGAGTTCTGTATGAGTTCTGTATAATAGTTCAGGCTTCAGAAAATAAGTCTGATAAACTTTATTCAATTCATACCTCATTAGGATGTTAGAATAGATATAAATTCAAGTGACATAAGAAGATTATTTTTTTATTCATCATCTCATTTTAAAGACTGTTGTAGCATAATCTTATCAAACCTTAAATTTTCTATTTAACCCTTAACCGAGCTAAACTTAACATATACATGAATTACTTAGATAAGTAAAGGGAAAAAACTCTTTTTTTTACACGAGTTATTTACCTTGAAATAATCTAAGGGAAATAACTCTTTGTTAACTTTTAGTTTTCAAACAGTCGTTTTTCATGTAGTTATATTTAAAAAAATTAGTTGATAAATATATATATATATATATATATATATATATATATATATATATATATATATATATATATATATATATATATATATATGACTCAGAATTAGTTTATATCTTTATTAGATTTTTGAAGAACTTTTTAAAAATTAGATTTTAAAAAGTGATATCACACGAAATTACAAATGAAAAATATTCCTATCCAACGTTTTAAGATTTTTTTCAAATTCATTTGATCAAATTCCAACTTTATCATACTCAAAATTATTAAAATATCAACTAGTAATATGTGAAGTAATGAACAAGTACAAATAAAAATTTTACCTCTATATGCCGATAAGGGGACATCAAAAACATCTTGTGTAATGATTAAAATATATTTTACATATCAAGTATTTATTTCTTAACATAATGTCCTTCTGTGTCAATGCACTTAATCCAACGCATTTCAATTGAACACAAAGACTGAAATAATACAGATTCTAGCAGAATGATCTGCCAGATTAAAAATCACCACTGTTAGTTGTAGTAAGTAAGTGGGAAGTCTATCTTAAGATTTGCAACAGTCGGGCCATTTCACTTGTCATTAGGATGCAGAATGGTGAACATCATACATTTGTGATTGAAATTTATTTGAAAAATAATAGCTCAATCATTGCAACACAGCTCTATTCTTACTTATCGGCTCGCCGCCTGGCAAGCGATTATTAAATTATCCTTCGGTCTCAGGGGGCCTTCCCCACAGGCTTTTACCTCCTTCGGGAGGGTTGGGTTTATCGCCCGAATGCCGACGGGGCCGAGGGCATTTTTGGAAACTGCTGGATGCGTGTAGACTACGGCCCTGCACCCGAACCCACCATAAAAAGGCCTTGTGCCATACTTGCCCGTTTGGTGGGGCAGGCAACAAATACCGCTCTATTCTTACTTATCAGATCTTTTCATTGTGGTTACTTCCTCTGAGAATACCTAAAGTCTCAAATCCTTAAATGTAAGCTGAAGACAACAAACAGGCTGAAAGATTTTATGATGAAATTGCAGCATTACTGGAATCAGTGGTTAGATGAGTGCTGTAGAGCTTCAGTGTGAGGTTTCAGGAGTCTGTAGATGGCAAGGGATAGCATTTGGATGATACACTCTTTTAAACAAAGTGATGACAGTAAGAAAACAAAATGTTAAATATTGTTCTTTCTTATCATTATCATCAAGTTGCACTGACAGATTTCCCTAACTCTCTCTCTCTCTCTCTCTCTCTCTCTCTTCTTCTGTTCCTATCATCCACTGCTCTTGGTAGTTCCCCCAAACTACATCCCCTGTTTCGGTCTACCTGATGGGAATAAGTTCTTGCTAGTTGGCCAACACTGACATGTCTATATGTAGGGGTCTCTAGAAGAATGTCAGTTGGGAGTTTATCCTT
The DNA here is from genome assembly GCA_963585895.1 of Sepioteuthis lessoniana. Classification (NCBI taxonomy): domain Eukaryota; kingdom Metazoa; phylum Mollusca; class Cephalopoda; order Myopsida; family Loliginidae; genus Sepioteuthis; species Sepioteuthis lessoniana. Next base: position 22,256,858 of record OY757920.1, read on the forward strand.
GGTTCTCCAGCAGTATCCTGCATGTCTTGTTTGTTTTACTTGTATAGTTTTTGAGATGAGAGGTAAGTTGCTACAACTGCAGTTTTGTGAGCTGCTGCTTCCAGCCCATAGCATTCATGTGTAGTTTCATCTTGCTTTTTCCTCTATGCATTTTATGCTTATAGTAAATAAAATTTTAAATAGAATCTTTGTTTCTTTATTAACCTGAGAGATTGTCTGCTGGACCTTTATATATATATATATATATATATATATATTGTTACTGTATTTAAAGTTTGCAGTATCTGTGTGCAAGACTAAGTGAAGATAAGAAAATACTCATAAGAGTGTTTGATATCTGGAATAGACCAATATAACATTCTGTAGAATCTTGGTCCTACTAGTGGGATGAGAATGTGATATATAGAAAGCATGGAATGCCATTAAAGTTTAAAATCTTTAAATGATTCCTAAAGTAATTCTGATCTTTAAGGTCAAGATGGTGTGGTAAATCTAAAATTTGATGAATGAGATTTTAGTTTTAGGAATTTTTGATCACTAGTTATGCCAATGAATGAAATAAAACAAAATGCTGGCATTCATCAACTTTCATTCACAGCATTCACCACATAAAATCACCAACTATCTTACTTTCTTATTAATTTTGTTTACTAATAGCTTTTGCAATGTCTCTACATTTTCTTGTAAAATGTAAGTAGTTGTCTCCCTTTAGTCGAGGGCAACCAGAAGGCTCCTTTTTCAATAGCTACTATACCGAGGTGTAGAGGAGAGCGCTACTCCTTTCCCTGGATTGCTTCACTTTACCCTTGATACTTACCTTATACTGCTGAGTGTTAAGCAAGGAGGCATCAAATACCATTTTTAAAGTCTTTGGTATGACGCGACCTGGGATTGAACCCAGGTCTCGCGGACCATTGGCGAACACTCTACCCACTGGGCCAATGAGCTGGTTTTTACTTTACTTGTAAAATGTATTCCACCATTATATAAGTTCATTTTTATTTTCTGCTGAGTAACAAACTATACTAACAGACCATTGTTCGTAAGTTTGATTCTCATTTGATGCTCCATACTTCTGGCCTTGTACCAGACTAAACTAATCTTACAACTGCGCTATGATTTTTACCTTCTTAGACCACAACACTGCCAATTTTAATATTTAATTGCTTTCGTCTTTATAGGGAATACATTTTGAGATTAGGCTTCTTAATCTGAGTATTAATTTTATTGTGGACTTTTGTCCTCATCTTGGTGAATTTTTTTTGTTTTTGTTTTTCTCACTGCCTTCCATAGTTGTCTATTGCACCACGTTTTGACCAAGTAACCCTCTGGCTGGCTTGGGTAGGAATTGAAACTGCTATCTTCTGACAATGATCACCTTGGTTAAAACGTGGTGCGATAGACAACATCAATAGAAGGCAGTAATTACTGGGGATACGGTCACGAGATTCAATATTCCTATCTGAGGTCGTGGTTAATCACCTGAAGACGGTGAGTGGTGAAATTTGCCCGAAACGTAGTGAGAAAAATAACAAAAAAAACTACCAAGATATGGACAAAAGTCCGCAATAAAATTATTACTCAGATTAATCATTTTCATTGTAATCAAATCATGATGTTGTGCTATACATGTGATTTAGTGTGAGAGTTATGTAAATGTCAGCCTGCATAACCATGTTGAAGAGGATCTGCGGACACTCATACAAGACAGGGAGGAACTAAGATTGTAGAGAGTCAAACTTTTTATTCAATTGATTTTGCGTCTCCATTGATCACTTTGGGGGATTTTTACCAGAAGAGAAATGTATTTTTTTTTCGGTTACTAAAAGAGCGAGGAAAAAGACAAACAAATGTTCATATGGCGTAATGACTAAAGTGCTGGGCTGCAGACTTGAAGTTGGTGAGTTCAAGCTATGAAAGGTATGAAGCTAGGAAAGATTCAAGCTATGAAAGGTATGAACCCCCTTATTCTCCCATAGTTGGAAGAATAAGGGGGTATCACTGCTCTTCTTCAACAAGGATGGCTTTGGCATTAAAATGAAGGCTAGTATACCCTTAAACAAAGAAACCAAACCAAATATATAAGGAGATAAGTGCATTTGGGAACCTCCCACCCACAATTAAATGCATACCTAAGAATTCTTACACAGATACTCATTCTAAAAACGAGTATACCAAAGCAAATACCCATACACTAAAATATACGCACCGATGCGGAAAAATATGTAGCAGGATAATTTTAACAATAACACTTAAAAACTTGAATTATGACATTTATCTATCTCCTGATGAACTTTAGCACCTATTATTCTTAGGACGTAATAAACTATTTATAATCTGTATATACTGTTACGTAATAGCCCTTGGCAGTGCCGACACTCTGAATTGTGGATGTATCAGACATAAGTGAAGACATGATTAGCAGGTGACAGGTCAAAGTTAATCGCTACTGAAGCAAGCCTGGGAATAAAATAGGTGCTCATTGATTGGCTAAAGAAAATCATGTGGGAGTTGAGAGATTTTGTTAGATTCGAAAAGTAAATTGAAGCTTTTCAAAATAACTGAATTAGATGTGTTATAACCCCTGCAGAATGTGTTACATATTAACTTTTGACAGCATGTTGTGGATTTCTAAACAGAATATTGCACCTGTGTAAATAGGGGACGGCGGAAATGAATCAAGGGAATTGAGAACTGGAAGAAAATATGTGGGCGTTCAGCCAATTATATATTGACAAGAGAGTCAGGCAATCGGTCTTTAGGAGAGAAGTGGTCAGCCAAGTAGACGAGATGTATGGGAGTGGCGGCTCCCGAGTTGAGAAGCATGAAGAAGAAAGGTTCTGAAATATGTATCTTAACGTGGGTTAAGAAGATATGATGTAAACCCAAGTAGTTCCTGACCGATTATGCATATGTGTCCCACTTGGTGTCAGTTGTAGCAGTCCTCTGTCTCTCTGTCTCTTTCACATATAGCCATTTCGTCCCTTTTGTGGCAATGAAGAAAAAAGTGATATTTTTACAAACAAAAGCGTTAAAGTCTTTTCATTGGTTATACAACAAATGGTAATGCCCACCTCCACAAAAAGGGGTGACCTGGTTATGATACTAAGCTGCATTTCGTGGTGAGGTTCCAGTTCCGAGTATCTAGAGTGTGTGGAATCATTCTTTCATTGCTATTAATCCTCGGTCTACTCTAACCTTCATTGCCATTATTCCCATGTCCACTCTAACCGGAGGTTGTAGTACTTATCAGGGTCCATCTAAGAGTCAAATAAATCTGTTTGAAAATTATTCTGTTTCGATTGGATGGTCTGCAAAAAAGAAAAAAATCTTTTGAGAAACTACACAAAATAATGTAAATATGAACACGATTCTCTAACCTCAAGGCATAAAATAACCTGTGACGGATTAACATGCAGTTAAAATCAATAAATCTATCAATCAATCTGTAATGGTTTCATGATGAAAAAAATTACGATAATTCATCAGACTATCGTAGTCAACCAACTGCTCATAAACCAACCAAAAACAAAACAAACTCCATTCTAAGAAGCAAATCCTTCCGCACAGGACGTCTTTTTAAAATATTAAGTTCAGCCTGCCTTTCTAAGGACAGTCCTAAACTAATGGACAAAATAGGTAGTAATAAAAAAAAAACACGGTCGAAGTAGAATTAAGTTTCTCACTATTATTTAGTAATAATAAGCGAACTCATTCTACTTAGACCACATAACGTAGTAGCACACGGTAGATATAAAAGCAGCAGTATCAAACCGGGTCAAATCAGTTGGGCTGGACGTCAGCGGGAGAAATCAGATTCTCCCCTGGTCATTCTACGACCGAAGCCTAATCAGCAGCAGCTGCCCACGACGTCCTTATTCCAGCCGCAGAAGCAGCTACCAGTCCTGCACCGGCGACCATCTTCCTGCAGCAGTGATCCCCTTCCTGCATCAGCAACTATCAGTTCTGCACCAGCAGCTACCAGTCCTGCAGCAGTGACCGCCTTCCTGCTGCAGCGATCACCTTCTTGCACTAGCAACTACCAGCAGCTGCTGAACCAGTGACCACCTTCCTGCACCAGCAACTACCAGCAGATACCAGTCCTGAACCAGCGACTACCTTCCTGCATCTGCAGATACCAGTCCAGCACCAGCGACCACCAATCCAACGACTACCAGTCTTGTACCAGCTATCCAGACCTGCACCAGTGACTAGATCCTGCTCCAACGATCAGCATCCAGCCGCGGCGACTGTTCACTGTACGCTATCCCGATTTACGATTCGCCATAATAAAGTTTGGCTTTTCGAAGCAGCATCCTTGTTTTCTCATTCTTGCCTAGTTCGTTGTTTATCACTTATATTTCAAAAGTTTGCGGGGACCGGTATATTTATCGGCCTTTGCAACAAGACTAAAAATAGCTTTTCAGCTGACGCCAAAAACTATATTTCATCAGACTAAAAATAGCCTTTCGCCAAAAATCACTCTAGAACAGAAGGGAAAAAAACTCTCCTTTTCCTCTGACAGAGAAAGAATAAGGAGTAAGAGACTAGTAGTAAAACCATACATCGTCCAGAACGGATCTGATAATTTTCGTTCCATGAAATTCAAAACTTGACAAATTCGAATGCTTTTTTCAACACAGACATTCTCGAAACTAAGAAAATAACACACACACACACACACACACACACATACTACAAGTAAGAAATTCAAGGACAAATACAAAAAGAAAATTCATGTGTATTTTGAACGATTGTTCACAATGCACATTTTTATTCATTTCAATATATATTTTCTTGTATATAATACTGTTGCTTGTTTGCTTCTAACTTTACTAGTATAAAAAAGACCTCCATAACAAATCAGTCAAAAACTAATTCAGCGCATCATTTTCGTATTTTTTGCCACGTTGCTGGCTGACTTAGCTCTTAAAAATCGCATTGCGGATCTTCTTCACGCTAACAAGACATAGTAATTTGTGGGGTATGTTTGTTGGATATTTTGCTCCCATAATTTATGTTGACTCATTATTAAAAACAAACGATGTAAACGACATAGACGAAAGAACACCCTAAAGAAAGCAATGCAAACAAAAATAAATTTATATAAAAATAAGTACATAAAATGAAACATTACAAGACATTACGAATATTCTAATATAGCTTGTAAAATATTCCTCTGTGTGTGTGCGTGTGTGTATGTAATTAACACGAATATTACGGTGAAAGACTAAATATTAAAAGTGTCCTGTAGACTATAAATGTAATTTAGGAAGACGTGTTTTCTCCCATGTTGGTCGTTTGTCTCTTTCGGGATTTGACGAAATGTCTGAAGCTGTGCGCAAGACTGGAACAAGTCCAACCGAAAAGGCAGAACAGGAAAGAAAAAAGTCGCAGAGTATATATGCACCCATGTTGGGTGTATTTGTTGTATATTGACCTCCGACCCGGCCAAACATGCCATTATAAAGACGGCGGAAGTGCATATTTCATTGGCATGGGTGAGCTTGGCAGACGGGTTAAAATCCCACGGTACTCTCACAGACTGACGCACCGGAAGAGAGTGACCTGTGAACTGCATGACAGTTATTTCCGCTTGATGACGATCAAACATGCCATTCCAAAGACGGCGGAAGTGACACATTCCGATGGCCAGTGATGGGGAGATATTGAGTGGGCGATTGAATTATTATATAACTCGGTGAAGACAGGAAGTCAGTTAGTTTTGGAGACCAGACCCGTTGGTGACAAGATGCAGTAGAGAAAGCCAGCACCCAGCAGAGTGAGCCCCGGGCCTCCGGTTGAGCAACACTGAAGAACGGAAAAAAACGCTGATGGCCATAAGAGTGGGGGTCAATATGTTGCAGTTCTGTTCGGTCTCCAGCTCCCTCTCACACACAACCCTTTCAAATAAAGTGAGAGGTATATTTTTCTAAAAGGACTGTGTCGCTCGTCATTATTGTGTCGTTATGATTCTGCATGCATATGGCTATACAACATATTGAGCTGTGTGTCACTAGCTGGCAAAACCAAACTGTCTCTTGAAGTCAAAATGCAAGAGAAAAAATTACTGCAAGTCGCGAGTATATATGGCTAACCCTTGTCAAGTGATCGGTTCCAAATGCGCCCGATAAAATCAAAGGTGCGGACGTAGTTGTGAGCATAAATCACGTGTTTTTCCTAACCAATGGGTTTATCGACGTCCACCATCTTTGTTTCGGGAACAAGTGAATCAGTATTCTATTTTCTAGAATTTTCTTGCATCACGGTCATTTTGAAAATATGGGAGTGTATATCCTACAAATTCGTTACAGAAGTTCTGCAGACAGAGAATATCCTTATTTATTATCCGTAGATATGAGTAGTAACAGTAGTATAAAAACATTGTTGCACAGGTCCCAAATCCATTAATAATTGATAAACTCAAGAAAATGTTTTGGTTTCTTTGTTTAATGGCATATTAACCTTCGTGAGTTATTTAATTACAAAGCCATCATTGTGGAAGTGTTACGTTACGGGATCACAAATAGGCATTGATGTTATATTTCGCACAGAACAAAATGATTCGTTTGTTTCTTGTACGAAAGGTTTATTTCTGGCAGTAACATTTTATACAGCAGTCGTCATCTGTAATACGAGAGAAACAGAGTGAAAGGCAAGAGATGTAATCCTAACAAAAGCCAGGGTCAGAGAAGTCAGCTCTTCTTGGATACCATTCCAAAGAATTCCTAACTGTAAGGTTTTGAATTATTACAAATACGAAAAACGCGAATTCTTTCTTTCCTTTTGCTTGTTTTTGTCGAGAATTCTTCCTTTTCCAACATTGGCGAGAACTGCTATGCTTAGAGAAAGGAAGAACTGTTTGAATGGCACCAGTTTTCTAAAAGAAAATGGACGGTTCACCAGAAAACTCAGAAGAAAAGGATGCTTTTTGGGACAGCACGAAGGAACGGGTTGTTGTTCTGAGCCAAAGAAAAGACGGTTCTACAAAAAGAGAAAGTTTTCTTTTGGACTCTTTACACGCGTGTCTACATGGTTCCTGTGTTTACTTTATTTTTGGATTCCTTTTTGGACTGTCAGACAGGAGTCATCCACTTGTTAAATAAAGACTGGGAGGTTTCTTTACTTCCTCTTCTGAAGCTTTATCTATTAAGTCTCCGTGTTATTGCTGTTTCTTGTCGATGCTCTTAGTTTCTTTATTTTTTGGTGGGAGGGTGTGTGATTTTTTACAAGATTCAGCCGCTGTTATAGTCAACTCTTGGCTTAGAAAGTCAGTAAGCAGTGTAGCTTTTTAAGGCGATTTGATTCGTGACAGTATATTCATTCTAACCTCTTCTACCGGAAAAGTGTCTTCGGGAGATGAAGTCGGAATAATCTGTTGCTTATCTTTATGTTTGTTTTCTTAAAAAAAATGTTGGGGTAGAGTTGCTAACTCCATTACTCCCAGGTTTTGAATTCATTTTTTTCCCCTTTGAATGGTAGTCTAATCAGTGCTAAACAGCCTAGTCTGACCTACTATTTAACTATAAGTTGTTTGGAGAAGGAATAATCTTTCACAAGCAAACAGCCTTATCCAGAATTTTAACTCGATTTTTTTTACCTACCAGATTTTGGTGAATCTCGCCGAATGGTAAAGAGCACTGACCTTCTAGATGACAACATCATGATAGAGTCGCCTGGGCATTAGGAGGCAACCGCAAACACAGAATATCCGGGTATTTTGCAGCATTTCGGGTTTTTCACATACAATAAGCTGTTAAAGAATTTTTGCCGTGTGGAAGTCTTTCTCTGTCAAAAATGTTTTAGGGTCAAAGACAGATAATCAAGATGATTTTTTTCTCTGTGTCTTTGAAAACGCCTTTCGAGAACATCGCTAACAAAATTTATCGCTAAAGATCGTTTGGAAAATTTAAGCATTTTTGAAAAACGCGAGATTGTTGATGGTGGTGTAAGGGAGGAGAATTGGGGTGTGAGGGATCACGTCTTTTAGATTTAGAACATATTTGTTGCCACTGAGACTCAAAGATTTTTTTGGGTAGAGTGTTTGCCAATGGCTCGGAAGACCGGCGTTCAATCCCAGGTCGATTCATACCAAAGACTTGGTACTCGATACCTCCTTCCATAACACTCAGCATTATAAGGTATGTATCAAGGGTAAAGTGGAGCAATCTAGGAAAAAGAGTAGTGCCCTCCCCGACACCTCGGTGTAGTAGCTATTGAAAAGGGAGCCTTCGAGTCGCCCTCGACTACGGTCACCAACCTTACTTTACTTATTGAGATTCAAATTTTTGGCAACATAAGACTTTACTTCTTATACCTTGTCTTCTGATGTATCTGTTTTTTGTTTGTTGGGGTGTTTTTTTTTATTTTGGGTTTTTTGTTGCTGTATTTTTTGTTTTGTTTTGTTTTTTAATATGACACTCTACTTAAATATAATACACCATTGAGATTTGATTACAATAAGAACTATTCAATGTTAAAATTGGTTGTGTGCTAATTTAAAATGGTAGATTCATAATACAATCGTAGTCATTTAGTAAGTTTATATGAGTTTGACACAAGGCCAGATGTTTGGTGCATCCAGTGATTATATCACCACTGCGATTGTCTTCTGATTTTTTTTCTTTTTTTGTGCGGGGGGGGGGTACATCTAGATCTAGAACCTATTTCTTGTCACTAAGACCTAAGGCTTTTTATTTATTTATTTTTTTTCTTTTTTTGTGCGGGGGGGGGTACATCTAGATCTAGAACCTATTTCTTGTCACTAAGACCTAAGGCTTTTTATTTATTTATTTATTTTTTTTTTTAACAAACTCGAATGTTTGGTAACTTTAATAACCCTTCTTATTCCTTATTTTTGAGTTGGAAGTCCTGATGGTGTCGTGGCTAACGTATTGGACAACGACATCATAGTAAGTGAGTTCGAGGTCCAGTCGCGGAATGACGTTCATTTTAAGACTAATATCCCTGGGAAAGATATGAACCCTCTTATCCCCACCAGCTATCGGTTAACTTGTATATCTGCTGTTCTTCTGTAATATAATCAAGGATGATAATTAATTATACTTTATTTGCGGTGATAGATTATAAGTAAACTAAAATTTTTGAATGAACTTAGGCCGTATAAGATAGTATTTCTGGTGGCCGCTAGGCGGTATGACCACAGTAGCATATAAAGACAAAAACTCTCGTTCTCTATCGGTTTGGCCGACCAAAATCACATTTGAGTGTATGTGTTTCCCGACAAACCTCGTGCCGTATGGTGCGCGATATCAGGCTTTTACGTAAGCATTCACACAACAACTTCCATTCAATTAAATACTCTTACCTTATACTTTATGTGAGGATACAGGATGTAGCCCTGAAGACCTGCCAGAGGCGATGAACGTTTGTGAGAAGTGGCGAGAGAGGGTCAGAGATATCTGTGCTAGCGGCACGACATAATGATGATGATGACTTTATACTAAAAGATTCTTGCACGATAGGATTTTTTCACTAGAATGTACTCTTTTAGTAGTTCAGGTCAATTCTGTATTCATTCTCTTAAGTTCGCTCAGGCAATAAATATGTTGTTAATTTCTCGTGACTTGTTTTACATTGTTTAGGTCGAGGAAATAATAATAATCATAATACATTTTCGAGTGTCCGTATAGTGTTTTTCTCATTCTCTAATAATTGTGGCAGTGAGTCCCTTAACTTCACTTTTACCTGGGATTGAACACCGACCTCTGGCATCACAGGAAACTCTTAACAGTCTATATTCACTCTTCTTTTACTCTGGCATATGGCAACATATGTGTGGTACTCAGTGAGAATCATGTTCTTTAGAGCAGCTATGGCTTGCTAGTATAGCCAACTAACAATTACATCTCACCTATTACTTGTGAGTTCGACGCTCATTGTGTGTTATATCTAACCTTGTGCCAAGACTAAAGTAAAAGCTTAGTAAAAGCTACATCACAACAGTTTTATCAAATGAGCCACTTCTTTAGCCTGACGCTCGTAAAGATTACAATAATGATAATACCTATTGTGAAAATGTAGGTTATTCATTTAATTAAAATTAATTGCAGTCTTTTATGTGCGACAGTTGCTCTCGTGTGTCACGTTTGTTACTTGACTATTGACCTGTATTATTTCAAATCTTTGGGTGCCCTTTTATACGTGTTTAACTACAAAGTAGGCAGAAATGTTGAACATTAAGGTGAAAGCAAATTTCAATGTTGAACTTTGAGGCATAAAAATTAGACAGCAACTCAATTTTCGACTCAATAGAGGAAAAAAAAAAGGAATAATTATAAGATTTTTTTGCAATATCAACGAAATGTCTGTGCATAATATTCTATACACATGGTACAACCCCGCCAAAACAAACGAAATAAAACCACACACACACACACACACACACACACACACACACACACACACACACACACACACATATATATATATATATATATGTGTGTGTATTTCACCTTTTGTCTGTGATTGGAGTGTGTTCACCACCCCCTCAGCTATAGTATTATCTTTGATGTGACAAAAAAAAAAAAGAATAAATAAAATAGAAAAAAACAAAATAAAAACCAACAAATAAATAAGGCATGGTCATAGGTCAACCAGCTGCAAGATGGTGACTCTTCTATTGTGCCTAGAAGGAGGGTCAGAGTAGTTTGACACAGGTTGAATGGACGAGGGTTATTTAACTGACTATGGTTCATATGCTAAAACCAAGGAGATAGAATTAAACACACACACACACACACACACACACACACACACACACACACACACAAAGCAGTTGTGCCTTCAAAAAGCTTTCATGGAATGGTAAGTTTGGTGCCAGGTACGGTTTCAATGCAAAAAATATCCTTACCACGAACGTAGAGTGGCTTATGCATGCCAGATAAAAATGTTATCTCGTCGTGTTATCCTTCGCTGTATTCATCCCTTTCTAGCCAATGTAACCGAGCCCAGGAAAGAAGCGTTTATCCAATGATGTAAGATTTAAATTAAATGACAAGATGACAACGTCAAGACACTGAACGTTTAATTAGATGCACTGGGGCATGCATAACCGTAATCCAGCAAAAACAGCACATCCACATCGCAGTGAGATTTTCTTTTTATTCGAACAATGCATTTAAAATGTTTTAACTTTGAGAATAAAGCAATTTCCAGTCCAACTTGCCTTTGCGCTTGCTCTGAATATCATTTTTAATAATCTAAATTCTCAGTACAGTGGAGACAGTAACGAAATGTTAATTAGAATACTTCTTCACTCCTTCCAAAATAGAAGCATCAATATCATCATAGACCGCTGTTATAAAGAGAACCCAACGGCTCCATGGGTCATGTAGTAATAGATGATAATCTAGATATTGTAGGGGTTGTGGTTGAACTGATTGGAACTACTAAAAATCGGTTACTGACGTCTGTGTCTACCGTCCTGACAAACAAAAGCACCGTCGCCACTGACAAAATGTCGCTTTCCTCCCGTGAGTAGTGGTATTCATGCTTTAAAAAATTTGCATAATCCACTCCCGCAAATTCTCGTCGCCCAAGACCATATGTCGTTAAAATGAGATGTCTGAGCGGTCATGTTTTCTCTCTTTATTCTGCGTGCTCATTTTACCATACGAGGTAAGCTGTGTTCTTTTCCATTCCACAGGTGTTATGAGGTTTTGTTTGTTATTTGGTTTTTCAGGATTTGGGTTTTTGTATTTGACTTCGTTGGTTTTCTTCTTACCCCTACCTTAATTCTTCGTTTCTTCTCGTCTGTAGAAGGCTGCAAAAGAATTCTTGAATGAAGAAAAGAAAGAAGACGAAGATATTTTTTTAAAATTTTAACTTTATTTCTGGATTCAACAACCATTTTGTGGGCGAGGAAAATTCTTCCTGAAACCAATGGAAATGGTTACGTCTCCCGGACAAGGTGATAAAATATACTACTTACTTTTGGTGGTTGATAAGTTCAAAGTCAGTGTTTATATGTCTTTGGTTTAGGCGGTGTCGGCTCGCTAGTGGCAGACATAGTGTCAGATAACTAAACCTAATCAGCCATGTGTCCGCTGCTAGCGGTCGCGTGAAAGAGCATCCGTTCTCTCTACGGTGGAGGCTGAAGTTAGAGCGAATTTCTCTTTTGCGCAGGGACGGTCCTTTTTCCGGGCTTGCATCGTTCCAAGTTCCTATCAGTAAACTAACAGTAGGAGGTTGACGGCATGGCTTCGAGCAAGCCAGTGGTTGTATTTCTTTATAACCTTTTTTTGGTTATAATATTGTCGTTACTCGAATGTATATTGTTTTTGTTGCCGTATTCAATGTTTTTGACAAGTATAGGGGAAAATATGCAAAGCCAGATTTTGTAAAGTTTATTTCTCTTGAAATAAATTACTTTGTTGGAACTGGTTGTTTTTGTTGTTAAGAAATATAGACATACTTTTCTTTCAGGTAGCAAAAGTAAGATTTCCTTCCCTTTTTTATCTCCTTTATTTTTATACTTTTCTCTATCCTTTCACAGTTACTGCTAGATTTCTATGGCTAGGCAGAGATAAAGACTAGCATATTTATTGAACTGAGCATGATTTCTCATAGAATAGCTTGAAAAAGATGTTTTTGACATTTAAACTGTATACTTATGCTAAACTGAATTGTTTAAAATAGAAACTGTTTATTTGTATAAAAATGGATTTGGTCTTAATTAACCTGTAGCACTATGTGGGTGGGCTGCCAAAGCAGACGATTCATTTGTCTGTTTTGGCGCGAAACCAGACAAAGGATTCTTGGACCTGAAATCTCGCCGTATCCGGAAGTGGGAAGGGGACGCGAAAGAGAGTTGACGGGGGACCCGGACGAGAGCAGTTGGCGCTGGACAGCAGGCGGGAGTTGACGACGCGACCCAGCAGAGGGCAGTTGGCGCTGGACAGCAGAGTGGGAGCAGCAGAGAGTTGGCGTGGAACCACGGACAGGGGCAGTCAACACCGGACTCGGGAGACAGTAGCAGAGAAGATAGGGTCCAGCGACAGTGAGTCAAGATGAGTCTGATTCCAGTAGCTTTGTGGAATTTTCGCTAGTAACTCACGCTAGCGATAGTCCGCACGTGCATGTAGTGTTGCAATACCTCCTTTTTGCTCTTGGTTAACCACAAGCTTTGTTCGTGTTTGTTCGCTTGTCCTTCTATTTTCTCCGTTCCCTCGATCGTATTCTTGTGTAGGTAAAGAAATGTGCGTTACCCCCTCGAACCACTAGTTGATCACCGACCGGCGTAAGAAGTGGAATGGTTAGAAGAAAGTTAACGTGTGTTGGGGCGAGAGGGTGGAACGTTTACAAACCAACAAAGGTTGATATGCCATAAAACTTAAACAAGCAAACAAACAAACAAATGTCATGTTTTTGCTTGGTGAATGCTATTTGCCTATTAATGAAACGGAAATAAATCCGATTCTTCCCGAAAAAAATTCATTAATAAAGAAAATAAAGCAAACCCCCACCCACAAATTCACCCACAAATCAAAATAAATTAATCAATAAATGAATAAACGATAAAAATTTAAAAAAATGAATACATAACTAACTAAATATATCAAACGTAATAAATCAAATAGAATTAAAAGAAGAAAAAATGCTGCTAGTAAATTAATATCGAACGATGATGCTCTAGTCTTTCTTTTTTTTCCGACTCATCCACCAAAAATATAATTATAAAATTTTCCAGTGTTCATGATACAAATCAATTAGCCATAAACGTCAACAATTGATTAACAGCAGACGATAACAATGAATCAAGAGTTTGGTATTCTCTAAACACGAGAATAAACTAATCGGCAATAAATAGTCTTTTCATACTGTTTACTGGTTGGAATATTCGACTGTACCTTTTTAAAAACGATTTGAATCTTCTTTTGGACTAAAGTGAATAGATATGTATAAGTTCACACCGCCCCATCTCGGGCGAAAAATGCTTAACGTAAATTGTGGCGTACAGCTCGATTTTTTAAGCCTAAAAAAATTTCTACAAAAGTAAGTGTCGACTTATACAGCAGGACTAAAATACAAAAATTTACCACAAAGTGGTCAACCAGTTGAACAATATCCCTAACAATTGGTATACGACATTTACCATCATCATCATCATCATGTCGCGCTGGTAGCACGGATATCCCTGACCCTCTCTCGCCACTCCTCCCTATCGTTCATCGCCCTAGGCAGGTCTTCAGGACAACATCCCGTATCCTCACATAGCTGTTGAATGTATGTTCGTGCTGGTCGTCCTGCTTTTGCACGGCCACGTGTGGGGGTCCATAAGAGTACATCTCTTATGAGTTCATCTCTGCTTCTCCAGCAGTGTCCTGCATGTCTGGTTCGTCTAACTTGAATAGTTTTCGTGATAGGGGGCAGGTGGCCGTACAGATGGTGTCTTGTGGGGTGTTGCTGCCTGGACTTGTTCAGGATTGCACGCAGCATTCTTGTGTAATTGCCATCTAGCTTCTTCTCGAGCCGTTTTGTTAGAGTCCATGTAGTGCAGCCATATAGCAGTATCGATGTGACTGCTGCTTGGAAGAAACTGCGTTTCATTTTATCGGTTAGGTCTGATTTCCATATAATCGATAGCCTATTGATAGCTGTCCATGCTTTCGTTAACCTCGTGTCGATGTCCTTTTCGGTTGATGCGACGCTGCTTCCAAGGTAAGTGAATTTGTCTACTAGTTTAAGAGGGGTTCCGTCTAGAGTGGAGATGTCCCCCTTTTGATTATAGCACATATATTCCGTTTTGTGTGCATTAACATAGAGGCCTATGCCTGCGGCTGCTCGTTCCAAACTATGCAGTAGTGTTTCGGCTTGGTCGGGTGTATTTGCCAGTATCGCTATGTCATCGGCGTAATCGGCGTCGGTAATTGTTTTTGCGGGGTACCTTCTGCTTCTTTTCTTCGTCAGCTCGAAGCCATTCTCTCTGATTTTGTCAATCGATGTTCTAAGTACGTATTCAACTTAAACTCGGTTTGGTGAAGATATTTAACAAACTGACACAGAAATTAATACAAGATAACAAAACTTAAGTAATATATTAACACTATATTGCACGCCATTTCCAACTGCTGCAAACACGAACTGGAATGTCACAGCAACCAGGCGGCCAGTCGGACCACTACGGTATGTTGTTTATCTACAGAATTTCTCAATAGCGCAATAGATTGTGAATTCATATAAATCTAAGCTCTAATGTATATGATTTGCATGTTTCATACATGGCTGATGTAATTCTGATTTCAGACAAAAATTTCGTACACTGTACTCAACTTGAAAAATGGCAGTTTAATGAGATATAATGGTAGTTTATTGAATAGATACACATATTGGTATTATTACTGTACCTATATGACACAACACTTTAAATTTAAGGTTACATGAAGGTTATTTTATTGACAATTAAAATCTTGATTTTAAGATTCTGCAATGTAATTTTAGAAGCATTTACTCATAAACATTCATAGTTAAACTTTAACATTAATATGCTAAAAGATAATTATTTGACAATAAAAGGATGAATGATCACATTTAAAAATCCATGAAAAAATTTCTTTAAATTCAATTCATCATCTGTAGTTTACTGGATGCAAAAAAATCTTAAGGTCTACTTATTTGTCAGATCAACTTGTACGTCCTGATTGGGTGGGAAGAGTGTTTGCCAATGGCCCGGGAGACCGGGGTTCAATCTCAGGTCAAGACATGCCAAAGACTCAAAATTGGTACTTGATGCCTCCTTGTTTAGCACTCAGCATCATAAGGTAGGGATCAAGAGTAAAGTGGAGCATTCCAAGGAAAGAGGTAGTGCCCTGCCCTACAGCTAGTAGCTTATGAAATAGGAGCCTTCGGGTCGCTCTCGGCAACGGTTGTCAACTTTACTTTAATTACTTAATATATATATATATATATATATATAATTTTACTTTAAAAACCAAATGCAACTAATCGTAATCAATTAAATCATCAAATAAAAATATTTCAACGAAATTTAATCTTATGTTATTCTTCAAGTTTAGTATAACATGTTTGTGTAATTATTTTAACATTTTTATTTTTCCTATTTTCATTTCAAGAATTCTTATTGCATATACACATTCTTTTCTCTACTCACGATATAAACTAACTTCACCGTAAAAAATGAAATTAACAAAATGCAATAATAAATTGTAAAAAAAATTTAAATTTGAAATATTGTTTCTGAATTTGCATATTGTTGTTTATCTATTTTTGATATACGGGAAACAAAGGAATCATTTTTTAAGATTACGTTTTTCAGTGAAATAAAAAATATCTTTTCTTCTTTATTTACCCCCCCCCATCCCTCCCAAAAACCCAAACAAATTTCAACTCCTTATCCACTTGAACAGTTTTATTTTGGTTTGATTTGGTTTCATGGCATATCAACCATTGTTGGTTATTTAATGGCAAATCCTGTTTTTACATGAATATCACTGTTAAATGAACAAACAGTTCTGTATCAAACAATTCAATTTAGCATGTCATTGGTTTGCACTCAGTTTAAATGTCGAACAGTTCTATTTCACCCTATCTGTATTATACAGCCTCAGCCGACAAGGCTGGAATGATTTTAAGTGTAAAATACTTTCGTAAATATGAAAAAATTTTGATTCAAGATGGAAAAATAATTGGTACAAGATGACGTTAGATGTTAAAAAAAAGTTATTTTGTTCGATGGAATTTAAAAAATCCTTTCACGATCAAAAATGAGTCTGTTATTCCACTACAAACAAATTTTAAGGTTGCGCAAAAAAAAAAAATATTGATTTATTTTTAGTTCCTTGGGTTAGTCAAAAGTTTTGAAATATTTTGGTCATGTGCCAGTTCTCAGTGCGTATCGCACGTGCCTGAAGCAGCTCAAGCAGTTGTAAGGTACCAGCTATAGTTGATAGTATCACGTTAGTTGGTGTGCTGACACGGTGTGCATTGCTTCATTTCGTGTGTTATTTGTAAGCCACACGGATGAACATGCAATGTTTTACGGGTTCGAACGGGACCAAAACGCCGTGGAAACAACCAAAAACGTTTGTTGTTCAAAATGTGACGGCGAAGAACAGTAACCAGATGGTTCCAGAAATTTTGTTCGGGTTGCAAGAACCTCTAGGATCACGCAAGGTCAGATAGGCCTAAAACCGTGGATTTTGAGGCCGTAATTATGAGTTAAATCTTGCGTGTAGCTCTTGGAGAGTATCAGGTGTGCTCGGCATCTCACTGTTCGTCACCTTCACGACTTCGGCAAATGTATCCGTAGCTACTGAATTGTGTCTTACGTGATTAAAATATTGTAAAACTTTTGACACCGCCTACTAAAACATGGGTGAAAATCGTATGTCATTTTCAAGCAATTCACTCACAATATTTTCGCTATTTTAGTCTTGTTTTGATTGATTGATTTTAACGACATATCAAGCCGTTTAATTCTTATTTAGATTTTTTTGTTTTGCACACAGTCCTATTCAATATGAACGATTTTTAAATAGATCGAGTTAATATGAAAGGGCGTAGACTTCTTTTGAGGCTTTGATACTCAATGTTAATTTTTGATTTGAATCTAGATAAAAATGTAAACAAAAAATAAAACTAGGAGATTTTTTTCTTTATAGAAAAAAGAAAAAAAAAAAAGAAGAAAAATCTCATTCTATGAAGTATAACTATGCAATTATTTAAGAATCTTTATTATATGCAAAAAAAATCTTAATTTGTTATATATTCATGATGAGGGAAGAAAGCACAGAACTTGGTTATAAAAATAAAGCTCTCTTCATTCTTCTTGGAGTCAAAGCTTCTGTGATGTGAGAGAGATAGACGGAGACAGAGGGAGACAAAGACAGACTGCCATATTGACCCATAACTTCTTCTCTTGACAATACCATGCTGTGTTTATCTTCAAGACCCCACATATCACTTCTTCTGCTTCTCAGCCGGGAGGTACTCAACCGGAGCCCCCTGTGGGTCGCTGGCCCATCGGGGCGTCCAGTCACTTGCTAGCGCTCTCCGTGACTGACCGAATCTCTTCAGGCCGTACTCTGGGTGGCTACCAAACCAAACTTATTAATACCATAAATACTGAGCGTGGTGCAATGGTTAACAAGGTAGATTAGCAAACCAATGTTTGTGGGTTTGATTCTCATTGAGAGCTCCGTACTTCTGGCCTTGTGCCACAACTAAGCTAAACTTAGTAAAGTCTTTAATCAATTCATGAAATTTCTCTCACACTCAGAAGATTTATTTCTTTCGTGATACCAATATTAAATAATATGTTCGTGACTCCAGTATTATATAGTATGTGGGTGACACACTATTACATTTGTCTGTGACACCAGTATTATCTAATGTCTGTGACAAAGTATCATAAAATATCTCAATGACACCAATATTAAATAATATGTTCGTGACACCAGTATTACGTAGTATGTTGGTGACACAGTATTACATTTGTCTGTGACACCAGTATTATCTAATGTCTGTGACAAAGTATCATGTAATATCTCTGTAACACCAGTAATATATAATATACTCATGACAGTATTATATAATATGTCAGTGATAACAGTATAGTATAATGTTTGCGACGCCAGTATTACATATGTCTGTCACACAGTATCATATATTGTCTGTAACATCAGTAATATATATGTCGGTGACACAGTATAATACGTCTTTGACACCAGTATTTTATAATAAAGTCATTAGTTGGTTTTGTAAACGTGTGTTTATGGCCCAGAAAAGAGTGCAAATGTCATTTGATTGACAGACTGACACTGTAAAAATGAATGTTTATATCAAAAAGGAATTTAAAAACTAAGTTCCTCAGAATTTCAAATATAAATATATGAAACAACGAAGTAAAACGTCATCTCGATGGCGTGTAAGCCATAAATTATATCCACGAAAGTCGGCTGAAAAGTCTATTGTCTATTGGAGATACTCTATCGGAATGTGACCCAATGAAGTTTATTTTTCAATATAGTCCTCCTTCCGGCCAACATACTTCTTCTATCAGTGTTGCAGTGCTTGGATTCCATTGGTCAAAACAGACATCAACAGGGTAGGCCGAATAGTTCTCAGATTGAAAAGTTCATATGATTACGTAATATCTGCTGTTGATGACTTTTTTTGACTAATGGGATCCAAGCATCGCAACAGCGATGGAGGAAGTGCATGGACCACAAAAGGGATATTTTTTTTTTAAAAAGAAACTCACTTGGTCACATTCCATAAGTGTCTTAGTCGGCCTATAAACTTTTTAGTCGACCCTCGTAAATATATAAGTTGTAAGTCGTCTGACCATAGTCAAGGGCAAACCGAAGGCTGCCTTTTCAATAGCTACAATATCGAGGGGTAGGAGAGGCGCTACTCCTTTCCTTGGAGCGTTTCACTTATAATTGATACCTACCTTATAATGCTAAGTGTTAAGCAAGTAGGCATCAAGTACCATTTTTGAGTCCTTGGTATGACTCGACCAAAGATTGAACCCTGGTCACCCGGCTCATTGGTGAACACTCTAACCATTATGCCAGTAGGCCCGTGCAAATATATATATATATATATATATATATATATATATATATATGTGTGTGTGTGTGTGTGTGTGTGTGTGTGTGTGTGTGTGTGTGTGTGTGTGTGTGTCTAACATTCACGTTGTTAACAAGTAATCATTGGCTTTTGACAATATTTCGATATTTCTTTGGAACAAGTTCAAAAAATTATTGATATAACGAACTTTCTCTTGCTTGTTGAAATAGCTTAAAAGACGAACAAGATTTGCTGGTCCCTTCTGGAGAAGTAAGAACGAACTCATAAGCGACGTTCTCCTATGGATTTCAATACATGGATCCACCAGTGTTGACTGACCAATATTGCACTTTGTGGACATTAGATGCAATCTAGAAGACCTGCAAGGAGCGATGGACAATAAGGATGGATGGCGAGAGAGAGAGAGAGAGGGGGGGGGAGAAAGAGAGAGAAAGTCAAAGACTCCCTGTCACCAGCACGACTTGATGATGATGATGATTGCTTATCTAGGTATATGTTTTTAGAGTTATCTTCAACACACACACACACACACACACACACATATATATATATATATATATATATATATATATATATATGCCCTAAATGCTAAGGCTGGTGATAAATACTGCTTCCTATGTATGAAGGATAAATTATCTTCAGCTTCCAACACTAATCCTGAAAAATTACTCAACCATAGATCGGAGATATTTGATGTTTGTTGGCATATAAATGCCTGGTTACTTGGCAAATAAAATATGGCGTCTTTTTTAATATGCCAACTTTTTATTCTTTCTGGTAGCCACTTTATCAATAAAATATTGTATGGGCCAACCCCCTTTAGTTAGAATTATCCTAATGATCCAGTGGGTGAAACCAAGGTAGATTACTCCTGGCTCTTTAGGTATTTTTAACTTTGCTCTTCTTAGTGTATTGAGTTCTCTTACGTTTCAGCTTAGGTGATTCTGTCGGTGTTTTTTCTTTTAACCAGGCATTGCGGTCCTGGTTTATTATTTTCAAGCAGTACATAAGTTTTTCGTCTTTTCTTTTTTTTTTTTTATTAAGTATTTTCTCCCAAATATCAGGGAGGGGTGCTCTCGTGGTGTAATTTTTAAAGCGATGGACTGCGGAATCGTAGTAAGCGAGTTCGTACTCCAGTCGCGCTATTACGTTCACTTTCGGGCAAATACCCTTGGGAAAGGTCTGAACCCCCTTATCCTCCTAGCTATGGGTTAAATAGTACCACTACTGTTCTTCTAGGAGAATTGCTTTGGCATTAAATAACCTACAAAGGTTGATATGCCATTAAACAACCAAACCAAATATCAGTTTGAGTAATATTTTTTTTATTTATAGATTATATAATCAGGGTTTTTTCTCAACGTCAAAATTATAGAATAAGTATAAAAAAAGTAATATATATATATATATATATATATATATATATATATATATATATATATATATATATATCAGTATATCCAGTCAGAGTCCGTTATATATATATTTTTTTCATACATGTATATAGGCTGTAATTCATATTTGCTGTTTTTCAACCTCAAATTTAACATATGAAATCATCTGATGAGACGAAGAGTATAATAATATTCTTCGCCGAAATAAATTTATAATGACAATTTTACCAGATTTGAGTTTTCTTCTAATTACATCGTACAGGTTCTGTAGGTAAGTTTTATTATTTAAACGTGGATATGGAATATATAACAATAGCCATACATCGAGCGCCCCCATAGATTTATATGAAATTCCTCATATAGTCTATACGCGAATAATCCACACCCACTGTCTTCGGAAGCTGACTGGATATTTTTGATATATCACTCCTTACAGTTAGTTGAGCACTCCGAGGAGAATTCTGCTGAAAGAAACACAGCATACCAGGTACATGTGGGAATAGATAAATTTATGCCAGAATGCTCTGTGAAAAATATCCTGTTTCCAGGGAAACACGAATTCATTCTATCCCAAACGGATGGGATCGTGGAATTCATTAAGAGGATGCGATGGAAGATCCACTTCTATCTTAACCCTTCGGACTCAGCGGGAGCAGAGACTAAGCGGCAGGGGGTTGAATTCACAGAAAACACCACCCATTAATCATAAACTAGACCTGTTTGAGGATGACCTGTTCGGATTAATACGGAAAATTGATTTCGGGAATACAAAAAAATGGATTCCCGGTGAAGATGAAGGGAGATATTGAACGAATAAGGAATTCCGGGAAAATTTGGGTTAGAGTGGACAAGTCCAAGGATATATATCAAGTTGATCCATATGAGTATGAGTAAATTCTTAATAATAAGATCACAGAATCCTATAGAATGGACCATAGCAACACCCGCGCACTAATTAATAGAGATACTACTAAATTCGCGGACAAACTACAAATTGTAGATAAGTTGTGGAAACTAAAAGAAAAATGTGCTTATATTTTATTTAAGGACCATAAGCAGAACCTCCAAGATAGGAAACAGGCCAGACTAATTAACCCCACCAAGACCGAACTAGGCTTAATATCTAAGGATTTAATGCAAATAATTACGTCTAAGATACTAAGTAGCTCTAAATATAACCTGTGGAAAAACTCTCTAGATACTATTGATTGGTTTAAAAACATTAGTAATAAAAATAGGTCAACATTTATCCAATTCGATATCCATATTTACCAACCCCTCCGCTCGGGCAGGATATGAAACAAAGTCAGTTTTTAAGCGGAGTTTAACAGGTTTGAATTCAGAGTTTTCCTTCTCCAAGACTAGTTGCCTCACCAAGGCTGAAGAACCTAGTCTGCCCTACTATTTGCCCATAGCTGGAGGGAGAATAATTGAATTCATACCTTTCCCAAGGGTATTAGTGCTATGTGAAATGCTCTCAGTTTCGTCGAGGATTTGAACTCGTATCGCCGTGTCCATTTCCTACGACGATAACCATTACACCACCGGCACTTCCATATATCTAATTCTAAGGTAGGAGATAACAAAAATAATCAATCAAATAGACGATGAAAAAATAGAAATAGAAGAGTAATCTGGTTTAACCTGCTATTCTGTAAACTTACCAACATTAACATGGGTAAATACTTCCTAAACCTCCTGGATAGGCACTTTGATAGGAAAAACCCTTTAAGAAAATTTTTTAAGAGGAACTCTGTAAAAATTAGTTACTCTTGTACAAACAATATGCATAGTATCTTAAACAACCGCAACAGGAGGTTACTAGACAAATTAAATTGGAATAGTGGGGGACCAGGTGTAACCTTAGAAGAAAAGAGGAATGCCCCTTGGGCGGACGATGCAACTCGAAGAACGTCGTATACCAAACGTGAATTTCCTCCATCGAGCATAATAATGATGAGGAGAGGGTTTATATAGGTGTCTCCACTGGGAATTGGAAACAAGGACTGTATAACCACAGACATTCTTTCCCCAATCCACGAAATAGAAACCAAACCGCTCTATTTAAATATTTTTGGAACCTTAAGGATCAGAGGCTAACCCCACAAATAAAATGGAAAATAATTAGGCAGTCTTCAACCGCAAATAGCTTCTATGGCAGATGTAACTTGTATATCGATAAAAGAATTAGTATAATTACTTTTAAGGCTGTTTAATCAATGTAACGAACTTTAAATGTAGACATGAAGGTAAATTTGAATTATTCTGATTGGGGGCTACCGAGGCTCCTACTCTGGATAAAAACATAGATCTTGATTTTGGATGATTTTTATTGGAAATAACATTTATTTCAGTAATTACTAGTATTATATGACGGAGGGATTTATGTAGGGAAGGAGATCCTTGGAACCTTAGAAATAAATTCGCAATTAGGTTTTGAATTTTTGGAGAGGTTAATTCCCTTTGACAATTTTTGAGTTATTTAGAGGCACCTGGTGGGTGCCGAAAGGTTTTTTCTTTTTTTTAAAGGATGTTGACAATGGCCCCATTAACCGAGGGAGTAAGCAGAAAAATATATGAAGATAATAGTTTAGTTTACAAGCTTACATAATTTAAAAATTGCACTTGCTACGAAAAATCTAGCATATGTTCAAATTAGGATGGGTTAATTCACAGGAACACTCTTTTTCTGGTTTCTTAATTTTTCTTATAATTTATTGTTTTTAACCCCTTTACTTGCACCTGAGAATTTATATATATATATATATATATATAAATTCTCGGGTGAAAATAAAGGGGATAGAAACACCCATATATGAATTATATATATATATTTCATACTTATATGTAGACTGTAATCCATGTTTGCTGTTTTTCAACTTCAAATTTAACGTGTGAAGTCATCTGATGAGACGAAGGGTATTATGATATTCTTTGCCGAAATAAATTCATAATGACAATTTAACCAGGTTTGAGTTCTCTTCTAATTACATTATCTATCTATATATATATATATAAGAACAAATGTAAAACGTAAAAAATGACATTATTTTCAAACCGCATGTATCTTTTTCGAGACATGTGTGTGTGTGTGTGTGTGTGATTACGCCAGTGTGACTGAATCTGTAGACAAGAGCCTTACAAATGCATTGACTTGAAAGGAGAAGGCATGTGAGAAACTTTAACTGCCCATGTTTGTACTCGTTTGCTTCATTAAATAACCGTCACTTTCTAGCTGAATCATGTCACATGCCTCGAAAGTACTTGCTTAAGCGACGAGTCCCTGAATTGTGGGAGCAATCTCATGGGGAGGTGGGAGGTATTTCGTCGAACAATCCAAGCTGATAACAGTATTCACACGTGGTTAGTCTCAGGTGTCATATAACGATTGTCTCACCCGATGAAGAGAAAGGAAATGCATTCCAAGCATAGCTACCCTTGTTAATCATCTAACGGCTGTTTTTGGTAACCATTAACTTTAATGTCAAAGTTTATGCAACTTATGATATAATCAATAGCAAATAGATAAATGACTTGAGAGAAGTAATCAATAATTAGTATTTAGCCGTTATCTTTCTTGAAAAATTATAATGATCGGGGTGAGCGTGACTAGAAATCCTCTCTACATTATGATTATGTTTTATTCCTTACGATACTGCAATGGGTTAAAAATTCTATCGGATGCTGCCTCTTTCCGACGTTACATGATACGAGCACGAAAAGCTTTCAGTGTAGCGATTGCTTGTCTTCAAAAACGCTTCACCAACAAACACGTGGTGTACACCTGTCAAAGTCATGATCATAACTAATTATATATAAAAAATAGCCAGATATTAACTTGATGGAATTACCATTGCCACTTGTATTAGCTTAATTCCAACACACAGGTGACGGGAATTCCTATTGCATTCTGTAAAACATTGTCGTATATTTCACCAATATTTAAAAGGAAAAAAAGGATAATTGTAAAGAAAAAACAAACAAACAAAATAAATGGGGAACGTTTATGTTATATTTTCTTCTGGAATCTCTGCTTTGTTTAAAAACATTCGTAAACATTGTCAGTACTGAACTTCTAACGTAAATTAATTAAAAAATAATAAGGTGACATTCAGATGTTTATATATATATATACATTTATTTATGGTTTTTGGGTGTTTTCCTTATTTGTATTATTGTTGTTGCTGTCTATTTTCCGTGGATGTTACACATTCAGCCCATCCTAGATTCTGTTTGTTCACAGCCTTCTTTCATCAAGGAACAAAGATAAAACACATTAAGATCTAACCTGAATATAAAGCCTTAAAATTGTTGTTATTCACGCTCGGATTATTCGTGAAAGCAATTTTATTGGTCACGTTGCAACAAGTTTGTCTATCTGTCTGTTTAGGTGACTCATCGGAGAAAAATATGAATGACCGAGTTAATCTGGCAGACCCTTGATAGTAATTTCGAATCTCACTGAACCTACTTTTCAGGCTTTGTGTCAAATTAAGCAAAGTTAATTAAATGACAACATGTTTTGACTATTTTTTATCACTGATATCTAATAGCATCTAAATTGAATGGATTTTGATTTGCTCCCACTTAAAAATTAGTTTTGTCCGGTTTCTTTGTTTGATGGCATATCAACCTTCGTGGGTTATTTAATGCCAAAGCCATCTTTGTAGAAGAAAAGTAGTGGTATTATTTGACCAATAGATATATTCTTGCCGATAATCGCAGAACTCGGGTGAGAAGTCACGTGGACAACTTCGCGCTTACGACTCGGCCCAGGTAGCTGATTTAATGAGGATTTATATCTTGGACACATTTATTAAGTTTGTTTTTAAGAAATTATGTTCAACAACAACTACAACAAGAACAACAACCTTTTATGGATCACAACGTAGAATCTGTTTATTTTCAAGTCAATATTTTGTTAGTATTAAATCAATCGGACTGTGTTCACCCATGGCCCGGGAGACCGGTATTCAATTCCAGATGGAGTCATGCCAAAGACTCAAAAAATAGTACTTGATGCCTCCTTGCTTAACACTCAGCATTATAAGGGGGTCATACCTTTCTCAACGGTACTCGTTCGAAAGTGAATGAAATAGTGTGGCTTGAGTTTGAACGCGCCAACTACGATGTCGTAGTTCAGCACATTAGCAACTACCCCACGGAAACCCCTTAAGGATGATAAAGTGTGATGGGTTAGATCACTTCTGCTCAATCCTTGGTACCAACTGCGAATATAGATCTTATAAGTAATCAAATGTACAACCAAATTTTTAGCGGAGTGGACAGGAAGGAACACATTCCAAAAATCGGAAATCTTTATATTTGAATGGTAACGGATTGATTGGCTTGTAGCACTAGTAAGTGTGTGTGTGTGTGCGTGTGTGTGTGCGTGTGCGTGTGCGCGCGCGCATACGTGTGTGGTATTTCATAGAGGGCGCAACCTCCAGGACAACACGATAGAATTCAAGCGCATATAAATTTAATGAGACTATATTAGTCACGTGGCAAAACTATGAACAGTATTCAACAATTGAAATGACTTACGTGCTGGCCTCATCCAAGCATCTATTCCTTTGTGTTTTGTCTGTTATGTTGGTTTTACAACGTATTAAAGTATTTCATGTTGAAATTGTAAAACATATAAGAAATGAATTTAATGGGAAATTTCCAGTCAACATATTCCAACAAGCCAAAAATGTTTCCTTTAGTTAGTAAATTTAACGGATTTAACAGGATCTTTGCTAATTCCGTAGTTTCTGATGATGTGCTAGGATGTATAACTAACTCCTTCATAAAATCTCTTTTTAAACTGGTCTGAGAACAACCACACTTTTCATGTTTACAAAGAAGTTAAAATAGTTTAAATAAGGTTGTTAAAAAAGACAATCGCAGCCATTTTGAAACAAACCCTATTTGAACATGCATGTTTAGGATACTCTCTGTCTCCCAATTAAAAAAGAAACAAAAATGTTTGAAATTTATTAAGTTTGTTTTTAAGAAATTATGTTCAACAACAACTACAACAAGAACAACAACCTTTTATGGATCACAACGTAGAATCTGTTTATTTTCAAGTCAATATTTTGTTAGTATTAAATCAATCGGACTGTGTTCGCCAATGGCCCGGGAGACCGGTATTCAATTCCTGGTGGAGTCATGCCAAAGACTCAAAAAATAGTACTTGATGCCTCCTTGCTTAACACTCAGTATTATAAGGTATGGATCAAGGGTAAAGTGGAGCAATCCTCGATGTAGTAGCTATTGAAAAGGGAGCCTTCAGGTCACCCTCGACTATGGTCGCCAACTTTACTTTTTTTTAATAATATCAATTATTCGGCCATCTTTGACATCGGCCATCTTAGATGTCAGCAGACTAATAAAAAAATATAATTAAAAATCTATCAAAAATAAAGTAACAGCCAAATGAAGATGACTTGATGAAAAATAGTTTCCTAGTTGCTGAAAAATTTTTAAAAATTAGTAAAAAGAAATCCAAAATAAAAATAGAACCCCTTCCCCCCAAAAAAAAGAGCAAAAACAAAAACTTTCAAATTTTTGCACGAAATACAATTTGAAATAAATACATTTTTTAACAGTAAGAATGTTTAGTTGGTGCTCAATGTATATAATGTATATATCAGTCGGCTGATAATAAAATGAAGGGAATCACCGTGGCGTAGTGGTAAACACATCGTAATAAGCGAGTTCGAACTCCAATCGCGCTTTTAGGTTATTTTCCAGACTAATACCCTTGGGAAAGGTATCAACCTCCTTATCTCTCCAGGTTTGGGTTCAATTGTACCATTGCATCTTTTCTTCAAGGGTGGCTTTGGCATTAAATAGTCCATGAAGGTTGATATGGCATTAAACAAAGAAACTAAACTAACCATAAGAGAATAAATGTTTAACAGGTTTTACGTGATGACAGCTGAAGCTGACGTTTATTCATTTCACAATACACAGTCCTCTAAACGGTTATAATTTTTCAAGCATTATGTTTTGTTTTGTACATACGAATCATTTTGTCTATGTTAACTTTCCCCAAACAGTTTCAACTTGACGGATGTGAAATAAATTTTCAAGCGGAATACAGTTGTTTTACACTCAGAGCTTTCCTTTTCTTATATTGGTTGTCTAACCAAGTCTAAAGAACCCAGCCTTTCCTCCTTTTTACCAGGGTTGGTGAGAAACGATGGATGCATGCCTTTGCTAAGGGCGTTAGCACGAAGTGAAACACAAATAACTTTGTCTTGGAGTTGAACTAGAATTGCCGATTCCATTTTCAACATCGGTAACCGTTACACTAAGCGCACCACCTGTAGGGTCTTAGTCTCTCTTGAGGTCGGTATGCCGTATGAAGACATCCCGAACCGGATCAACATGCCAATATGTATATTTTCTGTTTACACAGCAACAAATGTTCACATCCACCACATGCTGGATGGCCGCGATCCGTAAGATATCTTGGACCGGGAATTTGTCGCAAAAGTTCTGATCCATGAGAGGCTCGTTGCTGAACATCACCTAAAATCTGCTTATAGACACTAGCTAAAAGATCGTTGCCGGTCACTCTGCTTAATGGAGGGTTGTACGCGAAGACAGAATCGTTGCAGGCGAGAAAATAACTCGATTGCAGTTGTTTAGGAGAGAAATAAGAAAAGCTACCGCAGCAACCATCCAGCTGCATACGTAAGCTGATAGCCAACGTATATAGCAATTGTTCCACAGACTAGTGTTTGGAAATAGGTTTGTACAGTCACAGCCGGTACTGTTCCACATCCAGAACAAGTCTTCAATAGGCGCATCCATTATCTAAGTAGACTGACAATGGTGTATTTTTTCATATTAATCTTGAAATACTATGAATCTGTTCTCAAGGAAAAAGGTTTTACCCGCAATCATATTGTTATTTTGTTTCATATCTCGAAAAGCGCAAATAAAATCTTTCAGTTCGTCAGTTGTCAGAGGCCAACGCTTAAAGACTGGAGACTTTTGGTAAAACCTTTGAAGAAATAATCACTCGGGGATAGATCTGTGGTGGTTGGTTTTATTTAAGTGCCAAATATTTCTCTTCGAGTCTCGGTCCTAACTTTTTAGATTTTTTATCTTTCACGTGATTGCCTCAGTTGAATTTACCAAAGGATATTACCAACCATCGCACCACTCTAAGCTCCCATCCACAGGGGTGAAGACATTAGTAGATAATCTCATTAGCAATGAAACTGACTAATACACTTTTTGGCAACTAAAGTTTGAGAGTTGTTTTTGGTTCATTTGGGGTAATTGAAAAAATGGTACCCATTTTTGTTGATCACGTGAAGTTTTTCATCTGATTATTAAGCTAAGTTTTCACCTCTAATTTCAAAGTAAACCAAATACGAAATTTTCAAGAAATAATAAAAGGTGTCCTCGAAGTGTAACGGTTAACGTGATAGACTGCGGACTCGTAGTAAACGAGTTCGAACTCCAGTCGCACTATCACGTTCACGGCGTGGTCGAAGTCGATGTTGGCAGCTTGGTCGTGTAGAGTCGAGCAAGTTGATGACTAAGACTGAGCCGTGTCTTAGTACTACGGACCAAGTGAACGGACGGGGAAACCGTGGCTAAGGTTTGCCAGGCCTTAGCACATACGAAGTCGAGCGAGCGAATAGGTAAAGCTAGGGCTTTGTCGTGCCCCTAGCTGTGCGGGCGTATCGTTGACGGTAGCTATGGCTTTGCCGCGCCAAAGCTGTGCGGACGGTCGGGACGGTAGCTATGGCTGTGTCGCGCCAAAGCTGTGCGGACGATTCTGAGACGGTAGCTATGGCTTTGCCGCGCCAAAGCTGTGCAGACGTATCGGGGCGGTAGCTAAGGATTTTCGGTGCCAAAGCTCTGCACTGTGGAACGAACAGGCCAGGAGGTCGCGGCTAAGATTAGCATTATCTTAGCGCTGCGCAGATAGCGGTAGCTAAAGGCTAACCCGTGCCTTTAGAGCTGCGCAGCCAAACGGACGAGCGGAACCGATCGAAATGGTTAAGACCGGATGGTTTGCCTCCGGGCTGTCTACTTCGACTGGTCGTTAAGGACCGGATGGTTTGCCTCCGGGCTGTCTACTTCGACTGGTCGTTAAGGACCGTCAGAGATGCTCCAACCCGCAATTTTGATTTGAAGGCGTTTTCATTAATTAATGTAAAAATACTGAATAAACAAATTTGATCGATTAGATAAAAAAAAACTTTATCTAAATAATACATTTTTTTACACTTTTTTGTGTGTGTGGTTTGGAGGTCCGTAATAGAACCAATATAAAAAGCGTCACATGAGAGATAAACCTTTTACGAGAATTTATTAACATATGACAACTGATTATTACACTTTTGATCATCCTTTCTTTAGGTGCGTAATAAAATCATAACATAATTTACAATGTATCTATATTTGAATTATAACTAAATCATTGCTGCAAGAGGTTAGATGTTTTAATTGAAAAGACACTATCTTCAAAATGTTTTGAAAAAAACCCTTACAAGTATTTTATAAAACCATCTCTTAGAGAATAGGCAATATATGTGTGTGTCTGTGTTTCAGAGAGAGAGAGAGAGAGAGAGAGAGAGAGAGAGAGAGAGAGAGAGAGAGAGAGAGAGAGGGAAGTGGAAGAGAAAAAGCGTAATTGGAAGAGTGCAAAAAGCAAAGACACCAGAGAGAGAGAGAGAGAGAGAGAGAGAGAGAGAGAGAGAGAGAGAGAGAGAGATTTTACTATGGAGAACAGGAAAATCAACATCATAACGATGAGGAGAAACGAAGCAAGACGAAAAACAAAATATACGAAGATAACGACAAATAAAAGATAGTACTCACTGGGTCAAGATATGAAGACGATGGTTCAGTAAAATCAAAATAAAGTCAAAATTAAATCACGTGGGTTAGTCAATTTTTATTTATTTATTTATTCAAGTGACTTCACTGCTACTAAAACTGTACGTTGAAAGGGTAGATGGGAAAGTTCAAAGTAAGTGAAGGCGCTGACTTAGGTGATTGGGGTTGTCCGTTCATTTGATACACACATCAATGTATATATATATATATATATATATATATATATATATATATATATATATATATATGATGTATGACTATTTCTGTCAATTTGCGTTTGTATCTGATTCTATGAGCGGTTTACCTAAAAAGGTACTTATGCCATCATTAGGTATACCTACTAGCATACTATTACATACTCTAGGGACAACTTGTCATAATGTAATGGTTAACAAGCTAGACTCGCAGATGTATTGCTACTGAACAATGAATTCTATTCTCCCTGGGTGCCTAATATTTGTGGCCCTGTGCAAAATTTAAGCTACGCATAGTGTTTTTAGGGTACCTCGTCGTGGTGTATTGTTTGGCAAGATCGTTTAAAATGTAACTGAGTAATGAATTCGATCTTCACTGGGTGCCCCATATTTGTGGTCTTGTTACCAATGTAAGATTAAGGGAGACTTGCAGAGTATAATAGTGAGATAGGTCAAGTAAATAATCGTTATTAGGAGCACTTTATCATTGGAAGCTAGTCTTGCTGGTCAGTTACTAAAATGTCTATATTTTTCTATCAAATATGCCTTAATGAAGAAATTCTGCCCCCCCCATATATATATATATAAGCATTTTAGCTATATGAAAAGGCGGGAAATAAAAAAAATCTCGTCGAAATAAATTTATAATGGCACTATAACTGTGTTTGAATTTTTTCCGATTTATGTTTCAGATATATATATATATATATAATCATCTGAACATTGGTCACATGAAAATGTGTTGTAAATTTTTACCCTGCGGTGGTTTAATTTATTGTTAGAATATCGTAATATCGCTCTTAATTTTTGTGCATATCTTACTGATTTTAGACGGTTTTAGCTGTAAATCTTTATTATATATATATATAATGAAAATAATTCCTACATGGCCAAGAGCGAGTCTACCAAGGTTTCACCTAAAAGTCTCTTCAGAATCGTACTGACGAAGTGGGTTAGGATAAAATACATTTTATTAATCAATAAGACCCTTCACCCATACAGAAATTAGCATATATAAAAAACAACACTTTATTCAAGAAACCGTCAAAATTTTTTTCCCTTTTTCTACGTTGAACAATTTTAATCAATCTTTTTATTCACGAATTAACCTCATAACAATAAAGTAGGGATTTGCGACAGTGTTTAATTATATTCATTTTATCCTCAGATATTCTAGTGTATTTTTTAGCTAATTTTAACGCTTCATTTACTGCTTTATCTGTTATTAATGGGTAAAATTCCCTTATATCATATTTAATAAAGGAACATTTATAATTTTTATTAAACCATTGGTTGTTAGACCATTTTATACAATCTTCAGAGCTACGCCATTGATTTAAATTTAAAGTTATTCTCAATGTAGCACAAATGTCCTTCAAAATAAAGAGGAATTGTGGATTAAAAAAGGAATTAGTGGAAATTTTGATAATCCAATGGGTTCATCTGATTCGGTCTAGATATCAGAATTAGTAGGGGGCTTGTTGCTATATAAACTTAATGATATACTCGACCCCAGCTGCTATGGACTTTATAATAGATAATTGCACATCTAGGAAAGAACATATTAGGAAGAAACTACATTGGTTAAATTGATAAATTCGGATTCAAGTTAGATATTCAAGCTAATTTGAAGATTACTGATTATTTAGATGTTACATTCAACTTGTACGATGGGACGGTGTACCCATTTAGAAAAAGCGATCAATATCCATGTTGCATAAATGTAGGAACTAATCACCCTCGGAAGGTCTTTAAACAAATCGCTAATAGTATTTATGATAAGGTTATCAACCAATTCATAAAACGAGGATATTTTTTACTCAAAATAAACAAGATTATGAAATAGCCTTAAAAAATAGTAGATATAAAGAAAAACTCATAGAAAAGTAGAGAAGACAATACAAACAAAAAATAAGAATAAAAATAGGAAAAAGAAAATATGATGGTTCACATCTCCATATAACATGGCTGTAGCCACAAAAATAGGAAGAGAAGTTTTTTAAATATTAGAATTTTTTTCCTAAGACGAGTAATTAATTTAATAAAAATACCGTGAAATTAAGTTACAGCTGTATGCTTAATTTAATTAGTAGAGGCAACCCCAAAAAGTTTAAGAGAAATAAAAATACTGTACTCGCAAATTGTAACTGTATTAAGAAAACAAACTGCCCCTTCAAGGGAAGATGTCAAATAGAGTGTGTAGTGTATAAGGTTGAAATACACAATCCGAGCAGTAATAGTAACAATCGGAATAATAAAAAAAGTGGATGTGGGTCAACGCAAGGTCCTTTCAAACAAAGATATTACGATCACAAAAGTAGCTTCGCACATGAAATATATAGACATAAAACTAGTTTGTCTAACTACGTATGGGAAGTCAAAAAGAAATTTAGTATTGATCCTATATTGAAATGGGAAATCGTGAAAAGATGTAGTAAATATAAGGAGGGGGATATGATAGATTTTGTAAACTATGTATGGAGGAAAAATTAACCATAGCCATAATAAACCAAAGGAATTGCTTAACCAAAGGTCTGAAATATTGAATATTTGCAGTCATAGGAAAAATTGGTAAATTAGTGGATTCCCTAACCTCTCTAATAGCCCTATATACTGACATAATTGATTGACTGATTTTAACGGCATATCAACACATAATGTTAAAATCAATCATGTCTATATTCAAACACTTCTTATTCTGTACTTACTCGACGCACAAAAAATATTATTTGCTAACAAGATTGTTTCTGTCGATGAAAAATGGATTTACAACAATTGTTGTATACCAGAGAAAGACAATAATGCTGATATATGAAAATATAATCTACTTCTTTTCTTTTCTTTTTATCACCCAAAATTTACGTCGAAGACGGCTGAGTTGCACACACTGGTGCCGAGCTTCTGATTTAGATCAAAATCTTCCTGATTACATAACATCCCGGAAGCTCACGCAAATTTTCGTGGTCTACATCTCCAGTCTACCACCTACTCGTTGCACGTGGACACGCCTCCTTCTAGCATGCCACCCACGTGAATTCTCTTGCTCACAACTCCAGCCTGCCACCCACGCAATACACGTGATCACGCTTCTGTTTAGCATGCTGTCCATGCAATTTATGCGGTGTTTCTGCCGAGAACACGATTATCCTGTTCAGTTTAGGTACCAGGTGTATTTCCTGTAATTTTTGTTACCAGTGTCCGGTTTACGCAGCTGCATCGAAAAATGTCAAAGGGGTCTTCAAATCGTCATCAGGTATAGAAGACGTAGTTTTGGTCGTGAAACGCTACTCAATAAACCTGTCTTGGAGCCCATTCCTCTCCAGGTCTTCATTTGGTTTGAATCCAGAAGTTTCCTTCAAGAACAGCTGTCATACCAAGGCTAAAGAACCCAGTCTGGCCTTATATTTACCCATAGCAGGAGGGAAAATAGTTGGATTCATATTTTTCTCTAGAATATTAACGTCGTTTAGAATTTGAACTAAAATTGCCGACTCTCCTTCCGACAACGAAAACCACTCTCCCATCAGCGCCAACTAACTGGTGTAACTTTTAAGAGCTTTTAATATCTGGACTTAAACGGAATCTATTGCGTTTGGTGGTAATTAAAGTTGATTATTTATTTCGAAGTGTTGGAATTAGAACGAACGAAGATGCCAAAGTAAATAATTGGTGTGTTTGAATGACACAATAGAACGTGTCATTTTTTGAGTA
Source organism: Sepioteuthis lessoniana (assembly GCA_963585895.1). Taxonomy (NCBI): domain Eukaryota; kingdom Metazoa; phylum Mollusca; class Cephalopoda; order Myopsida; family Loliginidae; genus Sepioteuthis; species Sepioteuthis lessoniana. Next base: position 22,291,590 of record OY757920.1, read on the forward strand.
AACAGTGACCCTTTTCTGAGTAAAGGTAACTGATGATTTTGCTGAATGACAATATCTATCCTTGCATTGCAAATGAAACGCAGCCAACGATAATGAAGGATGGAAAGTTCTTCCCCTGCAGGTGATTTTTTCTTCCGAACTTGACTTATTCAGATTATTACTCATTTCAACTCCACTCAGTACATTTTGCTTGGTTTTGGTTTGGTTTGGTTTTATGGCAACTCAACTATTATAGGTTATTTAATGTCAAATCCATTTATATATATATATAAACAGTTCTATTTTAAATGATTAACATAAGTTTAAATGTCAAAAGTAGTTCTATTCAGTTTAGTCAACAAATTTAAATGGTTCCAAGTATTGTTATGTATCACAAACAATTTAATCAAACATCAGTGATTTATCTACTCAGTTAAGTGTCAAAACAGTTCTATTTCAAACAATTTCCTTTAGCATAAGTACGTAGTTTAAATTTCAGAACAGATCAATGTCAAACAATTCAGTTTAGCATAAGCTCACCGTTTAGTTCTATTTTGACCCTATCAGCTGCAACCACTCTGCGTCAGAGTGGACCTGGGAGCGATGGCAATGAAGAGGTACTTCGCATCTCCCAAAGCTCAAGCATTGCTGGAATCTCACCATCTTACCACTCTGCTGAGACGCAGTCGGTGTATTCTACAGCCCCAATTTTGTTTGGTCAGTGATTTCAACAAAGAGAAAATACCGAAAAAAAAAAAGATTAAAAATTAATCGAATATAAAAATGAATCGTTCTTTTATAATGGAATACACGATGAGAATTGTCGAAAATACGTATATAATTTATCATGTTATCTGAAAACAGAATCTGATCTGTCAGTGGGGTTAGAATACGCTGACTGTATCCACTACCGAGAAGTGTGAGCTTCCCTTCTTCCCTCTAAAAGGGGGTGCCCCTAATATGCACCCGGTGATGAACCACCAGTTCTAAAGATCTGGGCAGGGTGGAGTATCCCTTTACTACCGTTACTCTCAGGTACACCTATACCCCGAGTGGTAATACCTGTTAGAGTTCCACTATTGGGTCAAATAGTTCTGTTTGAAAATTATCTATATTAGTTAAGAATACTTGAAACCATCTAACTGAGCAAATCATTTGTATTAGAATAGTTGCTTGAAGCTCCTGGTATTTATTTTGCTATTCATTCGTTTTATTTGTAATTCATTCCACTTTAAACTTTTATTACAGTGCCCGGAAGACTCCTCTACTACATTAAGCTACATTTTATTACGAATAATTTGCTAATTTCTATTACGCATGATTTACTAAAATTTACTTGCCCAGTTCGCTGGAGCTGTAGAATACACCAACGGCTTCTCTGCAGATGAGGTAAGACCCCCTCCCCCATGTGTATCCTGGATGTAACACTTAACAATCTGAGGGGGTGTCCTCGTGGTGTAATGGTTAAAGCGATGGACTGCGGAATCGTAGTACGCGAGTTCGTACTCCAGTCGCGCTATTACGTTCACTTTCGGACTAATACCCTTGGGAAAGGTATGAAGCCCCTTATCCTCCAAGCTATGGGTTAAATAGTACCACTACTGTTCTTCTAGGAGAATGGGTTTGGCATTAAATAACCAACAAAGGTTGATATGCCATTAAACAAAGAAACTAAACCAAACCAATCCAAACCAAACCTTAACAATCTGATGGTGAGGTTCCAGTAATGCAAAAGCTTTGGGAAATGCAGAATACCCCTTCATTACCATCACTCCCAGATCCACTCCGGCCCAGAGTGGTAGCACCTAATAGGGTACTGTCTCTGGGTCAAACAGGACTAAACTGGGTATTAAGGCTAAACTGAATTGCTTGAAATAGAACTGTTTTTGACATTGAAACTGTACTTATACTAGATTGAATTGTTTGAATTAGAAATGTTTTGAGAATTAAACTGTGTACTCATGCTAAACTGAATTGTTTGTGATAGAACTGTTTATTTGTATAAAAAAGGATTTGGAATTAAATAACCTACAAAGGTTGATATGCCAGAAAACACAAATAAACTAAAACTTACACGGCCCATGTATTAATGAAGAGTTGGCGCCAAAATGCGCGCATGCGCGCACACGTACACACGAAAGCACTTATAAGTTTTGTTTCTTGCATTCGTTTTGGTGCCTTTATTTAACAGTCGATCCTATTAAATGATGACAATATACGCAATAATTATAATAGATGATACAAGTCAAACTGATTTATTTATTTGACGAATATTTGTCTATTTGAGACTATCTGAATTCACATACGTCACTCAGTAACAAACACGTTTTAGAAGATAAGCGAACTTGATCAAACATGTTAGGTGAAGAAATAAGTAAATAAAGATATAAATTAAACATAAACGAAAGGAAATACTAAAAAGCGTTTCATGTTTGATTGAATCAGGGTCGAAGATTACTTTATCTTAGCCTCTGACTGTTTACTTCACGAATGCAAGCAACATAAGTTTCAAAGTTAAACCATGACAAGTAAAAACGAAAGCATGGAAAGAATAATCATTGTATTTAACGACTTTTCACTTAGTATTTGACACAAGGTCATTTTATCGTGAGGAACCACGCACGAATCTAGATTCATTCGTGACTATTCATAAAAATACTTAGGTCTGTTGGTATTCTTTTTTTGGAGCGCCTCAGGCGCCAAGCTACAAACTCAACACTGACAGGCAGGTATTGCTTGAGAGGAAAGCTCCTTGGGACCAGACGTAACAAAACACACTTGGAGCGAATACTAGGTGGCCCACGGAAAATCCGTGACCGACCAGCCCATGATAAACAGAGATCATGTATAAAGTGTCTTGGTATTCTTTCGGTGGCTAGTTTTTTCCCAGTCAATAAATGCCACTCTAATCTATGAGAAGCAGTTATTTCCTGACCAAATTATTTGATCCTGGCCGTTGACTTATGAAGTTTCTCCGCTCAGGAAGCGCTCCGTTGGCCCGGCTTTCAATCCATAGATTTAATTTATATCCACCATGCTGCATCCTATGGTTTTCTTTGCTATACGCTTATGTGGCGCGTATAGTACTCTCCTCCTTCAGAGATTGTTATCTTGTGAAAAGCCGGTATAGGATAACTTGCAGGGTTTAACCTCTCCGGTTTTATTGCGGCAGAGTTATATATCTCTGGTGTTACACTTGGAGAGTTTTGACAATATGAGTTTTCCATTTTACTTTTGATTTTATTTTGTTATTCAAAAATCTATGAAATAAATACGAACAAACTATGTCAGACTTTATTTGTCTCTGTCCCCCATCAAACAGAACTTGATAAGGTCAATGACCCGAAGGTCGGCTTAAAGTGGGGATTAAGAGAGAGGAAGGTCAGACACGAGCCGAGGCTCGAACTCTGCATGACTTCGCTGGTCATCGGCTCACTTAGAGCAATGTGAACCTGATGAGCCTAGCTGGACATGGGCCCAAACATGGGTCCAGGCACGGATGTCTGATTATAACTTAAACTGGACAACGAGGTCCAGTGCTATGTCAGACAAGTAGTTATAGTAATTATTAAATGCATCAATAAAAGTGGCTGAATGTTGTTGAACAAGAGATTAATTCATATTGTATAGTCAAATGTACACATGGTTAAACTTACACTGTTTGCAGATAGCAAAAACTAGTCGAGACAGACAGGAATTTGTATGAGGGTATTATTATTATTATTATTATTTACTCCTTTTCGAGTTTTTCACATCAGCGTTAGTTGATGGTTTTTCATTGAAGTTTGAGTGACAGAAAGTCTCCTCAAGTGTCCAGGACTCTTCTCAGTATTCTGGCTGATCTCAATAGTGTAGTAGATTGTATGGTCTCCATTCGTCCTCTTATTTCCAAGTCACTTAATAATCCTTCGGTGACTGTACCAAGAGCACCAATTACAATTGGTATAGACTTTCATGTTTCATAGTTTTTTTAAATTCCCTAACAAGGTAAAGGTATTAGTCCTATTATTTTCTTTCAATTTACTCTATGGTCAGCTGGGACAGCAAAGTCCACAATATTGCAAGTTCTCTTTTTTTGTTGTTGATTATTATAAGGTCGGGTCGTCTGACCTAGATTAGAGGATCCGTTTGTATGTTCAAATCTTAATTTAAGCAATTTGTGTGTCTCATTCTCCAGAACAGATACTGGGATTGTGCATATACCGTTTGTTCTTATGGCCAAATTTAAATTTATTGCACAGTTCCCAGTAGATCACGTTGCCCACCTAGTCGTGTCTAGTCTTATACTCCTTCTGTGCTAACTTGCTGCATTCGCTTATTATCTGATCGATCGTTTTATCTCCATTATCACATAACCTACATTTGTTGTTTTGTTGCGTCCTCATGAGGTTTTCACACCAGCATTAGCTGGTGGTATTTCACTGGAGTCTGAGTGACAACTAGTCTTCTGAGGTTTCCAGAACTTTTCTCAGTATTCAAGCATATCTGAGCAGTGCTGTGATCCTGATGATCTCGATTCTTCCTCTGATTTCCTACTCCGCCTGTCTTTTTTCCAAGACTTTAAGGGCCATTCCAAGTATACCAACTACAATTAGTATCACAGTTATTATTTAATTTTCAGTTTTATTTTTGGTTTCTTACTATCCTTCACCAGGTCTTTACCCAAGACCTTACCTAAGGGAAAGCCGTGATTATATGCATTCAATGTATTTATGTTTTTGTTGTCACTTTTGGGTGATATTTTTCAGTCAAGTTGATACTACTCTCTTAAAGAGATGAGCAATTCTACAAAGTGCAAAGTTTTCGGATTTCATATTGGCTGGGACTGCCAAGTATCTTGTTAATGTATTTATCTGTCTTTTTCTTGTTCATAGCGAGGATTTCCACTATTACTGGCACAGTGGTAGTTGTAAGGAGCCACATTTTATGAAATCACCCACAAACGGCGGGTTTCGTTGGCCTGGCCGTTCGTCTAGTGGTGTGGACCCCGTTGTTTCTTCTCACACCCGGCCATGTGGGAATTTCACAGGTTGTACACAAAAACAAAAACAAAAAAAAAAACAAAACAAAAAACCGAAAACCAAACAACAAACAGAGGGTGGAAGGAAGAAACAGACAAACACGGATTTAAAATGCAAAACTCGGGAGGTGAAGTCTGACACTTTTAAGCATTTTGTGCGGATTTGTTATGGCTAACGCCAAAAAAAAAAAAAAAAAAAAAAAAAAAATCTGCGAAAATCCTACCCAGCAATAAAAAATGCTGATCCATCTGGACACCGTCCTAACTTTCCAACTCCCTGCTTCGGAGTCTCACTCTCAACTAACTAACCCTCTGCTTCGGACTGACTGCCTCTCTGCACCGGACTGACCGTTTCGGGGTCTCACCCCTAACTGACTAACTCTCAACATCCTTCTCTTCCAGTCTCGCAAGTATTTTTATGGGCATAGGTCTCTGTGTGGTTTTCGCACCAAAGTAGACAAAGAAAGGTCTTCTGGACACTCCAGTGCCGCTTCAAAGATGCCTGAGATAAGATCTCCTCCTTGGCAACCCATCCATAAACATACAGAGACCCATACACCCACATCCATAAATATATATATATATATACACGAATCCTCATTATCGTACCATAATTTTCTCAATTTCTATTTCCATTTCTTTGTATTTACTTGTTTTATTATATTCTTTGATTGATATCTTGTTATCTGTTGGCACTGCCATATCAATTAGGAGGTATGTTTTTCTTTTATAGTTATTTACCACAATAAATAGTCAATTGCGGTTAATTTTTCGATCAGTTTGGATAACAAAGTATCAGATAATAGTTCCTACTTTTACTTCAATATTTCATTGCATTTACATACTTTCCAATGTCCTATTTTATCATGCCTTTCTTTGTATTCTATTGGTGTTTAGGACTGGGCAACCGGACACAAAGTGGTCACTTGATTCAGTTTTTTATTCGCACCAGATACATATTGGGTTTGATCTATTTATTTATAATGTTTGCCTAGTAGTTTCAAGTTGGTAGGCTCAGGGTCTTCTGCTGCTATTATTAACCCCTCTTGTCTCTGCTTTCAGTCCAGCACTTTTCAGCCATCGATTAGTTATTATTATTATTATTATTATTTACTCATTAGAGTTTTCACATCAGCGTAAGCTGATGGTATTTCACAGGAGATTGAGTGACAGCAAGTCTCCTCAAGTCTCCAGGACTTTTCTCAGTATTCTGGCCGTTCTCAATAATGTAGTAGTTTGGATGGTCGCCACTCGTTCACTAATTTCCAAGTCCTCCTGTCCCTTTAGTAATCCTTTTGTTACTGTACCAAAAGCACCACTCACAATTGGTATAATTGTCACCTTCATGTACCATGTTTTTTCAATTCTCGAGCAAGGTCGAAGTACTTATCCTTCTTTTCACATTCTTTCAGTTTTATTCTGTGGTCAGCCGGGACAGAAAAGTCAACAATTTTGCAGATTTTCTTTTTTTTTTGTTGTTGATTATTTTAAGGTCTGGTCTTCTGGCCGAGATTAGGTGATCCGTGTGTATGTCAAAGTTCCATAGGAGTGTATGTGTGTCATTTTCTAGGACAGGTACAGGGTTGTGCATATACCATTTGTTCGTATGGTCAGATTTAAATTTCTTACACATTTCCCTGTGGATCACCTTGCCCACCCAGTCGTGTCTAGTCTTATACTTACTTCTGTGCTAATTTGCTGCATTCGCTTATTATGAGATTGATCGTTTCGTCTCTGTCACCATATAGCTTACATTTGCTATTTTGTTGCGTCTTATCTATTCTAGCTGTATTATTATTATTGTAATTTGTAGCTGTTGGTGAGACAGAACTTATTCTAAGACTGGCCAATCGGTGAGGCTTAGAATACCCTGGCTGTGTCTTCTTGTAGAAAGGTAAGATCTCACTCATAAAACAAAACAAAAATAAAACACCACCACCACCAACAACAACAGTAATCACAACAAAAGCAAAAAACAAAACAAACGACTTCATATACAAAGATGATTATTAAATTGTTACTTGAAATCATAAGACGTGCGCTAAGTGTAGTGGTTATCGTCGTAGGAAATGCAATCGGCGACCCGAGATCAAACCCCGGACCAATCTGCGTTTCGCTTCGCGCTAATACTCTCGATAAAAGCATGAATCTACCTGTTCCCCCAAGTTATTGACAAATAGGACAAAATGGGTTCTTTTGCCTAGTTTAAGGTCACCTGTCTAGGAGAAGGAACACTTTGAATTAAAACGAGCTTTACTCAGCTTAAAATTTGACCTTGTGTTACATGTTGGGTAAATTGGGTAAATTGTGTTACAGGTTGGGTAAATACTTACTTGGAACCCTTTAACTTTTGTAAATAAAGACAAAAAGACTCATCTTGGCATAAAATAACCATAAAAGGGATGGTATTCCATGAAACAAACTCTACTAAACCATCATCCTGGATATTAATTTGGCGTTATTCTTGTTTAATTTATTTTTTCCACGGCACATCAACCCTTTATGGATTATCTAATACTAAAATCAGATACAAATAATTTGCACCCAGATTATATGGTTTCAAGTATTTTTATCTAATTCTAATGATTTATACATAATTATATGGTGTCAAGTAATTATTCTTATTTATTTATAATCAGTCGTTTGCACAGTTATATGATATCAAATATTCCGATCAAGTGTAATTAATTTGTACTCAGTAATATGATTTAAAACATTCCAAAATTACTCTAATATTCTTCAAACATATCTATTTGACATATTTTTTTTCATTGGTCGATCTTTTAGATGCGGAAAATTTAGCTGGTATTGTAAATACATTGAGTAAGGTGACATAATCCTTTCAATAATTAACCGCTTCACTGAGAAGACTTTTTCCTTCAGTTGCAAAATAATTGTTTGCGCATATCTCATTGTGCTGGTTTTCGAGCTTTTATTCCAACTTTATGCAAGAAATACTTCAGATGGTATACCATACAAGAATTATAATTCTCAAACAACAAAGACTCACATCACCATAAAGTTTGATCGCCTCTCAATCTCCAAACATCTGAGTGTGTGTGTGGGGTATAAACTGAGTCATTCAATGGATTGCACAAGTGATACAAACAAAATACAGAAACCGAGTAATTAAATTAGTTTCGGCCAGGTTTCTTAGCTGAAAACAGTTTTATTTTAAACCAAAATTTGGAATTGTTTCTTTCTTGTAAAGAAAAAAACAAACTTCAGGATGACATTTTAATATTTTTACTTCATGTTTTAAAGATAGACTGTCGATAGCCATCACATTGTGGGATGGCTATCTGATGAAGCTGGTCTTCTTTTTAGAGGTTCCAGCTGAAATAAATTTATTATAACCAAATGACGATGTGTTGATTTTTTTCACACACATACATATATATATGGAAGTAAATAATGGAAAAGAATCCGACAGTATGGAGAAAAATTGAAAAATAAAGTAATCCAAATTGATGAATTTATTGTGAAAGAAAGTCGACGCTATAACCTTTCGGTTTTGATAAACCATCATCAGGACTTTAAAAAAAGATGATACCGAGTGTTGTTAAAACAACGATGGATGTTTGATAAAAAAAAAAAAAACAAGGGAGGAAATTATATATACAAAGAAATAAAGTACGACTGTTCAATCAATAAATCAGCGTTCATATTTCAAAAACATTAAGTGATTGTGTAAAGCAATGATGTAAAACAAATGGAACCATCAAGAAGCGATATAATGGATTAGAAAGAGAGAAAGAAGAAAAGAATATATATATATATATATATATATATATATATATATATATATATATATATATATTCTTTTCTTCTTTCTCTCTTATATATATATCTCTCTCTATATATATAGAATTAACTTAAATCGCGAGTCGAAAATCTTCTACTAAAGTTTCACCTTAACGGATCATCAGGAAGCCTAACCTCGACTCCATTGAATTGTGTTGAGCACTTTAGTAATTATAGCATTGCAGCATTCGCGGAGGGTTTTTTGGTTTTCTTTTGACCACTGACTACGTACCCCTTGATTTTTTTCAAGGAGTCGGACGACGTTGGACTTTTCTTTCTTTTTTACCCAAAAAACTTTTTTCTTTTTCCCCTGGGCGGTGATTCGAGGTACTTTTATCTCTTGTTACTAACCAGGTTTTTTTTGTTTTTTCCGATACCGTGAATACTGGTAGATATTAGATTAGTAAATATATATATATATATATATATATATATATATATATATATATATATATATATATGTCAAAACTGTTCCTAGTTTTGTTTTGTATGTTTATATCCTTGATTTTATTTAGTAAGTCTTCGGAGTTTTTGACGTGTGAGGGGCTGATTGTGCCGAGTAGGGGGTGGTTAATATTTTAGCTATGGCGCAAGCTATTTTGTGGGCGGCGCTACCGATGCTGGAGATAATGGGTCGTAGGGGGGTGCCGGTTTGTGGATTTTGGGTAGGCCATATAATGTCGGGATTGTAGGGTGGTGTTCGATGAGGGATGTCCTCTTTTTTTTTTTAATTCTTTATGAGTTTTTTTGAAAAGTTTGTTGAAGGAGGTAATACAGCTCGTTATGGTCGAATTTGAAACCGTACTATTTACTTGAAATGGACCGAATAAGGACATCATTCATTATGTAGACAAAATTAAATCTAGTTCGACAAAGAATATAAAACAGTTTACTTAAAAGTCCATTTTTGTGTTATTCAACATTTAATATTAAATTTGGTATAATGACCAAATTAGATAGACTCGAGGAGTTGACTTCAGATTCAGGACGAAGCAATTTGTGTTTCCTTTCGCTCTAATGCCCTTGTAACAGACATGAGTGCATCCATTCTCCCTTCCCGCCCTGCTATTGGTTAAATAGTTGGGTAGATAGGGCTCTATAGCCTTGGTAGGCAACCGGTCTATTCACTAGAAAAAGTCTGTCGAATAGCAAACATTCTATTTTGAAGAAATTTGATGTTTCATTTATTGTTTATTTCTGTTTTGTTAAATGCCGCTCGAGTTTTGATACTTCTTCCCACCATAGATTAAATTATTTGGAAAATAATGGCTGATTTTATTACACATGGACATTAGCACAAAATCCGGACATTGGCATAATGGTTAGAGTGTTCGCTAATGGCCTGGAAAACCTAGGTTCAATCCCACGTCGAGTCATACCAAAGACTCAAAAAATGGTACTTGATGCTACCTTGCTTAGAACTCAGCATTATAAGGTAAGGATCAAGGGTAAAGTGGAGCAATCCAGGGAAAGGAGTAGCGCCCTCCCTACACCTCAGTGTAGTAGCTATCGAAAAAGGAGCCTTCGAGTCACCCTCGACTACGGTCGCCAACTTACTTATTACGCATTTACATGTAAAATTGACCAATATATTTTTACCACAATATATATATATATATAATCAAAAATGGTACTTGATGCCTCCTTGCTTAACACTCAGCACTATAAGGTACGGATCAAGGGTAAGTGGAACAATTCAAGCATAGGAGTGGCGCCCTCCCTACACCTCGGTGTAGTTGCTATCGAAAAGGAGCCTTCGGGTCACCCTCGACTACGGTCGCCAACTTATTTATATAGAATATCCATAAAAGATGAGTAGGGCATTATTCAAATAAGAGGATTCTTATAAATCTCCAGGAGTGCTCAATGTATGATTATTAGTATATAAATTTATAAACATCATACAGAGTAAATTTATATAATGAAATTAGAAGAAAATCTCAACACCGTCATTTGACTATTATAAATTTATTTCAGCTGGTAACTGATAAGCAACCAACCTCTACAGGTAGCCACTACATGATGGAGAGAAAAGGTTATAATAATACTCGTTAACCCCCGCCTCCCCCAAAAGCCAAAACAAAACAAAAGAAAACAAAAACAAAAAACTAACCTTCAAGAGAAGGGGAAAAGATCAAAAGGAATTGGGTTATAGACTGACGCCAACCTACTGTGTGACGTCCATTTTGACAACATGTATCCTTATTTGTCTATTAGAAAATTTTAAATTAGCACCTGGCAGTCTCTAACCCAGTGAAGATTCATGCATGAAATATAGCAGGTTTTGTTAGGTTACGTCTAAATAGACATATTTTGTGAGTGTAAAAAATTAAAATATTTGTGTCACTATATTTATGCGTTAGCATGTACAGGGCATAACTGAATTTTTTTCCTCAGCAAGGGTAGGCTATAATTGCTGTTCTAATAAATCTACATGAAACAATAACAGTGTAACCCGGATATAAGAGAGTTATAGGGACATGAGAATACGTCTCTTATATACGGGTTTATCTTATATCCGGGTTTGGTCTATTTTGTTTAGGTAACACAGGCTCTGATTTGGGACCAGAGAAAATCTCTCTTATATCTGGGTCTCTTATATCCGGGTTACACTGTAGTTCAATTTAAGATGATTTAGTGATGTTGAAATTAAATGCATTCTCGGAGGAAAAGAATGGAGATTTTCATTCAAAAGAAATAAACTGAAAGTTTTTAAGCACGGAATAATTCCGTACTTACTGAAGAAATATTGTTTTTATTGCTATTTATAAGATTAAGGTAGGCTCGAAATTAGATAAAAATTTATCCATGATGTATTTTTAACAATTAGGGAATGAAAATATTTCTTAAATAATATTGGGTTTTGTTTTTTCATATTTTTTCGCACCAAGTCAAATATTGTCGCTTGTGAATTCTCAAAGAAATTTTAAAACTAGCGCCTACGCGCTGATTGGTCAATAAATGCAAAAATACAAATTCAAAAATTATAGCTTTTCGAGCCTTTTTTTTGCACAAAAAAGAAAGAAAAAAAAAAGAAAGAAAGAAAGAAAGATAAATGCATATGAAGAAAGTTGGTCAGAAAAAGCGTTCGGCGCCACAACAATAGAACAGGTAAACAAAACAGAAAAATTTCAAATTATAAACTGTTGAAGTCCGTTAAGTTTTATGTCGTGTGCATAATCAAACTTTTCCGATAATTGTTCATTTGATATTTTACTATATATATATATATATATATATATATATATAATATCAGTTTTTTTTAAAATCTGAACTTTGTAGTAATCGTGCCACCTGATTGCTGAAGGTAGATAGGAAATGCCGAAATTAATTAATTAATTTGTCTACAATTGATTTAGTTCTATCATTAGGATTTCTCAATTTCAACTTGGACTGGTACCGAGCTGCAAAGTATGTGCTACTGGGTCACGAGAAAATGATATGATTTAGTAATATGGAACGATATAAATTAGCTGTAACGTTAAAACGAGAAACACAATCGTTTCATTAGATCTTAACATAAAATTAGTTATATAAACTTATATCTTCATATATACTTATATTAACTATAAGGCTTATCTATCTATCATCTGATATATATGACCGGAACGGTCGTAATTAACACCCGGCCACCGTCACGATATATATATCATCATCATCATCATATCGTGCTGGCAGCACGGATATCCCTGACCCTCTCTCGCCACTCCTCCCTATCGTTCATCGCCCTAGGCAGGTCTTCAGGACAACAACCTGTATCCTCACATAGCTGCTGAATGTACGTTCGTGCTGGTCGTCCTGCTTTTGCGCGGCCGTGTGTGGGGATCCATAAGAGTACATCTCTTATGAGTTCATCTCTGCTTCTCCAGCAATGTCCTGCATGTCTGGTTCGCCTAACTTGAATAGTTTTCGTGATAGGGGGCAGGTGGCCGTACAGTTGGTGTCTTGTGGGGTGTTGCTGCCAGGACTTGTTGAGGATTGCACGCAGCATTCTTGTGTAATTGCCATCTAGTTTCTTCTCCAGCCGTTTTGTTAGCGTCCATGTAGTGCATCCATATAGCAGTATCGATGTGACCGCTGCCTGGAAGAAACTGCGTTTCATTTTATCGGTTAGGTCTGATTTCCATATAGTCGATAGCCTATTGATAGCTGTCCATGCTTTCGTTAACCTCGTTTCGATGTCCTTTTCGGTTGATTCGACGCTGCTTCCTAGGTACGTGAATTTGTCTACTAGTTTAAGAGGGGTTCCTTCTAGAGTGGAGATGTCCCCCGTTTGGTTATAGCACATATATTCCGTTTTGTGTGCATTAACATGGAGGCCTATGCTTGCTGCTGCTCGTTCCAAACTATGCAGAAGTGTTTCGGCTTGGTCAGGTGTATTTGCCAGTATCGCTATGTCATCGGCGTAGTCGGCGTCGGTAATTGTTGTTGCGGGGTATCTTCTGCTTCTTATATATATATATATATATATATATATATACAAGGTGTGTTAAAAAGCACCGTGGTTGAAAGTATTTATCAACATAGAAATAATGAATAAAGTCTTACGATATTGCCAAACATTGTCGGTTTTTCATCATGGCAGAAAATGTCGATCTTGGATACTCTTGATGTATTTCTTCCTTTATACACTGCAAAATTCGTATAGATAAAATGTCTGTGCAATCTTTGATTCTTTTATAGACTCAGTTCTTCAAAATAAATACCCCAGAAATATCCAACGATATTACTATACAGTTTTGGTTCTTCGTCATAGCGTCTCTGCAGAGGTGCAGTCGGTGTATTCTACGGCCCCAGCCGACTGGGCAACCTTTACATGGGATACAGTCTGGGTATTTAAAGCCCTGCCTATTGCGCAGAATTTCTTAGCTATGGGTTAAATAGTAATGCTACTGTTATTCTACAAGGATGTGTTTTGCATAAAGTAACCCACGAAGGTTGATATACCATTAAAACAGAGCAACCAAACCAAATCTGGGACAGAATTTTATATTTGGCTTGAGAGTTGCCGCAATTTTATTTTAGTTATAATTAGAAAATGTCATTAAACGTTTAGGGAAAGTTTTTTTTAGTAGTATAAATAAATCAAAGTACTTTTCAAGAATATCTTGCTGAGGAAACAGTAATTATATATAAATGTAATACTTGGTTCCCCCTCCAGATAACGGTGCATGGGGGGGGGGTTTCCAGCGGTGGAGTGGTTAATGTGCTGGACTATGAAATCGTACAAAGCAAGTTCAAACCCCAGTCGCGCTATTACGCTCACATTCAGACTAATACCTTTGGGAAAAGTATAATCTCCTTTATCCCCACCACTAGCTATGTTTTTTTTACAAGGATAGCTTTAACATTAAATAACCCACAAAGGTTGATATGTCATTAAAATAAAAATTTGACATTACTTTTCATATAAATATGGCATTTATTTCATATAAGTATGACATTTCTCTTCATATAAGCAAGACATTTCTTTTCATGTAAGTATAACATTTCTCATCATATATGGTAGACATTTCTCAGCATGATTTTGTATATTTCCTCGGAGGTATATTCTGGACAAGTATTGAAATTTCTGTGTTCTAGAGAGTAAATTTGGGGAACTAAAATAAATGTAACCGTTCTGTAAAAAAGTGGGAAAAAAATGATTGGAATTTACACATATCAGGATTGTGTATGTAAATATGACATATATACATTACTCTGGACAAGTATGCATTTACCCAACCCCTCTGCCACGAGCAGGATGTGACACAAGGCCAATTTTCAAGCGAAGTACATTTAGTTTGAATTCAGACCATTCCGTCTCTTAGACTGACAGCCGCATCCAGGTTAAAGAGCTCAGTCTGTTCAACCATTTACTAATAACTTAGAAGAGAATAGTTACATTCATATCCTTTCCATAAAATGTGAAATGCAAACAGACTCGTCCAGGATTTGAACCTTGGTCCCCGAGTTTGTTTTCAGCGACGATAACAGTTTTACCGAGTAGCAAATGAAATTCGGATTAAGTCAATAAGTACAAGTTTCAGATATAGGCTGGGTATCCTTGTGTAATGGCTTATCAACCTTCGTGGGTTATTTAATACCAAAGCCATTCTTGTCGAAGAAAAGCAGGGATACTGATTGGCCCATAGCTGTTGGGGAGAAGAGAGTTTATATCTTTCCCAATGGTATGAATCTGAAAGTGAATGTAATAGCGCGACTGGAATTCGAACTAATCAACTTCGAGACCGCAGTCCGGCATTTTAACCAATACGCCACTTGAAATTTAGATTTTGTTGTAAACATATCACAAAATCATCGAGGAACAACTCGCGTATTGTAATGATTAACAAGCTATACTAGAAAAACAATGTAAGTAAGTTCGATTCTCATTGAATACTTCATATTTTTGATCTTTTGCCAAATTAAGCTAAACTAAAAGAATATCGTGCAGCCTTATAAAGAGACAATAAATTAGAATGTGAATTCTGGAGGTGCCCGTGGTATAATGGTTATCGTCGTAGGGAATGGACACGGCGACACGAGTTCAAATCCTGGACGAAACTGATTGCATTTCACATAGCACTAATACCCTTGGGAAAAGTATGAATCCAATTATTCTCCCTCCAGCTATGGGTAAATAGTAGGGCAGACTAGGTTCTTCAGCCTTGGTGGGGCAACTAGTCTTGGAGAAGGAAAACTCTGAATTCAAACCTGTTAAACTCTACTTAAAAATTGACCTTGGGTCGTATCCTGTCCGAGCGGAGGGGTTAGGTAAATATGATAAATTAGAATGTGGATCATTAGTGAAAAAGTTTAATACTCCCACTTGAATTTATAAGCTGTCTAATTTTCTAATCATAGCTCTACAGCAGGCACCCTTTTAATAATCATATTTATGCAACTGAACAAAGACTTCTCTTCAGTATCGGAAAAAAAAAACTACAAAAGACAACACGCAAACGGAGCACGTGTTCACATAAAAAACAAAAACGAAGACAAAACAAAAAAAAAAAAACAAAAAAAAAACAAAGCAAAAAAGAAACCTTATAGCAAAAATAGTTCAATAAAAACAGGAGATTTATAAGATATTTAAGAGAAAACTGGTTTAAAAGCCGCCATAGTTCTTTTGATGAAAGGAGAATCAAGTTTATTTGAAATAACTTTTGTTTAGCCAGTTCAGAGTATATATATATATATATGAAAATATACAGCGATGAAAAAACACAAAATCATCAGAAGATGATTTTATTTATAGTATCATTTGTCAACGTTCAACGTTTTGGTTTTTAGACCTTCATCAGGGCATATGAGTTATTAAATGAAACATTTCATTTAATGACTCACACCCAAATATTGTTGGTTGCAGCATATCTACTCTTGTAGGTTATTTAATGCCAGAACCTGTTTATACGTATATATTAAATATATATGATTTGGAAACGAATAGTTTATAGGTAACAATTGTTAAACCAGCTAAAGTTCACTTGTTTGCACACAGTTAAATGGTTCCAAGTAATGTTATTTAAAACTAATAATTCAATTCAACAGTAATTTGTTGATATTCAGTTAAATGGTTTCAAGCTTTGATATGAAATACAAATAGTTCAATTTAACATTAATCATTTGTTTGTACACAGTTAACTGATTTCAAATATAGTAAATGATTAAACAGTTCTATTTGACTCATAGACTGAGAGTAATGGCAACGAAGAGGTATTTCACATTCCTCAGGACAGGAGCGTCACCATCAGATGTTCTAGGACACTTGATGTCTCTTCGGCACGTTGTTTGCCCAGTCGGCGATTACTGTAGAATACACTGACTTCTTCACTACATAGGGGTAAGACCCCCACCCAACAAGTGTCCTGGATATGACACTAAACAATCTGATGGTGAGGCTTCTGTAATGCAGGAGCTTTGGAGAATGCGGAGTACCCCTGTTATTGCCATCGCTTCCAGGTCTAATCTGGCCCGGAGTGGTAGCACCTGATATGGTCCTATCTATGGGTCAAATAGAAATAAACTGTGTACTTTTGCTAAACTGAATTGTTTGAAATAGAACTGTTTATATGTATGAAAATGGATTTGGCATTAAATAACCTACAATGGTTGATGTGCCATAAAACCAAACCAAACCAAGCCTTTCAGCATGTCGTGTTTGTTTTTAAATCTGTCGCCATATGATATATTGCTCTACACCCTAAGTGGACACTATATGGAAAACAGACGAAGGCATGGGTACAGGTCAGGTTTCTATCCCATCTTGTTTAACGGCTAACTCATAACTTCTCGTCTCTTGGACTGCCACTGCACAGTTGGTGACTCATTCCTTGAATATATGATGGCCCTGATTTCCGGAAAAGAAAACCGCTTTTCTCGCGTGGACTTACCAGAATTAAAATACCTTAAAAATGATGTCTTTGTAAACTGTCCATCAACTATGCTGAAGTCTTTTGTTCATTTTGAACTTTAAAAATAAGCCCTTTCTCTCCCATCGAGAAAGCCAGGATGTGTCAAAGGTCAATTTTAAAGCGGAGTAAAAAATGGTAAGAATTCAGAGTTTTCCTTCTATACTGGTTACCCTACCAAGGCTAAAGAACCGAGTCTGACTTAGTATTTACCCGTAGGTGAGGGAAGAAAAGATAGACTCACATCTTTTTCCAGATCATTAGGGCACAGTGAAACGTGAACAATCTCGTCCAGGATTTGATCTTGGGTCGCCAGGCTTGTTTCATATGACGATAACCGTTAAATTATATATGTATATTGATCTATATACGTTATGCGCATATGCATGCATACTCATATAGATACATTCGTATCTACTCGCACATCCATTATTGTACCTAAGTTTGTGCACCCAGAGAAAGAAGAGCTTATAGTGTCACATATTTTCCTTTTTTTTTTCCTTTATTTTTCTGTCAGTTTATCTATCTCTTTGCCCTTCTTTCTCCTAATGTATATATCTAGCATGTATTCTATCCAATCATATTTAGGGGGTGTCCTCGTGGTGTAATGGTTAAAGCGATGGACTGCGGAATCGTAGTACGCGAGTTCGTACTCTAGTCGCGCTATTACGTTCACTTTCAGGCAAATACCCTTGGGAAAGGAATGAACCCCCTTATCCTCCCAGCTATGGGTTAAATAGTACCACTACTGTTCTCCTAGGAGAATAGATTTGGCATTAAATAACCTACAAAGGTTGATATGCCATTTACACACGTTTTCTATCTTTTACATATTTATTTTGCCTTGGGGAACTCAGTGGAATCTTAGACTTAGGTGTTTGGGATAGCTGATTGAATTTGGGAGCATGGTAAAATACGAGAGAGATATACTGCCGCTCGCTTGATTCGTCTGTCATGGCATGATCATCTCAGTGGAAGCAAAGTCAGAAAAGGAGCACGACGAATCTCTTGACAACTTCGATAAATTTTATTGTTTTATTCTTTCTCAAATCTTTGTGGCGGAGTTATTTTTCTTCGACTGTGTCAGAGATTCATTTCTTCCCCACTTCTCTCTTTCTCGCTTTCACTCGCTTTCTCTCTCTCTCTCTCTCTCTCTCTCTCTCTCTCTGCGTCTTCAAGCGTGAGCCCACATCTGTCTGACTCTTCCTTTATCCTCAATTTTCTTCTTCCATATATTTGTGCAAATTTGTAGACGTCAAGAAGTTAAAAACATAAACAAGTTTCTGATAATGAGAGACAAGCCAAATAAGGTCATGACGCGAGTACACACGTACTCTAAAACGTTTTCATTGCTCTTTGAATATAAAAGAAACATACTTCTTCGTCCACGGAAGAGACAATGAAATTACAAATGATAAATCTTTTAGATAACTAATATTAGGCCGGCGACCAGTAAGGCCTTCCATGCATTCCAATCATAACATTTTTCATGAAAGAAAATCAAAATCTTTCCTTAAAAAACACTCAATTAAACTACTTGTAAGTTTACTGTTTCTATGCACGCACTTCTGACAATAGAGGCAGAGAGTCGATAATTCCACCATATCTCAGTGAAATTAGTTTATCAAAGAACAAATATGATACCAAAATGCAGACGAGAATTTGCTTTTCATTTCTTAGCAACTTTATGTTAATTAGCTCATTTGCATACTTATGAATATTTATGAAATTTAATAAAATAGCAATATTTTCCTTAAAATGTATTGCTCTCCAAAACTCTACACTAAGACAATTTTTCGTGGGTACCAAATTGTTTGGCTGATTCAAAGAAGTGAGAATAAAGAAGTTCAATAAAAAAAGAAGAAAAAAAAAAAAGAAAAAAAAGGAAATTCTTTTAATCTACATGTAATTAATTTATTTCAATAGTAACTGTGTATTTCTGAACGAAGTATGCATCTACCCAACCCCTCCCCTACGGGCAGGATATCACACAAGGTAAGTTTCTTTAAGCGGAGTAAAGCTGGTTTGAATTAAAAGTGTTTCTTTCTCCTTGGCTACATGCCAAAACAAGGTTACAAAACCCTTTCTGTCCTATTATATACCAATAGCCGACGTGGGACAAGGGAGGAAGAACGGATGGATTCATACCTTTATCAAGGACATTAGCGCGAGGTGAAGCGCAAACAGCCTCGAGATAGAAGTACTTGAAACCATATGACTGTATGCGAATTATTTATATGAGATAGGAATACTTGCAAAAAATATAACTGTGCAAATAATTTAAACACCATAGGAATACTTGAAACCGTATAACCTTTTGCAAAATATTTATGAGATAGGAATACATGAAGTCATATAACTGTGTGCAAATTATTTATGTTATACAAAATTACTTGAAACCATATGACTATGTGCAAAATATTTTTATGAGATAGGAATAAATGAAAGCATATCACTGTGGAAATTATTTATATAAAATCAGAATACTTAAAAGCATATGACAGAGTGCAAATCATTTGTAAGAAATAAGAAACAATATGACTCCTTGCCAATCCTTTATAAGAGATAGGAATACTTGTGTAGCAGAAAGAATTTCAAACCATTATTTAGTACGGGAATTGTTTGCCATTGGAATTTTGAAATTATACATTTCATCCAATGAGAACGACCCATGCCATTTGCCCGGGCACATCTCCCCGGGCACCATAAAAGGCAGCGCTAAACACGCTCGCCCTCTCTTTTCTTTCTCATTCCTCTTGGCTGGCAGCTAGGTAAGACCAGCCGATACGAGAGATAACATTTCTCTCTCGAACTCGGGACGATTCCAACAGCAGACTGGGACTATCCATCTCGAGAGAGCACACTTCAACAATTGTTCCTCGGCATACCTTAGGAGACCATTTCCTGGTCAAATATTTCTCCCTCCTAAACCAAATGGACCCGATGCCTCTGGCTAAGCACTAAACTCCCGCATAACCATTTACAAGTGTTTTTCATTCTCTTCAACTCACGGCATAAGGAAAACTTCCTCGCAAGCAGTCATTAAACTACTAGATTGAAAGCCATCAGTATCTACGCGTTCATTATTTGTTTCCTTTCTATAAAAATAACAAGACACAACAGAACGATACTACGCCAATTAATATTTAGGCCAAAATGGTAATATCAACTGCGCTCTTGTTATACATAAAACAATATGAATATTTGCCAATCCTTTATAAGAGATTGAAATACCTGAAACCATATAATTGAAAAACATAAATTGTTATGATTATAAAAAAAAGCTTTTTAAAATGAATTAAGTGCTGATATGTTGTTAAAAAACCTCGAACAAATCAAACCAAACCCTTACAAATAGTTCCTTAGTGAGGTACCTCCTACACACTCGATATATCACGAAACTCTTTAAAAGTAAAGTGTTTTACAGCAGAACTATAATGTCAATTTATATTTATATTAGCTGTTTACTGATTAACAGATCAATGTTTTATATTCGAGGTATTAAAAAATAATTTGTCACATGATTTCGATTGCAGGAAAGAACGACAGACACGTTGATCCTAAATACCACTCACATTTATTTCCCGATATTACATTTTCTTTTTCTGACCAGTCTCAAAAAGGAAGAAGTGGTAGGCTTTGCCCATTCAATGGAGGAAAACAGACACGATCTCATTTATAAGTCATTGCCCCACCAAGTCCGAAATGCTTCTCTTCGAGTCTCGGTCTAAACTTAGAAAGCATATTATCAACCATCGCACTACTGTAAGCTCCCATCCATAGAAGTAGAGATATTAGTAAGATAATCTCACAAGCCTTGAAACTGACGAATACACTTTTTGGTAACTAAGGTTTGAAAGTTGTTTTTGGTTCATTTGGGGGTGATTGAAAAAATGGCATCCGTTTTTGTTTATCACGTGAAGTTTTCCATCTGATTATTAAGTTAAGTTTTCACCTCTAATTTAAAAGTAAATCAAGTACGAAATTTTCAAGAAGTCATTGGAGGTGTGTGTCCTCGTGATGTAATGATTAAATTGATAGACTACAGAATCATAGTAAGCGAGTTCGAACTCCAGTCGCGCTATCACGTTCGCTTTCAAATACCTTTGGCAAAGTTATGAACCCCCTTATCTTCCCCGATATGGGTTAAATAGTATCACTACTGTTCTTCTAGAAGTATGGCTTTAGCACTAAATAACGCACAAAGGTTGATATGCCATTAAACAAAGAAACCAAACCAAGAAATAATTAATGTTCATCTTTTGATTTGAAGCTGTAAAGATTCTACAAATATAACAAAAAGAATCTGGACAATTCAAGGTGAGGCCATTCTGCTGATTCATTGTTATTTTAAGGCACCAATCTGAAAAGTAAAAATAAAGACTTTGTGAGTTTATGTTTACCCAAGTTTCCCGCGATGAGAAGAATATAGCAATTTTTAGCGGAATCAAGCTAGTTTGAATTTAGTGTTTTACTTTGCCTTATATTGTTGCTTTACTAACGCTGAAGAAGCCAGTCACCGGTACTATTTACCCATAGCTGGGGGGGGGTGTTTGTATGGCAAGGAGATGGATTCATACATTTTTCATTAAGTGCAACATAAACAGTTTCGTGAAGGATTTGAACTCGGATTGCCAATTCCATTTCCCTCAGTGATAACCATTACACTAAGTGTAAGTCAGTAGTTTCTTTGTTTAATAGCATATCAACCTTCTTGGATTATCTAATACAAAGCTATCCTTATAGAAGAACTGTAGAGGCGCCCATAGCTGGAGGGATAAAGGGGTTCATACTTTTCCCAAAGGTAATCGTCCGAAAGTGAGAATAATAACGTAACTGGAGTTCGAACTCGCTTACTACGATGGTGCAGTCCTGTACATTAGCCACTACACCACAGAGACTCCCTCCAAAACTGTAGTATATTCACTCTATTGTTCCTTAGCCCTTAAAAAGTTTAGAATAGGGCTAATATGCCCATCCCCTAACTTTCAGGCAACATTTTTAATAATATTGCTTATGCAACACAATGAATATATGTAATGGTTATTCTGAAATATGTTAAGATATTTCAGTTAAAATTGATGCAAATAAAGATTTCGATATTCAGTCATCTCATAAAAAAATTAATGGTTAAAGCTTCATCAGTGTGCCAAAAAACAAAAATTTGACGGGATAGGTAAAAACAGGTTATTTTTTAATCAACGACCCCAAATAAAACAAAATAAATTCTTTAAATTAAATCACCAGTAAAAAAATAATATTGTTAGCCAGTGTTATTTACGTGTTCTAATTATATTTCGTGGTCTATTATAAACACTAGACAAAACCTTTGGAAACATCTCTCTATTAAGTTGAAAAGAAGGAGAGAAAAATAGACCATAATTCTACTTGAAAATGACCCTGAATACGTTCAAGAGGAGGCTTAGGCCTCTGTCAAGTAACCTTTTGTTGTAAAAAGCTATAAGCAAAACTTGATAAAATAGGTCGAAAAGAAACTGTTTCACCTAATAAGCGATGTTTTGTCGTAGAGAGGCACTTGTGAGTGTTTCATTAAAATAATTCATAACTGTTCACTAACTATAAGTATAACGTCGTGTCAAATGTAGTGTGTATCATCGCTTTTAGTGTCCGAAACAAATTTCGCATTCAAAACATTGAATTACTTAACTGCACACTCACACACTGGCCCAGTCGGCTGAGGCTGTAGAATACACTGACTACTTTTCTGCCGAGGATAAAG
The DNA here is from genome assembly GCA_963585895.1 of Sepioteuthis lessoniana. Classification (NCBI taxonomy): domain Eukaryota; kingdom Metazoa; phylum Mollusca; class Cephalopoda; order Myopsida; family Loliginidae; genus Sepioteuthis; species Sepioteuthis lessoniana. Next base: position 22,314,526 of record OY757920.1, read on the forward strand.
ACTCCCCCAACGAGTGTCCTGGATATGACACTAAACAATCTGATGGTGAGGCTTCAGTAATGCTGGAGCTTTGGGAAATGCTGAGTGCCCCTTTATTGCCATCGCTTCCAGGTCAACTCTGTCCCGGAGTGGTAGCACATGATAGGGTCATATCTATGGATCAAATAGAACTAAAATGAGTACTTATGCTAAACTGAATTGTTTGTAATAGAACTGTTTCTATGTATAAAAATGGATTAATGCATTAAATAACATACAATGGTTGATGTGCCATAAAACCCAACCAACCAAACCAACCACATACACACACACACATTCACACGTACACACACACACACACACACACACACACACACACACACACACACACACACACACACACATGAGAAAATAACATATCCAGAGGATGTAATTATTTATATATGAATAATAAGCCAAAATTTAATGTTTCGGTTTTTTAAACCAACTTCAGGGCGATACTATAATGTGAGGTCCTATCCAAAAAATAAAATAAAAAATCATCATCAGTTAGTCACAGAAATAATCCTATCACGTAATAACATCGCCCAGAAGATGGTTTAAAAAACCGAAACGTTTGGAAAACTATACTTCGTTTCTACTATAGATATTTTTTGTCCATTATGTATTTACCCAGCCCTTTTGCTACGAGCAGGATGTGACACAAGGTCAATTTTTAAGCGAAGAAAAGATGGTTTGAATTAAGTTCTCCTCCTCCTATTATGTTCCTTGCTTCCAGGAAAGTTACATTCCTCTTGTACTTTACTTCTCACATTTCTTTTTCTTTTTTTATGGACGTCACAAATCTTGAGGAAGCCGGATGATCTTGTCGGCAGTTTGGACATTTAATTTCCTTTAGACAATCATCCTCCAGGTGGTCTGGGTCGTTTTTCACTTAACTTGGCACATGTCTGTCGTCCTCTGCAAGTCTTCATATTTTTGGCATTTGAAGTAACTCAGGGGTTCTGGGACATAACCCTCTCAAGACAATAACCGATCTTCACTTTCTTTAGAGTAGAGAGCTGATTAAATGTCTGGATGTAGGAATTAGTCTGGGTTCTTTCTTTTATCATTAAGGGTTTTCAGATTATTGTCTTCATCTTTATTGTTATTTCCACAACGTTTCGGCTGATATGTGCTCCGGCCTTCTTCAGGCGTTTGTTGAATTCAGGAACCTTCACGGAACTTCGAATTACGTCCTTTATTGAATTCATGAGGGTCACCGGGTACAAGTTTTAAGTATTCCTGTATTGTTACTCGCCTGCAGTCAGGATTGAACCTGAAACCTCCTGATGATTGTCTCCTTAGAAGCTTAGGGAACCAACGCCTATAACCGTAGTTCGAAGTTCCGATAAAAATCATCAAGCTTCGTCTCAGAAATTTAGACAACTAATAGTCTGGGTTCGTTTTTCACGTTTTCTGATGGTAATTCTTCTGATGTTTGTCGCGTCCATTTTTCAGGGCTGCTGTCATCTCCTCTGAAGTAGTTAAGGCCAACTCCCTACTTTTGATAACTCCTTCAAAATTGTTCAGTCTTCCGTGGAGATATGCTCTGCATTTGGTAGTGTGGAAGCTTTTCATTTTGAGGATGTTTTTGGCCTGTCTCCAGCTGACCACCTCGACAAATAAGTTTCTATTTCGTATTTTCTTTACGTTTTTTTGTGGGGGGTAGTTGTCGTCGCGATAACATTTTCTATTAAGAAGGGGGAAAATTTCACCCGCTAGACCCCTTTCAAATATTCAATGACAATGAATCTGGGAAAGTCAGCTGTCTCATTCTCCGAGTCTGATTCGGATAAATTTCTCTTAGTTTCTTTATTAGAGAACGACATAAGTGATGTTTATTTTTTCGCTCGTCATGTGCTCCGCCACTCACCACGAAGTTTAACTTGTGTTGGGAATGTACCAAGGGGGAAACCCATTCGCTTTGGTTGAGACGAGAGTACACTATCGGTATACTCGAGCTGGGATTAGGTTTTAGAGCCATTACCGATTGCAAGTTTTCAGTAAACGTTGCTAATTACCGTGAAATTTAGCAGTGGCCAAATTCCTATACTCTCAACACAGTAGACCCACAGCCACCACCTTCTCGCACTTAAAAGATAAGGGTTAGGAGTTTGCTGCAAGGGCAAATTGAAAAATACCGTCGGGAAAAAACATACAGGGCTATGGCTCGGCACGACCAGCCGATTAATCGGATCGGGCCTATCCGACCACTCGTTAAGTTCAGTACTAAAGTTGTGTGTTGCAAGCTACTTGGCTTCTCGGCTACCGGACCAACCACCAGGATCCTGTTCTTAAGCAGATTTCTATACGTATCAAAAAATCACTTTTATAAAACAAAGAAAACAGGCTATTAAAAAATACGGTTCGCTTTTCGCTTGTTTTATGCCAAAGCCAACATTGTAGGTTTTCAAGAACGAAAGCCTCTCCAGCTTTACTCTCCGAAAAATTGAGTACGATAGAAAAACTTCACTCGCCAGATACCTCATTTATATCTCTCTCAAATACAACAAAAAGCGACAATATATATATATATATATATATATATATAATTGTTACACCATTCTGTTTCAATAAATAGTTGTTAATTGTTAACAGAGAATTTTCTTTGTTTTTGAGTTACCTACACCTAGGCAACTTGTTCCAACGAACCACCCCAACCGTAACAAGACGTTTTGGATAGATTGTGTCATCTGCCATTTGTGGATCTTTCAAGAACAAAGTGGGCCCAGACGGAGTTGATAAACCAACTAACCGGAAACTCATGTGGTAGTCACGGAACTAAGGCAACAATCAAGTACTGTGACTAGTTTAGGACCACGTAGAACAGTTGTGATCCTATTTAACCCATAACTGAGGATTTTCTTTCCTTTCCCAAGGATATTAATCCTATTGTCGATGACTAAAAATCAGTGGTTGTAATGTAAGTATTTCACTGAAATTTGTCATTACTCCCGAGTCCACTATGATCTGAAGTATTAATACCTGTTAGAGTCCGATCTATGGGTTAATTATATTTTTTTCAAATTATTCATTTTTGATAGGAACGTGTGAAAAAAAAAACTCTTAAGAAACAACTAGACAAAAAATGTAAATATGAATGTACAATGAAAGTGATTCTCTAACCTTGACGGTTGACACGCCGCTAAAATCAATCAGAAACTTGTTTGTAGCAGGAAGAAGCAGTAGTTTTGGTGACACAATTTATGCGGAACCCAGACCCGGATAAACGAACACAGAGAGAGAAAAAAAGTAGTTTCTTAATTTTAAAAAAGTAAATTTCACTGTCAGCTTCCTAACGATACAAAAATGATCTCCTAATGAGCAGATTCGATATAACTGATTAGTGAAGGTACCCATTTCACTTAGGTTAAACATACAGAATTAACCAAATCAAAAATGGAGGAAGGACAAAAGAACAAGAGTTGATAATATTCTCAATGTTACAGACCAGACAAAAAGAATGTAGCTAATAAAAATGAATACTCTCGACGAGATATATAAAAAAAAGCAGAAAATGAAATGTGAGAACACCTTAGCTGTTTTCAAGTTCCGTTTCCGTCCTCAACAAACCACTTAAGAGAAGATTTCAAACACGAAAAAAAAAAAAAATTCCTCCGGTTCTCGTACCTGGTACAACAATAGAACTTATCCGCAATTAAATGCGTCATCGTGAGAAAGTACGGGAATATACGAGATTCACACTTGTTTCAGAAAAGCCATTTACTGCCACTTCAGGGGAGTGACGCCATTTTTGTAATGAAGTTATTTGCGTTTTCTGCTTTTATTATAGAGTCAGTGATTCCTCTCTTGAATAGGGTTGTAAATCCTTCCTTCCTTCCTTCATTCGATCGGTCATTTTTTTCTTTCATTCATTTATCTCTTTCATATTTTCTTTTATTTCTTTGTTCTTTTCGTTTATATTTTCTCCCGTAAATATATGTTTGTATGTTATTTAGTTTCTTTCCCAAAAATAATCTCTGAAATTCAAGATAGTCCGTAATATTTTTCACGGGTAATTACTATAGGTAGGCTTCATTACTTAATTTTCTTTTTACTCTTTCACTTTCTTCTTTTTTTTCATTATAACTTTGGAGGAGTCCCCGTGGTGCAGTAGCTAATGTGTTGGACTGCGGCATCGTAGTAAGTGAGTTCGAACTCCAGTCTTGCTATTACTTTCATTTTCGGACTAATACCCCGAGGAAAGGCATGAACCTCCTTATCTCTTCAAGCTATAGGTTAAATAGTACCACTGCTGTCAATAAAAGCATAGCAAAGATGAGGACAGCGATTGACAGGTTATAGATCTGATCTCTGATAAAATAAAACGGGATTTTTCCAAGATGTCAGTACTCCTGCATGGATGCACCACCTAGATTCAAACGAAACGCATGGAGAAAAAGCTGGATGAGAACTACCCAAGAACGTGTCATTTTGACCAAATTCTGGCAGCAACATCTCACAAAGAAGCAGCTGTAAGGCCACTTACCTCTCATCTCATAAACGATCCAATTAAGATAAAGTAAGACATGCTGGGACGTTATGTTATGGACTCTTACATATGGACGCAACAGGGTTGATCGATCAGCACGGCCCTGCGTCTTGGACTTGAATTGTCTGGTCCAACGTCCTGAGCTTTGAATGTATGCCTCTCTGCTCTGGAATCCATCTCCTGACTGATTAACGTCCTTTGTCTTTTTTTTTTCTTCCGGTCTCGCAGGTTCATGTGGGCACAGTTGTGTGGTCTTCGCCCCAAAATAGACAAAGAGGTTCCTCTTGACAAAAATGCCGAAGATAAGATCCCTTCTTTGGCCCAAAATAGACAAAGAGGTCCCTCGAGACAAAAATGCCCCCAAATAGACAAAGGGGTCTCTCTAGACAAAAATGCCGAAGATAAGATCCCTTCTTTGGCCACCCATCCATGAACACAAACACACAGACCCATACACATACATCCATATATATATATATATATCATAGTTGGCGACCGAAATCGAGGACGACCAGAAGGCCCCCTTTTCAGTCGCTACTACACCGAGGTTTAGGGGAGGGCGTTACTCCTTTCCCTGGATTGCTTCACTTTACCCTTGATACGTACCTTATATTGCTGAGTGTTAAGCAAGGAGGTATCAAATACCATTTTAAAAGTCTTTGGTATGACGCGACCAGGGATTGAACCCAGGTCTCCCAGACCTGGGTTCAATCCCTGGTCGCGAACACTCTACCCACTTGGCCAATTACACCATGGTGTAGTAACCATCGAAAAGGGAGCCTTCAGGTCACCCTCGACTTCAGTCGCCAACTTTATTTTATATATACACACATTAATGTTCATTATCGTGCCACAAAATAGAACTGTTTTATTTTGTTCAAAGGATTATAATAATTATTAGTGATTTGAAACTATACAGCTGTGTGCAAATTGTTTGTATTAGGTAGGGATATTTGACGAATAGAATTACTAGTGTTAAATAGAAATACTTGAAACCATTTAACTGTAAGTAAATAATTGTTTAATTTGAAATTGAAATATATGTATTCGTAATACTAGAAACTATTTTACAGCAAATAAATAGAATTAATACTTGAAACCATCTGTGTCCAAAGAAATAAGCCCTGACTCATTTTAAAATGCTATGTTCAAACTATTCGCTTCTTAATAACACACACACACGCACGCACATATGTATAAACAAGATTTTGTATCAAATAACCTATAAGGATTGATATGCCATAAAACATAAAGAAACCAAACAAAGGAATATTATCATTATTATTATTATTGGTTATTTGAAACTCTACTCGTGCATGCAAATTATTTTTATTAGATAGGAATACTAGATTAATAGAATTACTAATGTTAAATAGCAATACTTGAAACCATTTAACTGTGAGTAAACAAATGAGCTCTAATAACTCGTTGAAAAATATATTTACCTACTAAGTATTTGCTTACAAATAAATAAACAGAAGTTGGCATTAAATAACCCACAAGAATTGATATGCCATTAACACTAACCAAACGACTCTATTCTTGAAGTTCTCGATACAAGTTCTACACTAATGACTACTTCACTAATGACTACTTCACTAATGACTACTTCACTAATGACTACTTCTTTAGAGTGTTTTTCAACTGTTCTTCAAGTCTAAGATCAATTGGTATGTATCAACTCAACTGTTCGCCTTGTGTGGGATGTGACATAAGGTCAGTGTTTAAGAAGAGTCAAGCTAATTTAAATGAAGAGTTTTCCTTCTCCGAGACTAGCTGCCAAACAAAGCTAAAGAACTCAGCCCAACTATTTATTCATAGCTGGGAGCGGGGAGAACAGGCGGGTACATACATTTCTTTGAAGCATTAGCGCGAAGTGAAATATAGCTTCGTCATGGATTTGAACTCAAATGACTGATTCAATTTCCATCGACGATATTCGCTATTCTTAGTCCCCCGACAAAATATAAGAACAGTAGTACATATAGTAGCGCATAAGATAGTATTGTGTACGAGGTTGAAAATTACTAATAAAAATGATTTTTTAAAATCTAAGATTATATTTAAAATCATAAGATTTAAAGAATATTTTTATTTTACCTTTCCTTGTCGATTTGTAAAACAACCCTATAGGATTTACACTCCTATATTCTTAAAATGGCCGTGATACCACTTGTTCCCGAAACAAAGATGGCGGACGTCGGTAAACAAATCAGTCTCAGGAACCAATTGGTCAGGAAAGTTACGTGATTAGTGCTCACAACTACGTCCGCAACTTTGATTTTGTCCCACGCATTTGGAGCCGACCACACGACAAGGATTGCCTATATATACTCTCGTCTTCCAAGAACTCAGTCTCTTACATTTTGACATCCAGAAAAACACACTCTCTCTCTCTTTCTCTCCATTTTGACTCACAGAGACAGCACACACTTTCTCTCTCTCTCTCTCTCTCTCTCTCTCTCACATTTTAACTTCCAGAGACAGCTCTCTCACTCTCTTCATTTCGACTTCCAGTAACAGCTTGACCTTGCCAGTAAGTAAGACACAATTTCGGTTAGACTTCTTCCAGCCTCGAACACAGACCCAGAAATTTCGTCAAACCCCGAAAGAGACAATCAACCAACATGGGAGAAGACACGTTCCTCCTAAGATACATTGCTATATTTCTGTATATTGATACCTCGCATGAAATACTTAGTCAACATACATTTTATAATCTATAGGACACTTTCAATATTTTATCGTTTTCCATAATATCCGTGTTAATTACACACATACACACACGCACACACAGAGAGGAATATTCAACAGACTATATTAGAATATTTGTAATGTTTCCTTTTTCATGTATTTGTTGATATATAAACTTAATTTTGTTTGTACTGCTTTGTTTTGAATGCTCTTTTGTCCGCGTCGTATTACTTCGTTTGCTTTTCAGTAATAAACCACCTCAAAATGGGGGACCAAAAATATTCATCAAACAACAGAACCCCCACAACCCTAAATGAAACATATATATATATATGTGTGTGTGTGTGTAAGTGCGCGTAAATAATATATTTATATAGTTAATTGAAAAAGGGAATAAAAAACAAAATTATTATATCCTTAATTTGTATAATTTGTTAGTAGATTAAAAATCAAAACGTAGTCATTTATTAAGTTTAGCTCAGTTTGGCACAAGGCCAGAAATATTGAGTACCCACAACGGATCTACCTCACTAACAATGATTTTCTGTCTTAGCTCGCATGCCATTGCACTATGCAAAGTATTCAAGTTTACTGACAGAGTTAAAAGATTCAGAACAAAATTTCCCGCGTAAAAAGATTCGGGATTACGAATTTTCTCGCGATTTCACGCGTGAGTTCTTAGAGGCCGTCTCAAATTGAACGTTCGAGTGTTTTTCTATATATTTTAGCCACCAGAAGCATGGACTAGGGTACCCAAGCTGATGAATAAAAAGCATTAAAAAATATGGCAAATATTAAATGTAGACAGTGCGCATGTGTCAACAAATTTGACACAAGCCAACGCTGGAAGGAACTCTACAATTAAACAACGAAAAATCAATTTACATTTTGGAAATTAAACGCTTATTTCGTCAGCCGAATAGCAATAGTCACATTCCTCACACAGCGAATGTTTGCAGAGATGTCTTTCTACCACTTTGATATTTGCCATCAGTAAATGAGTCTTGTCATGATGTAGTTATTATCACCTTTGTGCATATTTGCTTAACCATCTCTCCAACTTCCCTCTTAACATCGAACGGGAGGCTTGGCCGTTTGTTCATAACTGGCTTGACACGTAAAACAAGCACATTTCTGACGAGAAACGGTTTGTTTTGTTATCTCCTTGTGAACACTGAAAAGAAAGCAAGCAATCTTTACAGATTCTTGTTCCTGGTTTCGCTTTTAGCAGTTTGCTCGATTTTCTTGTATTCAAACAACTAAGAGCGGTAAAAACATCGAAAAACGAACGGTAGCCTTGTGATCAGTGATCCATTCCTTCAACATCACCACTTAGTTACAGTAAAAGTGGCAGATGTGTGAAGTGATTGTTTTGCCTTCGGGCAAGCAACAGCAGCAGTAAAAAAAAGCCAAAAATGAACGATAGCCTAATCATTGAGGATCAATTTCCTCGTCATCGTTTCCCCTGTTACACTGAGACGAGAATAATGACGACCTGATTGTCTTGCTTTCGGGCAAGCCACAACAATAGAAACAAAAATAACAAAAATGAACGGTAGCCCAACCACCAAGGATCCGTCTACTTGTAATCACTGAGAAGTGCAGAGTATTCTTTATCTGCCATTACTCCCAGGTCCAGTCTGATCCGGAATGGTAGTCCTTATTAGGTTCCCACCTATGCGTCAAAGAGATCAATTTGAAAATTATTAGTATTGGATTGGAATACTTGAAACCATATACTAGTGAAAATAATTAGAGATTATTATTAAACTGGAATAGTTATTTGCAATGATTCCGCTTAAAAATTGACCTTGTGTCACATTCTACTCGTGGCAGAGGGGTTGGGTAATCCCCATTTAGCTTTTTTCTGCAGGCATTTTATTAAAATTCAAGTGGTGCAATCATACAATAGTATTGACACAGCTAGAGCTTGGAAGAATTCCCGTTTAATTCTATCAGAGAACATTTTTAATGGAAATAAACAAATTCTTCAAAAACGTTTATTAAATAAAAAAGTGCTCAAATGCCGATCAGCAAAGCAAGATAAAACTATTATCCTGAATATCGTTATTAGTATCACAGAAGACGTTTAATACCAAAAGTTAGCGAATAATTAGTTCAAAGAAAAGTTTAGTTTAGTTTGGTTTTAAGGCATGTTAACCATTGTTGGTTATTTAATCCCAAATCCTGTTTTTACTTATATATTAAATATATGATTTGTAAACATATTTTGTAGATACACACAGTTAAATGATTCAACAGTTCTATTTCTAACGATTCAATTTAGCATAAGTCATTTGTTTGCACTCAGTTTAGGTGTCAAACTGTTCTATTTGAACTATAGATATGAATCTATCAAATGCTACCACCCCAGGTTAGAGTGGGCCAGGGAGTAATATCACTGAAGAGGTATTCTGCATTTCCCAAAGCTCCAGCATTACTGGAGCCTCACTATCAGATTGTTTAGGTCATATCCAGGACAATCATTGAGGGGTATGTGTCTTACCCCTCTGGAAGGATGCAGTCGGTGTATTCTACAGGCCGACTTGGATGCCAAGGAAAAGGGTAAAAAGTAGACCCTACAAACGGTAAAAAAAATAAATTGCTGCTTTATATAAGAAAAATAACCGCATAGATGGAAATAGGACAATTTTTTTATAACACTGAAAGAAATAGTACTAATTGAAATTGACAGTGTATAATAAAGATTTCAATATTGGACATAATTCAATGGGGAGAAAATGTTTTCCCATTTTTGTTTTCAGAAATATGTGTTGGTAGAAAACTAATGTAGGTACTAAAATTAGTAAATTGTTGGTCATTGAATAGGTATGAAAAAAGGACAAGTAGTACTAATATTAAATTGTTGCAAAGTATTGTGGATAGAATTTTAAAGTTCAGTGGATATTCAAATTTACTTGTAAATGAGACAGTAGAAGTGCATAACACAGTATATGTAGTACAGGAAATGGAAGATCATTAGTAATTTACTCAGCATAGTATATATATATATATATATATATATATATATATATATATATATATATATATATATATATATATATATATATATCAGCTATTTCACATTATAATACCATACAACAGAGATCAGAATTTTATAAAATATCACCTTATCAATCCAAAATAATGTTGAACGATTTCAACTTACACAAACAACGATAATTAAACAGATATTTCTATCCACCTTCCAAATAAATACACTGATTCCATCAGTCCACAATATTTCTTCTTCCGATCACACTATTTCTTTTTTCCTCTTTTTCCCTCTTCTTTCTTTCTTCTCTCTTCTTCTTATATCTTCTTTTGTTCGTTATCTACTAATACAAACTGACTTTTTATAGACGCTGTATTTCTCCAAAACTTAAAAAAAAAAAAAAAATTGACGTTTCACGACGTAATGTCTTTCGAATATTTTTCTATATCGTTCAAACCATTATCTTAAATTTATAATTCCCATCCTGAAGATGACCTAAAATACCTTCTCCCAGAAATTTTCGTAATTTCATATTGGTCGAAACGCGTCGGTGGACTTTAATATTTATTAAGAAAATTTCTCATTCATTTATATGTATTTTTCTTTCCCTTTTCTTCTTTTTACAACATATCTGTCTGATTAAACTTTATATCTTATTTATATATATATATATATATATATATATATATATATGTGTGTGTGTGTGTGTGTGTGTGTGTGTGTGTATTATTCAGTCCAGTTAAACCGGAGTCGGGACACAGCAATAATTCCTTTCAGAAAAATAAAAACCGTTTATAAATTTATTTCCATCCTGTTATGGGTATTGATTTGAATCAGTAACACCAAAAATAACAGGACTTCTTCAGATCTTATGGATAAAATAATTACAGTCAGAATAGACACAGGAGGAAAGGGTGGGAGGTGGTAGAAGAGGGGTGAAGAGTTTCCTCCCCATTTACACACTTCCGGTTTTTCTTTTTTATTACCGGTTGGAATCACAATAATGTAACTGGACTTATATTCAAAAATCACTTTCTACAGTAAATTAAATTTGTAAATTTTTAAATTCTAAATACATTTCAACGTAAATAATAATAATTTAGGGAATTACAACATTTCTTAATAACCTTACGTAAAGATTACTGTAATACTTATCTTAAATTGAATTCAAAATTTAAAATCTAAAATTTAAAATTCAAAATTTATATTCCTGCCTACTAATTCAGTTACCCTTCCATTGAAACGTACATACAAATCATATGGTATCTTCTCATTTTTAGATTTTATTCATTACACCTCAAAAATTGATGTTCGATGCATGCAAGATGGTCCAAAAGCAGTCTGAAGCATTCCGTACGTTTCTGTGGCATTTTTTTCCAAGTTTACAACAGAATTGTATTGCATATCGTTCTTCTAGAGTGTCAAATTTCATTTTTGAAATTCACCAGCTGTGACAATCAGGCTTTAGTAGGATGTATTTCAATTCCTGCTGTAGGTGTTCATTTGAACCAGAAATCATAAAAATTGGTCAGTCATCTCATAAGATGGATGGCAATAACATACTTAATTTTCAACAGTCTACGACAATTTTAAATGCCCATACGAAAAAAGTCTGGAAACTTATCGTATGCACCTCGTATATATATATATATATATATATATATATAAACGTTTTTTAGTTTTTATATATACATAATAGCATGGATGCTATCTGCAATCACTGGTATCAAGCAGTCCAACAAGTGAGATAGTGACAACCATATATATATATATATATATATATATATATATATATATATATATATATATATATATATATATATATATGTATATCATACAATGATTGATGTTTCTACAACAGTCAGGCATGGTTTCGGAACCGAAGCATCATTACCACTAACCCAGAACGCACCTTCAGTAACTCACGATACCACCAGACTTTGTTTGTTGGATTGTCGTCACTAATATATATATATATATATATATATATATATATATATATATATATATATATTGATTTCTTATATATCATGTTTTTTTCCTGTATATTTTAACATTATCGAATTAGTAGTGTCAACTAATGCATTTAAAAGTCAATATGTATGCATTACGTGATATTTTAACTTTCGAATTGTAAAACGATACGAAAACTGATATGTTTGTGCTCCTGATAATTTTTCATCTGCGAATCGGCTCTTGCTGCAAGAGACATCGATTAAACAATCTGAACTATTCTACAATATTCGGTTTGTGTTCTGATTAGTCAACCCATTAAGAGCATGAAACCATAATGTATATAGACATTCACTTAGCTTCGTTGGATTTAGCACTAGGTCACAAGTGTTGTGCATCCATTGAGGCTCTATCTTAACCCACATTAGAGACAGATCCTTAATAATACTATGTTGATTAATTGATTGATTGATTTTAACGGCATATCAACCAATCTAGGATTATTGTATGCCTAGAGGCTAGAGAATCGCGTTCATAGGATGTTTATATTTGCAGTTTTTGTGTTGTTGCTTCGGAAGATGTTTTTTTTTACACGGCCCTATCAAATTCAAATGAGTTTTTAACAGTTCTGTTTGACCTATAGAAGGTACCCGTACAGGCACTACCACTCCGGGTCAGTGTGGACCTGGGAGTAATAGCGATAAAGGGTTACTTCACATTCTCCAGAGCTCCAGAACTGGATCTTCATCATCTGATGTAGTTGAATATCATATCCTGAAAACCCTTTTTTTAAGTGGACTTTTCACTTAATTTTATCCATCACCAGTTGGTAAGTGGGAAAGAAGTAAATATTTCAATCGAAATCAGATTTTTTAATCGTCTTTTGTGTTGTGATTAAAAAGTTTTTGACAACGATTCTAAAGTTATCTTGTAGCTCTCGATGTAGTCATACACAAAGATTAGTTTGGTTTGGTTTGGTTTTATGGCATATCTACCATTGTAGGTTATTTAATGCCAAATCAATTTTTATACAAATAAACAGTTCTATTTCTAACAACTCAGTTTAGCATAAGTATGCAGTTTAAATGTCAAAACGGTTCTTGGGGGTGTCCTCGTGGTGTAATAGTTAAAGTGATAGACTGCGGAATCGTAGTAAGCGAGTTCGTACTCCAGTCGCGCTATTACGTTCACTTTCGGACAAATACCCTTGGGAAAGGTATGAACCCCCTTATCCTCCCAGCTATGGGTTAAATAGTACCACTACTGTTCTTCTAGGAGAATGTCTTTGGCATTAAATAACCTACAAAGGTTGATATGCCATTAAACAAAGAAAACAAACCAAAACAAAACAGTTCTATTTCAAACAATTCAGTCTAGCATACGTACAAAGTTTAGTTTTATTTGACCCATAGATAGGACCCTATCAGGTGCTACAACTCCGGTTTAGAGCGAACATGGGAGCGATGGCAATGGAGGGGTACTCCGCATTCCCCCAAAATCCAGCAAAGGTGCAATCGCTGTATTCTGCAGCCCAAGCCGACTGGGTCACAAAAACAAAGACCTTCTTGCAAGAACAGCTGCAATGGGAAACCTGTTCTCCTATTAGATTTGTTAAAGAAACTAACTAAACATTCTGTCGGTGGGGCTTAGAATACGCTGACCGTATCCTCTGAAAGGGCTTAAGACCCCTCAAAAAGGGGTGTCGTGTGTATAACACTAAACTACATCTGTTGGTGAGGCTCCAGTCCTAGAGCTCCGGGGAGTGTTGGGTGGCCCTTCATTAGCATTACTTCTACGTCAATTTTGCCCCGGGGTGGTATTACTAGTTTGGGTCCCATCAACAGGTCAAATAGCCCTCTTTAAAAACATTTCTGTGTGATAGGACCGTGTTAAAAAACAAACAAAAACACCCCCCCAAAACAACAAAAAACAGCAAAAAACACTATCAAGAAGTAACTACATAAGATGTGTAAATATGAACGTACAACGAACTTGATTCCCTAACCTTTAATTATAAAATAACCTTTGTCGAGCTGACATGTTGTAAAAATCAATAGATCAATCCATCAAAGAAACTTTCAAACCATTAGGCCACGGGAAGGAACTGTAAAGGAATATGGATAGCAGTTGTTTTGTGCTATGGATTTAAGAATCTATACTTGTCGCGTCTTCATCTTATATGGAATTCTGGACAGACGTTACGATGCCAAATAAATCTACAAGACGTCAAGGGCCAGATTGAGTTATATTCAAGTAGAAACAAGTGTTATTTCCCAATTCTTTATTGACATGAAATATATTAATTTACTAAGATGGGAATTTTTTCTCCAAACGAATTCAAGTCAGCGGCCATTCAGGTTCATATCTCTCTCCTTTTGTTGGCATTGTTTCCACATCTCCAGCCAAGCAGGCACACACTGTGCGAAAGCCACTCTGGCACATCATCAGATTGTCAAGGGGGACTTTAAGTGTCGTAATTTGCTCACGTTTCCTCCCACCCCGCTACATAAATCTCCCACCAGCGTGAATAGGGCGAGGTCACGTGACATTCGTGATGAATCATGAATTTCCTTCATGAATATTGATGAAGACACGAGAATATCACCTGCTTTGTCTGAAGACGTGGCGGTCGTGTTGTATCGCCGAGCGCGTGTGACGAGGGAGGCGGACGAACCATGAAAGATTCATCACCCATTTCAAAAATGGAGAAGACTCGGGATGATTTAGAAGATAGCCGTAATTATATCACGGCCCGATTGTGTAGAGTCTAACATGTCACCTTCTGTCGTCTGTTTTTGTTGAGTCAATAATTTTTTTTAGCCAGCAATGATGAACAGCGATGATAATTACCCAGGCATGGTAGTAGTGAGAGGGGCGGGACAGAAAATGCTCTTATTTTTTGTTGGAACTAAAAGTAAACAGAACACCAAATATATCTCACTATGCCTCACAACCATTAAATGACAATGCTAGTGAAATTAGTTGAGTTGTTTGTCTAAGATCAGTACCAGTATTTTCTTTCTCTCCTAATTTTAAAAATAATAACTTTATTTTCTCTTTTTTTCTTTTTACATTAGCTTCAAAGACTTTCACATGACGAAAATTAGTTCTCGTAGAAAAAGTGTCATTCACGAAAATAAATAGACGGAAAGAATACCCCTTACAAAAAAAAAAAAAAAAAAAAAAAAACTGACGAAAAACAAAGAAATGTGTATTTAAAAGTAAAACTCAAAAACTCTCCAATAAGATAATAAATCTAAAAAAAAAATTTTATGACTTATATTTCCTATGTCAGGTAACTTTCAAAAATGTTGCCATCATCAACGATATTGGTATTGATATGAAAAGTTTTATATTTGATTTAACCCAAAGTCTTAATTTTGGGTGGCGTCAGAATTGGAACCTAATGACTGGATAAAGTTTTAGTATCATATTCAGGTCACTATATATATATATATATTATATATATTAATATATATATATTGTCATCCACAGACTGTTTCGTGGTATCACGGCTCTTCAGTGTTGGTGAGACCGGCGAGATGCTTCAAGCTGGGATCGAAACCCAGGTGACTTTACATCAGTTCGTCATCTTACTCCAGACCCATCGTCATTCCGGCGGAAGTGAAAGTAATTTTTTTTTTTACCTTAAACTTTTTACATATACGTTATCGGCTAACCTGGAGTGATCAATTATTGAGAAGAGCATTTTTTTCATATCAGTGTATGTGTCAGCCGGCAATTCCTCACAAGAAAGCTCAACCCACAGAGAGAGAGAGAGAGAGAGAGAGAGAGAGAGAGAGAGAGAGGAGAGAGATGTGGCCTGAGCAACTGAATTATTTGCCTCTCACTGGTGCGGGTTCGAGTTTAATAGAAACTAAGATTTCAATAATGCCTTTAAAGATATGCAGAGCGCACCCCCCACTTGCAAATTTGACGCTGTGTTGTCTTCTTATCTCTGAACATATTACATAGAAAAAGGTAACCTCATATATCAATCACTTTCTCAGTTCCTCCTAAGGACTCTATAGCATGTGAAATAATGGGTCTTACTTTAGTACACTGACTTATGCCGTGTTAGTTGTGCATTTGAATTCAGATTTGTCAATCTCCAAGTCTAGTTGCCTTGTCGCTGGTTCACTGGAAGAAACAAGCGACACCTCACGGGCGAATTAACGAGAATTAACTGATCCGAGATATCACACAGCATAATGAGAACAATTTACTTTTGTAGATTAAATAAAAGGTTCGGTTCAGTCACCGACAACTGAAAGAAGGAGGAGTGTTGGTCGAAACGCCATTACAATGATAGCAATAGATGAAAAACACTACTTCGAGTACATCAATGGATAATGATAATAATTCCTTTTCTCAGAGATTTTTACAGATATTATTGAGTTCTTTTGCAAATTTCTACACACAGGAGTAATATATATTTTTTTGTCTCGTCTTTAAACCGGACATTTTACAGATATTTTGTATGGAGAATTTTTTCAACCACGGCTCTAAGGTTAATGATGTATGTAAGACAAAAAAAGAGAAAAATCCCCCCCCCAAAAAAAACAACAAAAGAAAAAAAAAAGTTTTATCAACGAATTTATGGTTCTCGATGTAAGTTCCACACAAATAACTTCTTCCAAAGAACTGCCGAAACGTGGAACAGACTCTCTTATAAAATTCTTTCAATAGCATATGAATCTGAGCTCTTTAAATCTAAGAAAATTAAGTCGAACCTTGGTTTGATGGAAATAACAGGAAATACACCTGGTACCTCAAATAAACAGGATGCAGGTATTCTCGACGGAAATGGCATGTGAATTGCGTGGTAGTATGCTAGAAGGAAAATTGATCACGTGCATTGTGTAGGTGACAGTGGGAGGTGTGACCACGAGAATTTGCATGGTGTGGTGTGCTAGAAGGAAGCGTGATCACATGCAACGTGTAAGAAGCAGGCTGAGGAGATGTGACCTCGAGTAAAAGGGGTTCACTGAAGATTCGTACCCTGTGTGTGAAGCTCAGCCGTCGACCTTTTGTATTTTTCTCATCCATACATTTTGGGTAATAAAAGGAACAAAGAAGCTGCTTATATTTTTATACATCAGCATTGTTGTCTTTCTCTGCTTTCTAAGCTTAGGTTGGTTTAGCATGAAGTCAAAATAGTAAATAATAGATTGGCGAAATCTCTTATTGACATAAAGTGTAGGTTAGTTGAACAAACTCTAACCGTGTGGAAAAATACAGTGAATCATTTAATTTGAAAGACGTATGGGATCCCAGGGGTCGTTTGAATCTATAGCTGTGATAGGATCAAGAAGTCATGAGATCAGACGACACAGATTTAACGTCTAATCTGTAAGAGAGAAAACGCCTTCAAGAGCGGTTGATAGTTGTTTCTTTGCTCTCACTATTTCCTTCACAAAGTGGCAGTGGATGATGGGGAAGTGTTGCCGATGAAAAAATAATGGTTCATAGTGATGGTGTTATTTGTTATCCAAGCAATAAAGAACTAAGAATACTGAGTTGCAGCAACGAAGAAGATGGGGAAAAAGCAACAGACAAGAATAAATATGACCGCCAACAGAACCCGAGAGAATACACAGGAAAAAGACGACGAAAGAACAAGTGAGGAGCTGGGCGCTGGATGATCTAAGATAGAAGATAAGAAAGGATAATGTAACGTATAAGGAATGGGTATATATCCCAGTGGAGGTACCCAACAAAGAACATGAGATTCCAAAGAGAATCGAACTCATTAACAATGGTTTCCCAAACATTACAGCTCATTAGGTGCCACTAGGTCAATACTGAGTTGATCCTTGTTCACCCAGGCATTTGTATTCACATTTTTAGTCATATCCCACTCTCCAACGTGCTGGACTGTGACATTTAAAACCCATAGATAAATTTATCTGTAGCACGATAATGAGCATTCATGTATATATATATATATATATATACATGTATGTCTGTGGGTCTCTGTGTGTGTTCGTGGATGGGTGGGCAAAGAAAGGATTTCATCTTCGGTATTTTTGACCGGCGTAAGAGTGTCTAGAGGAACCCCTTTGTCTATTTTGGCGAGAAGACCACACAGAGCTGTGCCCCCGTGAACCTGCGAGATCGGAAAAAAGGACGAAGGACGTTGGGTGTTAGGAGTGAGACTTCGGAGTAGAGAGTCAGAGATTCGAGCCCAGGACGCGGGGCTGGTCAGCTGTCTCTTAAACGTGGGTTCAGAACAGTCGGAGGGCGGTATGAAGTCAAGGACCAAGACACGAACAGTGAAGACTATGACCAGATGAGTCAGCATCTTTGGTAGCTGTAGAGGATTTTCGCTGAGTTCTCGTGATAGCAACATATAACACACACATGGATGCTTAAAAATGCTCGCAGTTCTGAATCCGTGTTTGTCTTTTCTTCCTTCCACCCTCTGTTTGTTGTTTCTTATTTTATCTTTTTTTTTTGTTGTACAACTTGTACAACATGGGTGGTGTGCTAGAAGGAAGCGTGATCACATACAACGTGTAAGAAGCAGGCTGAAGGAGATGTGACCTCGAGAAAAAGGGGTTCACTAAAGACTGCCCACTCGACCGCATGTGAGAAGAAAGAATGGGATTCATACTACTAGACGACCAACCAAACCAACAAACTCGGCGTTTGGGTTGTTTCATAATCGATTTATCGGCACTAGTTCAAATCCTGAACGAGACTGATTGCATTTCACATAGCACTGATACCCTTGGGGAGGGTAGGAATCCAATTATTCTCCCTCCAGCTATGGGTAAATAGTAGGGCAAATTGGGGTCTTCAGCCTTGGTGAGGCAACTAGTCTTTGAGAAGGAAAACTCTGAATTCAGACCTGGTAAACTCCACTTAAAAATTGACCTTGTGTCATATCCTGCCCGAGCGGAGGGGTTGGTAAATATGGATTTATCGGCATATCAACCCCTTATGGGTTGTTTAATGTGGAAATTTGATTCCTTTATAAATGTTTGGTTTTAATTACCTAAAATCATGTAATCATTAATAATGGAGACTACAAAAGAATGCTACGTACTATTTTGAACAAATCCTGGAAGCAGCACCACACAAAACAGCATTTGTCGTGTAACACATACTAGCTTAAGATCTTTTAAGAATTACCTCTTCCTTAATGGCCCTTTTTTTTTAGCAATAGGACTAATCCTTAAATTGCCACCGGTCCAGGGACTTCCGGTTTCGTCGTTTTCCTGCCAGATTTCAACGGGATAACACGCAGATTCTACCTTGTCCGAGTTAACTTTAGAATTAGTCTCTAGAATTTAGTTTTTAGAAGTGTTCGCCAATGGTCTGGGAGAACGGGGTTCAATCCCAGGTCGAGTCATACCAAAAAATAAAAAAATGGTTCTTGATGTAGTCTTGCTTAACACCCAGCATTATAAAGTAAGGTTCATATATATATATATATATATATATATATATATATATATATTAAACATAATAGACATTTTATGCCTACATATTCTCTTTTGGATCCGTTCGAATTCCCGTATTACTTTTAACAACTACGAAAAATTCTCACCGACAACACAACAATACTCGAACATCAAAATGATAAACAAAAACTTCAGAGTCTCGAAGCACTATATATTAGAAACCTGCAACCAACACTTAATAGAATTAATTTTCAAACCAGTGCTAACGTACTTAAATGTCTTTAGCTACTGGCACTATTTACAGAATTACATTTAAAAGCAAGCGCCATAATCTCCAACAGCAAAGACGTCCTTACACAGTAGTAATTTGCTAAAACAAAAGTTACATCACTTTTGTAACAGATTCTCCCCTGATGATGGCCCAAAGTCGGGCAGAAAGTACTAGGGATACATACAACTATGGACAATACCTAAATCAATTCCCCCCGAATACGATAAAAGTAATACGGGAATTCGAACGGATCCAAAAGAGAATATGTAGGCATAAAATGTCTATTATGTTTAATGAAATTTGCATTAACGAAGAAATGCTGCCTAAATATACATATATATATATATATTGTCATCTACAGACTGTTTCGTAGGAGCGTACTCTTCAGTGTCGCTAGATCGGCGAGATGCTTCAAGCTGGGATCGAAATCCAGGTGATTTTACATCAGTTCGACATCTTACCCCAGAGCCATCGTCATTTTCGGCGGAAGTGAAAGTAATTTTTTTTACCAATAACTTTTTACATATACGTTATCGGCTAACCTGGAGTGATCAATTATTGAGAAGAGCATTTTCTTTTTCATGTCAGCGTATGTGGCTGCCGGCAATTTCTCACAAGAGAGCTCAACCCACGAAGTGGAGCAATTCAGGGAATGGAGTAGCGCCTTTCCCTACACCTCATTATGGTAGCTATTGAAAAAGGAGCCTTCGGGTCGCCCTAGACTAAGGTCATCAACTCTACTTATTTTACTTACATTAACGTCACCTCAATTTGACCTCATAATTTACGACTACGCCTATATGCATATTTAGACAAGTACTTTTTTCTCTATACTCACGTAGTGACAATTCCCTGTAAAAATGTTTGTTCCTTTAAACGTGGTATCTGTCTCATGTCAGTAATATTTATCCTTAATTCCATTCTTTATTGTAAAAACCCTGCAAAATCAGTAACTATTACTTTAGTTCCTCGTTAGCTATGTCTCTATATTTAGGGCCTTCGGACGATACTCTGATTATTCCTGTTAGTATTATTACTGGTTTGCGCCTGTTTTTTTTTGTGTAATTCCGCCAGTTCCCACAACATTGTTCTAGTTAGTTGTTAATGTTCAAAGTAAACCCACAACGAACCCTTTTATTCGCTGTATTCTTTCCTTTCAAACTTTTTGCGAAATGTATTTCTTATTCCAATTTTTATATTTTTCTACGGTGAATAAAACCTGTTGACACCAGCAATTCATTTTCAGAGTCTTTACTGCGGGAAAGTGTTTAACTAAGCGCCATAAAGACAATGCTGACGTTTCGAGGAAATTAGGATTGTCTACACGGGACGCAACAGCAGTTGTACGACCACTTACCTCTCATCACACAAGTAAGGACGAACTCATAAGCAACGTTCAACGATGTACTCCTATACACAGATACTTTGTTCTAATGGCATATTAACCTTCGTGGTTTATTTAATACCAAAACCACTCTTGTAGAAAGCGACAAGTAGTAATATTCAATCCATAGCTGGTGGGGAATAAAGGGGTTCATATCTTTCCCAAGGGTATTAGTCCGAAAGTGAGTGTAATAGCGCAACTGGAGGAATTCCTTATCGGACACATCTGTGTTGGCTAAAAAGTAAAGACCTACAAATATCAGCTCATTACGGACAGGAGGGTGACCAGAAGGCTCCCTTTTCAATAGCTACTACGCTGTGATGTAGGGGAGGGCGCTACTTCTTTGCCTGGATTGATCCACTTTACCCCCTGATAGGTACCTTATATTGCTGAGTGTTAAACCAATCATTACGGACATCACATGCAGTCTAAAGGACCTGCCAGATGTTAGGGGCGAAGTGTGTGAGAGAGAGAGAGAGAGAGAGAGAGAGAGAGAGAGAGAGAGAGAGAGAGAGAGGGGGGGGGAGCTCCGTGCTGTCATCACGACTTGATGATGATGATGATGATATTAGAATACTTGAAACCATGCAACTATGTGCAAATTATTCCTGTTCATTCACTATATTACATCGCCATATCATCGTAACCCTTTATTGGGTTGCAGTCAATTTGGCCTTGGTTAGGGTGAATCATGGTAAAAAAAAAAGTTAAATAAATAGATAAAATTAAAAAATCCGATAAGACTACCAATATTGTTTATTTCCTGTTAATGATTATATTATTTACTTGCTGCCAATTAACAATTTTTCCTCGCCCAGACAAATTTTTGTGTTTCATTGTGAATCACATATTTACTAGTCTAAAAATAAATCCTTTTTCCTTACCTCATCAATCACTGAGTCAGTTTTAAAGTTGTTTTTATTGCTTGTCAATCCTAAAGAAAGATTCAACTTTATTAGACAATCACGACGGCAAATATTACGTTAGTATCACGTGATACTGTTATATCCGGTTAGCTTTGCAAACGTTTCGAATAAGAAACGATATTTTTGTCTGTTTTTTGTCAATTAAAGAATCCATTCTTTCTTTACGGTGACTTTGCACGAATTAGGTTTTTGAGTTATTAAATCTGATATGTTTCAGTCGACCACTCCTTGGCAATAATTATTGAATTAGTGAGATATATTCGCCTTTGAAATAGTTTTCCTAGCAGAAATCAGTGTTTTATACAGGTTTACGAAAAAGAAAGGTTGTAATTAATTTTTTGGATGGGTTTTCTAATCCAAGCTTGGTTTTAATAGATTAATAATTTTATTGGTTATATTAGATATTCATACTAAGGACACTATTCTGAAGAAAATTAACGTTGATTTTCAAAATATTATCCTTGGTATTCAGTTCACTTATTCCAGTGGTCGAATCACTGTTGAAACTCTTCGATGGTATAAAGTGAAGCCGCGCCGTTTTTTTTTTTTGTTTTTGTTTTAATATCCCTCATGTCCTTAAATCTTGACCTTGAGATTAATTTTCAGTTTAAGAATCAAGAGAAAATTGCGTTGAGCTGAGACTGATGAGTACGAAGGGGGCCACGCTTGCATATTCTTATGTTTCTCAAAAACATTTTGATCGAAAAGTATCACGATTAGCTTCTTAATTTATATTCAAACCGGCTTAGATTGCAGTCTAGATGTCTAGACACTATCACTAAGTTGCTCAGCTGTGAACACATCTTCATTAGAATTTTAAATTCTGGAATTAAAAAAGCAAGCTTCAGTCTAGATACCTTTTGATTATATATAAGTTAGTAAAGTTGGCGACATTAGCCGAGGGTGACCTGAAGGGCCCCTTTTCAAAAGCTACTACACTGAGGTGTAGGGGAGGGCGCCACTCCTTTCCCACGAATTACCCCATTTTACCCTTGACCCTAACCTTACAATGGTGAGTGCTAAGCAAGGCAGCATCAAGTACCGTTTTTTTGTTTTTGGTATGTTTCGACCTGGGATTGAACCCCGGCCTCCGGCCCATTGGCAAACACTCTAATATCTCTCTCTCTCTCTCTCTCTCTCTCTCTATATATATATATATATATATATATCGCCGTAGAAAATAGACACGCGACACGAGTCCGAGTCCTGGACGAAGCTAACTGCATTTTAAATAGCACTAATAGCCTTTAGAAAGCTGTGATTACAATTGTTCTTGCTATGGGTGAATAGGTAGGCAGACTATCTTCTTTAGTCTTGTTGAGATAACCAGTCTATAAAAAGGGAAACTTTGAATTCAAACTCCGCTTAAAAGTTGGCTTTGTGTCAGAGAGGTATATATATATATATATATTTACAACCAACAAGACAAAAGAAGATAGTCTGCCCAACTATTTCCCTATAGCAAGAGGGAGAACAATTGGATTCATAGCTTTCTAAAGGCTATTAGTGCTATTTAAAATGCAATGGAAGGTGTATAGCTGTAGCAGGAAAGCTGGGATGTATCTAAAGTCAAATGTATCTGGTTTCATAAAATATTTTCTTTTGAAAGTGGAGATAGATTTTAGGGAGCTGATAAGAAAAAAAGTATGGAAGGGTGTAGGTGAAAGGGGTTTTGACATAACTTCTTTCATGGAAAGATATTGACTATAATGTGATGTCGCAGAAAATTTTCTATATTGTGGTGTCTGGGTTGTAATTGGGATGAGGAAGAGCTAAGAGGCGAAGTGATAAGGAAAGGAAAGAGGAAAGGATTCTCAAAAGAATGGTGGCACAGAGTGAAAAATGTTTTTTTTTCCTGTTCGTTTTCTATTTTGATTTTATTTTCGTTCAGTATCATGTTCGCCAGGTGTGGTGAGATATGCTAAAAACCTTGACGCTGTTTTTTATGGTTTGTTTTGGAGATGACCGCAGATTCTTGTAGTCTTCAGGATTTTTGCAGTATATGGATTTGATTAGGGTGGCTTGGGAAAAACTGTATGTGTATTTGTGCTCTAACATTCGGGAGAAAAGTGCGTTTCGATCGTCATTTGTTTTGATTGATCGTTTGTGTTCGTAAATTCTTTTTTCTAGATTGCGTTGGGTTTCCCCGATGTAATCTTTGTTCCAATCTTTGCATGGTATGGAGTATATGACTGTGTGAAAGGTGGGTTCGTTTTGGTCCGTTTTGTGATGTTTGTGAGGTTTTTAATAGTTTGTAATGTGATTAGTATGATTGGTATTCCTAACTTGGTTAGTTTGTCGTAGAGTGTTATGTTATGTGTGTTTGTGGGTAGAGACATCGGTCTATGGGTGATAGGGATAGTGAGGTTGGTTTTCTTTGGTTTATTTGATGAGTATATCTTAAGAGATTTTTTTCTAGCATTTAATATGAAAAGTTTTTGGCATTTTAGGCTTTTGAGGGAATGTTCGATGTATTCAAATTCTTAATTAAGGTATTGTGGGCTACATATTCTGGGTACTCTTAGGTAAAAGCCTATTATAAAGCCTGTTTTGATTTTGATGTTGTGGTGGGAGTAGAAATGTATGTAATCGTTTCTATTTTTGGGTTTGCGATTAAACTGTTTCGAGATTTAATAATTAGGATGTCCGGGAAGGGTATGGTGTAATTAGATTCTTTTTCATAGGTGGAGTTGATGGAGGGTTCAACATTGTTTAGTTTTTCTGCGATCTCTTCGATTTTGATGTTTTGGGGTTGTTCTGGTGCCGATGGCGAGCGATAATAAATAACACGTGAACACGCAAGCTATCTAATAAGGGAGTCTGTTTATTTACATCCAAGGGAGCTAAACCTACAGAGCCGGCCTCACTTTCATGGGGCCGTTTCGTATCCGTGTTTTACGGAGCTATATACATCATAACAGGGGTAGGAAAATAAGAATACTGTCGATATATCTGAAATATGTGGTGTTGCTTGGTAGTCTGTATTTAAAAGGGTCGGATTCTAAAAATTCAAGAAATAGACAGACTAATACTCTGCTAAGTGGATTTCCAATGGAGAGGCCATCTTTTTGTTTGAAGAATTTGTTGTTAAATTTGAAGTAGGTCATGTTTCTTATATGTTTGCATATGTTGACTAAGGTAAATATGGATGAGTTGAATTTAATTTTTCGTAAGTGATTAGCAAGAAGGTTGAGGCATTTTTTGATGGGTATATTTGTGTAGAGAGAATTTATGTCTAAACTGTTCATAGTTTTGTTTTGTATGTTTATGCCCTTGATTTTATTAAGTCTCCGGAGCTTTTGACATGTAAGGGACTGATTGTGCCGAGTAGGAGGGTTAATATTTTAGCTATAACGCGACCTATTTTGAGGGTGGTACTACCGATGCTGGAGATAATGGGTTGTAGGGGAATCTGGTTTGTGGATTTTGGGTGGGCCATATAATTTTGGGATTGTAAAGTGGTGTTCGATCAAGGATGTTCAGGTTTTTTGGTTCTTTTTTTTTAAAGTTTGTTGAAGGAGGTAATGTTTTTGTTGATGGCGGTCTCATTGGTGTTCGTGTCTTCAAGAAGTGAATTAATTTAGCCGACGTACCTCTGTACATGATTACAAGGTCACCACTTTTGTCGGTGGGAGAAATGATGATGTTCGGGTTTTGGGTTAGGTTGGACAATGCTTGTGTATACCTTTTGGGAGTGATGATTCATTTGGTTGTGAGATAGCACTGAGGATGAATCATTTGGTTGTGATAGTTGCGGTGAGGAGGATTCTTTAGATGAAACCTTTGGAAAAGTTAGTGTCGCAGTTTCGTTAGTTGTCAAGTATGGTGTTTGTAGTGATGTTTTCATTTATGTCTGTTGCAAATTTTAATCCTAAGCTGAGGGCTTCCATTTCAGTCGTGAAGAAGTTGGTTGAAGTTTAGGACCATTTCTGAGCGTCCAATGTGTTTTCATTTGTTATCATCCAAGACGCGGGAGTGTTTGTTGGATAGTTTGAGAGAGTGGGTATGGTTGAAATTTTTTATCATCCGTTGAATGTTTTGGGAGATTCTATTCGTGAAGTTATGGTGTTTATGTAGTTCTTCGTTTGCCTCTTTATCTTAAGTGTGTTATTCTGGATTTATGGTGAGTAGAATAATTCCATTTCCACCAGATCGGGGTGTCCAAATAATAGATTTCTTATGAGGTTGGCCGACTAACAATATATAAATATATGTATATATATAAATATGTATATGGCCGGGCAAAAGCAGGACGACCAGCTCGAAAATACATCCAGCAGCTATGTGAGGATATGGGATGTAGCCCTGAAGACCTGCCAGAGGCGATGAACGATAGGGAGATGTGGCGAGAGAGGGTCAGGGATATCCGTGCCTGTGGCACGACATGATGATGATGATGGTATATATATATATATATATATATATAATTAAGTCATGCTGGTAGCAGGGAGTTGCCTGACTCTCTCTCACCATTGGCAGGTTTTCTGGACAGTGTCTAGTTTCCATAAAGAGCTAATGTTTGCAAGTCGATGCAGGTCAGCAAACACTGGCGCGACAATGGGAAGTTGTCCATGCGAATGCTTGGATTGCTATTTTCGATCACATGTAAATAAGATCTTTGATAAACTAAAATGTGATTTCGTCGAAGCTGTGACTGTGTCCATACTACTGTATGGATGCACCACATGGACTCTAACGAAATGCATGAAGAAAAGAACTAAATGAGTGCTACATAAAAATGCTACGCGCTGTTTTGAATAAATCCTGGCAGCCACATCTCACAAAAGTTGTACGGCCACATACCTTCTATCTCACAAACCATCCAAGTTAGAAGAACAAGACTTCTCGGACACTGCTGGAGAAGTAAGGACAAACTCATTGACATTCTCTCTCTCTCTCTCTCTCTATATATATATATATATATATTCATTCTGATGACGTTGATCCTCTACTGAAACTTGTACATTCTATCGATATTGTTTTCCTTTTTCTAATACACACACACACACACACATATATATATAGTGAATTTTTTCTTTTGTCTTTATGTAAAAGAAAGTATATATATATATGTATGTGTATATGTGTGTGTGTGTGGGTGTGTGCACTCGCGTATGAGTATCTTATCAGTATTTTTTAAAGTGTTCACTTATTTAAATCACGTTTCTATAAACACGATTGTAACACGTGTTAGTAGGCATGTATATTCCCAAGACGTTCTACTCAAAGACAAAGACGACACAATTTCAATACTAAAGACTATTGTGATATACGATATTTAGTGAGATGTAAGCGTCAGTTACACCTCACGAAATATAACAATTCCAGCCCTTGCTAAAGTCGTTGAGAGCCTGTTTAGCAGTGCATGACTGATGTAGTTGATAGTTCTCGTTTCATTAATTCGTGCGTAGAATAGAGCGAGAAAGAGGGGTTCATTTTAAGCGTGAAAACCCTCATTAAGATAGTTTTAGCGCCACACTCTGTAAAGGGGGATAATTCAACAGCCCTACTCTTATTGATTACGATAGTTTATTCGTCGCTTTATATGTATTTCATTGTCAAAGTTACTGAATCATGACGTGTACTTAATTTCTGGAACTAGATTACGAAAATCACACTCGTTGAGTAACGGGTATCATTAAAGAGTCCTTTGAACACTAACTATTTTTATCGTTGTCAATACTCTTATAAACCGAACTCTTTGTGAAACTGTACGTGGTCTGAGGTGGTTGTTTCTTTTAATCTGATGTCGCTTGGCACAGTACAAGGTCAAATTAAAGGTAAGCTATCGAATGTTGATATTCAGGGGAAAGAAGACATTATCTCTTAGAAAACTGTTACACTAAAATTCAGGTTATTGATCATAATAGAAATCTAACGATCCAGTTAACTCGAGCGTGTAAAAATCTGCCGAGTTGAGTCCCTATGGTGACGTGGCTAATGTGTTGGACTGTGCCATCGTAAGTAAGCGAGATCGAACTCCAGTCGCGCTATTACATTTATTTTCGGACTAATACCCTGGGGAAAGGCATGAATCGCCTTATCCCTTTTGGCTTGGAATTTAATAAAATTTCTGCGGTTCTTCTGTTTTCCCTGCTGGCATTAACCCACGAAGGTTGACATGCCATTAAACAATAAAACCAAACCAAACCAAGTGTGTGTGTAATTTTCAATCCGATAGTATGAGTATATATATATATATATATATATATATATATATATATATATATATATATATGACATGTTGAAAAGATCTCAATCTTATTAAGAAGCAAATAACCTATATATATATATATATATATGAGGATCTTTCGAAAAGTTCTTAGTCGCACACCTGTCAGCTTTGTATGGGCCTCTCACCTGTATAGAAATTAAGACAGAAATCAGTGTTAGTTTTTCCGGTTTTATGAGACGTGTGAATATGTTCACACGACAAAAATGTTCAGCTATGAGTGAGACTTAATATATGTGTATGTGTGTGTGTGTGTATGTGTGCATGTAATGGTTTTTTTAAAACTAATCTCTGTGCTTTTGGTATTCCTTATCTAAATTCATAATTGTTATCTCATTTTTTGGGTTTCTCTGTTTTTAATTCTCTCAACCCCACCATATAGACATGTAAACAAACGAAAGCTACTACTTAATGCCTTATAATTCCCGAGCTGACGCACGTCGCCTGATGACTGAGCGGTATGATACTAAGTCTAACGTAAAGTTGAGCGGGTTTCGATCCCAGCTTGAAGCGTGTCTACGTGTCTACCCACACTGAAGAGTTGTGATACAGCAAAACAGTGGATGATATATATATATATATATATATATATATATATATATATATATATATATATATATATATATATATATATATATATATATATATATATATATATATATACTGAAAGTGATCCCAGCATCTGCTTAGAAAAATAGACTGTCATCGATAGGTCATTGACCATATGTAAATCTAATAAAACACGAACTCTTCCAGGCTGTGAACGTATCAGTAATGTTGTATGGCTGCATCACTTGGACTTTAACAAGGCACTTGGAGATAAACCTTGAAGATAACTACACAAGGATGTTGCATGCTGTTTTAAACAAATCCCGGAAGCAGCACCTCACAAAAAAGCAGCTGTATGACCACTTGCCTCAAATCTCAAAACCCACCCAAGTAAGACGTATAAGACATGCAGAGTATGGCTGAGAAGCAGGGACGAACTCGTAAGCGAAGTTCTCTTGTGGACTACCACATACGGACACACCAGTGTTAGCCGACCAGCAAATACCTATATTCATCAGCTCTGTGTCTATTAGAGGAATCGAGGAACAATTGGGATGGATGGTGGGAGAGTATCAA
>OY757920.1:22346527-22359027 GCA_963585895.1 Sepioteuthis lessoniana
ATTGGCCAAAGGGTTAGGGTTAGGGTTACTATGTTGAGGTTTTAAGGGAGTTCAGGAAGAGACTCCGTCGGAAGAGGCCAGAACTCTTCAAATCGGGTCAGTGGCATTTCTACTTGGACGATGCACCAGTCCACAACTCCACCCTTGTCACAGACTATTTGACCAAGATAGGCATCAAGACTGTTCCTCAGCCTTCCTATAGTCCAAACCTTGCTCCCTGTGACTTTTGCTTATTCCCTAAGCTCAGAGGCTGTCGTTATGAGACAATTGAGGAGATGAAAGAGGGTCTGACGAAGGTCCTTGACACGCTCACACAAGAGGACTTCGATGGGGCCTTCCAGAAGTTGTTGAAACGGTACAATTATGCATTGCAGCCTTGGCGATTACTTCGAAGGGGACTAGAGCTTCATGTTTGTACTATCAATAAAAGTGCCCATACGAAAAAAGTCTGGAAACTTATTTCATGATCCTCGGATATCAGTCTAAAATTGGACCTAATTTATATATATATATATATATATATATATATATATATATATATATATATATATATATATATAGTCGGGATTAGACTTCCTGATGATCCGTTAAAGTGAAACTTTAGTAGGAGATTTTCGACTTGCGATTTAAGTTAATTTTATAATTGGCTCCACTCGTGTTGAGCACTCTTGTAATTGTAGCATTGCAGTGTTTACAGAGGGTTTTAGTTTTCTTTTGATCAACTGACTGCATATCTCTTGATTTTTTTCAAGTGGTGTGACGGGGTTGGCCTTTTCTTTCTTTTTGTCCTATAATAATTATTTTCTTTTTCCCCCGGGCGGTGATTCGAGATATTTTTATCTCTTGTACCTGGCGTTTTTTTTTCTTTTTTTTCTGGTGACCGTGAATGCTGGTAGATATTAGATTAGTATATATATATATATATATATATATATATATATATATATATATATATATATATATATATCAGGGGCGGAGATGGGACTGTGCCCGGCACGACCAATAACTCGGTCAATGTTATTCAAAATGGATAAAAAATCATCCATTAATTTCAAGCAAACATACTTAGTCTGATCTCAATTAAATTACGTATCTATTCAAGTTTCGATAACTAAGTAGCCAAAAGTTCATAAATATATATGGGAATAATACAACGATGCTGTTTTGAACGGATGGTCTTTGTCCGGCCACCGTCAGATCCATTGAACATCCCATAAAATCGGCTATAATGTTGAACTCGTAATCCGTGCCCAGCACAAGACCCTTATAATAACAGTAATGTTAGAGAAATCCGCTTTTGGCTGTAGCCAATAGCAAGAGCAACTCAAAATACCGTGCTCAAAAAAATTACCACAATGTGACTGCTGACAGCTGTCTTGGGAAGAGGGAGAGGGAAAGAGAGAGAGAGAGAGAGAGAGAGAAAGAGAGAGAGAGGGGGATAATAGATTATAGCCGTCGCCGACGTCATCATCATCGCTATGGTAAATGTTGGTTAAACGGCGTGTTTTAATTCGTTTTTTCACTAACAGATCTCTATTTCTTTAATGAATGTTGCATATATTACTTTCTGTAACTAAAATTTGTTTATTTGAATACATTTTCAACAAATAATCTTTTTCATCAATTTCTTTATTCTAATAAATATATTTTTCTCGTCATAGTAATGAACATCTCTTTTCTTCTGTACTTTTGAAAGGAAAAAAATTATCTTATCTACTGTATTAACAAGACTACAAATTATATAGTATCTTGATTGTTTACAAAAAAAAAACACCATGCAAGGTACGTTAGTCAATCTGTGCTACACAATGGAGAATCACGCAATAGCAACTATGATGAATTACTTTGGGTCCACGGACCACGGGTTGGGAACTGAAGTTGACAGAGGGGTGGGGGGGCACGAGTAGCAAAAATAGGCTAGAGTCACCACTGATATATATATATGTATATATATATATTTATATATATATATATATATATATATATATATATATTTCGGGTGTACTTAATTTCGACACTGTTACATAATTATATTTTTGATGAAGGAGTTTCAGTGCTATAGAGTTTAGAAATAAATGATACTTTGTAGTATCCATTTCCGTTGTAGAATGTTCCAAATGAAATACTGAATTAATTAATTTATTGTAACTTTTCATAAAAGAGATGTAATTAGTCAATATTTATTTATCGCAAAAAAAAAAAAGAAAAGAAATGAAGCTTTTAATCTTATCTTTGTCAGTAACACCAACCTTAAATTAAAAAAACAAAACAATATTTACAAAATAGCAACGTTATGTCTTTTTTTTTCATGCCCACTCTTAGAATGTTTCTTTCATGAAGGTAAATAAGCTTATGTTGTTCGTACAACCACGTCACATTTTCATAGAATAATTTAAGCAGATGAAAGTACATTCCGAATGCATATCAATCATCACGTGAAAAAAACAAAAACAAACAAAAACAACAAAAAACAACCCCTACTAAAAAACAAAACAAAAACAATAAAAACAAACAAATAAACATTAGAATATTCCTACCATTATCAGATCTATATTAACACTTGTATTTCATACACACTAGGATGGTGGGGGCCAAGAATACGCCAGATGAACCCTCCAAAAAGGGTGCTTCCCAGGTATGACACTAAACTGCACCTGATTGTGAGGCTCAAGTAATGGAGATCTGAGCAGTATAAGGTAAGGCCTTCATTGCCATTACTTCCAGTTCCACTCTGATCCATATCCATAGTATTTCTTAGTATCCCATCTATGATCAAATACGAGATTTATTTAAAAATTATTCGTATTCAAGAACAAAAAAAAACAATTCTTAAGAAACAAGCACACAAAAAAGTAAACATGAACATTCACTAAACACGATTCCATAACCTCTAGGCATAAAATGACCCTAGCTGGTTTGATATGCCATTAAAATCAATCAATCATTCAATCAATTACCGTATTTCATACAATATAAGCTGCAATCAGCCACTCGAAATATTTGTGATCTTATTCATAAGATAAGAAAACGCACTATAAATATTGCCCAGTCGGCTGGGACGGTAGAATACACCGACTGCACCTCTGCAGAGGAGTAAGACCCCCTCAACGAGTGTCCTGGATATGACACTAAATAATCTGATAGTGAGGTTCCAGTGATGCTGGAGCTTTGGGTAATGCGGAACACTCCTTCATTGCCATTCCTCCCCGGTCCATTCTGGCCGGGAATGGTAACACCTGATTGGACCCTCTTTATGGGTTAAATAGAACTAACTGCATAATCATGCTAAACCGAATTGTTTAATTAGAACTGTTTGACTAAACTGAATAGCTTGAAATAGAAATGTTTTTGACAATTAAACTGTACTTACATTTAAACTGCGTGCTTATGCTAAACTGAATTGTTTGAAATGGAACTGTTTTTGATATTGAAACTGTACTCACACTAAACTGAATTATTATATATAGAAATGTTTTGACATTTAACGGTGTGTAAACAAAATATGTAATCATACAAAACGATTTAGCTGAACTAGAACTGTTTATATAAGTTTGAAAGAGAAATATTTTTGACAATTAAACTATGTACTCATGGTAAACTGAATTGTTTGAAATAGAACTGATAATTTGCATAAAATGGATTTGGCATTAAATAACCCACAAATGTTGATACGCCATAAAACCCAAACAACCAACCAATCACTATAAATAAGATAACTTTGGAAATTATCATTATTCTCTACACATTGCAGACTGCTGTACTAACAACATTTCGGCCGTTGTACTCTCCGGCTTTTTTTCAGGTGCCTTTTGTCACATCTGGTCACGTTCCAGTAATTCCGAACTTAGTAAGAGTATAACAATCAGCAATGCAAGGAGAATAATTATAACGATAAAAGAGAACTTGACGTCAGGTGGATTTTGCAGCCCCAGGGGATCACTGAATAAAAACCAAAGAAAGCGGAAAGCGTGAAAATAAAAGAAAGCGAAAAGGGAGACAAATACAGGGTGTCTCAATATACAAGGGACCCAGAATAATAATGTTGCATTCTTTTTTTTAGATTTGAAAATAGTATACTATAATAATACCGGCTCGTTGGCCTAGTGGGTAGAGTGTTCGCCAATGGCCCGGGAGACCAGGGTTCACTCATACCAAAGACTTAAAAAATGGTACTTGATACTTCCTTGCTTAACACTCAGCATTATAAGGTACGTATCAAGGGTAAAGTGGAGCAATCCAGGGAATGAAGTAGCGCTCTCCCCTACACTTCGATGTAGTTGCTATTGAAAAGGGAGCCTTTGGGTCGCCCTCGACTACGGTCGCCAACTATACTATAACAACTATTAATCTTCGATCACATTGCCTTGGACAAGATGGAAAATATTATGCGTCTCTACTTATTTGGAGACAAAACCATTCAAAACTGTGCAAGCAAAATTTCGCAGAAAGTTTAACTTAAAACACGTATCCCTAGAAAAGCTAAATTTATTGTTGGGTACACAAATTTCACGCTCCAGGGTCAGAAAAACAACCTTAACTAGAAGGCAGAAAATACCAGATCTGACAGGAAGTTGACTATAAGATGTCCTGACAATGTGGATGCGGTGAGAGATTCTGTCGGAACGAGTCTGAAAAATTCCCTCCGAAGATGTTCCCAAGAACTTGGTCTTTCACGTGCATCGTTGTAAAGAATCTTAAAGAAGGATCTTCAGCTGTACCCATGCAGATTCCAGATCAAGTATAAACTAATGCCAACTGACTTGGAGTTTCTTGTCTCAGTAATGAATCATTAACATATGAATGGGTTGCATCTATTTTGAGACTCCCTGTACTTATCCATTGCTAAAGAACTAAAAAAATGGAGAGTATGAGAGTGACTGTGATACCAATTAAATGTGACGCGCTTCAAACAGTCTCCAAAGGCTTTGAAATAAAAGAATCCTGACAATCGCGACTGAACCGAGGCTATCCAGACTACAGTATTATTAAGATCGGCTAGAACATTCATAAGCGTCTTGGAGACCCGAGGAGACTTGTTGTCACTCAGGTTTAAGTGAAATATCGCCAATGTTAGCTGGTGTGAAGTATTAGGGTGGAATGAAATAATAATTTTAAAAAGTGAAAAGAGAAACAAGTACTTAGACCTTGCTAGAGAACTAAAATGTTGTGGAACATGACTGTGACGGTGATACCAATTGTAATTAGCGCACTTGGAACGGTCCCAAATGGCTTGGAAAGGGGAATGGAAGAGTTGGAAATCGGAGGACGAATCGAGACTATCCAGACAACAGCATTGTTGAGATCAGCCAGAATACTGAGAAGAGTTCTGGAGGCTCGAGAAAACTTGCTGTCACTCAGACTTCGGTGAGAAACCATCACCTGACGTTGGTGAGAAAAACCTGCAAGGAGTAAAATAATGAAATAATAATGATAATAATATTTAGCACAATCATATGGATATGACACAGTCTGATGGTAAGCTTTTCAATAATGCTGGAGCTTTGGGGAATGCGGAGTATCCCTTCATGCCATCGCTTCCAGGTCCACTTCTTCTTCTTCTTCTTCTTCTTCTTCTTCTTCTTCTTCTTCTTTGTTCCTACTTCATATAACCTTCTCTTTCTATTTCTCTTAAAAACATCTTTTTTTGCTCCTCCTCTTCCTTCTTTTTACCTCATGCAACTTCTTTTCTTTTCATACTTACTTAACAAAAACTTCTTTCTTCTCCTCGTCTTTCTTCTTTTCACCTCAAGCAGCCTCCTATCTGCCACTTTTTCTTTTTCTTTTTTGTTACTCTTCGTTTGTATGCTCCTCTCTTTTTTCTTTTTTCAGATCGCTGAAATAAACCTTTCCACTCGACGCCACTGAGCCAGACCTTATATAACAAATGTCGATGTATTTGTTGTTCATATAACAAAAATATATATGATTTACAAGCGCCAGTCTGTCTAACCATACCTTTTCCCTTCTTTTACTCTGCCTACACTGCTTTTAGTACATTCTTTTCTCATTGATGTAAATCCAAAAGCAAGGATTAGATAAAGCTTCTTTGCCTTTATCCGTAGTGAAAAGAATACATTCAAAGAATATACTCGTTATTTTTTTCTATGATCTTAAGTCTTCACGCCAGTATGAATACCCACGTGATTTTTTTCATTGCTTCATAGAAACAGGTCAGTTTGATTTGAAGTCAAAAGAATTTTTTGTTGGGCTTAAAGTTTCTAGCTTATTTAAATTTGGGTAAAGGATGAATTTAAGATCGGTGAGTTTCTAATAAAAGCAATCTGAGAAAAAAATCTGTGTTTTCCAATTTGTTCAGATATGTTATCGATCTGTCTCGATCAGTGTCCATTTATCTCGATCAGTTGAAACAAGTTTATCTTTTTGTTTTCATGTCTATCTTCACAAATATTAATTCATCGATCACACTCACTTCCCCAAAATCCAACTATCTATTTATCTTTACGTGTCTGTGTTCATATCAACCAACTTTTTCAGTTTATAACTATCTCTTTTTATCTATTCATAATTTAGTCTATTCATCTCTGTCTAACTATCAATTTCAGTCGGTCCATATCAACCTCGCTTTATATCTATTCATATATCTATCTCAGTATGTCTATATCAACCTCGTACTCTATCTATCTATCTATCTATCTATCTATCTATCTATCTATGTCTTCTTTATATGTATGTATGTAAGTATGTATGTATGTATGTATGGATGGATGGATGGATGGATTAATCGATCTCAATCTGTCCATATCAACCTTTATATTTATCGATCCCTCTGTCTCAGTCTGTTTATATCAACCCCTCCCTGTATGTATGTATGTATGGTCGGCTGGATCTATCTATCTATCTATCTATCTATCTATCTATCTATCTCAGTCTTTCCATATCAATCTCTCTTTATATCTATCAATCTATCAATCTGTGTCAGTTTGTCCACATCAACCATTTTTTATATCTATCTAGTTATTATCAGTTTGTCCATTGGAGGATCCCCTTGGCGCAAGGGCTTACGTGTTGGACGGCAAACTCGAAATAAGAGAGTTCAAAATCCAGTTGCGCTATTACGTTCACTTTCAGACTAATACCTTTAGGAAAGGTATCCATCATCCCTTATCCCCCAACTATGAGATAAATAGTATCACTGGTACTCTTCTTACAAGGTTGGGATTGTCATCAAATAATTCACGAATGTTAATATGCCATTTAACAAAAAACAAAACAAAACAAAAAACAAACAAAAAACAAAAACAAAAACCAAAACAAACAAACAAACAAACAAACAAACAAAAAACAAACAAACCCAAAAATAAAAAACAAAACCACTCGGTCCATATCAACCTTGGTTAATATCTATGTATCTGTCTTTATCACGATCGCTATATATCTATCAACCAATGTCAGTCTGGCCATATTAACCTCATTTTACATCTATCTATCTATCTATCTATCTATCTATCTATCTATCTTACTCAGTGAGATAGATAGATAAATAGATATATAGATGTAAAACGAGATTGGACTCCATGGATTGTCTTTGTGACTCAGCTTCGTAGTGGTAAACTCATGTTTAGTCCGTTTGTAATTGTTTTTTTTTCTAAAACATGTGTCTTTTATGCACATCACGCATCTTTCTGTAAATATCATATGGTTTGCACTTCTCAGCCACCAAATATTTGATGACAGACCCCTTTTCAAGCCCGGAGCAGTCTGTTTGATTTGCCACTATTTCGTATAGCCGAAAAACTTTTGCGAGATCAAAATAATTTTTGTTATAAACCAATTCTAGGCAATGCAGAAATTACATTTATTGTGTGTGCGTGTGTGTATGTGTGTGTATGTGTATGTGTGTGTGGTGGATAAATGTGTAAAAGAATGTATAAAAATTCGATCCAAGTAAACGTTGGGCGATTGTAATCGAGGGTGACCCGAAGGCTCCCTTTTCAATAGCTACTACACCAAGGTGTAGGGGAGGACGCTACTCATTTCCCTGGATTGTTCTACTTTACCCTTGATACGTACCTCATAATAATGAGTGTTAAGCAAGGAGGTATCAAGAACCATTTTTTGAGTCTTTGGTATGACTCGACCTGGTATTGAACCCCGGTCTCCCGGGCCATTGGTGAACTCTTTACCTACAAGGCCAATGGGCCGATAAAAACCCGATCTACCTATTTGTAATTCTTTATTTCTTTGAACTGTGTGAAAATCTTTTGAAAAACACAAGTGCAAAATCTTTTCTTTAAAGCAAAGATAAAATTAATCCGAAAGTATATATTTCAATAGATATAGTTAAGGTCCGTGCAATGAAGTATAACAGTAATCGTTAGCTCAAAATAAAGAGACATATTTTGTATGTGTAACAGTCTTTGTATAAGCGTGTAACTATGTAAAAGGTATGTAATAGGAGAATAAATTCATGACGGAAATGTAAGTTTGTATGCTAAATGAAACAAGCTGCAAGCGAGTTATTTTTGAAGTTGTAGTAGTCATAGTAACAGGTCTATGCCAAAATTATCGTATATGATTGATAAAGGGTGTTGTAAATAAATGCGTCTTTCAAAGAAACGAAATAAACGAAAAGGTATTTGAATCAGTAATAATTCATTACTTTTAGTTGACTAATAACTATTTCATACTCACTGTTTGTTGAGTATATATGACAAAATTAATATTTACAGAAGAAATATTTATTTCTTTGCTTATTTATACAATCCAGACTAGGCTCGAAATTAGATTAAAAAATGTTGATAATTTGTCTCTGATTCTAATTGACTAAGAAATTGTATTTTTAATATTTTCAGAGGGAAAACAATACTAAAATGATTTTGGATTTTAATCCTTCAAATCCTTTGCAGCAAATCAAACATTATCATATCTGAAGATCTCGAAAATTTAAAAACTAGCACGGATGCGCCGATTGGTTAATAAATGTAAAAATAAACAAAAAATTACAGTTTCTCGATCCTATTTTTTGCACAAGGATTAAATCTTTTTTAGTACTGAAATCAGTTAAGTTCCCAATATATATATATATATATATATATATCATGTCACGCTGTTAGCACGGATTTCCTTGACTCTCTCTTGCCATTCATCCCTATCATCCATTGCCTCCGGCAGGTCCTCCAGACTACATCCTGTGTCTCTACAGAGCTGTTGTAAGTAGGTCGTCCAAAACTTATACCCCCGTGTGAAGGGGTCCACAGGAGAACGTCACTCATTAGTTCGTCCTTACTTCCCCAGCTGTGTCCCGCACGTCTGGTTCCTATTTGGATGGTTTTAGAGATGGGAAGTAAGTGGTCGTACAGCTGGTGTTTATATATATATATATATATATATATAAACACCAGATTTATATATATATATATATATATATATATATATATATATATATTCTAATCCAGTTGAAGACAGGTTTGATTTGGTTTTGTTTTGTTTCATTGTTTAATCACATGTCAATCTTCGTAGGTTATTTAATTCCAAAGCCATCCAGTAAAAGAATAGTTATGGTAACATTTAACTTATAGTTGGGGGAGATAGAAGTTCATGCATTTCCTAATGGTATTAGATCGAAAGTGAACGTAATAGCTCGGACTTGCTTACTACGAAATCACTGTCCAGCACGTCGTTAGTCACTACGCTGCGGATATTCCTCAGCTGAAGACAGGTACGATAAAATTGCTAACTCACCTAGTGTCTTTATTCTAAAAAAAATATTTCTCCTTGTTAGCTGGGTCTGTAGAATACATCGATTGCTCCCCAACAGAGGAGTAAGAGCCCCACTTCCCCCCAACAAGTGTATGACACTAAATATTATCTCATGGTGAAGCCCCAATTATGTAGCCCCAGTTCTGAAGCCCTGGAGAATGTGGAATATCTCTTCATGGCCATTATTCCCAGGTCCAATCTGACCCGGATTGGTAATACCTGTGTTGCATATTTGCCCTTGATCGAGCTGTCAATCTGAGATTTCTCTGAACAGGACGCAACTGTGTAAATAGCGGAAGCAGTCATATGATTGATCGGAAGTTGTGGGCATTATGAAATGATATATGCACATGTCTGCGTGAGTATCTGAGTCAGTTGGAGTCAGTGTGAGTCTTGAGTCAGTGCCAGCTTCCAGTTACGGGGAGCGCCTCGCTGGGGCAGCAGCCCACAGCAAGCCTCCGGTTGAGTACTCCCGGCCGAGAAGCAGTAGTGCTAAGTGGGAATTTGAAGATAACACAGCGTGGTATAGTCAAGAGAAGTTATGGGTCAATATAGCAGTCTGTCTTTGTCTCCCTGTTTCTATCTGTCTCTCACACCACAGAAGCTTTGACTCCAAAAAGTTCTATTTTTATAAAAAAATGTGCTTTGGTTATTTTTCCTCGATGTACGTTCCCTCATTATGAATATATAACACCTGTTAGGGTTCCATCTGTGGGCCAAATAGCATAGATAGAAAGCTATAGAAAGTGTTGGCTGTGAGAAAATTTCTACGATCACATCAGCCCTAACCTCTGGCTCCATAACTCCTCAGATTACAATCCCCTTGGTTATTATGCGTTGGACGGGGTTGAGCAAGAGACCCATAGAATTTTGTGCAACGTCTTATATGAACTGAAGGCAAGAATAATGGGGAGGTGCCCGTGGTGTAATGGTTATCGTCGTAGGAAATGGACACGGCGACACAAGTTCAAATCCTGGACGAGGCTGATTGCATTTCACATAGCACTAATACCCTTGGGAAAAGTATGAATCCAATTATTCTCCCTCCAGCTATGGATAAATAGTAGGGCAGACTGGGTTCTTCAGCCTTGGTGAGGGTACTAGTCTAGGAGAAGAAAAACTCTGAATTCAAACCTGTTAAACTCCGCTTAAAAAATTGACCTTGTGTCATATCCTGCCCGAGTGGAGGGTTGGTAAATATGAATAATGGCATCATTGACCAATTTAGCAAACACCGTTGGAAAGGCTTACAGGAGATTCTGAAGTCGTCTGGAGGTCGTATTAGAAGCCAATGGCAATTTCTTTGAATAAATTTAATCTATATTATTTCAAGATATTTTCATGTAATTTTGGTAAATATATCAGATAAAGTGAGATGTCTGGGGAATTTTCTTGTTTGCATAATTTAAACGACAATTTACTCACCACACTCTGTAGATTGATAAGATAGATGGATAGATAGATAGATAAAAATAAACATGGATAGATAGATATAAATAGATTAACATAGAGAAGTAAATATGAACAGATTGGCACAGATAGATCGATAGATAGATAATTAGATAGATATGAATAGATTAGCTTCGACAGAGAGATAGATATAATCAGACTGGCATAGATAGATAGATAGATATGAACAGACTCACATAGATATAAACAGACTGAGATAGGTAATATGAACAGACTAGCATACATAGATAGATAGATAAATTTGAAAACTGGTAGAGATAGATAGATAGATTGATAGATAGGAATTGACTAACACAGATGGAGAGATAAGTTATGAACAAACATAGATAGATTGATTGATATGATTCAGACTAATATGAATAAATAGATATGAACAGATTAGCACAGATGGAAAGATAAGTTGAAATGAACGTACAAACTTAGATGGATAGATAGATAGATAGATACTTTTGAACTGACTTGCAAAGATTGACATAAGTTTATTGATAGTGCAGGATTGTAACTTAATAGAGTTAAATTGCTTTGAGAATATCGTATTTGCAATTATCTTCCAAGTTGTTTGGAATGGGTTAAAATATAAAAATCAGATTTCTGAAGTTTTCTCAGAGAACAGGTTGATTGTAGAGAAGACCAGGTATATCTCCATTTAGCCAAAGAAACCGTAGTTATAGATTTCGAAGTTGGCGAGAAATATTGGAATATTGTTTTGAGTTAGTTAGTGTAGAGGAAATCACCCTTGAACTTGATTTGAATAATAGCTGATATGGAATGTATTTTCAGGGAATAGATTGAGATAGGGAAGAGATGTATATATAATGATAGAGTTTGTCGTCACGAGTTGGTGTTTCGACTGCGAATAGGAAGGATTGACTTGTATTGAAAAAGGCAGAGCACAGACTCAATTTCGATCGCAATCGGCCGCAAAAAGTCCAGCATTTCACTAAGATTGTTAACTTAAGACCGACACACATATAGCCAGTCCACACGTTGTGTTCAATTTTGAATAACTATAAATGCCATATGATAGTTGATTGTATTTCACTTGATATACTGTCATTAAACTGTTTATAAATCAACTCGCATTATTGTTCTTCCGGAGAAGGGACAGACTTAACTAGTTCAGAACATTCGTCACCAAAGGAAATAACCACGGCTGATCAGTTTGGGAAACACCTGTTTCCTTGGCCTATAAGAATCACAACATTTTTTGAATATCAAACTCGACGATCGACGACTGAGACTGTGCCTTTGTAAACGCCCCACCATTCCGTGTAAAAAGTGAGATTTCCCTCGGGGTTCAAACTGAGCTT
>OY757920.1:22361527-22521527 GCA_963585895.1 Sepioteuthis lessoniana
CAGAGTACTCCTTCATTGCTATCGCCCTCAAGTCCACTCAACCTGGAGTGGGAGCACCCGATAGGGCCCTGTCTATGGGTTAAATAGAACTAACTGCGTACTTATGCTGAACTGAATTGTTTGATTTAGATCTGTTTGACTAAACGGAATTGCTTGAAATAGAAATATTTTTAACAATTAAACTGGGTACTTAGGCTAAACTGAACTGCTTGAAATAGAACTGTTTTGACATCGAAACTGCGTTCTTATGCTGAACTGAATTGTTTGAAATAGAACTGTTTTTGACATTGAAATTGTACCTGTGCTAAATTTAATGGCTTGAAATAGAACTGTTTTGACAGTGAAACTGTACTTACGCTAAACTGAATTGTATGAAATAGAACTGTTTTAACAACAACAAAAGGTGAATAGCCTTAAATAGAAATGTTTTTGACAATTAAACAGTGTGCTCATGGTAAACTGAATTGTTTGAATAGAACTGATTATTTGTATAAAAATGGATTTGGCGTTCAATAACCTACAAAGGTTGATATGACATAAAACCCAAACAACCAACCAACCAACCAACATATTTTTACAAGATATATATCGGTGAATATATAGCGGGGCACTCTCAGAAACTGCAAGCAAGGTCTTTCTCAGGCCCTCACTGACTCCAACTCTTAGTTATAATTCATAGTTTTCCTTCTCCTAGATTGCTTGCCTACTATTTAGCCATAGCTTGCGGAATTGATGATTCATGACCTTCCCAAAGGGCATTAGCGCGAATTGAAATGCAATCAACCGCATCAAGGATTTAAACTTAGGTCACCGATTCTATTTCCTAGGACGATAACCATTACGCCACAAGGATCATGTTACATCCAATTAACACTTCTTGTTATCTGTAGTAGTGGAGAGGTTTGTAAGTTTATCTTTCGAACCAGTATAATGTCTAGGTGGTGAAGTGGCTAACGTCCTGGACTGCGACATTGAAGTAAGCAATTTCGAGCCCCAGTCGCGCTATTACTTTCACATTTGGACTAATACCTCGGGGAAAAGTTTGAAACCCCTTATCCCTTCCAGCTATGGGTTAAATAGCACCACTATCGTTCTTCTACAAGGTTAGCTTTGGTATCAAATTACCCACGAAGGTTAATATGCCGTTAAAAATAAAGAAACTTAACCGAAACTGTATTCTTGCAGAACTTCCTTTTTTCTCCCAACGAAGGACCTTTGTTTGTATATATATATTGGCAGAAAAGTTCATATGATGATATCATATCTACTGTTGATGAGTTTTTTAACCAGTGAGATCTAAGCACTGCATCACTGATGGAAGAAGAGTGTGAACAGCAAAGGGGACTATGTTGAAAAATAAACCTCATTTGGCCACACTCCATGAAAGTACCTTGGTCAGCCTATAAACTTTTCAGACAACTCTCGTATATATTTCTCTCTCTCTCTCTCTCTATATATATATATATATATATATATAAAGAGAAATGGTTCATTTTTGGTGAATCTGACAAGATGATACAAATAAGTGGAAAAATGGATAAATCAAACACTTACAACGGGTTTAGTGTTAATATTTCGTTCTTTATTCACAGAAGAATTCCTTCTGACTAAGCATTTTTTTGAGTTTTTGTACATTTTAGCAATTGAAGAAATAGATAAAGGAGAATATAAAAAACGTATAAAGGGAAGGAAAGGGTCAAAACAAGTGATAGATAAAGAAAGAACAGAGAGGGAAATAGATATAGGTTTAAGTGATTATTGTAGGAGTTACTGGTTTTGACTGTGACCGTCTGGGTAGATGGTCAAGGCTAGGTGGCATCAAATGTATCAGAATCTTCATTTGGCATATGAATAAAAAAGAACTATATCTGAGATTATGAAGACAAACCATTGGTGGCATATATGTGTAGTCATTAGAGTAAATAAAAGGTTTTATTGGAGTTGGTTTATATTATGGGTTACATAATAAACAGTATGAGATTATCATGACTTATCAAAAATTTGTCGAAAAAAAATGCATGTTTAACTCATGTAACTGGTGGTTATTAGCATCATGTTGTATCTAATCAACACTCCAGAGAAAAAAATGTGGAAGCATAATTAGATAGGAGACTGTTTGTCAGGGCAGCGAAAAATTATCTATTTCCCATAATGCAACGGCTGATGCGTCATTGTGACGAAATAAAAACGTTAGAACGCCGTCGAATCACTTTCTTTCTCTTATTTTCCTTATTTTGTGTTTTAGAATTTAAACTGAAATCAATAAAATCTAAATAAATAAATAAAGAATAAATAAGCTGGTAGCTGCCTTGAAAAAAAACAAACAAAAAAAACAAACATTAAAGACCTTTCTGACAGAATGTATTTTGTGAAGAATAAATCAATAAGTAAAGTTATCGAAATTCGATAACTAGCAGAGAGAGAGAGAGAGAGAGAGAGAGAGAGAGAGAGAGAGAGAGAGAGAGAGAGAGAGAGAAAACCGGAGACAAAACAGTCTAATATTGGAAAGTATTATTATGAACAGAAGGGAATGATTTTTGTATGAGAACACCATCTTAAATCATATCTACATTACTAAAATTCTTATTATGCGTCAGGAGAAGATAATTATATATATATATATATATATCGAGAGAGAGCTGATCCTCACCTAACGAACGGTGTCGTGAAACACCGAGTTATGGGGAAGTGACATTTTTTAAATATCATTATATTTACTTTTTATACATTGAGCTTTCTTTTATTTGTTATAGTCGTTTTAATTTTTTAGAACAGTCTACATACAACGCGTGAACAAACACACACACACACACACACACACACACACTCACTCACTCACACACTCGCATATATATAGTTTTAGGTTCTAAATCGGCTATGCTTAGTAAG
Source organism: Sepioteuthis lessoniana (assembly GCA_963585895.1). Classification (NCBI taxonomy): domain Eukaryota; kingdom Metazoa; phylum Mollusca; class Cephalopoda; order Myopsida; family Loliginidae; genus Sepioteuthis; species Sepioteuthis lessoniana. The sequence continues at coordinate 22,364,417 of OY757920.1, forward strand.
AGCGTCGAGCACTTTTTGAAGATTATCACACATTTTGAACAATCGTTTGGCCAAAACGTTCACGCACGCACGCACGCATATATATATATACTTTTCTGTTGATGTGTGAAGATCTAGCACTTCAGTTAATGGTGTGAACCTTTGGAGGAGAGATTTGTTTATAATCATGAAGACTTGTGTTGAACCAGCCACTCTTTTTAGATAAGATGATAACAGAAGAATTGTACTTCAATGTGCAGATTTTTCCGAACAACACTCCTCAGATTTTGAATTCACACACACACACACACACACACACATATATATATATATATATATATATATATATATTTCGAACATGGACAAGAAATTTTAAATGTATTCAACAACTAGAATTCCATAACTCATATTTGTTATATAACGTCATCTGGCGCCTCACCAGCCAGGCAGCACGACTCTAGTTTCAATCTTGATCATTATACAATGTCAACTAACGCTTAAATGGTTGACGTCAACTTTGATTTAAAACAAATATCTAAAAAAGCTACTTCTCCCCATTGTTAATATGACTCGAGACAATGAAAATTATCTTTGTCTGAATTCTAAAAAAACAACTGTATTATTGTTGAAATTCGCTGGAGAAACAGTCAGATGCGCACAAAATACTGGATTTTTCGGACAATTTCTACATTCGTTTAATCCGGATTAACCTTCCCTTGTTCGTAAACGAGAAAAAAACATGAAAAAAAATCGTACATTCTTCCATTTCTATTCTCTTTTACCAAAGATCTATCGATCTATCGATCTATACACACAATATTTTTTAAGTATAAAATAGGATACTAATAAACTGGACAAAAACTCCCAACTCAAAGTTGTCGATTCAACACGTCGAAAATGATTTTTTTTACTTGTTTCATTATTATTATAATTATTAGGTTTTCACGCCAGCGTTTGCTGGTGGTCTTTCACAGGTGTCTGAGTGACAGCAAGTCCCTTCACATCTCCTGGCCGATCTTGATAATGCTGTAGTTTGGATGATTTCGGCTCGTCCTCCGATTTTTAACTCTTCGCGTCTACTTTTCAAATCTTTGGAGACCGTTCCAAGTGCACTAATTACAATTGGTATCACCGTCACTTTCATGTTCACTAGCTTTTTTTAGTTCTCTGGCAAGGTCCAAGTACTTGTCACTCTTTTCGCTTTCTTTGATTTTCACTCGGTGGTCCGCGGAGATGGCTAATTCCATTATTTAGCAGGTCTTTTTTTGTTGATTATCCCTAGATCTGAACTTCTAGTCGGGGGCCGGTGATCTATTTTATCTCAAAATTCCAAAGAATTTTGTGTTTCATTCTGTGTCTGTGCAAATATCATTTGGTAGTTTGGTCAAATCACAATTTCTTGCACATTTCCCAGTGGATCAACTTCCCCACTCACTTGTGTCTAATCTTGTACTCTTTTTGCGCTAATTGTATTCTCTTACTTTGTGATTAATCGTTTTGTCTCTATCACCACATAACCTACACTAACTGTTGTATCTTATCTATTTTCGCTTTGCCATAATTGGTCTTTATGGCGTTGTTTTGTGCTGCTGTTGGAAGAGATTAAGTGTTTCTCTCTTAAAGTTTCTCTTTCTTAGCCATATCCTGGTCTTTTCGTTTGAGATTTTGCCAGTTTGTCAGTTTTGTCAGTTTGTCGCCTGTCCATATAGTTGTTTGTCAGTTTGTCGCCTGTCCATATAGTTGTTTTTCTTCTTATTTCTGTTTCCTAATTATTGTTGTTCTGTTGATCTTTATGTTGTCAGGATTGTTTCTGGTCGCTCTAATTAGTCTTTCTTTGCTTTTTTTAAAATTTACACTTCGAGTCCTCGGATTCATGCATCATCGCTATTTTCAATGCTAGCGAGTCCTCTTCCTCCTCCTTTTCTTGATACATATAGTCTAACTATGTCATCTTTCTAATGAAAGACCTGGTGTATCGTCACTAGTTTTCTTGTCCTCTGGTCCATTTGTTGAAGTTCTTCCCTCGTCCATTTCAAGAATAGTCCAGATTATCTTACAAGAACGACAGTCCAGGTGTTTATTCCTTTGATGAGATTCTTGTTGCAAAGCTTGGTTTGAGATTTCTCGTTCATTGTGGCACTCTTTTCTCATTTTTTCTTTCATCTTCACTTATTTGATGGTGTCCGCTTCAAATATTCCCAAGAACAAGTAATTTTCTTTTTTTTTTCCCGTGTGTTCTGATTCTTTCTTCCTTTCGCAGTTCTATTCCTTCGGTCATTTATATTTTTCAACTTCTCATTATTCGTACGACACATTTTTATGCCAAATTCCATTTCAATATCCTGACTGTATATTCTTATTGTTTGTATTAGAGTCACCAATTGTTTTTCATTATTTGTAAACAGCTTGATGTCATCCATGTACATAAAGTGGTTAATCTTTTCTTGCAATTTTGTAAATTTGTAGCTCCTTGTGCATTTTCTAAGAATATGATTGAGTGGCTTCATTGCTATGACAAAAAGTAACGGTGAAAGTGCATCTCCTTGGAAGATACCTCTTTGGATTTTCACCTCACCTAATTTTTCCCCTCTCTCTGTTAATTCTACTTTCAAGTTTTTTAAGGTTTCCGTGGTGAGCTTTGTCAATTTGTCGGATAGTACATTTTTTAAACAGACTCTTAACCAGCTTTGCAGGACTATATCGTAGGTCTTTTTATAGTCAATCCCCACCATGGCTATATATTCTTTCTCGTTTTACTCTCCTTGAGGATGAGCAGATCAATGTACAGTAGATCACCAGCTCCATTTGTTTCCTTGTGGCATTTTTTCTGTTCTTTGTGAAACAGTCTGCGATTTACTAGCGAGTAATATATCTCCTCTCTTATATGTACTGATAGGATTTTCCACATCATAGGTAGACACGTCATCGGTCTATAGTTGTTAGGGACGGTTCCTTTTTGTGGTCTTCCTGGATCAGAGTAGTCTTTCCGTTCGGTTATATTTGTTTTTTCTAAGCATTTACTCAGTCCGAGAACCAGCCTGTCGTGGATAGACGCTGATTTTTAAAATCAGAATCCATGTATGATATCATGGTCTGGTGTTTTCTAATTTGGTAGTCTTTTCAGTGTTGCTCTGAGCGATTCCATAAGTATTATCACCTTAGGACCTTCAAGGAATTATTGTAATTCTTTTTCCATGCTATTTCTTCATTTGGACTTTGTCTCAGTTCCCATATTTTACTCCAAAGTAGTTTTGCTTCCTTTCATTCGGCTATTGGTATGGTCTCCTTCATTCTCCCTCAACTTGTTGTTTGAATTTTCTTTAGTTATTTTGGAAACTCCTGTTTTGATTGTATTGCTTGACCCTGTCTCGGTATCTTTTAAGTCTCCCTTCTTTCGACAATATCTTTCGATTTATCTCTTCATGTTGTATTGTCAGACTTGTCTGTTGTTTTGTTTTGGTCTTTTCATTTCAAAATATCCCTGTGTTTTTCCCTTCCTTCGTATCTTCCCTTGTTACACTTTCTTTACTTGTCCTTCTCGCCTAATTTCTCATTCAGGTTTTATATTTCTTTATGGGTTCCTGAGGGGAACAGCGGTGTTATCACAGACTAATTTCGCTCCTGCATAAATTAATTCGTTTAACTCAGTGATATTGTCCGTTGGGATATTTGGTAATAATTTATTTACCTTTTTGGTTTCTACCTTGATTTTATTCCCGTCTTAGTTCCTAAGGGATAGTAATGTCCTTTTTTAGTCAGTTTTCTTTATTAACTCAAGCTCTATTTTATCTTCATGTGTTAACGTTTGTTTTGTGGCGTTGGGAGGTTTTTGTGGTCTTTCGGTTTTTATTATTTGGCGTTTCAATTCGGTTAAGGGGCTCTTACTTTTCAGTACTTCGGGTTTCAGTTCGGGTTGTGGGATCTTGTTATTATTCTTCTCTATTTACTTGTTGGTATATTTCTAGTATCTTAAGATCAGAAAACCCTCATTTCTTTAATGTCATTCAAGCTTGGTCAGCAAGTCTTTGGCTTGTATTAAATCTATCGGATTCTGCCCAAATTTCTATCATTCTTTTTCTATACACTCTTTGTGTTGGATTGCTCTTCAAATAACAGTGAAGTACATTTTTACTAGTCCATTTCTCTCGTTAGTGTTTGAGCTGAGTGGTTGCTTTGGACGTTGTTTGTGTACCTGAAATTAGAAGAACCAACGTCTGTAGGATGCTAACGTGTCTCCTATGTTAGCTATCAAGGGAGTTCCTGCCGATCATGACACCCTGACTTGTTGTCGGAGTCCCACGCTGAATTATATTTGGATTTGTAATTTTTCCTGGGTAGTAAATTGTGGCTTTACAAGACTTGTGAGTTGTTTATAATCTGTTTTCCTGTCACGGATGTAACCAAATACTCTTAAAAGCAAGAGAACACTTTTGCAGATCATGAAAAAAACAAAAACAAACAAAAAACAAACAAAAACCACCCCCCAAAAAACACAAAAGGAAACAAAAAAAAAATCCCTCCTAAAACCGGTTTGTTTTTTCGGCATTGTAGGTTATTGAATGACAAATCTGGTTTATTCATATATATGATTTCTAAACATAAATCAACAAACTTAAATAGTTCCAAGTGTTGTTATGTATCACTCATCATCAGTCATTTGTTTACACACAGTTCAATGATCAAGCAGTTCTATTTTTAACAATTCAATTTAGCATAAGTCATTTTTGTACTCAGTTTGAAATGTCAAACAGTTCTATTTGACCCATAGATAGAATCCTTTCAGGTGTTCTCACTCCGGGCCAGAGTGGACCTGGGATCGATAGCAATGAAGGGGTACTCGGCATTCCTCAAAACTCCAGCATTACTCTAGCCTCACATTGGCTTATAACTAATATTATTTAATTGTTCAAACACCGAATTATTATTATTATCATTATTATTATTCACTCCTTTTCTAGTTTTTCAGACCAGTGTTAGCAGATGGTTTCTCTCTGGAGTTTGAGTGACTGCAAGTCTCCTCGAGTCTCCAGGACTCTTTTCAGTTATTCTATCCGATCCCAATAATGCTGTAGTTTAGATGGTCTCCACTTGTCCTCTTATTTCCAAGTCCTCCAGTTTTTGTATCAATCCTTTGGTGATTGTACCAAGAGCACTAATTACAATTGGCATCACTGACATCTTAACGTTCCACAATTTTTTTAATTCTTTAGCAAGGTCCAGGTAGTTAGCTTTATTTTCACTTTCTTTTAATTTTACTCCGTGGTCAGCAGTGACTGTGAAGTCTACAATTAGGCAAGTTCTCTTTTTTTAAGGCGAAGGAATTAACGGCTGCCACCCGCATAATGCAAAGCTCTTCTAACGAATTGAGCACTCCGGTATCAGATAGCGCAAAATGTAAACAAAGGAAAGCTAATTTGAAATGCATTAATTTCCCCGAGCTGATGTAGGTCGCCGAATTATCTGAGCGGTAAGATATCAAGTCTAGCGTAAAGCTATGTGGATTTCGATCCCAACTTGAAGTGTCTTGCGTGTCCAGCTACACTGAAGACTTGTGATACAACGAAACAGTTTGTCTGTGGATGACAATATATATATATATATATATATATATATATTATGAGACTGTTGGTCGTCAGTAAATCACTATGTGGTTATGTGTCGAACCAAGTGCAATAACAATATTTTCCATGGATTAAATATATATATAATATATATTTATTTATTATCATTATATATATGTATATGTGTGTGTGTGTGTGTGTGTGTGTGTGTATGTGTGTGTGTGTGTATGTGTGTGGGAATGTTATCCTTCTAAACAGCAAACCAGATTTTTTATAGGAGCAATACACTTAATGCGCTCTAACTTTTGAGAATAAAGCAATTTCCAGTTCTATCACATGCAACTGAATTATATGATTGTGGTCAGCGTTTGTGCTGAATCATTTTTTAAAACATTCAAATCCTCTATATTACAGAGATAGTAATTAAATGTTAATGAAATGTTAATTTTAGTTACTGTTGTAACCCAACAGGTTTACCAAAAGGTTTTTCAAATGAACGCTGGATTTATAAGTCTACAGGAACTAATACAAGGTAGAAATGCCGATCCATGCGACCAATAATCACAGCAATTTAAGTTGTATTTTGATAGTTAATAATCTTAATAGTTAATAATTTTAATAGTTAATAATGATTATTAATACTTCACTAGTTAATAATGATATTTTTTAAAAGCCAAAGATCGTTGTTGTTAGCAAAGTGGGGGCGGTGGGTACAGTGCTGTCTAATCTAAACTCGAAAATCACTTAATGCCATTCATTAATCTGTTTAACTGCTTTTAGGAGTGAGAGATAGACAGAATTCCGAAAGTGATGTCCGGCCATATGAATAATTTAAAGCAAGGAAATTGAAAAATGGAATCGATATGAACGAAGCAAATGGTTTGAAGGAAACGGAGTGAAATAATAGTCTGTAAAATGCTCGGCGTTTCCTGTGGACTTGTACAAAAAGAGACGCCTCCGCTTATATCGGAAACCAAATTGCATTAAAAAAAATTAAGTTATTTGGGTAAGGCTTGCGCCCGTCGCCATTTTAAGCCAATCTTGATCTGAGCGTTCTTTTTGTAAAAAGCCAGTAATTGGGTCTGTGGCTTATCATAACTAAAGCGCAAAAGTATGGAAATATTAAGAGACTAGACTCTAGTCTAGTAGGGAATTAAAACGTAGAAATATAACCTAAATATATATGTACATATATTGATAATCAATACTTTATTTATAAAACGAAAAGCGTATTTGATTTTGTTAATACTTTGTATTGAGATATATTTAACCAGTATGATTGGAAATAGTCTGTGTTAATGTTCGTTATATATATATATATATATATATATATATATATATATATATATATATATATATATATATATAATGAACTTAAAATGAATAGAATAAAATTAATCATGATGAAAGAGATATAAAACATAAATTGTGGAAACTCATAAAAATTAGTCATAAAAAGATAACAGCAAGCACATTTGAAAATAAGCGGTAATAGATCATAAAGATATACTTAAGAAAAGATTATAACTTCTGTCTAATAAAGATAAGGATGTCTCAGTAAATAAATCAATTTGATAACCAATCATGAAAGAGAGGAAAAAATGAACCGAAAAAAGATGAAGGGAAAATGGAGGAAAAAGAAAAAGAATGAAAAGAAGAAAATGAATGAAGAAAAAGGAAAATAAATTAAAACAAAGGGTAATTATTGCAAGACGAATGAGAACGAGGCGGAGAGAAGAAGAAGAAGAAGAAGAAGAAGAAGAAGAAGAAGAACTTTTTTGGGTTTGTTTTTGTTTAATGGTTATCGTGGGTTATTTCATGTCAAAGCCAGCCTTGAAAAAAGAGCAGAAGTGATACTATCTAACCCAGAGCCAGGGGATAGAAGAAGTAGAAAAAGAATGTGGGAGGAGAACCACAAGAAGAAGAAGAAGAAGAAGAAGAAGAAGAAGAAGAAGAAGTGAAGTGGGAGGAGAACCAATAGAAGTAAGAGCAAAAATAAGCAACAAAAAAATGAAGATAAATAAAAGAGGGTGCAGGAGGAAGAAATCCAGAAGAAAAACGAAGCGAAGGAAAGGAAGGAAAAAGTAGGAAAAGAAAAATGGCAGATAAGAATTATGAGTGAAAGAGGAAGTAATAGAGGAAGATGTTTTTGTAGGCCTTTACCCAACTTCTCCATAGGATGCGACACAAGGGCTGTTTTTAAACGGAGTACAGGTGGTTTGAAATAACAGTTACCCTTGAAAAGTTGCCATACCGAGGCCAAAGAACACATTTATCTATAGCTGGTGAAACGGATTCATACCTTTCTTAAGAGCATTAGCACGAAATGAAATGCAAACATCTTCGGCTTGGATTTGAACACGTGTTGCCGAATCCATTTTCTGCGACGTTAACCATTACACTACACACCGCCCAGTAGTAGTAGCAGTAGCGTTGGTTGAAGAAGGGGCAAACGTAGCAGTATTATTAGGAGTAAAATGTTGTTGTTGAAGAAGAGTAGAAGTAAGAGAGACGTAATAGAAGAAGAAGAAGAAGAAGAAGAAGAAGAAGAAGAATTACATACAGATGTAAGTAAAGTTGGCGACGGCTCCGGAGACCAGGGTTTAATCACAGGTCGAGTCATACCAAAGAGTCTAAAATGGTACTTGATGCCTTCTTGCTTAACATTCAGTATTATAAGGTATAGATCAAGGGTAAAGTAGAGCAATCTAGGGAAAGGAGTAGCGCCCCCCCTACACTGGGGTGTAGGGGAGGGTGGTGTCGGGAAGGGTGTTATTGAAAAGGGAGCTTTCTAGAAGAGGAAAAAAAGAAGAGATGGACGAAAAGAAATGAATTTGAAGACGAATACAAAGAAAGATATACAATAGAAACAAGTGGAAAGATAGATAAATGTAAACATTGTCGAATAAATAAAATATAATTATTGATAAAAGATAGAATCAGTTAACTTTATTGCATATATAATGAGTACGTCTATATTTTTACTTATAAAAAAGGTTAACTGATTTATATATTAAGTGATATTCTACGATGTTCCAAGAGAATGTGTAAATACATTAAAAATCAAGAAACTCAATTTAAATTCAATAATTAAGAAAGAAAAGAAGTTAAAAATGAGAAGAAAGGAAAAAAGAAGGAAAGGAAAAGAAGAAAAAGGAAAAGAAGGAAGAGGGGATAATAAATATCAGTAGGTATAGTATACGAAAAAAAAAAAAAAAAAAGAAAGAGAAAGAGGAGGGGTATTGAAAACCAGGAAGAAATGAAAACGAGGTAAAAGAAGGAATTAGTAGTTTTAGTAAACAGCAATGCAAATAAAGAGAAGGGGAGAAAAAATAGAGAAAAATGAAGAAAAATGAGGTAGAGGAGGATGAATAGCAAACGGAAATGAAAGTGAAAGGAAAAGACAAAAATCGAAAAGAAACGAAAAAAAGTAACCGAAGAAAAAGAAAGAAGAGAGAGATAAGAAGCTGTCGTATATAAAAAAGAAAGAGATAGAGAGAGAGAGAAAGAGAAAGAGAGAGAATAGGGTATAAGGAAAAGCAAAGAATAAAGAAAAAAGGATAAAGGAAGAAAAAAGAGAAAGAAAAAATAAAAAGGCAAGTTGAAGGAGAAGGCTTTCAAAAGAAAACGGGCGAAGAAAGAAAAAGATCAAGAAATGATAATTATAATATACGAAAATGAACGAAGGGAAGAAAGGAAAAAAAAAATAGAGGAAAATAGACGAGTAATCGTGATTAGAGTCTAAGAAAAAAAGGTAGAAGAAAGAGGGAGAAAAGGAAAAAAAAACAAACTACTAATAGTAGTAGTAGCCGCAGTAGCATTGGTATTAGTAGTATTATATTTCTTGGGAATTTTCACACCAGTGTTAGCTGATGGTCTTTCACTGGAGTCTGAGTGACAGCAAATCTCCTCAAGTCTCCAGGACTCTTCTCAGTATTCTGATCAACCTCAACAATGTTGTAGTTTGGATGATTTCGGCTTGTCCTCCGATTTCTAACTCTTCCAGTTCCCTTACAAAGCTTTTAAGCATCGTTCCAAGTACACCAATTACAATTGGTATCACCATCACCTTCATGTTCCATTGCTTTTTTAATTCTTTTTTTGTTTTCTTCGATTTTCACTCTGTGGTCCTCTGGAACTGCAAAGTTCACTATACAGCAAGTCCTCTTTTTTCTCGCTAAGTCTGATCCTCTATCTGGGATTAGTTTACCTTTGTATCTTAAAATCCAATAGAATTTTATGCGTGTATTATTATTATATTGCTCCTTGCGAGTTTTTCACATCAGTGTTTGTTGATAGTCTTTTACTCAAGTCTGAGAGATAGCAAGTCTCCTCAAGTCTCCAGGAATCTCATCAGTATTCTGGCTGACCTCAACAGGTCCGTAGTTTGAATAGTCTCCACTCCTCTTCCGGTTTCCAATTCTAACTAAGCCTTTGGAGATCGTTCCAAGTGCCCCAGTTACAATTGGTATCACCATCATCTTCTTGTTCCATTATCATTATTATCATTATTATTTTACGCTTTTGAGAGTTTTTCACATCACCGTTAGCTGATGGTTTTTCACACGAGTTTGAGTGACAGCAAGTCTCCACAAGTTTCCAGGACCATTCTCAGTATTCTGGCCGATCTCAACAAGGCTTGGATGGTCTCCATTCGTTCTCTTATTTCCAAGTGCTCCTGTCCCTGTACAAATCCTTTGGTGACTATACTGAGCAAGCTAATTACAATTTGTATCACTGTCACCTTCATGTTCCATAGGTTTTTCAGTTCTCTAGCAAAGTCTTGATACTTTGTTCATCTCATTTTCTAGGATTTTCTAGGACGGATTCCAGGTTGTGTATATACTATTGGTTCGTATGATCAAATTAAAATTTCTTGCACAATTCTCAGTGGATCAACTTCCCCTCCCAGTCGTCTCTTGTCTCATACTCTTTTTGCGCTAATTTTCTGCATTCGCTTATTATGTGATTGATCGTTTTGTCTCTCTCATCATATAATTTACATCTGCGGTTTTGTTGCGTCTTGTCTATTCTTGCTTTAACATAGTTAGCCCTAATGGCGTTGTTTTGTGCACCTATCAGAAGAGATTTAGTTTCCCTATTTATGTTTCCCTTTCTTAGACACGTCAAAGTTTTCTCGTGTGAGATTTCGCTTGTTTGTCGCGGGAAGTATCCATACAGCTGTTTTTATTCCCATTGTTATTTCCCGGTTATTTTTGTTCAGTTGATGCTTGTGTTGTCTGTATTGTTTCAGGTCGTATTGTCATTATTATTATTTGAGTTTTGAGTTTTTCACATCAGTGTTAGCAGATGGTTTTTCACTGGAGTTTGAGTGACAGCAAGTCTCCTCAAGTCTCCTGGACTCGTCTTAGGATTCTGGCCGTTCTCAGCAATGCTGTCGTTTGGATAGACTCTATCCCTCCGCCAACTTCAAAGTCCTCCAGGCCTTTTAATAATCCTTTTGTTATTGTGCCAAAAGCACCAATCACAATTGGCGCAATCGTCACTTTCATGTTCCATAGCTTTTTCAATTCTCTAGCAAGGTCGTGGTACTTATCCTTCTTTTTACATTTCTTCAGATTTATTCTATGGTCCGCCGGGACAGAAAAGTCGACAATTTTGTAAATTCTCTTTTTTTGTTGATTATTATGAGGTCTGGTCTTCTGGCCGGGATTAGGTGATCCGTTTGAATGTTAAAGTCCCATAGGAGTTTATGTGTGTCATTTTCTTGGACAGATGCTGGTTTGTGCATATACCATTTGTTGGTATGGTCGAATTTAAATTTCTTGCACATTTCCCAGTGGATCACCTTGCCGACCCAGTCGTGTCTCGCCTTATACTCCGGTGCTAATTTGCTGCATTCGCTTATTATGTGATTGATTGTTTCGTCTCTGTCACCGCATAGCCTACATTTACTGTTTTGTTGCGTCTTATCAATTCTCACTTTGATATGATTGGTCCTTATGGCGTTGTCCTGAGCTGCTATTAGGAGAGATTCCGTTTCTCTCTTAAGGTTTCCTTTTCTTAGCCAGGTCCTAGCTTAGTGTGAGATGTTGTTTATTAGTCGTTTAAAGCAGCCATTGAGTTGTTTTTTCTCCCAATTTTTGTTTCCTAATTGCTATGATTCTATCGTCTATCGTATTGTCCGTATCGTTTCTGATGGCTGTAATCAGTCCCCGTTCGTATCTTTTTATGTAGTCTTCGAGCCGTTGTATCGGTGCGTCAACGCTGTCTTCGATGCTAGCAAGTCCTCTTCCTCCTCATATAATCTGTCAACGTCGTCTCTGGGATGTAATGCCTTATGCATAGTCATTAGTTTTCTTGTCCTTTGATCCATTTGTTTAAGTTCATCTCTGGTCCACTTGAGAAAGGGTCCCGAATATCTAACGAGGGGCACAGCCCAAGTATTTATTCCTTTGATAAAGTTTCTGCCGGAGAGTTTTGTCTCGAGTAGTTTTCTAGTTCTCCTGAGATATTCTTTTCGAATCTTGTCTTTCATTTCCACTTGTTTGATAGTGTCAGCCTCCAAGATACCCAAGTATTTGTAGGTTTCATTTTCTCCGAGCGTTCTAATTTTGTCGCGATTTGGTAGTTCCATTCCATTAGCTTAGTCGTCTTGGGCAGTAGAATATGCCGACTGTATCTCTGTAGAGGGTTAAGACTCCCTCAACGAGTGTCCTGGATATGACACTAAACAATCTGATGGTGATGCTCCAGTAATGTTGGAGCTTTAGGGAATGCGGAGTACCTCTTTATTGCCGTCGCTCCCCGGTCCACTCTGGTTAGGAGGGATAGCACCTGATAGGGTCCTATCTATGGGTTAAAATTAACAAAACAGTGTACTTATGCTAAACTGAATTGCTTGAAAAAGAACTGTTTTTGACATTAAATCTGGGTACTCATGCCAAACTGAATTGTTTGAAATAGAACTGTTTTTCATATCTAAACTGCATACTTATGCTAAACAGAATTGTTTGACATAGAACTGTTTTCCATTTAACTGCATGTAAACAAAAACAGTACTTATGCTAAACTGAATTGTTTGAGATAGAACTGTTTATATGTGTAAAAATAGATTTGGCATTAAATAACCTACTATGGTTGATAAACCAAATCAAATCCTTTGTATCTATTACTTCGACCCGGAGTTGCAGTCCCTATTCATATTTATCAACCCCTCCGCTCGGGCAGGATATGACACAAGGTCAATTTTTAAGCGGAGTTTAACAGGTTTGAATTGAGAGTTTTCCTTCTCCTCGACTAGTTGCCTCACCAAGACTGAAGAACCCAGTCTGCCCTACTATTTACCCATAGCTGGAGGGAGAATAATTGGATTCATACCTTTCCCAAGGGTATTAGTGCTATGTGAAATGCAATCAGTCTCGTCCAGGATTTGAACTCGTGTCGCCGTGTCCATTTCCTACGACGATAACCACGGGCACCTATTAGTGTCCTATTGATGTGTTAAATAGATCTGTTTGAAAGACATTAGCATTAGCTAAAATACTCTACGCCGACTATTAGTTTTGGTTTCTTTGTTTAATGGCATATCAACCTTCTTGGGTTATTTAATGCCAAGCGCATCCTTATAGAAGAACAGCAGTGGTACTATTTAACCGATAGCTGGAAGGATAAGGGTATTCATACCTTTCCCAAAGGTATTTATCCGAAAGTGAATGTAATAGAACGACTGGAGTTCGAACACGTTTACTGCCATTCTGCAGTCCATCACTTAACCATTACACCACCAGGACACCATCCCCTGTACACACTATTAGTAATAAGAATAGTTACATGAAGGTCATTCAATAAATAAGATTTTTTTTGAAAAAACAAAACAAAATAAATAAACGAAACAAAACAAAAACAATTTTTGTTTTAGGTTTTTTCCAGAAATATAAACCCTGCATTATTTGGAATCAGTTTATAGCAAAAATTATTTTAGTCTCGCAAGAATATTTCTTTTGAGGTTATTCAAAATGGTGGCAAATCAAAGAAAGTGCTCAAGGCTTGAACAGTGGTCTGTCATCAAATTTTTGGTGGCTGAGAAGTCCAAACTATGTGAAATTTAAAGAATAATATGTAATGTATTAGTAGAAAACATACGATAATGCATCAGTAGTATGTTTTAGTAAAAAAAATGTTTATAAATGAGCTGAACATAGATTTGCCCAAGTTGAAAAGATAGTCCATGTCGTGGAAACACACAAACGTTTTGGTAAAGAATAGGGTTCTGGGTGCGGCGGCCAGTAAAGAAGGTCATACTGACAGCGTTCTGAAACATGAAAGGACCTCTTACTGTTAGTTTTATTGAGAAAGGTGCAACTGTAAACAGTGTTTTCTATTACCAAATTCTTTGACAAAATTCACATTATTTTTTGAATAACCCTCGTAATATAATTATTTAGAAAATATTATCATCATTAGTTATATGAAACCATATAATTGCTTGCAAAACATGACTTTAGTATTAGATTATCAGAGGAAAAACAGGTATCAGTACTTTACTTAATAGTTGGACATATTTTCCCACTGAGAGGTCCAGTCTATTCATACAGTACTTTGGAAGAGTCCATTTATAGAAAAGTAGTCGGTATATCGAAGACGTTTGCTTTAGGAAGTTCAATAATAGAAAAATAACAAGAGAAAGTATTCAGTATACTGAGATAGTGTCTTGCGAAAACTCATTTCGTGTGACTAATGCCTTTCCATCCATGTTTTCCCCCAGGCGGAAATAAAAGTGAGACTGAGCAGAATAAGATATTCAGCCAGGGAGTATCAGATTATAAAAGAAGATAATGGAAGAAAAAAGTCCAACAAACCAACAAACAAAATTACGTGAAGGTATATAGACAATGATATGAATTGAAGGAAAGAAGATTAAGTCAGTTTTACATCACACGAGTACGCATGTGTGCAAAGGTATCAAACTGGGAAACAACTTGGAGTCCAGACATTTGTGGCCTTTATAGTAAAATATCAATTTTAACTCACAAAAAAAAAAGAACGAATAAAAATTTTAGCTGAAATAAAATAAATCCGACTGACACCCCCCACCCAAAAAAAACAACAAAATACCAAACAAAACTAAACGAAAACAAAACATAACACCTCTTGTTCCAATATATAAGGTATCTTTACGCAGAGGGAAATCATATATATAGGAATATACATATATATATATATATATATATATATATATATATATATATATATAGAGAGAGAGAGAGAGAGAGAGGGGGAAGAGGGGTAAAAAAGAGAGTAAGGGAAAGAAGTGTGCTGATAAAAATCTGGTAAGATAATTTATTTTTTTTTACTACTCTGTCAATCTCTCTATTTGTTTCAGTCGGTGTTTGTACCTTTGTCTCTAAAGTACATTTACCAATATATAACATGGCGTAAACAATCACACACACACACACACACACACACACACACACACACACACACACACACACACACACACACACATATATATATATATATATATATATATATATATCATCATCATCATCATCATCATATCGTGCTGGCAGCACGGATATCTCTGACCCTCTCTCGCCACTCCTCCCTATCGTTCATCACCCCAGGCAGGTCTTCAGGACAACAACATGTATCCTCACATAGCTGCTGAATGTACGTTCGTGCTGGTCGTCCTGCTTTTGCGCGGCCATGTGTGGGGATCCATAAGAGTACATCTCTTATGAGTTCATCTCTGCTTCTCCAGCAATGTCCTGCATGTCTGGTTCGCCTAACTTGAATAGTTTTCGTGATAGGGGGCAGGTGGCCGTACAGTTGGTGTCTTGTGGGGTGTTGCTGCCAGGACTTGTTCAGGATTGCACGCAGCATTCTTGTGTAAATATATATATATATATATATATATATATATATATATATATATATATATAGAGAGAGAGAGAGAGAGAGAGAGAGAGAGAGATATTGGTGAAAGATGTCATGATAAATTCTATGCTAAAATCTGACTAAGTAATTCATATCTATCTATCTATCTACATTTACCATATATTAAGTGAAGTAATACACACACACACACACACACACACACACACACACACACACAAATATATATATATATATATATACATTTAGAGAGAGAGAGAGAGAGAGAGAGAGAGAGAGAGAGAGTAAAGCGGACATATGATTAATTTTGTGTGAAAATCTGATAAAATATCTAAGTAATATAAATAGTTATAAGACTTACCGAAATATATAACTTGTAAGTTTTAAATAGCGGTCAAAAAGTCTAACCCATTTGGTTATATAAGAAAGAAAAAAAAGTGGGGTACGATTTTGAAATTGATTTCTTTAACTAACAACTCTCATATACACAATCTTTGAAAAACCATATTTTTTCGAGTAGAGGAAATAAGTTTAACCTCTAATAACGCAAATTTTTAATTTTCCGATTTATTATGAAATCATTATAACGAAACACATTAAACTGCATCGTAAACACACTGAAATATCCAATTAACATTTGTTACTGTAAATATAGATATAAATCTTATTAATGCAAACTATACTTTAAATTAACCATTATATAAGTATTTAATCTGATTTTTATATTTATTTTCACTATCTTCGGACGCAGACATTGGGTTCTACTTTCCTTGAAGTTCTCAGCCGTCGGAATTTACGAGGCTGAGTTGCCTGATGGACCAGCTAGGGCACTGGTAATTTACTATGCCTTTAGATTAAATGTGGTCGTATGAATGGGGTACCCAATGAGACTCGAACTCACTCGAGAAGGTTTGCTAGTTTAGCTTGCTAACCATTACATTACCCGAGACATCCTAACCTGCGATAGAGACTAGGTATTTTCAGTCAAAGTAGTCTTCTTGACTACCCCACTGGCGTGAATGGCTCCTGGTCGCCTGCTACTTAGCCATAGTTAGATTCATGTCTTTTCCAAGAGTCAGAGGTAAATATCAGCAGCTTCAGCGGAAGTTCGAAATCAATCCACCGATTAACATTTTCAGTGCAACTAGACCCCTCCACTTTAACATTCAAAAACGTTTGAATAAAATTTTTTAAAATTGAATTTGTTGTGAAAATATATAAATGTTAATAAGGTCTAATCTAGAAATGAAATTTAAAATTGAACCTCTGAGGCTAAGTGTGAGCAATGATTTTTGCGGGCTACACTGGAATCTTAAAAAAAAACAAACTTTAGGACCGCACCAAATTTCTAAAATACTCTTGGTACTGGTATTTATTCTAACATCAAATTTCAATTTTTTACATGCAAGTTAATGTTAAAGGTAATACTGGTAAATAAACTTAAGAAAATAATTCCCATAATTAGAAATGTATTTTGAAGAAAATTAACGTTACAGTCATTGTTCCTTTCTGTTACGGTAAATACAGCATCCATCTCGATAGTTTTAGCACCGACCTTGAATTTTGAAGAAAATTAATGTTTCATTCATTGTTCATTTCGGTCATGGTAAATACAGCATCCGTCTTGATAGTTTTGGGATCGATCTTGAATTTTGAAGAAAAGTAACGTTACATTCATCGCTCAATTCGGGCATGGTAAATACAGCATCCATCTTGATAGTTTTGGGATCGATCTTGAATTTTGAAGAAAAGTAACGTTACATTCATCGCTCAATTCGGGCATGGTAAATACAGCATCCATCTTGATAGTTTTGGGATCGATCTTGAAGTTTGAAGAAAAGTAACGTTACATTCATCGCTCAATTCGGGCATGGTAAATACAGCATCCATCTTGATAGTTTTGGGATCGATCTTGAATTTTGAAGAAAATTAACGTTACATTCATTGTTCATTTCTGTCATGGTAAATACTGCATCCATATAGATAGTTTTGGGACCGATCTTTAATTTTGAATAAAATTAATGTTTCATTCATTGTTCATTCCTAGATTCAGGTTTAAAGTCAATACTTTTTGAACACACCTCGTAGATGAACTGCCGTCGTACGCAAACAGACAGAAAGACACACAAGCACACACATACACACACATGCACACATGCACAAAGAGTTATTGTTATATAGCACTTACTAGAATATATTTACACACCTTTAATTTTCTACGTCTATGCAGTTATTTTCTATGAAAAGGACAACCGAGTTTTCAGGTTTTATCGATTCCATCTATTTACAGGTAAGTCAAGCAAACAAAACAATTTCATTCTAATGGAAGTCATTTGCAATTCTTCACGGAAATCCACGGCAAAACGTCCAACCAACATTTATCGTCAAGATGAGTCTTCTATTATCTTTTTCTTTTTCTTTTTTTTACTTTTCTTGATTTTCCCATTTAGTTTAACAATTATTCACAAGGGACGGTAAAGAATAACAGTACAAAAAAAAAAACAAAAACAAAAACAAGACAATAAAACCAAAAAGTACAAAAAAATAACAACCAAAGAAACCAGAAGGAAAAGAAAACAAATTGATTCATATTGATTTCGTATTACTGCTATGCAGGAATCTTATTGAGATATAATTATAATCTCACAAAACGCACACGAAGAAAACAAAAAAAAGAAAAAATGAAACAAAACAGCAATAACAACAACAACATTAATAATAATAATAATAATAATAATAATAATAATAATGTGAGGAGTGTAGTCCATTGGGAGCTTTGCAAACAATTAGCATTTAACCATATTAAAATACTCATTATATATATATATATATACATATATATATATATATATATGTATATGTATATATATATATATGCATGTTTCTGTGTGTGTTTCATCTATGTGCGCGTGTGTGTGTAGTATTGCCCAAGAACTTTCCAAACAACGTTTTCTATAAGATATACAATGTCTCTGTCTCTCTTTTTCTAAATAAAATATCATTTAAAAATATCCAATTTTTTTCTAACATTTTAAAAGATAAAACTCTAATTTTCTTCTAAAGCAAAGATTCTGGGATTTTATAATTTCTCATGGAACATTATACAAATAAAACTAATATTATTAGATCTAATTTATTGCCAGACTCAAAAGGCATTGAAATATTGTCACCAAAAATAAAATTGTATATCATATATTATAGATGCACCTACATTTGGACTGATACATATTCATGTTTTTGGTTGAAGAGTTTCAATGCTGTAGAGTTTGGTAATGAATAATACCTAATAATATCCATTTTTATTGAGTCACTTTTCTCTAAAAATAATAAAATCCTGGTTGTTTGGGTTACAAGAAAATTTGCTTTTTATAAAAAAATTAGGTGTGTACAGTTGGGCAATACTATATGTGTGTGTGTGTATGTGTGTGCATGCGAGTGTATGTGTGTGTGTGTGTGTGTGTGTGTGTGTGAGCGCGTTGTCAACATATGTATTTAAGAAAGGCATAGGGTTGAAAATAGAAAAATTAAGCGCAGTTAAAGTAGCGAGTCTTGGGAATGTGACGCTTGATCCCGGACATTGCCATATCACTCTGTCGGCGAAGATGAGAATAATTTGATTGCATTCTCTTTCTTTCTTTCTTTTCGGTTGACATCCGAAAAGTAAAATTCCAACATTTATGATTCGAACATGCTTATTACTATACCAATACAAAATTGTGCATATGTTACCAAACTACTATGCTACTTTTCGAAGTATTTGTAATCTGGATTTATACACTTATATCATCAGGGCATAAGGACATATAAATACCCGTCTTGTGCTTTCTTCGTTCAACTGTTATCTTACTTGGGACCCATCAAGATGATACCTTTCGATATCCCAGTTTCTTGTTAATAATTTCATGGACCACTGACTTTAGAAGATTATGTTCCACAACCACATCAAGAAGTTTATGCCGTCCATCATATTTAATCAAAGCTATTTATTTATTTATTTTATTTATGGATGCACTAGTCCAGACACAAACCTGCTTCCTTCTCATTTTATCTCAATGATCGACAGGCTTAGAGACAATCTTTATCAAATGTAGGTTTATACTGCCCGCCTAAATCTGGAAAATGATAAAATCATTTAGTTGAGTCATAAATAATCTTCGTTTTTTAAAAACAAGTTGTAATTATACATTTCAAACTTCTAATGTTTTAAATGCAACCGGAAATTACCTGATTAGAGAGTGCCTTTATCGGCCATTTTTATTTCAGTAGAATGCACCTCATTATTTAATCTATGATCTTACACCTTTAAAATAGAGGAACTGAATGATTTTTAAAGATTTTATGTGGTGGGATTTTAAGAAAAAACCAAAAAAATCTGCACAAACAGCTACGAAAATTTCTAGTGTTTATGGCCGAAGTGTCAAGTCTGAGACTGGTTTTTAAAGTTTCCTTCTAACAATATTTCATTCAGAGATGAACTCAGATTAAGTCTCTCATCAAAGCTTGATCCAGATGCTTTAAAAGAATTGGTAGAATACAAACCGGGCAAAAGTACTCGATAATTAGTGCTTGACCTCAACATATCCCAATCCACTATCTGCCGCCCCTAGAACAAAATAGGAGAAGTGAGCATGAAAATCCTCAAAGAAAACACCCTGTACTCGTCAGTTGGAGAAATGTTGTGCTTTTTTATGATAACGCAAGATCACATTCAGTAAGAATCACGTTGGGAAAAATATTTGATTTATAGCTGGTTAGTTCTCTATCCATCATATTAATCAGACCTTGAACCAAATGATTTCCATCTTTTTCCTTCTCTCCAAAATGCTGTGAATGACCAAATATTTTCTCAAGAAGATCATTTGTGAAAAATTTGACGTGTAAACAAGGCAGTAATCTGGAGTAAACAAATGATAAAAACAAATAAAATATCCTTTAAATACGAATAAGTTTAGTAAAGTTGGCGACCTTAGTCGAGGGTGACCCAAAAGCTCCCTTTTCAATAGCTACTACACCGAGGTGTAGGGGGGCGCTACTCCATTTCCTGGATTGGTCCACTTAACCCTTGATCCATACTTTATAATGCTGAGTGTCAAACAAGGCGGCATCAAGAACCATTTTTTGAGTCTTCGGTATGACTCGACCTGGGATTGAACCCCGGTCTCCCGGACTGTTGGCGAACACTCAACTCATTAGGCCAATGGTCCGGTTCCGTATGTACAACGGTAAGTAACAATGTAAGAAAAAAAAGGAAAGAAAAAAAATCAAAGGAGAGAAGTCAGTCAAGGGATCGTCATGAGACCGATCCGGATATGTAGTCCTCCATTGCTTGAAGTTTGGTTTCTGTGTGTACCATATTCACAATTAACGGTATGTGAAAATGGACATATAATGTTCATTACTATAGAATATATAAAGAACATAGGAATATCGGAATTCGAAAACGCGTAACGACTTCTTGTTCAGGTACGAAACCTTTTTATTAACTTTGAGTTAAAGGTTTCGACGTAAGGAGGAGAGACAGAATCTTCTATGCTGTCTTATTCATTTGGCCCCATCTCGAGCGGCCCCCATAGGGCGCACGTTCGCCTCGAGCCTGCGAGCTCCAAAAATCGATCCTTCTCGTTTGGCGTCTAGTACCCGACTCTTGCAGCCCCATTAGGGCGCAAGTTCGCCTCACGTCTGCGAGCTCCAAAAGTCGAACCTCTTCGTTTGGCGTCTAGTACTCGACTCTTATTTTTTTCAAATTCTCACACAAACTTCCGCGTGCTTCCGGTGCGTGACGTCACCCGCATATTGTCACCCAGTATCGTCTTGGACTGTTATGACATCTGAGTGACACCTCCATCTGCCCGCGCGCACCCGCGTTAACACCTGCTTCAATGTTACACCCAACCAACCCATATGCTGAGCAGAAAGGTTCTCAGCCTAACTAAACTCAAAGGCATGAACCTCGGCTATTTTATAACATGTGCAGTAGGCTCGATATACAACTTTTGGATGAGTTCGTGACATCTAATCAAAAATTAAAATTCAATTTGTTGTCTAATCTGTATCTTAATCTTCATCTTAAGAACCCGGAAAATTAGCTTCCTTGAACTTCTTGTTTTCCATTTAAAAAAAAATGAGGATTTTAAACACAGCTATTTCATGTTGATTCACACAAACTTACTTTTACCTTGATACACACGCACGCACACATACATACTTGATTGAGACATTCATGAACTTTTGAACTCACACAAAGATTTTCAAAATGAGCCGGGGTGTCTTCGTGGTGTAATGGCTAAAGCGATAGACTACGGAATCGTAGTAAGTGAGTTCGTACTCCAGTCGCGCACTTACGTTCACTTTCGGGCAAATACCCTTGGGAAAGGTATTAACCCCTTTATTCTCCCAGCTATGGGTTAAATAGTACCACTACTGTTCTTCTCGAAGAATAGCTTTGGCATTAAATAACCTACAAAGGTTGATATGCCATTAAACAAAGAAACCAAACCAATCAAAATGAGCGTCAATAACGCATGCTTTTCTTACAAGAGAGTTCTTTGTGTGGATAATTGTATTTAAATGAAATCTATTTGATTTATCTAAAAATCTCTCCGTCATTTATTATCGCTTTTACTATTGTTCTTTTCATTCATTCTCCTATCTTTCTTTTCCCTCGCCGTGTGTTCCAAAGAGAAAATATGCAGCTTATTGAATCTTCAAACTGAAGTATTGTTTGTTACGGTATGGGCACCTTTGGTGGTGTAACGGTTAGCAAGCTTGACTAGCAAACCTACACGAGTGAGTTCAAGTCTCGTTGGTTGACCCATTCATTCGGCCTTGTGCCACATCGAAGTAAAGAGCTTCGTAAATTACTATTGTTTGTTACGGTATTTTTTTACAAGTCCTTTAAACGTTTGCAAATTAGTCTCAACACTATGAAGAAGAGAAAACTTTTATTTAATTGACTCAAGTCTTGACAACTAAATGCAGCGTTTGCAATCTTAATACAAAATTAATTGAGCCAAGTTATATCTTGAAATTGTTTTTGATTAGCACTAAGTTTTTTATATCGACTGACGAAAAATATCTTAAGAGTTATGAGAAATGACAAGAGTCGCATGCATGGGAAATCTCCAGAGTTTCGCTCAAAATGGAAATATTCTTGCTATCATCAAACTGATTAATAAATCTTTAACGTCAAAAAAAAAAAAAAAAAAAGAAAAAAAGAATCATATGACGATTGGACATTGTAAAAAAATAGCTTAGTTTAACTTGAGTAGTACAGGATGCCTCAAAATAGACGCAACCCATTAATATAATAAGAATTTATAACTGAAACTAGAAACTCCAAGTCAGCTGGTGTTAGTTTATGCTTGATCTGGGTTCTGTATGGGTACAGCTGAAGATCCTTCTTTAAGATTCTTTACAACGATGCACATGAAAGATCAAGTTCTTGGGAATGTCTTCGGAGGGACTTTTTTAGACTCGTTCCGACAGAATCTCTCACTAAATCCACATTGTTAGGATATCTTGCAGTCAACAGATGTAGAATTTTTTGCCTTCTTGATGAGTTCGTTTACGGATCCTGTGGCTTGAAATTTGTATACCAACGATGAATGTGGCTTTTCTGGGGATAATTGTTAAAGTCAAACTTCCTGCGAAATTTTGCTTGCACAGTTTTGAATGATTTTGTCTCCAAATAAGTGACACAAAATATTGTTTCCTCTCTTGATTAACGCATTGTGATTGAAGATTAATTGTTGTTATAGCATACTATTTCTAAATTCGAACCAAAAAAGGAATACAACATTATTATTAGTAGAGTTATCAGCAGTCACATGGATCCGATGTATTTTGAGACACCTATATGTACGAGGATCGGCTAAAAAGTTCATAGGCTGGCCAAGATTTTTCATAGAAAGTGATAAAATGTGGTTTATTTTTCAACGTAGTCTCCTTGCGTTTCACTCACTATTTTCATTCGTGTTGCAGTGCTTGGATTCCTTTGATAAGAAAGTCCTTGACAGCAGACATGATGTCATCATATGAACTTTTCAGCCAAGTAACTTTTCAGCCCACTTTCGTATTAACTCAACCCCTCTGCCACGAGCAGAATGCGATACAAGACCAATCTTTAAGTAGAGTAGAGCTCTAGAGTTTTTTTTTTCGACTTGAGTGGTTGTCGAACAAAATGTAAAGAGTCTAGTCTATCCGACTTTTTACCCCCAACTGAGACGAGAAAAGATGGATTCATGTCTTTCTTAACACTAACTGAAACATAAAAAGACTCGTCCAGGATTTGAACTCGAATTGATGAGTTCATTTCCTCCGAAGATAACCGAAACGCTTCTCTCAAATCAAGTAGTATGAGTATTAGTAGTATGAGATTAGTGATTATAAACTTATTAGACTGAAGTTTGGACTTGATGGCAAAACTTTATTCGCATGATGGTGATGACAGTGCATATGTTTCCTATATGGTCCAACTCTATAGAATAAGCCTACATTATAGATTCTCGGGTAATGATTATTTGACACTGATAATAGAATTTTTATTCCTCAGTAATTTATATTAAAACAAAATATTTTACAATAGCTTTCCATAAAACTTTTATTTTACTTTTCTTGTCGTTTGAAAAACGAGTTCACAGCTTCATTTTTATTTATGCTTCAAGAAAAAAAATAAATGGTGAAACATTTTTCACATTTACTACCCTAGGGCTTCCGTATAATTTGATATTTCTCCCCGGACAGGATTTTTATATTAATTTTTTTACTCAGACACTTAAATATTTCGAAGTTTTGAAATTTTAGATTTTCAATCATTTCTTGAATATTTGAAATTCACAAAATGTCTCTCATATTATTCTAAGATTTAATCAGTCATTTGCATTTTGACTTATTTATATTTGTAAAGACAAAGTAACCGAACATTCCGTAAATCTCAAAACGGTAAAAATTTCTTTACTGGTATTCCCAAAAGTCCATGTTTAATACTCTCGAACAGTTTGGAATATTTAAAACATATTTCGAATTTACGTAATATTAAGCTACATCTAAATAAGTATCAGAACTAAAATGGTTTATAGTATTTTTGTGGATTAAATTTTCTTTATGCCTGAATTGAAAAACAAATGAGCCAATAATTTGACTTGAAGTTGTATTGAAATATAATACAGTTGTGGTCAGTTAGGGTGGAGCTTCTTAAAAAATACATATATATAGGTGGTTGATTCAGCAAGAGACTACAAAGTTTGACTTCACTGCAATGCCGCTTGCAAAATTTGATAGCCGTTCAAATTTGATGGCGTTTGTATATAAATTAACGCAAATTTCTCCAATGTGGTAGCGTGCTCTTTTTGGCCATTTATCGTTTTAAGATTTGCATAAAGCTGAGTTTCTTTAATCGATATATCGATGGATCTAGGTATTTGCTTAACTTTAAAAGGTTCAACGTAGAATAGCACATCTACAGAATTTGATATGGACCAATATCGCTCTCAATCGCTTGCGAGTCCAGTGCAAGAAAAATATTTTGTGAATTAAAAAGTAAAAATAAATTGAGCAATGAGTTAACAGGGCTTATGCTGTTATTACTATTAGAATGAACTAACAATAATCATACTATTATTACTGTTAGTATTACTTAACAAGGCATATGCCATTATTACTGTTAGTATTACTTAATAGGGATTATGCTATTATTACTGTTATTATACTTAACGGGGCTTGTGTTATTATTATTGAGTGTATTACTTAACAGGGCTTATGCTGTTATTACTGTTAGTATTAATTAATAACTTAAGAGTAGTTATTCTGTCAATACTATTAGTTAAATTTTACCATTAATGATACTATTCTTTATTGTTAGTAAGATTTAACAGAAAACATACTATTATTACTATTAGAATGAACTAACATTAATCATACTATTATTACTGTTAGCATTATTTAACAGGGCTTTGCTACTATTACTATTAGTATGACTTAATAATTTTACCATTACTACTGTTAGAATCACTTAATAGTAATTATACTATTATGACTATTGTTAAGATTTTAACATTAATGGTACTATTATTAAGAATAGTAAGACAACAGTAATTATACTATTATTACAATGTGTATGACTTTACAGTGCTCTTACTATTATTACTAATAGTAAGTTTTAATAATAATTATACTATTATTATCATAAGTAAGATTTAAACATTACAGATTCTATTATTACACTTTGCATGACTTAAAAGTAATTTTACTATTATTATTATGAGAATTACTTAACATTATAGATACTATTATTACTATTAGTAAGACTCAAAATTATTTATATAATTTTATTCTTTGCGTGTTTTTAGCACGTGGAATTTCACTGGAGTCTGAGTCACTCAAGTTTCCAGGACTTTTCGCAGTATTCCGGCAGAACTCAACAATGTTGTTCACTGTATAGTCTTGATTCTTTTCCCAATTTCTAATTGTTCCAACCCCCTTTCCAATTCTTTGAGGACTGTTCCAAGAGCACCAATTACAATTGATAGTACCGTCAGCAGCATGTTCCACATTTTTTTTAGTTCTCTGTTTATTGTTTCGCTTTCTTTTATTTTCACTCGGTGGCCCGCTGGAACATCAAAATCCACTATCGAATAATCTCTGGGTTTTTTTTTAATATTATTATTTCTTTTTAATTACCAATAGGCCTGGTCTTCTCGTCGGAATTAGATGATCCGTTTGTGTCTCAAAATCCCATTTGTTTGGACGGATTCTGGTTTGTGCATATTTTGTAGTATGATCAGAATTAAATCTCTTGCACAATTCCCAATGGATCGCCTTACTCCCTCAGTTTTACCAAGTCTTGCACTCATGTGTTAGTTTGTTACATATGCTTGCTCTGTGATTAATCGTTTCATCTCTTTTCGGCATAATCTACAATTGCGTATTATGGATTTCGCTTCAACACAATTAATCTCTATGGTGTTGTTTCAGTTTCTCACTTGAAATTTCTCTTGCATAGCCATATCCATATCTTCTCATGGATAATTTCACGCATTTATTGCTTGAAATATCTATACTGTTGTTTTTCTTCCCATTTCTGGTTCTTTGTTTTTCTTGTTTTTTCTATTTGTACTTATGTTGTCACTGGTGCAATTGGCTTCTGTAATTTATCATTCTTTGCTCTTTTTTACATAGTCCCTGAGTTCTTGTATTGATGTATCGACGAAGCGCATTCTTTCTTTTCTTGACACATACAGTCTGTCTATGTCATCTCTCGTATGTAATGCCTTGTACATCGTCATCATTTTTCTTATCCTTTGCTCCCTTTGTCTGAGTTTCTCCCGTGTCTCTTTTAAGAATGGTCCTAAATATCTTACATGGGGAATCCCCTGGTATTAATACCTTTGATGAGATTTCTGTTGCAAAGCTTGACTTCTGGAAGTTTTCTTGTTCTTCTGAGGTACTCTTTTCTTTTTTTTTCTTTCATCTCTGCTTGTTTGATGGTATTCGCTTCCTATAATATCAGGTACATGTAGTTTTCCTTCTTCTCCAAGTATTCTGATGCATTTTTAATGTGGTAGTTCTATTTCTTCCGCTCTTTGAATTTTTCTCACTCGTCATTATGGGCATGGTACAATTTTCGATGCGAAATTCCATTCCTATATCATGACTGTATATTCTTATTGTTTTATATTTTCCATATAGGGGGATTATTTTTTTCGTGCGATTTTGTAGGTCCCTGTACATTTCCTAAATACGTGGTTGATTGACATCATTGCTATAACGAATAGCAGTGGCGAAATCGAGTTTCTCTTGAAGATGCTTCTTTTGATTTTTATCTTCGCTAAGTTTTGCCTTCCAGTTATTATTTCTATTTTCCAGTTTTCTATGGCATTCGTGATGAAGTTTATGATTTGGTCGGATATTTCATACATTTTTGAACATTCTATTATCCACATTTGTTCAAAAATGTATGAAATATCCGACCAAATCATAAACTTCATCACGAATGCCATGGAAAACTGGAAAATAGAAATAATAACTGGAAGGCAAACGTTAGACTGTTTGCCAATGGTCTGGGAGACCTGGGTTCAATCGCAGGCCGCGTCATACCAAAGACTTTAAAAATGGTACTTGATACCTCCTTGCTTGACACTCAGCAATATAAGGTACGTATCAAGGGTAAAGTGGAGCAATCCATGGAAAAGAGTAGCGCCCACCCCTACACCTTGGTTTAGTAGCTATTGAAAAGGGAGCTTTCGGGTCGCCCACGACTAAAGGGAGACAACTTTACTTACTTACTATTATCCACATTAGCAGGACCATATCATAGGCCGTTTTGTCGTCAATCCGTGCCATAGCTCTATTTCACGCTTCGTTTTGGCTTATTTGGGGGCTAGCTGGTTTATATATAGCAGGTCATTTGTTCCTATAGCTACCCTGCAGCAACTTTTTCGTTTTTCCGGAAATAGTCCACGACATTCAAACAAGTAATAGATTTCCTCTTTTATTTGAGCAGTCAAGATTTTCTTCATCACAGATAAACATGTTATCAATCTATAGTCGCTGGGGATCTATGTGTATTTTCAGGTATCCACTTTGCGTAGGATTGATTTAAAAATAACAGTGGATTACTTTTTGTTGTATTTTCTTGTCTATTTTTTCATTTCATGTCTCTCAGATAAGTTGTTGATTTGGTCTTTGTTCGTCTATAAGAAAAATGAACAGCCAACATTTGCAGGATGCTGATTATGTTCCCCTTGTTGGTTATAAAGGGAGCATCTGCGCGAACATGACTTCCAGACCTCTTGTCTTGGTCTCACATTGATTTGGATTTAGATCTGTCATTTTTCCTGAGTTTTATAATCTGGTTATACTAGGCCAGGGTTAGATTAATATCTGTGCTCCTGTTATAGATGTGGTCTGGTACTCTTTTAGCAAAGAGAACACAAAAGCGGGTCTCAAAAAAAAAAAAAAAATACTCCCCTAAAAAAAAAACAAACAAACAAAGCAAAAAACAAAACAAACTAACAAATACACTTAAGCTTTAAAAATATTAAGTTTTTACTTAGTTAAAGTCCAACGTTGACATTTTTTTCTGAGTTTGAAGGTTTACAAATTCCTTAAGTTGGCTACGAGATATCAGGAATGTTATTAGATATCATTTTCATCAGATATCGTTTTTACATGTTTTTTATATAATTCTTTATATTCTATATGATTTTATTCAGATATCGTTTCGGCCATTACTCCTCACTGTCATTAACCGTTTTTACCTAAAAAAAAAACTATTTGTTTATTTATACCTATCCATCATCCTTTGTTATCTATATTTTACAAAAAATAATTCCAGTCGTAAGACTATTATTATTTTATTCTTTTGAAAGTTTACCACACCATCTTTAGCTGATAGTTTCTCACAGGAGTTTGAGTGACAGCAAGTCTCTTCAAGTCTCCAGGACTCTTCTCAGTATTCTGGCAGATCTTAATAATGCTGTAGTCTGAGTGGTCTCTACATGTCTTTTGATTTCCAAGTGTTTTAGTCCTTTTATCAATCCTTTGGGGATTGTTCCAAGTGCAAAAATTAAGGGTAAATGTTTACCTTTTAACCCATCTTATTTTAGCGAAAACTAAAAATCAGATTCTACCTTTTTTTGGCGAATACATGTAAACAGCCAGAAAGAATATCCGCAAAGAAGAAATTTGGAAGAAAACACCAATATTTTAGAATTTAAGGAGGGGGATCACTTTGTAATATGAATTTAACGTAGAATGATCACCCACTTCCGGACCAGCAAGCATTACTGAAGACCAGAGATAGCGAGAGGGACGTATAACCAATTTTTTTTTTCATTTTTTTGTAGGGAAATCAGATAAAGAGGGAGGTGGTATTTTTGCTAAATAAAAAACGGTGGGTTGGGGTGGGAAACAATATTTGGGGGGGTGTCTTTTTTTATAAGCGATGAAAAGACTTAAAATAAAAAAACGCCAACGTTTCGACAGAAAAAAAAATAAAATAAAACAAACTGTGTGGTGGGGACACTTGCCTTTCCGCTATCTCTGGTCTGGAAGTGGGTAATCATTTTATGTTAAATTTATATAACAAAGTGATCCCCCTCATTATATTATAAAATATTGGTGTTTTCTCCAAAATTTCTTCCTTGCGGATATTTTTTTTAGGTTTTTTGTATGTATTCACCAAAAAAAAAAAAAAAAGAAAAAAAAGAAGAATCTGATAATTAGTTTTCGCTAAAATCCGATGGTTTAAAGGGTAAAAATTTATCCCAATTACAATTGGTATCATCGTCACTTTCATGTTCCATAATATTTTTTAGCTCTCCAGCAAGGTCTAGATAATTATCTCTCTTTTTGCTTTCTTTCAGTTTTACTCTGTGGCCTGTCGAGATAGCAAAATCTACCATTCGGCAGGTTCTCATCTTTTAATTGACTGTCACTCGGTCCGGTCATCTGGCTGCGATGATCTGATCTGTTTGTTTCTCACAATCCTAGTGAAGTTTGTGCTTCTTATTCTCTAGGACGGATTCTGAGTTGTGGATATACCTTTGTTCGTATGGTCAAATTTAAATTTCTAACTCAATTCCCATGGGACCACCTTCTCCACTCAGTCGTGTCTAGTCTTATACGCTTTTGGCGTTAATTTGCTGTATTCACTTATCATTGATCGTTTCATCTCCACCACCTCTGAGGCTACACTTGCTATTTTGCTGCGTCTTATCTATTATTATCATTATTATTATCATTATTATTGGGACTGTGCTTTTACAATTATTACAGTTAGATTTAACAGTGATTATATAATTATAGTAATTGGTAAGAGTTAACGTCTGAATCAATTTTCGCCTTTCTATTTAGTCTTAAAAACCAGAGGAAAATTGGTTTACTCGTTAAATCTGCGCTATTTTCGTCGTATCCGATTTCGTTTTACGAAATTGAGATTTCCCTTAAGTACTGTTTACGGAAAAGTCGGAGAATAAAAACAAATTACCCAACTTCAAAAATAGAATTTAAAGAATTCGGGATGGTATAATGATCGTATTAAACGATAGTTACTAAATCTAACTTTGGTGCACTAAAGGAAGAGGATATAGAGGTGTAAGTAAGTATATGTTGCGCCAATATTTCAAATGAGAATAGTCTGCCAGACTTTAAAAACAACATTTGGAATCCTAAGTTTAAACTAGATTCGAACACTTCATATTTTTTTTCATCATACAAAGTGTGAAAGCACGTGTGATACCCTGCCCTCATTAGTCGCCAACCAGAGGTGATAACACAGTTTCGGTAGCTCAAGGCGGTACTGCCACCCCTGGGGCTACCAAGCAGCTTTTGCCACCGGACAGGGTATTTAAAAGAATTATACATATATATATATATATATATATATATATATATATATATGTGGTGCATTCAATAAGTTTCCAGCCCTTTTTTGTATAGGCATTTAAAATTGTCGTAGACTGTTGAAAATTCAGCATGGTATTGCTATACATCTTATGAAATGACTGACCAATTTTTATGATTTCACGTTCAAATGAACAGCTACAACAGCAACTGGAATATACCCTACTAAAGCCTGATTGTCACAGCTGGTGAATTTCAAAAATGCAATCTCACACTTTAGAAGAACGACATGCAATAAGATTCTGTTTTAAACCTGGAGAAAATGTCACAGAAACGTATGGAATGCTTCAGACTGCTCTTGGACCATCTTGCATGAATCGAGCATCAATTTTTGAGTGGCATAAGAGATTCAAGGAAGGCAGGGAGTCTGTGAGGAATGATGAGAGGTGTGGGAGGAGTAAGGAAGTCAATACACCACGGTTGATTGGTCAAAGGGTTAGGGTTAGGGTTCTGGTTACTATGTTGAGGTTTTAAGGGAGTCCAGGAAGAGATTCCTTGGGAAGAGGCCAGCACTCTTCAAATCGGGTCAGTGGTATTTCCAGCAGGACAATGCACCAGTCCACAACTCCATCCTTGTCACAGACTATTTGACCAAGATGGGCATCAAGACAGTTCCTAACCGTCCCTATAGTCCAGACCTTGTTCCCTGTGACTTTTGGTTATTCCCTAAGCTCAGAGGCTGTCGTTATGGGACAATTGAGGAGATGAAAGAGGCCGTGACGAAGGTCAGTGACACGCTCACACAAAAGGACTTCCAAGGGGCTTTCCAGAAGTTGTTGGAACGGTAAAAGAGCATTGCAGCTGGAGGAGATTACTTCGAAGGGGATTAGAACTTCACGTATGTACTATCAATAAAAGTGCCCATACGGAAAAAAGTCTGGAAACTTATTTAATGATCCTCGTATATATATATATATATATATATACGCCAGATCAACTAAAAGAAGAGATTACATTGTACGTTCATCTTCATTTTTAGTGCAGTTTGTGATTTTTAAAAATGCGTTTACTTTCGGCCGTTGATGTCATTATGCACTTGGAGTAACCGTTTCTTGATGTTATGTAATCACAGGGGAATGGTGGTTCCGTGTGCATTTCATTCATCCTGAAGACTTTAAAAATAGCATTTAGAAGCCTAACTTTAAACTAGATTCGAACACTTCATAGAATATTCCAAAGCCGAAGTCTAAGAACAGTTCTTGGGTTTGTTTAACTTACCAATCATTTTATTCAGCACTGTTAAATGATTTGTCGATTGCAGTTTGTTTGCGTTGATAATGGAGGTATCAGCATTGTAGATATGTTAATTGTAGGAGAGTGGTTTGCACTATTTTTCTTTTATCAGCCATCGTGGCATAGCAATGACAAGACGTTTTTGTGGAGATTGTGGAAGGCATAACATCAAAGCGACTAGTTAGAATTCGAACTCTGTTCGTCGAATGGTACGTCAGCAGGACCTAGATTCTGCTGACAGTATCCCTTGGAGAGGGGTAAGACACCCCTCAAAAAGTTATGCACAGATGCTAAACTGCATCTGGTGGTGAGGCTTCAATCTTGGAGATCTGAGGAGGGTGAAGTACCCTTTCATTGCCATTACTTCCAGGTCCACTCTGACCTGTCATGGTTTCACCTATGAATAAAGCAGATCTGTTTAAAAATTGTTCGTATTCGATAAGACCATGTACAAGAAGAAAAAAGCAAGAAAAAACCCTCCTAAAAAACAACACAAAAAATGTACATGAGATACAACGAACGCGATTCCCTAACCTCTTTGTATAAAATAACCCTAGACTGGTTGAAATGCCGTAGAAATCAATCAATCGATCAATCAATCAATTTGTTTGCCGATTTCGTTATTTAGTAATTGCATTAACTCGGAACGTTAAGTAGAGTTTGTAAAATATATTTAGATTCCACTAAGCATCTACGGGGATGTCCTCTTGGTGTAATGATTAAAGAGATAGACTGCGAAATGGTAGTAAGCGAGTTCGAACTCCAGTCGCGTT
This sequence comes from Sepioteuthis lessoniana, assembly GCA_963585895.1. Lineage (NCBI taxonomy): Eukaryota > Metazoa > Mollusca > Cephalopoda > Myopsida > Loliginidae > Sepioteuthis > Sepioteuthis lessoniana. The sequence goes on from OY757920.1 coordinate 22,397,226, forward strand.
ATTACGTTCACTTTTGGACAAATCTCCTCGGGAAATGTGTAATTCCTCTAATCCTCCCAGCTATGGGTCAAATATTACCACTACTGTTCTTCTAGGAGGATGGCTTCGGCATTAAATAACCAACAAAGGTTGGTATGCCATTAAGACAGCTAAAGCATCATTATGTTATCAAAAATAGGACATAAAGTCATTTATATTCATTGATATCGGAATAGAAATCTTATTATTTACTCTATTTTGTCAAGGAATTCAGACATAGTATCCTCCCTTCTACTTTAACTGCTTTTATCACAAAGTTCCGACCGATAAGCTCTTCGGCTTTCTGTAGATGGAGATGCCTCCGAAGTTCGTCCCCCCACCCCAGTGTTTTTTCTTTGCCTTTTTGGAACAACACAGGGTTCGGTTTGGTTGTTTAATGGCATATCAATCTTTGTGGGTTATTTAATGTCAAAAATATCCTTGTAGAAAAACAGTAGCGGGAAGATTAGGAGTTCCATACCTTTCTCAAGAGTATTAGCGCGAAATGAAATGCAGTTTCGCTTAAGATTTGAAGTCGGATCACCGTTTCGATTTTCTACGACGGTGCATCTCCAATAAAAAGCTAATAGATAAATAAATAGAATAGAAATATTAGATGGTGTGGTTTTGTGTGGCTTTGTTTTATGACATATCAACCCTTGTAAGTTATTTAATGCCTAATCCTGTTCACACACACACACACACACACACACACACACACACACACACACACACACACACACACACACACACACACACATATATATATATATATGATTTGTAGGTGAATAGTTTGTTGTAAGATTAATTTTAAGCAAGCCAGAGCTCATTTGTTTGCACACAGTTAAATGGTTTCTGTCATAGTAAATGATTAAAGATCTATTTGATCCATTGAAGGGGCCCTCATAGATACTTCCACTTCCAGTCAAAGTGAACTTGAGTTGGAGTCTCACCATCTGTTGGTTTAGTATCATACCTAGGCCACTCGGTGGGTGGGATGTCGTCGGCGTATTCTACCGCCGACTGGGATAAAATACTAAATGAAAAAGATAAAAAACTTTAATGAATAATGTAAGCCTTTGAAAGTTGAAATTTATTCTTTTTATGAAAGCAAAAAAAAAAGTTATCCTTGTGAAAAGTTCTTTTTCCCCCTTTATTCTATTTACCGAATTCAGGGGAAAAAGTTAGATATTAGCAGCTAAAAGCAAACTTGACAAAAGATTGCCTCAGAATACATTTTGGCCCAGTCAGCTAGGGCTACAAAATACACGGACTGCGTCTCTGCAGAGTGGTAACACTGCCCTAACAAATGTCCTGGATATGACACTAAACAATCTCATGGTGATGCTCCAGTAATACTGGAGCTTTGGGAAATGAAGAGTATCCATTCATTACCATCGCTGGCAGGTCTATTCTGGCTCGGAGTGGTAGCACTTGATAAGGTCCTATCTATCAGTCAAATAAAACTAAACCGTGTAATTACGTTAAAATGAATTGTTTGAAATTAACTGTTTTTACATTTAACTGAGTGTAAAAAAACTTTACTTAAGCAAAAGTGAATTGTTTGAAATAGAACTGTTTGATTATTTAACTCTGTGTAAACAAATGACTGATATTTAATTGAATTGTTGATAATACTTGGAACGATTTATCTTTGTTGATTTATGCTAAACTAAATTGTTTGAAATAGAATTGTTTGATCGTTTAACTGAGTGTAAACAAAAGAATTTACTTATGCAAAATTGAATTGTTTGAAATTAAGTGAAGCCATTTAATTGTAAGAAAAAAAAAGCTCAGGCTTGTTTAAAAATGTTATTTTCAAAACGAGTGAAAAATCATATATTTAATATATGTATAAAAAGGATTTGGCATTAAATGACTTACAATAACTGATATTCCATCAAATCAAATCAAACCAAACCACTCAGAATACATTCATTATAATTGAATAACATTTCTATAAAATCATTAATTAATCCAGGTGTATTAGCGCAATGTAATAGTTTCATACGTATATATAAGTCACATGTACAGATTCGACTATGTGTAAAACTAATGTTTTCAATTTAACAACACTATAAGAGTCTGTGGTGAAGCTATACTGTTTAATATATCACAGTGTATGTACCGTGTGTGGATATGTATATTGGACGTGAGTGTATGGTGTGATGTATGTGTATATGGGAAGTGAGTATATGGTGTGTGTATGTGGGAAGGACGCATTAAGTATGTTTAAGTGTAATATTCCAGTAGTAAGCAAAAATGTTTTGATAAAATGAGTCAATATATCCGTGTCGGAAGTATGACCAGAAAAGAATCATATGTTAGAAGTGTTACGTGAGCCAGGAATTGTTTTATAAACTCGTTAGGTAAAAAAACAAAAAAAAGGTTATTTATAAAAAATAAGCCATAAGAATATTTGATTATGCAAGTCTATGTTCGAATTGGACCATCATTTTTGAGAAACAGATATCGACAAATCTCAAGTTTCATTACACAGATTATCCCAAATCAGAAAATCTATAATGAAGTTAGGAAAAAAAAACTGATCTTACCACAGAGAAATTTCGGGTTAGGAACGGGAGTTATCATTTTCCTTTACATTTTTTATGAATGTTTACTTGATATAAAGCGCAAGTATGCGATAAAAATGGGAAACCAGCTTGGTGATTGAATATTTTCATGTTTTATTTTGTTTTTCGTTTCTTTTTAATGATTAATCATTTATTCTTTTAATCTAGCAATCTCATAAAACAGGTTCGAACATAACCGGGTCTATTTCCAACTCAGGATTTTCTTGACATTTTACTTATCTTTGTTGGACACAGCAGTATCAACTCGGTCAGACAGAACCAATAAATTACGTCAGTTCGTGCATTTTTAATCAATGACCAACAATAAAACCATATTTTGTTCCTAGGTAGATAAAAAATGTGTAAGGTAGCCATGAAAAGATGCGTGTATTTCCCACTCTCTGCTTCTTCTTCTAATACACACACACACACACACACACACACATATATATATATATATATATATTAAGGGGGAGAGAGAGAGGGGGGAATATATCTTTTTACATTTACACAAAACTGATTTCGGTGGTGAGGCTCCAGTTCTGGAGGTCTGGGGAAGTGTTGTGCCACCTTTTTGTAATTACTCGGAGTGATAGTATCTATTACGGTGTCAGCTATGAGTTCAGTCGATCTGTAGGAAAATTATTAATATTAGATAGGAATACTTGAAACCATCTAATTGTGCAAATTATTTGAATTAAGAAAAGTTACTTGAAGATATATATATATATATATATATATATATATATATATATATATATATATATATATATATATATATATATATATGTGTGTGTGTTTGTGTGTGTGTGTGTGTATGTGTGCGTGTGTGTGTGTGAGTGTGTGGCTCCTCACGTAGTGTAATGTTTGATAAGCTAAATTTGTAGGCCATTAGTAGTAAGTTCAGTTCTTACTGGATGCCTCATATTTCTGACCTTGAACCACATGTAAGCTAAACTTTGTAAATAACTACATGCAAGTGGGACAACTTTTTATTACCATGACGATACTTCGATAACAGTACTGGTTTCTTGTTTAGCTATATATCCGAGTCTGCGAATTCCAGTAGTAGTTTTTCTTCAAAGCATACTCTACAGCCAGCCCTGTATGCTGTTGGATTTTTATTACTGTTAGCGATGTTAAAATCCAGGGATTTGCCAGTACCTTTTTTATCTTCCATTTTTATCTTCAAAATAAAACGAGAGAGATGTATCATTTTCTTTGAAAAGCTATTAGGAGTTATTTTTATTTTCATTTGAAAAGCTCAGCTCATGGCTATATCATTCACTGTTTAGTCATCAGCGGTAGTAAATAGTTTTTCGAAAGTGGATTTGACATTTGAGTTCAAAGACAGCGCAAGTGTATTGCCAGAGATGGAAACTATTTTGAATGACACAATCTTTTAGACAAAGAGTTGCTTTACGCATACAGATGCATATGTTGTATGTTTTTAATAAAGGTTACTTAATCTTTTTTGCTTATTATTTTAATGACTGTTCATTGATACTAGTGATGACATCCATTATCAAAAGAAAATATACAGATGGATCTAAACAAATTGTCATTTGGGGAAGATATTTGGAAATTAAGATAAAATATAGAAAAATGTAAAGAATTATAAATTGGATCCAAAAACATTAAAGTTGAATATAAATTAAGCAACGGAGAAATCAAGAAAGTGATTGAGAAATGCAATCTAGTGAAAGGCTATGATAATAAATTTAAAGATGACAATCATATTTGTCTATTGTATTGAGGTCAAATGAAATGATTGACTGGATGGTTAGAAATTTTATTTTAAGAGAGGTAAATGTTGTTTTAAAATATGTAAAACCTTTATAAGATTTCATGTAAAATATTGCACTCAGGCGTGGGCTCTTGTGTCGAGACATGGGAATTGGAGTGTAATATTGAGATTGAAGGGCATAGAAAAAAGAGTGACAAATATAATAAAAAATGTAAAAGATTACACTTATAGTGAGAGGTTAAAAAATTAGGATTAATTGGCCTAACTGGTAGAGTGTTCGACAATGGTCCTGGAGATCAGGGTTCAATCTTTGGTCGAGTCATACCAAAGACTCAAAAATGGTATTTTATGCCGCCTTGCTTAACGCTCAGCATTATAAGGTAAGGGTAGAGTGGAGCAATCCAGGGAATGGAGTAGTGCCCTCCCCTACACCTCGGTGTAGTTGCTATTGAAAAAGGTGCTTTCGGGTCACCAACTTTACTTTTACTTGAAAGAAGAATGAGTGGTGATCTAATTGAAACTTTCAAAATAATTAATAGAATTTCTAATTATGGTTGACGTTTTTTCAGTATTTCTCCTCGAAATTGAAATTTACTGTCAAGACAGATTTCAAAAGCTAAGTCAACTAAACAATTTTGTTATTAGAGAAATATATTTTGGAACAAATTGCCTAATCAGATCAAAATTAGCAAAGGTGGTGATAACTTAATCATTAAATTAGAAAAAATAATAAGGAAATTAATTTAAGAGGGCATTTTGGGGAACTATTGGATGAATAATTTTACTGAATTTGATCTGTCTATAGATATAGTAATTATAGTGTATGTGTTTTGTGTCAAAGATTCTTTTTTAAAGGTTGATGTGATGGTCGGTTGGTTGGGTTTTATGGCATATCAACCGTTGTAGGTTATTTAACGCTAAATCCGTTTTTATGTAAATAGTCAGCTCTATTACAAACAATTTAGTTTAGCATGAGTACACAGTTTAGCTGTCAAAACAATTCTAATTCAGCTAATTCAGTTTAGTATAAGTACAGATTTTGTTGACACACAGTTAAATGTCAAAACAGTTCCACATTAAACAATTCAGTTTAGTGTAAGTAGAGTTTCAATGTCAAAATACAGTTCTATTTCAAACAATTCAGTTTAGCATCATCATCATCATCATCAAGTCGTGCCGCCAGCACGGATATCCTTGACCATCTCTCGCCACTTTTCCCTATCGTTCATCGCCTCCGGCAGGTCTTCTGGGTTACATCCTGTGTCCTCACATAGCTGCTGTATGTAAGTTCGGGCTGGTCGTCCTGCTTTTGCTTGGCCATATGTGGGGGTCCATAGTAGTACGTCACTTACGAGCTCGTCTTTGCTTCTCCAGCAGTGTCCGGCGTGTCTGGCTCGTCTGACCTGTATAGTTTTCGTGATGGGAGGCAGGTGGCCGTACAGTTGGCGTCTCGTGGGGTGTTGTCGCCAGGACTTGTTCAATATTGCTCTCAACATTCTTGTGTAGTTGCCGTCAAGTTTCTTCTCCAGCCGTTTGGTGAGCGTCCATGTAGTGCATCCATATAGCAGTATCGATACAACTGCTGCCTGGAAGAAACTGCGCTTCATTTCATCGGTCAGGTCTGATTTCCATATTATTGAGAGCCTATCTATAGCCGTCCATGCTTTCGTCAGCCGTGTGTCGATGTCGTTTTCTGTTGATGAGACGCTACTTCCTAGGTAGGTGAATTTGTCCACTAGCCTCAGAGAGGCTCCGTCTAGAGTGGTAATGTTGCCCGTTTGGTTGTAACACATATATTCAGTTTTGTGCGCATTGACATGGAGGCCAAAGTACAGTTTGATTGTCAAAAACATTTCTATTTAAGCTATTTAATTTAGTCAAACAGTTCTAATTCAAACAATTCAGTTTAGCATAAACACACTAAATAAATGTAAGTACAGTTTGATTGTCAAAAACATTTCTATTTAAGCTATTTAATTTAGTCAAACAGTTCTAATTCAAACAATTCAGTTTAGCATAAACACACTAAATAAATGTAAGTACAGTTTGATTGTCAAAAACATTTCTATTTAAGCTATTTAATTTAGTCAAACAGTTCTAATTCAAACAATTCAGTTTAGCATAAGTATGCAGTTAGTTCTATTTAACTCATAGATGTTAAACTATCAGATGTTACCACTCCGGCTTGAGTGGACATGGGTGCAATGGCAATGAAAGGATGCTCCGCATTCCCAAAGCTCCAGCATCATTGGAACCTCACCATTAGATTGTTTAGTGTCATATGCAGGACACTCGTTGGGAGTAGGGTCTTACCCCTCTGCAGAGAAGCAGTCAGTGTATTTTACAGCCCCAGCCGACTGGGTAAAGGTTGATGTGAGAAAATAGTTAAAACCGGAGATGTCCAAGGCGACTTTACAAAGAAATAATAAAATGAATAAAAGAAACGTGCATGGTTGATGAATTGTCGAGAAGAGTCATGCTTCCCTTGACGGCACAATATTCATTTGGACCAAGTTGGATTCGATGGCAATGCGGTTGTCGAGACTACCAGGCACCATGGGAGAGTTACATTGAACTACCTGACTTTAAAAGGATAATAATCACCACTGACACGGGTTTGAAGTTTAAGTTATTTTTCTCCGATTTTCTCTTATTTTTTAGTAGTTTTTAACTTGTATTCCCAAACGTCTTCCCATTTAAGTATTGACAAGGCTTGACTTAGCTTAACTTTGGTGATCAGATAAGAAACCAGGTATTTATTTATCAATCGCTCTGCACAAGCAGGAATGCGACACAAGTTCTATTGCTTATGCAGAATTTAACAGGTTTGAATTCAGGGTTTTCTTTCTACTAGATTGGTTGCCATATTAAAACTAAAGAGCCAAGTCTGTCCTACTGCTGTTAAATTGAAATATTGGTATTAAATAGGAATATCTAAAACCATTTAACTGTGTGCGAATTATACAATTAGTGTTAGATAGCAATACTTGAAACCATTTAACTGTGTGCAAACAAACTATCTCTAACTCATTTAAAAATAGAATTACCAACAAACTATTCCCTTACGCATCATTAGTATAAACAGAATTTGGCATTAAATAACCATCAAGGGTTGGTATACCATTAAACCAAATAAACTAACCTTACCTAAGTTCTCGTTATAACAAATATAACTATGAAATGCTTATTGGAATTTTTCCCTTTTTCGTCAAAAGAAGCATGGGTATCACCATGGACCGCTCTTAATGCAAGAATCTAACTCTTAAAGTCATCTACAGAGAAGTTGTTTTTTTTATCCAAGGGAACGCCCCGCCAGTGAGGCTTAGAATATGCCGACTGTATCCAGTCGTGTCCTCGTGGTGTAATGGTAAAAGTATAGGACTACGAAATCGTAGTAAACAAGTTCGAATTCCAGTTGTGCAATTACATTCACTTTCGGACCAGTACACTTGCGAAAGGTACGAAGCCCATTATCCACCTAGCTATGTGTTAAACTCCATACACAGGACTTGAAATTTTACTAACCCGACTATAGCTTTGGTATTAAATAACCCATAAAGGTTGATATGCCATTAAACAACGAAGCCAAAACAAACCAGACTGACTGCAACCTCTGCAGGGTCTTCCAAAAAGGTGTAACCTTGGTATGACACTAAACTGAATCTGATGATGAATCTCCCTTTCTGGAAACCATTACAATTACTTCCAGGTCCACACTGACCTGGAGTAGTCGTACCTGTTATAGTATCATCTATGGGTCCAATAGATATGTTAAAAAATTAATCATATTTAATCGGACCGTATGCAACACCTCCATCTTTTTGTAGAATTAGGAAGACATGTCGATCGTCTCGTGTCACTGCCCAGAATAAATGGAAATGGCCGCCTCTTTCTTCTCTTTACATATAGATATGTCCAGGGGCAGATCACTCTGTTCTGCGTCTATACTCTTAAGAAACAATTACACAAAAAATATTAACATGAATGTTCAACTATGCGATCCTCTTGGGATAAAATAACCCTTGACTGTTTGAAATATGGTTAAAATCAGTCAATCGATCAATCAATCATTTGTCCAAGTGCAATGTTCGATTAGAATTAGTATTCCTCCACCTCCGTTCTCTGGTCACATTCGTAGGCGCAGAGCTTTGTCTTTACATTTAATTACTTTTTTAGTAAAAGCATTGAAACCACCTTTCCAATATAGTTCGAGTGAAATTAAGAGACGTCAATATAACGAAAGAGGAAAATAGTGCACAGTGCTTATTAAAAAATCGATTTAATTTTTTAATTCATCAATAGACCATTATTTTTTAGGCTGTTGCTCATAAGCTTTAGAGCGTGTAAGATTGTCAGTAACAGGAAAATATCGCTCCTTCGACTGTAAGTCTTTATATAATGAACTTTGAAAGAAATACGCTGAACGATTCGAGAAAGCTACCGAGAGAACCATAGATCTACAGTTAGTTATTCATAACATGGCTGAAGTCATGACTAGCTTGTCTATTCCAATTAAATCAGCATTTGATAATTCAAATGATGATGTTGATGATGATGGTGATGATGATGATGATAATAATAATGATGATGATGATAATAATAATTAAAAAAAAAGCAATAATAATGTTATAGCAGTTATTTTGCTTGAATTGTCATAAAGACAATTAGATGGGAACTCTAAGAAAGTCTAAGTTCAGTTCTCTTTATTCTTTAGAAAGTCGTAATTCACGAAAAAATAACGAGTTAATGGAAACGTAATAAAGACAAGCGGAATGAATAACTATTTGACTTGATATAACCGAAGTGAAAATACTTTATATATATATATATATATATATATATATAGAGAGAGAGAGAGAGAGAGAGAGAGAGAGAGAAAGGAAGAAAAGGAGAGAGAAAGAAAGGGAGAGAGAAAGAACAAAGGAGAGAGAGAGAGAGAGAGAGAGAGAGAGAGAGAGAGAGAGAGAGAGAGAGAGAGAGAGAGGGTAGAGTTCAGCATAGCACAGAAATCAAACCCACATATTGCAATTAATAGTTTAACGTTTTCACGATTATCCGAAGAATTCTGGGTATTACGAGAGAGTGGTAAACGGATATCATTTTACACTTGCCCGATCTCCAGAACAGGAGCCTCACCATCAGATGCAGTTTAATGTCATACTCAAGACGCACCTTTTTTCGTGGGTCTTTTATTTTATATTTGATATTCTATTCAATAAAAGAAAACACGTTATGGCTTTTCTTTGCCGTGTCAGATTTATCTCCATCGTTACTCTTCCGATTTTGTGGGATTATTTGTAAAAACATTTCCTGCTATTAAGTTTAAGGTAACAACTAGTACTTTGAAGTATATCGTGACTGATATTTCAGGCTGAGGTCTATTCTACTGTAAGCCTATTTAATGAGAAAGGATGAAATTACTCTCTCCCCCAATTCCACTAAAATATATTTGACTTATAAAGAAACAAACTGTAAAATGAATTTAACAAAACATTTCAGTAATCAATGAATTGATTGGTTTGGTTTTATGGCATATCAACCATTGTTGGTTATTTAAAGCCAAATCCTCTTTATGTAATATAACGGCCGAGGGATTTTGGTTTCATGCCTTTGGGTTTAGTTAGGCCGAGAACCTTTCGACTCAGTGAATGGGTTACTTAGGTGCCACATTAACACAGGTGTTCGTGCGCGCGCGGGCGGAGTGGATGTATCACTCAGAGATGTCACAATAACCCAGATGGGAAGCGGGGTTATGGAGTGCGGGTGACGTCACGCACCGGAAGAGCGCGGAGGATTTTGGGAGATTTTGAAAAAGTCAGTTAGTAGAGTTGAGACTAGACGCCGAACGAGAAGGGTTGACTTTCGCTTGCTCGTGGAGGCCTTGGGCAGGTGTCGCACGAGATGGGGGGGGGTGCAGATGAAAAAGCCAGAATAGAAAGATTGTGCCGCTCTCTCCTTATGTCGAAAAACCTTTAAACTCAAAGGTAACAAAATGTTTCGTACCTGAACTGAGAGTTCGTTGCGAGTTTTTCGTGTTTCGAGATCCTATGTTCTATATATATATATATATATATATATATATATATACATGTCCATTTCGCATATTCATGTATATGGCTATGGTACATTTATACATATATATATTAGACATATGATTTGTAAACATAAGTCAACAAATTTAAATGGTTGCAAGTATCGCTTTGTATCAAAAAACAATTCAATTAAACATCAATTATTTGTTTACACTGTTAAACGATCTAACAGTTCTATTTCAGGCAATTCAATTTAGCATAAGTCAATCAAGTTAAATGGCTCCAAGTATTCTCTGTATCACTAACAATTTAACAAAACATCACTCGTTTTTTTACACACAGTTAAATGATAAAACACTTTTATTTCAAACAATTCAGTTTAGCATAAGTCATTTGTTTACACTTATTTTGAATGTCAAACTGTTCTATTTGACCCATAGATAGGACCCTAGCTGGCGCTACCACTCCGGGCCAGAGTTGATCTGGGAGTAATGGCAAAGAATAAGTACACCATATTCCCCAAAGCTCCAGCAGGTTGTTCAGTGTCATATCTAGGATACTTTTAGAGGGGAGGGTCTTAGCCCTCAGCCGAGAAGCAGTCGGTGTATTCTACAGTCCCAGCAGACTGGGCGTACGTGTATGTGTGTGTGTGCACGCGTACGTAATCATATCTAACTTTAATCATTCTGCCAGAATCAACAATAGGAGCAAAACCTTTTTTGTTACCTAAGTTACATACTAACATCAGGAGAAATTTTGTAATATATAGATAGAAAAGATTTGTTGGATTGAATTTTAGACTTCAGAGAATATATCATATATTTTCCTTGATTAAGTGCCGATACTCATGACGGAATGAAGGAATATAATGTATAATTATGCTTTCTGCCTGCAGCAGGTTTGTTTCTTTCGCGTGAAACGAATTAAAAACGGACACAGAACGAACGGCAAAGCAAAATCTAGTCTATGCAAATCACGAAGAAAGCCTAAGGCGGAAGTTGCGTCAGGACACCTGCCATGAAATGAAGGTTGTAGTCAAGATAAAATACGGAAGACCAAAAATGCTTAGTCGAATAATGATTCGTTTTTCAGCGACAAATCAAACCTCGATTTGAGAACATACTCTTGTGTGGCTGTTATACTATGAAATAAAAAACTATACACGGGGAAAGAAAGAAAGAAAGAAAGAAAGAAAGAAAGAAACTGTGATAATTGATAGATAAATAGATAGATAAATTAGTATAGATAGAGAGATAGATATGAATAGACTGGGATAGATAGATAGATAGATAGATGGACCAAATGGATCAGTTTAAAATCATTCGTCTTTGATAGGAATGCATGAAACCACCTAATTTTGCGGAATATAATTTTGCTTAAATAAAGAGTGTCTCAATATATATGGGACCCATGTGACTTCTAATAACTCTACGGCTAATAATCTTGTGTTGTTTTTGTTTCATATTTTATAACAACTATTAGTCCTGGATCACAATGCCTTGAACAAGAGAGGAAAAATATTTTGCGTCACTACTTATTTGGAGACAAAATCATTCAAACTGTCTCGAAAAAGATACAAACCATTAATATGATAATGATTTATTACTGAGACAAGAAACGAAAAAAATAAGATTGCATGTCCTGGAAGCTGGTATTATAACAATTAAAAAGGAAACATTGATTTGATGTCTCCAGCTCAAAGGATGCATTTTTTACCGGACGTATTCCAAATGATCACCATTGCGCTAATCTCAGTAACAAATCCTTATCATATTAATGGGTTGCATCTATTTTGAGACACCCTGTACGTAAAACCATTTTGTGCAAATTAGCTTGGTTGCTTGGCTGGTTGGGTTTTATGGCACCTCAACTATTGTAGGTTATTTAATACTAAATCATGTTAAAACATGCACTATCTATCTATCTATCTATCTATCTATCACAGTTTGTTTTCCTTTTTCTGGTAACATTTTAGACGAGCCATATCACATTTGTTTACACACAGTTAAGTGATTTCAAGTATTTCTATCTAACACAAATAATTCTATTCAACATTACTCATTCGTTTGCACACAGTTAAATGGTTCCAAGTATTGCTAAGTAACACTGACAATTCAATTTAACATCAGTGATTTGTGTGTGCAAAAATTATTTGCATAAAGGATTCTTGGAACAATAAAACTGTGTGCAAACAAATGATTATTATTATTATTATTATTGAATCGGAATAGTTTCTAAAAGCTATACTCGTTTGCAAATTAGTTATTTGAAAACATATAATTGCTTGTAAAATGATGATTATTATTGAATAGTTACTTGAAATCATAATTGCTTGCAAATTATTGGTATTACATTGGAATAATTGAAACTATATATATATATATATATATATATATATATATATATGTGTGTGCAAATTATTATTACTGGGAATAATTACCTGAAGCTATTATTGTAAACAAATTATATTATTCCTTGAAAGTTTTTCACACCACCGTTAACTGATGGTCTTTCACTCGAGTCTGAGTGACAGCATTCGAGTCTCAAGGACTCTTCTCAGTATTCTTGCCGACCTCAATAATGCTGTTGTTTGCATGGCCTCCACTCCTCCTCCTATTTTCAACTCCTCCAAGCCTCTTACTAAGCCTTTGGGAATCGTTCCAAGAACACCGATTACAATTGGTATCACCATCACTTTCATGTTCCATAACTTTTTTTAGTTCTCGGGCAATTACTATTATTATTATTACTATTAGTTTCTCTAAACCATATAATTCCTTTAAAAAGTGGTGAAAAAGACTGACTTTGGTATTAAATAACCTAACAATGGTTGATCGACCATAAACCAACCAATCAACCTTTTGAACCGTTTTTGTAAAATTTTCCCAACAGTCTAGTATGAAATCTTTAACACTTGACCTGACATCCTAGTGGATTTTTGTGGGCTGCATAGTTAATTTGCACGAACACGCTGCAATTGTTTCCTTGGATACTGATGATCTCCAAACATCCCGTTGTTTCAAATTTCTTGTGCCAATTGTCGATGGATTGTCTAGTTGGAACTGTGCACGGCAGTAACATAATTTGTTTTGTTTAATTCAAGCCCACAAATTGCCTTCTCAGCAGTTATAGTTTTTGACATCCTTCTTAATACTTCTAGTCAATTTTTGCAAGGCATCAATATATAAAGAGTAACAAAATAAAAAATGAAAAGTAACGATGCAAAAATAAATAAATTAAGAAAAAAAGCATTACAAGCAGAAATCAAAACTAAGAGAGAGTAAAATACCTTTGACTTAAAACGTTCAGTGTTGTAGCTAAATACTAAGTGAAACACGAGGTTTAACCGAAAGCCTTAATAATAAACTCCAAGTGTTTCTCAATAAGAACTCTATATTATGAGTATCTTAAATAGTTTTTTTAAGTACATTTTTAAAACCATTTCTTTTGTAGACACCCTGTATATATTGTGCTTAGAAAGTTCATCCTGTCTTATTGAAAGAGAAGATCGGGCAGGTATTGAACTATGGGACTTCCACATCTTCCACTTTAACCTCGAAGAATTCAAAGTTGGATAGAAAGACAAACTACAAATTACAGTCTACAAGAGATGCTCAAGCGAATACAAATAGGTGCTGTTTTTAAATAAGTAATGATAGCACTGTCCGCCTCTTCGCACGATGTTGACAAGGCGTATCGATACGTGACAATAGCTCATTGGATACTGAATTGGAGAAACACAGTTGGATGCACAGATATACTTGGACGAGGGCGAAAAAGACAAGTCACCTTTGTCCGTATGACATGACATGGGCAAGTGGAGACATGTAATAGAAGAAAATGCATCGCTACTCACGAGAAATCAATGACAAAGCCGATTTCTGCTGCAGAGAAAAGATGAGGAAATTGGAATGCTGGCATTGGAACGAAGCAGCGGGAGTTGCAAGAATCGCTGAGAGAGGAAAAGGAGGAGACAAACGGTATTCAGTTTTGTAGAGGAGTTAAGAAGAAAGACAAAAGAAAGAAAAAAAAATTACTTGACGATCAGCATTATATATATATATATATATATATAATGAGAGTCCTAATTTCCTCTACAAAAGGAAATATACTAATTGTTGCTTCATTAAGGAAATATTGTTCGCTTATATGTAAATTCAACGCGTCGTTTAATTTGAATGGAAAATAATCATAATTGAAATAGGAAAGTATTAATCAACGGCAATTTTGTAGTCATCGATAAGCACAAGAGCCAAAACAGAATGAGCTGAAACCTATTTGAGGGTGTGGAAGGATTATTTATATAAAGTTTCTATCCTATAGTTAAAAGAATGTATTAATTAGGTCTTGTTTCGTAAAATGATTAGTCAACTGCACCAGTAGAAATTTGTGAAATCGATTTTCATTAGGTACCTCATTCTCCAGGCCTTGCGCCAAACTAAGCCGAGCTTGTAGTACACCTGATAAAATGTACAGAATTAGTCAGAGTTCTTTCATAGGCATTGACTCCTGTTTTAGCCAACTTGTAGGTTTTTTTACTTTTTATTTTTAAGGCATATTTCTTTGACGATTCTATCTTGACGCTTTGATTTCACCAATGGTTTACATCAACATTTACATTATATATATATATATTTCATAAATCAATTATATATGTACATTTTATATATTTATATTCATATATTCATGTTTACATTACATTTATTATGTTCTCCTTTTTATCCACCCCATTTCATTTATATTTGTACTAACTTTAGACATAGTTGACTGGGAACAACCAACGTCTTTCGTTGCGGATTGTTTTCCTAAATTAATTTTATAAATTTTTTCATTGTTTCAATTGACAGTTCTTTAGTTGGAACCATGTTTCCTTTCAATTAGGAGTCCCAACCGCTTGTTGAGGTTTATCCTTTAACTTTTACATATCAAGACTTTTGGGGCTATTTGTTTTGGTAATGCAAGTCACAAGATCATAACAATTTTTCCTTAACACTGGATAATTCTATAATATTTTCCTCTGCAATTTAAATATTTCAATCTAGTTTGTTTAAAGTATGAAGCTAGAATGTTCAGCTATTGAATAAAAAGATGTTTTGCGTCTGATTTGTTATCAGTTTATTTACTGCTAAATAAGAAAAGCAAAGTGAACAACATCTAAGAGTGCTAATTCCATAGTTTTTGCCCAGGTTAGGAGGAATATTGATGTCAGCAGTGACCGGGATTCAATCTCAGGTCGAATCATAAAAAGACTCAAAACATATTATCTGATGCCTCCTTGCTTAACCCTCAGCATTATTATTATCTAGAGTAAGTCGAGCAATTTTCCAGGGCAAGGAGTAGCACCTCCTTACACCTAGTGAAAAGGGAGCTTTCGAGTCCCTCTCGACTACAGTCGGCTAACTTATTGTCGTCACACATTCAAAGAGAGTGCAGGATCGCCTCGTCAGTGATATTTTTGGGGTCCTTACACATTTCGGGTCTTCCAACATCATACTTGCTCTCCCAAGCGACCCTACCGAAATTATTATTCCGGCAGGCGATCTTGTAGCAAAAAGTTCGCCAAACACGCAAAACCACACGGCACACACCTAAAAAAATCAAACTGCCACTGCTATTGAGTGTTTAAACAGGAAGTGGCCAATGAGAAACGATATATGTCACTTTCTTTCCAGTCGCGACGAGTTAAAAGGGTTAACAACCACGATATTTGACGAACGTCCCACCAGACAGACGAGTGTGGCACAAGGCCTTTTTTTATGTGTGTTCTGGCGAAGGGCCGTGGCCAGAACGCGTCCGGCTGCTCCAAAAATGCCTTGGGTCCCATCGATATTGACTTAAAGAGGGGCGCCTCAGGCGCCAGGCAATAAACCTAACCCCAAACAAGAAGGTTAAAACTTAGGGGACAGCCCCGCTGAGGCTCGAGGAAATTAACCGTCGGTCACGAATGCCAGACAGTCAACTGAAAAAGCCTCTGCACGAAGCAGTGGCTGATCCCGCTAAAGGTAAACAACCACTTGCTCGTTTTCCTCTAGATCTTGTATGAGTATACTCACACGCACTGAGCAAGTTTCGGTTCAAGATAACAAGTAAGGAAAATCCCACTCACGCGTATTTTGTCGGTATATCTATTTTAAAAATAATTTTTTGACTAAACATCGTTTTTAACTGTCCAAACTTATATCGGGAAGTCCCCATGGAGTTATGGCTTATTACGATGTCACAGTCCAGTTCTGGACTGTGACATCGTAATAAGCAAGTTCAATCTCAAGTCGTGGTATTACGTTCAGTTTCGGACTAATATTCTTGGGAAAAGTATGAACTACCTTATCCGTTAAGATATGGGTAAAATTTTAAATTGTACCCCTACTGTTCTTCATGGGGAAGTCTTCGTAGCGTAGTGGGTAAAGTGCAGGACTGCGAGTTCGAATTCCAGTTGCATTATGTCATTCACATTCGGACTTATACCTTCGAGAAAGGCATGAACCTTCTAACCCCTCCAGTATCAGTACCAGTACTGTTCTTCATCAAAAATGCCTTTGGGATAAAAAACCCACGAAGGTTCATATGCCATTAAACCAAGAAAACATGCTAAACCATAGTTATATGGAAGTGTGACAAAAGAAAATGGACGCTCATGAACACATGCATCTTTATTTAATACGGACAGAGAAAATTAAGTTGTCATAAAAGTTCTCTAACCTCTACAAGATTTCTGTATACACAACATTTCTTGTAAAACACCTTTTTTTTTTGTAGTCGTCTTAAATTTTCTTCTCTTGACATAACTTGATATTTTAGTTAAAAACGAATATAAATCTATAGCGAAATATATACCGTGAATGTCCGAAACTTAAATTTTCCTTTTAGTTTCGATAATGATATGATAAATGTAAGAGAGAATTTTGTCTTTTTGCTAAGTCACAGCTAAATAAACAAACGAGGGGAGGTTAAAATTATTTCAAAAGAGAAAAATTACTGCACAGTGACTTCATTATAAAAGTTATCGGCTAAAATTACAAATATATATTTAGATAAAAAAATCATCGAAAAACACCCCCCCATTAAAAAAAAGTACAACAGCAAAAATATAAAACGAAAATAAAAAACAAAAAACTAAACTGTCTTCGTGAAAAAGGAGCAGCGGTGATCTCATCGAGTGTGGTTCACTTACAAGGAACAAAAATCAGCCAGAACCTGTATTGCTGCTTATTGTAACTGATCGAACAGAAATTAAATCTTCAAACTTCTAAAGAAAAGAAAATTAAGGACTTGCCTTACTAAAATATTCACATTTAATCAAACATTTGGGGAGTTTCCGAGGCGTAGTGGTTAACGTGTTGGAGCATAAACATCGTTGTAAGCGAGTTCGAACTCCAGTCCCATTATTACATTTACTTTTGGATTAATAACCTTGAAAAAGGTATGAACCACCTTATCCCCCAACTATGGGTTAAATAGTACCACTGCTATTCTACAAAGATGACTTTGGTATGATATAACCCATGAAGGTTGATATGATATCATTACCCCCCCAATATGAGTTAAATAATACCACTGCTGTTCTACAAAGACGGCTTTGGCATGATATAACCCATGAAGGTTGATATGATATTATTACCCACCCCCAACTATGGGTTGAATTGTACCATTGCTGTTCTATAAAGATGGCTTTATTCCCCGCCCCCAACTATGGGTTAAATAGTACCACTGCTCTTCCACAAAGATGGCTTTGGCATGATATAACCCATGAAGGTTGATATATTATTATTACCCACTCCCATCTATCGATTAAATAGTATCACTGCTGTTCTACAAAGATGGCTTTGGTATGACATATCCCATGAAGGTAGATATGATATTATTACCACCCCAACTATGGGTTAAATAGTACCACTGCTGTTCTACAAAGATGGCTTTGGCATGACATATCCCATGAAGGTTGATATGATATTATTACCACCCCAACTATGGGTTAAATAGTACCACTGATCTTCTACAAAAATGACTTTGACATGATGTAACCCATGAAGGTTGATATGACATTATCATCCCCCATCTGTGGGTTAAATAGTACCACTGCTGTTCTACAAAAATAGCTTCGGCATTAAATAACTTGTCAGGGTCCCATCTATGTGTCATTCAGAACTGTTTAAACATTTGACTATAAAAAATGACTTAAGTTAGAATTGAATTATTAGAGTTACATAGTGATACTTGGAACCATTTGAATGTGTGCAAACGAATAGTGTTGAATTGAATTAATGTTGAATAGTAATACTTGAAATCACTTCTCTGTGTGCAAATAAGAGATTAATACTAAATAGGATTATTAGTGTTAGATAGCAATACTTGAAACCGTTTAACTGTGAGCAAACAATAACAATATTTAATTATGTGCAAACGAATTAGTTCTGATCAAAAAATATAATTATCTACAAACTATTCACTTACAAATCATATATGCAAAATAATTTAACTATGTGCAAACAAATGACTGATGTTAAATCAAATTGTTAATGTTACATAGCAATACTTGAAACAATTTAACCGTGTGCAAACAAATGATTTATAATAGATGGCATTATTCGTGTTAGATAAGAATACTTGAATTCATTTAACTGTGAACAAACACATGGCCTCTGGCTGGTTTAAAATGTTACCTGCAATCTATTTGTTTACAAATTCTCTCTCTCTCTCTCTCTCTCTCTCTCTCTCTCTCTCTATATATATATATATATATATATATATATATATATATATATATAAACAGGAGTTGGCATTAAATAACCTATAAAGGTTGATATGCCATAAAAACCAACCGACCTACCAATATATTAATTTTAATTTTTTAGTTCCTAATATTTCATTACTCCTCAAACGCGCTGTTTGCTGTGCACTCTTTATATATTGTCACGAGTTGAACTTTGATATATCTGGATTCCCATGTGTTCAATCGAAAAAAAAAAGGAACATTTCAGCCAATTCGCAGAGAAAGGATAAAGCGAGAGCAAGAGTCACCTCACCTCGCATTCTGCCTCAGCATTCTGAAGTCATTCATTGACAAAGATTACTTGTACCTTCTTTCACCAGTCCCTCCTTCAAACCACATCAGTTAATAAGAGTCACATCACAAACGAACCAACACATCTTCCATGAAATCAGGGAGGCGAGAAAAATGGGCTGGGTCTCGTTAACCAAATTTGCAGTCTTGTAAGAATAAAAATGCTTTTAATCAAATGAACCCCATAACAATCTAGTTTAGTCATGTGACTTGACTAAAGACAAATACATCACAGCTGATGCTATTTCTTGGAGAGCAAATGGGACGGGAATCTAGCACCTGTATAAAGACGAACCTCAAGGATTCACCCAATTTTGCTGCTTTTTCCAGCATTCAAAGAATCTGCATTCGAAAAAGCCAGAAGTGTTGGGTCAAATCAGGACAAAGAAGCCTCATGTGTTCTCTCTCTCTCTCTCTCTCTCTCTCTCTCTCTCTCTCACACACACACACACACACACACACTTTATTCTAAAGATCACAAGGAAAAATGAGTCTCTATCTACAGAAATTTTTGACAACATAAGCATAGAAATGTCATAAATTGCTATAGACAGTTTAACGATCATATAAAAATCTGATCTCTGCTCTGAAATTAAAAAAAAAACTCCGGAAATTATTCCAAGTTGTAACTGTGTCAGTCTACTGTATGGTTGCACCACTTGAATTTTAACGAAACATCTGGAATGAAAGTGAAATGGTGACTACACAAGGATGCTGCATGCTTTTTTGAGGAAATCCTGGATGAAGCACCCTAGAAAACAGCAGCTGTACAGCCACTTACTTCCCATCTTGGAAACCATTCAAGTAAAACGAACAAGACATGCGAGGAACTGCTGGAGAGGGCAAGAACAAACTCATAAGCGACGTTCGCCTATGGACTCCTAAACATAGACATACAGTGTTGACCAACAAGTAAAAAACTTATATTCATTAGTTCTGTGCGAAAAATGGATACTGTTGTACGCCTTGACGACGATGATGATGATGATGATGATGATGATTTTCGTTTTTATAAAACTACAAAGTGTCAACATTCCTTAACATTTGTTTGGCATACATTCTGGGTTGAATACTCCAATGAGACAATATTAAAGCTAATATTCATTTGTTTTTGACAATTTTAAATTCCTTGGATAGTAGAACGAGTTACTTGCCAACTATTGCTTCACGGCAAGTCAATTTAGTACTATCTATCGATTAACACCATTGCAGTTTTCACACGATATTCGTGTCCGGAGTGTGAGAAATAATCAGTTCAGTTCCTGGGGACCTTCAACCCCGTTAGCACCTGTCCCCTGTCTAAAAGAAGAATAAAAGTAAGTAAAGTTGGTTCCATTTTCAATAACTACTACACCGAGAAGGGAGTGTCCTTGTGGTGATATGGTTAAAGCGATGGACTGCGGAATCGTAGTAAGCGAGTTCGTACTCCAGTCGCGCTATTACGTTCACTTTCGGGCAAATACCCTTGGGAAAGGTATGAACCCCCTTATCCTCCCAGCTATGGGTTAAATAGCACCACTACTGTTCTTCTAGGAGAATGGCTTTGGCATTAAATAACTTACAAAGGTTGATATACCATTAAACAAAGAAACGAAACGAAACTACCCCGAAATTTCGGGGAAGGTGCAACTCCATCCCCAACATTGCTACACTTTACCCTTGATCCGTACATATAATGCTGAGTGTTAAGCAAGGCGGCATCAAGAACCATTTTTTGAGTCTTTGGTATGACTCGACCTGGGATTGACCCCACCCTTTACCTGACAATTGGTAAACACTCTACCTGTTAGGCTAATGGCTTGGTTTATTGTCCAGTTCAGCCTCCCCCCCTGAAGAGGAAATCTGATGGAACGAAGAAATTTTTTTTGCATCTACTCCGCGAGACATTCACTTCCTACCGTGAGGCACCCCCACATTAAAACAACATCGTGTTACATTTTAGCCCAATAGGGAGCCCAATAAATATTTCATTACAGTTTTCATGTTCTCGTCGTCCCAAATCTTTCAAAAGAACAATAAAGATGATCGAGTTACCAGATCAATGTAAAAAAACAGGACATAAAGACGAAGCAATATACATTTAAAAGCAATAACGAATATCACCCACTCAGCAATTATTCAATTTAAGAGAATATATTTATGAAACAGGTACAGATAGAAATAACGAATATTTACCTGTAAGGATTGTTTTTGGTTCCTGTTAAGTTTGTCAATGACGGTAACAGCCTTTTAGCAAATGCTGACTGTGTTGGAAGCTAGGTATGGGTTAGTGGTTTACTTAAGTGCTTCTTTTGCCATCCATTTCAATCATTCATTGTGGCATGACAGTGAAAAGACAGTCAAGATATTTGACAATGAGAAAGCCTGCAAACAAAGATAGACTTTTGTCTGAGCTAAAAAGTGTTGTACGAGGTGAATTATCTTAATTGTTATTGGAACTCGGCCTGCTGATTCCGCTCTCCGTGCAAATAACGTTTACACAACCATATATCTCCACTTGCAAGAATAAAAAAGAAAGTTCTCTTAGAAGGAAATACTTTTTTTTTCCTTTAGACAAAAATAAGATTTTTATCCGCGTTTATATCAACCGTGTTATTTCTGGTCATCAAATGATCAACCTTTGCTCAACCACTGAACTATATCCACTGCAGAACGCTGCAAGATGCCTCGAAGAGGTTGAATAAAAGACGTACAACACTAACAAAACACCGGCGGTTCTCAATTGTACTTTTTAGAACGTTTTCCTGTTTTCATTTTCATTTACCGTCATCCAATTGTTTTTCAAGATCACCACCATTATTGTATGAAAAAGACTCTTCGGTCCAAGGCCACACTTCTGATTCGCGTGCAGAAGAATGAAGAAAAGTAATTACACGACTGTATCTCATGTCTGCTTCCTAACAAGATCTGCTAGACATCCACCTACCGACCACAGGTTTAAATAACCCATTTCTAGTCGAATGTGCCTTCGAAGAGTGGTCTCGTTTTCAGTTCAGTTACGAACACATTGGTAAATCTTACATGTGATATTCAGTCACTGCATTGAGGAATATAATCATTAGCAGTTTTTAATCTTTTGCTAAGAAAGCTGCAATTTTGCATTCAGGAAATGAAAGACAGCTCAAGAAATATACAATAACTGTAACGAAAAACAGGTTATCATATATGGAAACAATAATGGTAGCCTTTGTAACGACTGAATATCTTGCTGACCTCCACCAAAACTAGCCAACTGTCCTCAATCAGGACAATGGTTAAGTTTGGGTTATTTGTTTATTGGCATATCAATTCTTTATGGATTATTTGATGTCAAAACAATTATACAGTTGCAAGTATTCATATCTAATATCAGTATCTAAAAAATTAATGATATGGTTTCAAGTATTCTTATCTTATACCAGTGTATAAAAATAATTATACAGTTGCAACTATTCATATTTATTAGCAGTATCTTAAAAATTATTTATATGGTTTCAAGTAATTAATAATGAACAATTACAGCTTCAAGTAACAATTCTTAATACAAAAAAATTCCACAGTAACATGATATCACGTATTCCTAGCTTATACAAATAATTTTCAGACATACTCATAAATAGAAACCTAACAATTAAAATCATTACGGATGAGAATAGGCCTGAGAATAATAAAAATTAAGAGGTACTTCAGACTTCCATGAGTAAATAGTTTAATGTCATAGTCAGGACACAGCCCATATCTTCAGAACTTTAGCCTGACCAGTGGATACAGTTTAATGTCATTCCTAGGGCACATTTAGAGATAGAAAAATAGACTGACCACTGGATACAGTTTATTGTTATACCAAGGAAACATTTCAGAGCTCCCAAACTGTAGCCTGGCCACTGGATACAGTATAATGTCAAAGCTAGGACACAGCCCACATCTTCAGAACTGTCGTTTGACCACTGGATACAGTTAAATATCATGTCTAGGACATTTCAAAGCTCCAGAACTGTAGCCTGACTACTGGATACAGTTTAATGTCATACCTAGGACATATTTCAGATCTTCAGAACTGTAGCTTGACCACTGGATACAATTTAATTTCTTGTCTCCGACACACTTCAGATCTGCAGAACTGTAGCCTGACCACTGGATACAGTTTACTGTCAAATCTAGGACATATTTCAGATCTGCAGAATTGTTCCCTGACCAATGGATACAGTTTAATGTCATTTTACGGACACTCCACAAGAATAAGAAATTAACAAATAGTTTTGCTTGGAAAGCTAATAAAATCTGAATAATTTTTCTTTTTTTCTAGGAATAAGTAGACGTGGGTTTTAATATTACCCAGGTCATATGCTTTATTGTTGTTTTCAATACGTGTGGCCCCTTGCTGTCGTTAAAATAAAAAGATGAGTCAATTGCCATTAAAAAAGCAATTAATTTGAGGAGATAAAGAAATGATACTTGCGAAATGAATAAATAAATAAATAGATAAATAGATAAAAACAAAAATAAATGAATAAAAAAATGATGGGCCTGTTCAGTGTGTAGATGTGTGACCATATAGGAACAAGAGATACAGTAGGCAACCTGAAGCCCTTTTATGCAGAGTTGAGTAATTATCAGCTATAACAGGCATCGATGATCCTATTCAAGACTTAGAAGAACAGTGATTTTGAGTAAACAAAACCTATAATAGGTATGTATGAAGTTAAACAGCAATTAAGCTTCACAGAACTTAGATGAGTGACCACTAAAGGACACTGGGGACAATAAGCAGCCAGAGGCCTTTGTCTCAGACTAAGCTTAGTGAATATAGCCCGGTCAGTTTGGGCTGTATGCCTCGCAATTCATCGCACTGTTTTTAGTGCGATGAATTGCGAGGCATACTCGTCTTTCGAGGGTGTGTCCTCCGATCATCGAATAGTTACGGCCAAAGTACGACTAAGCCTTCGAAAAAACGCCACACGAAAAGCGACAACCAAGCACTATGACTGGGCCCTACTCAACAACAGAGATATTAGAGACAAATATGCATTAGAATTAAGAAACAGATTCGAAGCACTACAAGAGAAAGGCAGAAAAAGGTACCCCAAATGACGAATATGAAAATTTTGTAGAAGCACACCTTGAGGCGGCATCAAAGTGTATTCCAACAAAGCCTAGAACTAAATATAGAGTCCCTTGGGAAACGCTAGTGGTTAGAGAAAAACGTGCACTCGTGAAAACTGCCTCCAAAAGCTATCGAAAGAACCCAACAAACACAAATGCCCGAAAACTAGAAAAGACACAATATCAATTAGCAGGAATATATCTAAAAGAACAGGCAGAATACATACAAAATCAGATAGATAAGCTTAGAGACTCGGTGGAAGATAGACAATCCAGAATAGCCTGGCAAACAATAAACGAAGTAAGTAGAAGGAAGAGCACAGCCAAAGCAAAATTGAAAGCTGCAAGCCAACAAGAAAGTAAAACTGTGGGAACAGCATTTCAAAAATCTACTAGGAAACCCACCGGAAATAACGGATGAACCCATCACCAGAATTATCAGTAAGCAATTAGACGTTAAACTAGGCCCTTTCACCAAAGAAGAACTCGACTCAGTTCTTAGAAGAATTAAAAATAGGAAAGCTGCAGGGCTTGAAGAGATCCCCCAGAAGTGTGGAAGACTAGACAATGCAACGCAGTCTATAGTCAAAATAGGATAGAAAGATGGACGAAGGGATGCATCCTTCCTTTCCCTAAAAAAGGCGACCTCGGACTAGCCAAGAACTACCGAGGGATAACACTTACATCCATAGCAGCCAAAATCTACAACGCCCTACTACGAAACCGCATAGAACCCAAAATAGACAACATCCTTAGGAAAAACCAAAATGGTTTCCGGAGAAATAGATCCACAACCTCACAAATACTGACCATCCGTAGAATCCTTGAAGGCGTTCGGGCAAAAAACCTTCAGGCAACATTACTATTTGTCGACTTTACCAAGGCCTTCGATTCCATACACAGAGGGAAGATGGAGCAAATCCTACTAGCATACGGCCTACCAAAAGAAACCGTAGCAGCGATAATGATTCTCTACAGAAACACCAAAGTGAAAGTACGTTCACCAGATGGAGACACGGAATACTTCGACATTGTTGCAGGAGTACTACAAGGAGACACACTAGCCCCGTACCTCTTTATCATCTGTCTAGACTACGTGCTTAGGACTTCGATCGACAAAATCAGAGAAAATGGCTTCAAGCTGACTAAGAGAAGAAGCAAAAGGTACCCCGCAAAAACAATCACGGACGCCGACTACGCTGATGACTTGGCGTTACTGGCGAATACGCCTAATCAAGCAGAGACACTACTGCATAGTCTGGAACGAGCCGCAGCTGGCATTGGCCTCCATGTCAATGCACACAAAACAGAATATATGTGTTACAACCAAACGGGCAACATTGCCACACTAGACGGAGCCTCTCTGAAACTAGTAGACAAATTCACCTACCTAGGAGGTAGCGTCGCATCAACCGAAAAAGACATCGACACACGACTGACGAAGACATGGACGGCTATCGATAGGCTCTCAATCATATGGAAGTCGGACTTAACCGATAAAATGAAACACAGTTTCTTCCAGGCAGCGGTTGTGTCGATACTGCTATATGGATGCACTACATGGACGCTAACTAAGCGGCTGGAGAGGAAACTAGACGGAAATTACACAAGAATGTTGAGAGCAGTATTGAACAAGTCCTGGCGACAACACCCCACGAAACACCAACTATACGGACACTTGCCCCCATCACGAAAACTATACAAGTTAGACAGGCCAGACACGCGGGACATTGCTGGAGAAGCAAGGACGAGCTCATAAGCGATGTACTCCTGTGGACCCCCACATATGGATGTGCAAAAACTTACATACAGCAACTATGTGAGGACACAGGATGTAACGCTGAAGACCTGCTGGAGGCGATGAATGATAGGGAGAAGTGGCGAGAGAGGGTCAGGGATATCCGTGCTGGCGGCGCGACATGATGATGATGATGATGAGTTTGGGCTGTAGACAATGTCGACTGCTTCTCTGAAGAGGGGTAGACCTCTTTAACTAGTGTCCTGTTATGGCTCTTAATAATCTGACTGTGAGGCTCCAGTTCTGGAGCATTGGAGAATGTGGACTACCTTTTAATTGCCATTGCTCTCAGGTCTACTCTGACCCGAAGTCGTATTACATGTTAGGGTCCCATCTATCGGTCAAATAGAAATATTTAATCATGTCTTAAACTTGAAGCCATCTAACTCTTATGCTGAATAGAATAACTTGAAGCCATTTGAATTGAATTATTAGTGTTAGATGGCAATATTTGAAACCATTTAACTTAAATTATTAGTATTTGACTTAAAAACTTGAAATCATTTAAATCGAATTATTAGTGTCAGATGGCAAAACCTGAAACTAGTTAACTGTGTTTAAACAGATGAGCTATGACTCGTTTAAAAATTGTTACTATGCGTTTACAAATATTCAATTTATATGTATAAACAGGATTTGGCATTAAATAACCTACAAGGGTTGATATGCCGTATAACACAACCAACCTAAGTTTAGTAAATAATATCAAACAAGGTTGAAATTATATATCAAACATTTTTTACGGTATCGGTTTTGTCGTTGTCTGAATTTTTGTTATCATAGACATTGTCTTTAGAGGTGGTGTGTGTTTTTTTACCACGCTGAATAAAGAAAAACGCACTTAGCCTTGAACAGTAGCTAAACAAGATTATCAAAAACTAGTGACGGAGAAATTGATATAAAAGCATTGCATATCAAAGACATCAGAGATGGACTTCTAAAATGAATAGTAACAATTTTTAAACGAGTCATAGCTCATCTGAACTGGAGGTGCCTGTGGTGTAATGGTTATCGTCGTAGGAAATGGACACGGCGACACGAGTTCAAATCCTCGACGAGACTGGTTGCATTTCACATAGCACTAATACCATTGGGAAAGGTATGAATCCAATTATTCTCCCTCTAGCTATGGGTAAATAGTAGGACAGACTGATTTCGTAAGACTTGGTGAAGGAAAACTCTGAATTCAAACCTGTTAAACTCCGCTTAAAAATTTGACCTTGTGGGGTTGGTAAATATGATGAACTTCTAAAATGAACTCTGATGTATCGTGAAAAATAACGAAATTATGATCAGTTGTCCGGTACTTCGCCAATGGCCAGGGAGACCTGTGTTCAATCCCAGGTCGAGTCATACCAAGGACTCAAAAAATGGTACTTGAGGCCACCTTGCTTAATACTCAGCATTATAAGGTAGGGATCAAGGGTAAAGTGGAGCAATCCAGGGAAAGGAGTAGCGCCGTTCCCTACACCTCGGTGTAGTAGCTATTGAAAAGGGAGACTTCGGGTAACTCTCGACTATAGTGGACTAAGATGAGTTAGAACCGAAAATCTAGAAACCTTCTTGGTTTTCTTTTTACAAAATTGGAATAATCAAAGTCGTTCTAGAATTTAGTGGAAATGACCAAGCGGATAAAGCAGCCAGGTCTACCATAAACCTAACCACTGAAAAGAGATTTAAAATACCACATACATACTTTAAAATGAAAATAGATAAATACATACTACAGCAAAGACAACAACACTGGAACAAAAATGAAAATAATGAATTATAAGAAATTAAACCCACACCCTGGGGGAATGGAAGCAAAGTTTTTAAAAAACGAAAAGAGGAAATTACATTGTCCAGACTCTGGATAGGTCAAACAAGGATAACACACTCTTATTTGCTCGAAGGAAAACAACAACCAATGTGTTATACATGCCGGACCAAATACACCGTGAAGCACATTCTCATCGAATGTACCGATCTAGCCCATAAAAGAAAAACCCTTTATAGTGTAAACAATATGAAGGAACTGTTCCAAAACACTGAAATAGATAATGTGATATAATTTCTAAAAACATTGAAGTTATACATAAAAATCTAAAGTAATTTACAATAAGACCAAATTACTTCTATAAACCCTTTCTTTACTAACAAACTGATCCCTTCCCCAACTTGTTTCACAGTTTTTATAATGATCATGATTCCATACAAATAAACACCTAATAAAAAACAAATATCCAACTAATTATCTAAAGTTTATCATTAATTCCTAAGACCTCTCCTTTGAATTTCTTTTCACACTTATTTTCCTTAACTTGATTCGGCATTAAATGACCGATGAAGTCGATATGCCGTAACCCGCCCCCCCCCCCAAAAAAAACAAACAAACTAGAATTAAGAAGATGTTTATTTCTTAGTCACCTGAAAAGAGAGACTCTCTTATGGTCTTTTTCGTCGGATAAAATATTCTTATGCCTGTTTTAGTGCTAAATCAATTAGACAAGTTTTTGGTGAACAAAGCGTAATTTTCTGGTTGTAAAAAACTATTTGTCAACGGAAAATATAATCGGATCATTTTAATAATAAATTGTAAATCGATGCACGTATCTATGAAATAATATGTGCTATACTGATTATGAAAAAGAGAAGAAAAAAAGACAACAGAAGGAATAGAGCTACCAAAGTAGGAAAGCAACAAAACACTTGAAGAAAAATTAAAATATGAGTACTCGGGAATATTGGAAACGGACACCCTCAAACAAACAGAGACGAAAGAAAAAGTATGAAAAATGTACCTCAGAAAAACGCGAAAACTTATGAAACTCAAACTCTACAGCAGAAATCTCTGCAAGGAATAAGCACTTGGGCAGTCTCCAATTATGAAGGTGTCACCCAAACATTGCGTGAAGCACATTCTCAGCGAATTTACCGACTTTGCCCATATAATGCAAACAATATGAAGGAACTGTTAAAAAACACTGAAATAAATAATGCCGTTCAATTATAGTCAACAATTTGGTTTTAATTTTTTCAGTTATATTTTAACTACATTGTGGGATATCATTATCAAACTTATCTATCGTATATATATTTATTATTCGAGAGTATGGGACAAATAGAACTAAACTATGTAATTACGCTAAACCGAATAGGTTGAAATTAACGGTTTTAACTGTTTTACATTTAAATGGAAGTAAAACTAAAAACTGTTCACTTATGCGAAATTGAATGGTTGGAAATAGAACTGTTTTTACATTTAACTGAAATGAAGAAATGAGGACCTTGAAACATAAAAACTTTTATCAAAATGATTTAATTCGACGTTAAATGACCCGAAAAGGGTTGATACACCGTAAAGTACCCAACCAAAACCAAGACAGTACGCAGCATCCTTGCATTGTTCCCATAATGTCTTAGCAGCCTTAATGAACCTTGTCCCCTCCCTAACTGAGGGGAGAAAAAAATTAGAACTGGTCAATATGTTATATTGTCATCTACAGCATCATAACGACACAATAATAAACAGACGCAGGAAGACTTCTTTAGAAAAAATATTTGTACCTCTCACTTTATTTGTAAGGGTTCGAAAGGGTTGTGTGGGGTTTTACTGTGAGAGGGAGCTGGAGACCGAACAGAAACTTCAATATTTTGACCCCCACTCTTATGGCCGTCAGCGTTGTGCCTTTCTTGTTCTCCTGATGCTCAACCGGAGGCCCAGAGGCCCACTCTGCTGGGTGATGGCTTTCTTTACTGCATCTTATCAGCATCTTCTCTGGACCCCAACTCAACAGGGCCCCAAGCCCCTTCGGCCTGGTGTGGCTTTCCTTACCACATCTCGTCTATAACTCCGTCCGATCTCTAACTGGAACTGCTTGACTTCTGTCTTGACTGAGTTATATAATAGTTCAACGTCCACTCAGTCGCCTACTCGATCTTTGAAATCGCATGTTTGATCGTCATGCAGTTCACAGGTCACTCTATTCCGGTGCATCAGTCTATGAGTGTACCATGGGAATTTTTTTTTACCTCGTCCCATTTCATCAGCCAATTTCCGCCCACGCAATTTCCTCTCATAACTGCCATTATAATGTGTCGCTTCCTTCCGGTGCATCACCTTAGAATGGCATTTTTGTCCGGGTCGAAGGTCAAAATACAACAAATATATCCAGTAGCGTTCGACTCACTTAGATTTTTGATTAGCAGCGAAACATACTTTTTTCATCCTTTGAGAATATCATCATCATCATGTCATACCGCTAGCGCGGATATCCCTGACCCTCTCACGCCACTTCTCCCTATCGTTCATCGCCTCTGGCAGGTCTTCAGGGCTACATTCCGTATCCTCACATAGCTGCTGTATGTATGTTCTAGCTGGTCGTCCTGCTTTTGCTCGGGCATATGTAGGGGTCCATCGGAGTACCTCACTTATGAGCTCGTCTCTGCTTCTCCAGCAGTGTCCTGCGTGTCTGGTTCGTCTAACTTGGATAGTTATCGTGATGGGAGGCAGGTGGCCGTATAGTTGGTGCCTTGTGGGGTGTTGCCGCCAGGACTAATTCAATATTGCTCGCAACCTTTCACGAAGCCTGTTTTGAATAAAGGGAAGACAAGTATTAAAGTCTTTTCGTGTTTAGAACAAAGCCCCTAAACAACATTTCCATGGCAACAGAAAACCAAGAATCAATTTCTCCAGGATAATTTCGTCAAAACATGATCGAACATGATCCTACATGTACCTGAAAAGAGAGTTTTTCACACCAGCGTTAGATGATGATTTTCCACTGGAGTCCGAGTGACAGCAAGTCTACAGGACTTTTCTTAGTATTCTAGCCGATCTCAGCAATGCTATAGTTAGTATGGTCTCCACTCATCCGCTTATTTCCAAGTCCT
Source organism: Sepioteuthis lessoniana (assembly GCA_963585895.1). NCBI lineage: Eukaryota > Metazoa > Mollusca > Cephalopoda > Myopsida > Loliginidae > Sepioteuthis > Sepioteuthis lessoniana. Next base: position 22,428,412 of record OY757920.1, read on the forward strand.
CCAGTCCCTATACCAATCATTTGGTGACTGTACCGAGAGCACCAATTACAATTGGTATCACCGTCACTTTCATGTCCCATAGATTTTTCAGTTCTCTAGTAAGGTCTAGGTACTTATCTCGCGTTTCCCTTTCCTTCAATTTACTCTGTGGTCATCCGGAACAGCAAAGTCTACTACTCGGCAGGTTCTCTTTTTGTTTTGTTGACTATCACTAGGTCTGGTCGTCTGGCAAAGATTATGTGATCTGTTTGTATCTCAAAATCCCAAAGAATTTTGTGCATCTCATTTTCTAGTACGGAGTCTAGGTTGTGCATATACCAAATGTTCGTATGGTCAAATTTATACTTCTGGTACAATTCCCTGTGGATCATCTTCCCCACCCAGTGGTATCTAGTCTTATACCCACTTTGCGCTAACTCACTGCATTCGCTTATTATATGATTGATCGTTTCGTCTTTGTCACTAAATAATCTACATCTGGTATTTTGTTGTGTCTTGTCTATTTTGCTTTGACTTAGTCCTTATGGCGTTATTTTGTGCTGCAATCAAAAGACATTCAGTTTCTCTCTGTTATAGTAAAATACATCAAATCTCTTCTGATTCATCCACTTAACTCTTCACACACCTAACAACTAAAACACACAAAACTCAGACCGACAGACATCGACACTGCAGAAGAAAATAACAGCTATCGGATGTTGACCCAACGACAGCAAGTGTCAAAACGAGAAAATCATGGCTTCTGCGCATAGGCTCCGCGCATAGTATATTCAAAATCCCCAGAAAATTCTCAGTTATAAAAAAAGGTCTGTTTTTCCACCAATCATTTTTTTCCACGAATAGTATTTTTTGGAGCCGGTGTTTGAAGTCGCGAATATATAAATAGGGAAAGTAGAGGTCACACAGGAAGTTGAATCCCCGGCTGTCGCTGAGAGCGTCACTCGGCAACACCGTCAGACCAGATCAAAGCAACCACTCGCCGCCGACCAGATAAACGCCCGTCAGCCGGCTTAGATATTTCATTCACTTGTTTATTCTATTTACTCAATAAACAAAATAAACTAAATCTTCTTGCCAGTCTTATTTTTCTTGCAACCACACGCTTCTATATAACATGTCTTAAGGTTTCTCTTTCTTACCCATGTCCAAGTTTTCTTTTGTTTGTCGCTTAAAACGTCCATACAGTTGTTTTTCTTCACATTTTTGTGTCCTGGTTAGTTTTGTTCAGTTGATACTTGTGTTGTCTGGTATTGTTTTTGATGGCTGTAATTATTATTATTATTATTATTATTATTATTATTATTGTTGTTGTTGTTGTTGTTAAATATGGTAAGAGATATGGATTGAGAGAGTCAGCGAAACAAACGTTAACATATCAGATATGAAGAAAGAGAAACAAGGATATAGGTTTTAGGGATTGACAATGATGGAAAGAGAAGAAGAGAGGAAGAGGGAAGAAGAGAAACAAAAGTAAAGATACGCTTGTAAGGATATTTCTTACTTTCGTTATAAAATAATAATTTGTCTCTTAATAAACAGTTTATTAACGGCAAATCCCGACAGACGTTTTTATTACCTAGTTTTTATGCTGTATCGATTCTCGGAGCCAAATGAGTCGAAATCGCAGACAAGACACTTGCTCTAAAGCCACTTCCTGTCTGAGAGATCAAGAGATGTTATGGACGACTCTTGATCTATCAAAGCGCATTAGTTTGACAGTGTCTACAATATAGTCTTCTGTGATGTGAATATACGTAGATGCCGTTTGAGATTTGGCAATAAGACTAGCTGATTGAGCTTTTGGGTTCGCATTGCGAAATACGTTTATCTTTTTGAGATTAGAGATCTTTAGGGTATATATATATTGTGGCACGTTTGTTGGTCTGGACGTGACTTTTCGATTTTTCGCCAGATATCTTGATCATAATTGGATGATTTTTTTTTTGTTATAGAAGGCAACATGTGATTGCTACCATATGAATCCTTTTGGAAATATTCGCACTTAGTAGCAAAAAAATAGTTATTTCTTTTATCCAGTCTTTGCCAAGAGAGAAAAAGTAGACAATTTTCTTTCTTGTTTTAGCAAAAACGAGTCTTCCGGTTTGAAAAAGAATCAGCATTAATCTTCTCAGGTGCTATTATGTTGAAACGTCTTAAAACTTTTATATTAGAAAAACTTAAGTTTAATTTTAGTCATGAATTATAGGAAAGTTGTGTTACTTTCTAAATTGATCATGATCATTTTCTGAAACGTTTTTTTTTATCACAGATCTATCTATCTGTCTATCTGAGTCTGTTCATATGTATATATCTGAGCGTTTTCCTTTTCTTTCTTTGTCCATATATATCTGTGTGAATCTATCTATCTATCTGTTTATATTCATGTATGTATATACCTGAGTCTCTAGTGTGTTGGTTTATTGTATTTTGGCATCGCAAATTTAGTTATCCAAAGCGTGGTTGCTTGAAGGAAAGCTCATAGATGCCAGTAAGTTTGTAATAACAACATGAAGACAGCATTTAATCAACATTTGCCTGACCTCTCGGGGAAAGCCTTTCAAGCAAAAATTATATATATTATGTATCATTATGTATATTATGTGCGGTATTGGTTTGGTGTTTGTAGTAGATTAGTGGTGTGGTGGTCGAAAGTTACTGAGTTTCACCCCGAAACACTTATTATATACTTAATTGTCAGTCGACTGATTCGATAGTTTGAATGGCACCGCTTGGAATTATTTTATTTCTAGTGCCAGAACAATTTATTGAAAATAATCTATCTTAGAATAAAGTAACTTCCAGTTCAATTTTCAACTGAATATTATTTTTGAACCATTGAAACTCTCGATTTAATGGAGATAACTAAGAAATGCTGATCAAAATCTTTCACTACTTTCAAAATAGAAGCATTGATATCATCATGGACTGCTGTTACAACGGTTCACTGGTCATCAAGTCTGTATATATCATCATAATTATGAAGGTTTACAGACATATATGTGTGCGCGTGTGTATGCGCACAAGGGAGTATGTGTGTATGTGTGTGTGTGCATGTTAGTGTGCGGGTGTACGTGTGCGTGCGAGAGCGTGTGTGTATTTGTGAGTGTACGTGCGTGTGTGTGTCCGTGCGTGCATGTGTGTATGTGTGTATATTTGTGTGCGAGTGTGTGTATGTATATGTGTGCGTCCGTATGTGTGCATATATGTGTGTGTGTATGTATGTGTGTGTGTGTTTCCAAGAGTGAGTATGCTCCAACCCATTGTAGTTAATCGCAACATATCAGTAATATAAAAAAATCTAACAAGACGTAAAATCACAGACATTCCCGCTTAATTACCAATCTAGTATTAATATTGGGAAAAAAAATGAAAGGCAATATCCGGTTTATGGTTGGGTCAGATATTCTCTATCTTGAGAAGTCAGATTAGGTTGCAGCAGTCATAAGAGAGCAACAGATACTACACTGATCTTGGGCAGAAGTGCCGAACCCTACGTAGATAATCCAGTAATCTCTGATGGAAAGCATGCTAGTGTATATATATATATATATATATATATATGTGTGTGTGTGTGTGTGTGTGTGTGTAAACACCGAAAGACAGAAAGAAAAGGACAAAAAAAAGGTTTTAAACAAAGAGTTCTTTTTAAAGATGAAAGTAAAATTAAACTAAGAAAGTATTACATAGAAAAAGAACACAGAAGAGATTATTTTTAAAGTGAGAAAGAAAGACGAAAGAAAAAAAGAATTAAACTATGAAAAGGATTTTGGCGCCTCTTCAATCACACTGACGTTTCTTGTCCTTATACTTCAGTGTTACGCTTAATCCAGATGATTGATCGCTTGAATTATGGCTTTGAACAAGGAAAAGAAAACTCTCGTTAGAAGATAAGTGGAAGTCTCCGCCACTCGTCTCCAATCACAGACTAACGAATTATGCTCTCTGCAAGTCAGTCGAACTGACGTCCACGCGCGAAAATGGCGTATCAATTTTTGGAGAGTCTGAAGACAGGAGAGTTGTGTAGAAAGGTAACAACAGCCGGAATTTAGATCAATCATCGAGTTATGTCCCCTTAGTAGTTAGGGTATAAGAAATGAAACACTATCTACCTAGCGGATCTGAACTGATGCTTGAAATAATTGTTTTTTTTTAACTGTTACATGTTTTAGTTCAGGGGAAAATTGCTTTAGAAATCCGGGTTTTACGCATTCTTCGTTAGTGATAATTTATCCTCTTCTTTTATTTAGTATTATTGGTTTGATTTGGTTTTATGGCATATCAACCATTGTAGGTTATTTAATGCCAAATCCGGTTTATACATATATATCAAATTCATATGATTTGTCTTGGTTGAGTTTTATGGGGTATCAACCATTGTAGGTTATTTAATACCAAATGCGATTTATACATATATATATATATATATATATATATATATATATATATATATATATATATATATATGAGATATATATGATTTATAAACATAAGTAGACTAGGCAAAATAGTTCCATGTATTGATATGTATTACTAACAATTCAATTAAACATCAGTCATTTATTTATGTACAGCTAAATGATCAACACAATTCTAGTTCAAACTATTCAATTTAGCATAAGTCAACAAAGTTAAATGTATATATGTATAAATAATATATGCATAAAATGGATTTGGCATCAAACAACCTACAATGGTTGATATGCCATAAATATAAATAACATAGGTATGATCCGGATATAAACCAATAATACTGAATAAAAGAAGAGGATAAAGCAACACTAAAGTGATACATGTCACTATTCAATTAAACATTTGTAATTTGTTTACACAGTTACATGATCAAACAGTTCTATTTTAAGCAATTCAATTTAGCACGTTATTTGTTTGCACTTAGAGTGAATATCAGACAGTTCTATTTCACCCATAGATAGGACCCCATTAGGTGCTACCACTCCGGGCCAAAGTGGACCTGGTAGCGATGGCAATGAAAGGATACTCCGCATTCCCCAAAGCTTTTCAAACAGTGAAGTAGTTACAAGTGTTCGCCAATGATCCGGGAGACCGAGGTTCAATCCTAGGTTGGGTCATACCAATGACATTAAAAATGGTACTTGATACCTCTTTGCTTAACACTCAGCATTATAAGGTATGTATCAAGGGTAAAGTGGAGCAATCCAAGGGAAGGAGTAGTGGCCTCCCCTACATTTCTGTGTAGTAGCTATTGAAAAAGGAGCCTTCGTATCTATCTATCTATCTCTCTATCTATCAACGACCACTTGTCTCAATAGCCCTTGATAGCGAGTTTGATTTCAACAAGATATCTCTAAATCACACTGTACATTCAGACTCAGCTACGCATCAAATGATCCAGAGCGACTCGCGTCGTATAATGATTATCTCGCAAGCGTTTGTCATTGAGTTAACATCCAGCTTAGTGGTCAAAACGGTAGCTGGTTTAGCATGAACATCAATTTTTAGTAATTTAAATTTGAGAATCTTCATTGGTGCTCCATAATTTAAAGATTAGCGCTACACAATCTTCCTGTCTGGTAGCTGTAAATTCGTGTATGCGTGAATATCTTGTTAGAACCAGGTTGAAACTTTCTTGTCAGTATACATCAGGGCTTTTCAATGTGGTCCTTATAGACCCCTGAGGGTGAATAAAATTTTGCCAGGGTGAATAAAAGAGTAGGGCTCCACAGGGGGGGGGTATTTATTAGTTTGCAGTTATTAATTCGCATGGCATTCTTGGCTAAACTTAGTTTATACAAGTCTACTTTGGGCCAAAGCAATTTTCAGTATTTTTAAATTTCTCCTCCACAGCGCGGGGTGTCCCCGTGGTGTAATGGTTAAGACACTGGACTGCAGAATCATAGGTTTGGTTTGGTTTGTTTGGTTTTATGGCATATCAACCTTTGTAGGTTATTTAACGCCAAATCCATTTTTATGTAAATTGAACTGTTTTCAATAGAACAGATTGTTCTATTGAAAACAGTTCAGTTTAGCATAAGTACACAGTTTAATTATCAAAAACATTTCAAACTATTCAAGCAGTTATATGTAATAATTCAGTTAAGTGTAAATACAGTTGTAATGTCGTAAAAACAGTTCTATTTGAAATAATTCAGTTAAGCATAAGCACGTAGTTTAAGTGTAAGTACGGTTTAATTGTCAAAAACGTTTCTATTTCAAGCTATTCAGTTTAGTCAATTCATTTTAGCATAAGTATGCTGTTAGTTCTATTTAACCTATAGATAGGGCCCTATCAGGTGCTACCACTCCGGGCCAGAGTGGACCTGAGAGCGATGGCAATGTAGGGGTACTCCGCATTCCCCAAAACTCCAGCATTCACTGGAACCTCACCATCAGATTGTTTAGTGTCATATCCAGGACACTCGTTAGGGGGGGGGTCTTACCCCTCAGCAGAGGTGCAGTCAGTGTATTCTTCAGCCCCAGCTGACTGGGCAATGCAGAATCATAGTATGTGAGTCCGAAGTCTAGTCGTACTATTACAGTCACTTTCGGACAAATACCCTCGGGAAAGGTATAACCCCCTTATCCTCCCAGCTATCTGTTAAATAGTACTACTGCTGTCCTTCTAAAAAAAATGAATTTGGCATGAAATAACCCGAGAAGGTTTACATGCCATTAAAACCAAACCAAACAAACCTCTATAGAGCAATCAGAAAAATGTTTTGGTTTTGGTTTTGCTGTTTAATGGCATATCAACCTTCGTGGGTTATTTTTAATGCCAAAGCCATCCTTTTAGAAAAACTGCAGTGATGCTATTTCACCGATAGCTGGGAGAATAAGGGGGTTCATACCCTTCCCAATGCTATTTGTCCGATAGTGAACGTTATAGGGGGACTGGAGTTCGTAACACCACGAGGACACCCCCAAAATGTTTTGGATAATGACCTGTTAATCGCCGTAAACCAGATTAGGAATTTGTGGAAAGACTTTGAAGTTCCATTTACGGATTTATAAACCACATTTAATGTTGAAGTGGAAAGCGCAAATTTAAACTTCTTTATTAAGCAAGAATTTATTGAAATGGATTTCGATTTTGAGGCGAAATCTATTCACACATTTAGAGGAATTGGGTATAACTGGAAGAACCAAAAAAAGTAGCACAATTTGTAACATATATCCAGGTCCAAAAATACGACCAAGGTATTCACATGCATAAAACGTTCATAATGTTCATATACATAGCAATCCGAAAAGCACGAAATTGGTTCAGGTACGAAACTTCTTATTACCTTTTTGAGTTTAAGGTTTTTCGACATGAGGAGAGAGAGAGAGAGAGAGAGAGAGAGAGAGAGAGAGAGAGAGAGAGAGAGAGAGAGACACACACACACACAATTTCTTTCAATGCTGACTTTTCCATCTGACTCCACCACGTGCGGAACCCCCGTCGCAAACTATTGGTCTAACCTCGGCGAGTTCCGAAAATCGACTTGCTTCGTTCAAGCCCAAATCTCAACTAACTGTTTTTTTTCAAATTTCAAAATCCTCAGCGCTTCCGGGCATGACATCATTCACGTCCCCGGTTTTATTTTCTATCTGGGGTTTTTATTGAGAAATCTATGATTGTCACATCCACCCCGCGTGTGCGTGAACACCTGCCCTCAATGTGTGCACCTAACTAACCCATGCACTAAAACGAAAGGTTCTCAGCCTAACTAAACCTAAAGGCAAGATATATAAAACGAAAAATGATAATATAAAAAAATCCCTCCGCAATTATATTACAAATTGGTCCATGTTTTGTAGAACTTTTGAGATAACTTTACCTGCTTTTCCAAGTTCGTGTATGATAAAATCTTGGTTTAGCTATGTGCATTATTTACGAAGCAAACAGAGAAGAATTTTGGCTAAAGAAAGTGGTGATTTGCTACTCAAACTAACAAACCTGCAAACTAACGCTCGTGATTTCAGTGCCCACCAAAACACATATTTCTATAGAAAAATAATTCAAGAATTAAAGGCGAATTTGCATTTATGATTTAACGATTATTTTCTTATATAAATTGCATTAAACACTGGAAAATTACTTATGTTTTGTGATTTAATATTCTATTAATTTGTTTGAGAGTGAAAGGAAATTAGATTTAGTTAAAAGGGGATGCATCAAATAAAAAAATTAAGAATCCCTGGTGTACAGTTTGCCACGAGAAAAATAGCAAATAACCGTTTGGTCAACCATTAAGTTGTACGCATTTGTACCGATCTTAGAGAGAGAGAGAGAGAGAGAGAGAGAGAGAGAGAGAGAGAGAGAGAGAGAGAGAGAGAGAGAGAGAGAGATGATAATAAAGAAGAAGAATAGAGGGAGTAAGAAAAATAGAGAAAAAATTGGCACGTTTGTCAGTCTTTACGTGACTTTTCGATTTTTCGCCAGATATCTTGATCATAATGGGATGATATTTTTTGTTAGAGTAGGCAACATGTGATTGCTATCCGATCGATCATTTTGGAAATATTCGCACTTAGTAGCGAAAAAATAGTTATTCCTTTTATCCATTCTTTGCCAGGAGAGAAGAGATAGACAATTTTCTTTCTTGTTTTAGCAAAAACGAGTCTTCCGGTTTGAAAAAGTATCAGCATTAATGTACTTAGGTGCTATAATGTAGAAACGTCTTACTAGCATTATATTAAAAAAGAACTTGAGTTTAATTTTTGTCTTAAATTAAAGGAAAGACGTATTACTATCTAAATTGTCCATGTTCGTTTACTGAAACTTTTTATATCACGTTTTTATCAGTTTCTATCTATCTATCTATCTATCTATCTATCTGAGTCTGTTCATATGTATATGTCTGAGCGTATTCCTTTTCTTTCTTTCTTTCTTTCTTTCTTTCTTTCTTTCTATGTCCATATATATCTGTGTGAATCTGTTCATATCTATCTATCTATCTATCTATCTATCTGTTCATATGTATATATCCGAGCGTATTCCCTTTCTTTCTTTCTTTCTTTCTTTCTTTCTTTCTTTCTTTCTTTCTTTCTTTGTCCATATAGATCTGTGTGAATCTATCTATCTATCTATGCGATGAAAGTAACTGTAGAATCAGGCAATGGACTATTCCGACTTATCTCCTTTATTTTCCGAGATATTAGCAGATAAAGGCTGTATATTCTTTGTTAGTTATGACAGAAAAAAGTCATGAAATCATTTACCATGTAAGTGAGTTTACTAAGCTTAGCTGTGTTCTGCAGGCCTATATAACTAACCATGCAAGACGTCCATAGTCTTACCTCTCGCACATGACCACAAATATAGGTTCTGCCAGCCTTTTTTACTCAAAGGCACCATAATATTAAATTTGGGACAAGACTACGAACATAAGGCACTCAGTGAAAATCGAACTCACGAATAGTGTTCTGCAGGTCTATCTCGTTAACTATTAAAGGCTCCCATAATCTTACTTTTGGCACCATACCACAAATATGGGGCACCCAGTACGGATCGAACTCACTTTTCAGTGACAAATGGGTATGTGGGACGAGTTTGTTAAACTTTACGCTTCAACGAGATGCCTTAAAAAACAGCCAAGTGTACATTTAGTTCATGGCCGCATGTATGAGGCACCACTCAGAAAGGATCAAATTCTTTACTCAGTCGTAATAGATACACTAGATTAGTTTGCAAGCCATTACACCGAGCAAGATGCCCAGAGAACTGTCAAATTGAGTTGCAATGATAAAATAAGTTCTGACAAAACTGAAAAAAAAAAAAAAATTCACCAACGTCTTTAACTTTTGGTTTTTATTTATTAATTTATCAATAGATTACAATCCAACACGCACTCCGAAAAAATTCAGGAATACAATTAACGTTAATAGTAAGTAAATAGATAAATAAATGAACAGATAAATAAATTTTTAAAAGTCTCAAAGCCCACTCGATTAGCAAAATAAACGTATAAATAAGATTAAATGAATAGGTTTGGTTTCTTTGTTTAATGGCATATCAACCTTCGTGGGTTATTTAATGCCAAAGCCATTCTCTAAGGAGAACAGTAGTAGCGCTATTTAACCCATAGGTGGGAGGATAAGGGGGTTCATACCTTTCCCAAGGGTATTTGTCAGAAAGTGAACGTAATAGCGTGACTGGAGTTCGAACTCGCGTGCTACGATTTCGCAGACCATCGATTTAACCATTACACCACAGGGACACCCCATTCTATGAATAGAAAAAGATAAATAAAAAGACTGGAAAAATGAAAATTGGGAGGGAAATCTGGAATTGGATAAACAGCCTTCAGATTTAGTTGTGTTGTTGTAAACCAAGGGAGGAGTGTCGGTGACTTAATGGCTAAAATAAACGACTGCGGTCTTGAAGTAAGCGAGTTCGAATTCTAGTCGCGCAATTACGTTCACATAAAACCTTTGCAAAATTTATAACCCCTCTTATACTCCCAGATATGAGTTAAACAATATCACAGCTGTTTTTCAACAAGGATGGCGTTAAATAACCCATGAAGGATGATATAGCATTAAACAAAAAATCCGGACCAATCAAAATGTACAAGCTTCTTTAACTATTTGCATGTTGCTTGTTAACATTCCAATGACTCGCTATTTTTAATGTCTTTGTTATTTTATTTTATTTTTTAAAGTAATCTTCCACCCGATAAAAAAGAAAAACAAAGAAAACTGTTTAAAATATAAGTAAATACTAAAGAATGTTTGTTAATTCTAGAATAATGACTCATTGTTCTCTCTAGTTTAAGTTTCCTTTTGGCTGTGAAGTGTCCCTATCGCATCTAAAAATATACTATTTAAGGACCAAGCATGAGAATCTAAATGCTTACTCCAGAGGGGAGAATGAGTTTATAAAGAGAAGAACGCACACATGTACATTATTGTTCATTAAGCTTAGCCCAGCTGCAGCACAATGGTGCACCAAGTGAGATCAAACTCATTGACAATAATCTGCTAAACTAGCTTGATAACCATTAGAAGGAGTGAAACACCCATATCTATCTATCTATCTATCTATCTATCTATCTTACTGCCTAGTTAGCTGGGGTTAAAGAATACACTGACTGCATCTCTGTAAAGGAGTAAGACATCCACCAAACGAGTGTCCTGGATATGATACTGAACTGCATCTGAAAGTGAGGCTACAATTCTGAAGCTATGGGGAATGTGGAGGTTCCCTTCATTGCCATTGCTCCCAGGTCCCTCTTGACCCAGAATGGTAACACCTGACAGGGTCCTATATATGAGTCAAATAGAACTGTTTGACATTTGAACTGTGGACAAACAAATCACCGACGTTGATCTGAATTTTAGAAATGGAATCCTTTGACCATTTAATTGTGTGTAAACTGAATTATTACAATTATATAGCAATAATTGAAATCACTAGAGTTCGGGTTTTTTGTTTAATGGCGTATCAAAATTTGTTGGTTATTTAATGCCAGAGCCATTATTCTAGAAGAACAGTAGTGGTACTATTTAACCCACAGCTGAGAGGATAAGGGGTTTCATAACTTTCCTAACGGTATTTGTCCGAAAGTAAACGTAATGGCTCTATTGGAGTTCGAACACGCTTAATACGATTCTTCTGTCAATCGCTTTAACCAGAACACCATGAGGACCCCAACCCCCCGCTGAAAGCATTTGACTGTATGCAAATGAATGAATAGTGTTAAATAGTATAAATTGTGTTAAATTGCAATGCTTGTAACCACTTCACTGTCTGCAAACAAATGGTTAATATTGAATAGATGTTTGTTTGTTTGGGTTTTATGGCATATCAACCTTTGTAGGTTATTAAACACCAAATCCATTTTTATGTAAATCGTCAGTTCTATTTCAAATAAATCAGTTCAGCATGAGTACACAGTTTAATTGTCAAAAACATTTCTATTTCAAGCCTTCAGTTTATTCTAACAGTTCTAATTCAGCTTATTCAGTTTAGGATAAGTATAGATGTTCTTTACACGCAGTTAAATGTCGAAACAGTTCTATATTAAACAATTCAGTTTAGTGTAAGTACAGTTTCCATGTCAAAAACAGTTCTATTTCAGTCAATTCAGTTCAGCATAAGCACGCAATTCAATTGTAAGTACAGTTTAATAGTAAAAACATTTCTATTTCAACATATTCAGTTTAGTCAAACAGTTCTAATTCAAACAATTCGGTTTCGCATAAGTATGCCCGTTAGTTTTATTTAACCCATAGATAGGACCCTGTCAGGTGCTACCACTCCGGGCCAGAGTGAACCTGGGAGCAATGGCAATGAAGGGGTGCTCCGCATTCCCCAAAGCTCCAGCATCACTTGAACCTCACCATATGATAGTTTAGTGTCATATCCAGGACACTCATTGAGGTGGAGTCTTACTCCTCTGCAGAGGTGCAGTCGGTGTATTTTACAGCCCCATATTGAATAGAATTATTAGTGTTAGATAGCAATAATTGAAACCATTTAACTGTGTAGAAACAAAGGCAATATCAATGTGGAAACAAATTACTTCTAACTCATTTAAAAATGAAATTACCTATAAATTATTTACTTACAAATCATATATATATATCCATTTAGGCGTATGCAAATAAATAACTGATGTTAAATCGTTACAGTTTGATAGAAATATTTGAAACCATTTAACTGAGCAAAAAATTAAAAAAAACACAGCCTTGTTTAAAAATGTTATCAATAAAATGTATTTACAAATCATATATAATTAATATACATATATAAACAGGATTTGGCATTAAATAACCTATGTAAACCAAATCAAACCAAACTATCTATTTTAGTCTGTTTCTATCTATAAATCTATTCGATTCTGTCCATATCTATCTATCTATCTATCTATCTATCGATTTCGATAGCTAGAGAAATAGACAGATAGAACACAAAGTTTGTTACTTGATCCTGGACAGAACTCAAAAGCTGTCGATTGTTTTACGTTTTAGTGATGGAAAGAAGTTCACAAACACGTTTTGTTTTAGATTTCCACGCTTATTACGTTGTAAATTTCCTAAAAGAGCCATCCCCTTCAACTGTGATTTTAACACTGTTATTTCGTCGTAGCCCCTGAGGGCTAAATGCCCTCTCTTGGAGGCGTCTAAATGTTAAGCATCACTTATGCAACTTGTTCATTTCGAGTCTGTATCTCGACTGACTTTTAGAATCTAATTAAATCCCAGACCTTTTCTTAACACGTTATATCTCTCATCCAACCAGAGTGCAGCTCTCTTCTAAAACCCTACTTCATCTTGCTCTTCAAATTCTCACAATGGATCTTGCCACACCATGATTTTGCAACTATTACTCAAAGTTTTCTGTGTGTCGGCAGGTGTTGGACCTCGACATAGAATATCCGTTGTAAGTTTCAGTATAAGCTCCTATCTATCTATCTATCTATCTATCTATCTATCTATCTATCTATCTCTTCGATTCTGTCCATATCTATCTATCTATCTATCTATCTATCTATCTATCTATCTTATTTACGTATCTAATATTTTATCTCTTGAATCAGTGATCTCTTTTTCTTACACAATCACTGATTTCAATAATTCCATACTTTCAGGTCCATTAAGACTCTGATTACACCCTATCATTGTATTAACTTGCAGAATATATAAACAATGCCAAGTGAAATTGCTACTTCTTACAGAAATCTCTACGATTGTTACTTAAAAGATTTGGTGCCAAGAAATTTTTTAGAATAATGCATTAACAATTTTGGCTTACATTCATTTGGGTACTATATACCCGTATATTGGATTTTATTAGCTATCATATATTAACAAAACTTGAAAACTACATTAAAAAGAAAAGAAAATTATAAAAATAGAATGAAATTTTCAGTTAAGATCAGGCTGACATGGAGACTCCGGTTTCAGTTTCCACTGCCGGGGATTGGGATAAGGGGGTTAAATAGTACAATACTGTTCTTTTGTAATGATGGCTTTTGCATTGAATAAACCAGGAAGGTTGATATGCCATTAAACAAAGAAACCAAGCCAAACCTTTTTGATAACTTTTCTAAGAAACTATTAGAAAATAAGGTTATTGTTGCTGCTATTCTTGTTGTTGATTTGTTTCTTGATTGTTGTGTGGTTTGGAATGATACTCGATTTAAACAATTTTCTAATGTTTTTTTTATTATGTTCATAAACATCTTGGAATCTTTAAAATTAAAGTTGTGATTAGTTTCTAAATTACGTTTGACCAAACCGTTATTTATATTTTCACTTTTTAAATTTCTTTTGTAGTCGAAAATTCGAAGAGATTCACCCTCATATTTTTTTATAATCCAGATATGAAATTTCATAATTCCCAGTTCTAGATTCAAAGGTCTGAGGTCTGGTTTGGTTTCATGGCATATCAGCCATTGTAGATTATTTAATACCAAATCCTGTTAATACATATATATCAAATATAAATGATTTGTTAACACATTTTGTTGATAACATTTTAAAACGAGCCTGAGCTTATTTTTTTTGCACACATTTAAATGGTTTCAAGTATTTCTATTTAGCACGAAAAGTTCTATTTACTATTAATCATCTGTTTGCAAACAATTAAATGGTTTCAAGTATTGCTAGGCAACAATAACAATTTAACATCAGTTATTTGTTTGCACACATTTAGATGGATATACATATGAGTTATAAGCAAATAGTTAGTAGGTAATTTCATTTTTAAATGAATTAGGAGTAATTTGTTTCCTCACTAATATTGCTACTATTTCTTCACAGTTAAATGATTTCAATTATTGCTATCCAACACTAATAATTTTATTCAATACAAATCATTTGTTTTCAAACAGTGAAGTGGTTACAAGTGTTCGCCAATGACCCGGGAGACCGGGGTTCAATCCTAGGTTGGGTCATACCAATAACTTTAAAAATGGTACTTGATACCTCTTTGCTTAATACTCAGCATTATAAGGTACGTATCAAGGGTAAAGAGGAGCATTCTAGTGGAAGGTGTTGCACCCCCCTATACTTCGGTGTAGTAGCTATTGAAAAAGGAGCTTTCGTGTCACCCTCGACTAAAGGTCATCAACTTTACTTTACAGGACATTAGCATGATGGTTAGAGTGTTCGCCAATTGCCCAGAAGATCTGGGTTCAGTTCCGTGTCTAGTCATACCAAAGACTCAAAAATGGTACTGATGCCTCCTTGCTTAACACTCAGCATTATAAGATAGGGATCTAGGGTAAAGTGGAGCAATCCAGGGAAAGGAGTAGCGCCCTTTTTATAGTAGCTATCGAAAATGGAGCCTTCGAGTCACCCTCGACTAAGGTCGCCAACTTTACTGAACACTATTAATTCATTTGCACATTGTCAAACGGTTTCAAGTATTGCTATATATCACTAATAATTCAATTAAACATCAGTCATTTGTTTACTCAGTTAAATGATCAAACAGTTCTTACAATTCAATTTAGCATGAATCATTTGATTGCACATGGTTTGAAAGTCAAACAGTTCTATTAGACCCATAGATAGAACCCAGTCCTGTGCTACCACTCCAAGTCAGAGTGGATCTGGGAGCAATGGCAATGAAAGGGCACTCCGCATTCTCCAAAGCTCCAAGACTTGAGCCTCACCATCAGATAATTTACCCCTTGGAGATGGGGCTTATCCTTCAGCAGAGATGCAGTCAGTGTTTTCTACAGCTCCATCCGACTAGGTTATGCTCTGGATTCGAAATATATATTGTGATATTTATTATTAATTAAATTCCAAATGGTCTTTGAAGAGTTGCGATTATTTTGATTGCAGGTTTGTTTATCCCCCACCCTCAAAGCAGGTTTTACACAAAGTCATGTTTAATATGGGGACGTATCGGTGGCTATTACTCTTCTTTGGGATGTGCCTCAATCATCAGAGACAGACATTGATCCAAATTCTTTGTGCAGTGAGATAAGTAGTGCTTGGAGGTATGGTTCACTGGAGGTGAACTAGATAAGAAATACCCGGACGCAAATGATCGAAGGATACATGTGTGTCTGCTATATATATATATATATATATATATATATATATATATATATATCTGCTTACACATTAAAAGATCAAGCCAATATATACCAACATTTGAGGACAGGAGATTTAGAAGCGCTGTTTTATAGTCGATCATTTAAAATCCGAAGATAATCTGATACTCGTCTTCATTATTAGTTAATTTTGAGTCCGAACGAAATTTAGCAATCAAAACACTGAATTACCTCCCTTATATAAATGTAATTTTTTAAAACTTGGCTGATATGTTGATTGAGTAAACCTATGATAAATATATACAAACCTAAAGAATAAAATTTCAGGAAACGTAGAAAAAGCAAAGCAAAACAAAACAAAACAAAACAAAACAAAAACAAATAAATAACCAAAACAAAACAAAACACCTAAAAACAAACAAACAAACAAACAAACAAAAAAAAAACAACAACAAAAAACAAAACAAAACAAACAAACAAAAAAAAACCTTCGAAACCAAAATGATATTTACTAGGAATATGAAATAATGCATATGGAGGAAAAATGTTTTCAGAGATCTAAAGACGAGATGTGTATCAAAAATGAAATTTGCGATACATTTTAAATAAAAGTGTGCTCAATATTGGTGATAGAGCATCTGCGTTAGGATAGCGTAGTCGCATAGTTTTTGTTTTGATGATCCAATTGGGGAGAAACTGATTATCATCCAAAGCTATTGACTCTGTGTCTACGCCATCCTAACTTTCGAGAGTCATTCAAAAACTTCTCTCAGAAAGACGAGCTATATTTGAACATTTTTGTTACGGCAAAACACTACCACTTCTTATCTAACCAGAGAAACTAATTCAGATTTCTATTTTAATTTCTGTGCAGGTAAGGCCCATACAAAGGTGTGAGATGTGTGACAAATCTAAAATCTTGGTGAGGCTTTGCAGTTTTTGAATGATCATTATATATATATATATATATAATGCAATTAGAAGGAAATTCAAACCTCTTTAAATTGTCATTATAAATGTATTTCGGCGAAAAATTCGTCTCATAAGATGACTCCACACGTTTATTACTGATATATATATATATATATATATATATATATATATATATATATATATATATATATATATATATATATATATATAGCGACTATTGCAAGCCTCTTCGTTTGAATTGAGGTCTCGGCTACCGTTGAACGGATGTATGTAAACAATAGTAATTGTAATTCATAACCGTTTAAAATTTACTTCGTAGCTAATATCTCCTCGTGGCTGAATGGTTAGAAGCTTGGGTTGACGTTTGAGCCAACCGGGTTTCGATCCCAGCTACGGGAAGATACTGTCTAGCCAGTAGAACGAAACAGATCTGTCTGTGGATGACTATATATATATATATATATATATATATATATATATATATATGAAGAAACCAGATAAACAGAATAATTCAAATAGGTGAATTTATTGTATGTAAAGTCAACGTTAAACGTTTCGGTTTCAATAACCTTCATCAAGACTTTGATATCAGGAGAATTGTTCATACAGCGATGGATACTTGTCGAGATAACAGGAGCAAATAAAATGTATGCAACGAAAAGATACAAACGTGCACATAGCGTTCTTAATTTAAAAGAATTAAGTACGTGTTTGGCACGTGGAAGGATATTTGAAAATGTTGGATTTTTTTAAGAGACAAGAAACATCCCGTTTTTCTGTTTTCTTGATACTGTCGGATTTAGATCCATATTTACTTTCACACACACACACACACACACACACATATATAAATATATATATATATATAGTTGTGTTAATACTTTGACCCTTTTAATTTATGAATATAGCAAACTGTATTATTGACTAGTATCTATCTATCTATCTATCTATGTGTATATACTTATATATGTATGAGTGTGATTGAGTATTCGTCAATGGCCCGGAAGACCGGGATTTAATCCCAGGTCGAGTCATATCAAAGACTCAAAAATCGTACTTGATACCTCCTTAACACTCAGCATTATAAAGTTCAAAGAGTAAGTGGAGCAATCCAGGGAAAAGAGAACCGCCCTCCCCTACACCTTGGTGTACTAGTCGCCCTCGACTACGATCAGCCAACTTATATATATATATATATATATATATATATATATATATATATATATATATATATATATATAAGAGGTGATTTAGTGTTTGAAATACAACATTTATTTTAGATGCAAAACCAATGATAACTTCAATGAAAAAGTACCTGACAACCTAACATTTAAAAAGGTAAAGTAAACTGAACATCTTAAAATTGCTTGTATTTTGTTAGTGATAAACTTTTTATCCTCCACATCAACCACATTGATTGTATCTTTTATTCCAACAATGATTATGTAACATTGTTCACAAAATTGTAAAAGTAGCAGCGTCACACTTAAAACACACACAGTGTGTGTTAGAATGTGACTGCCTGTTTGATAGTTCTTAACTCACACAGCAATTTCACAGATAACTATTGAGCCAGTATTGAGTTGCCAAAATTTTCTTCTCTTTGTAATGGAATCTACTTTGAAATTACTGATGGAAGCAGACAGACACAAAAATAGGCAGGTGGCGACCCCCTGAGTCATTTCCGAGGTTAGTGATTAGGAACAATATCGATTTCAGTAAGTAATCACAAATCAGTGGAAAGCTAATCGAAGTGCTTTCAGACAGGTTGGGTGGCCAGGGGTCAGAGGTCCAGAACCAATTTTAGAATAAATAGCGTGGACTGAAAGAAAAAGAGTAGGTATTGATTACCAAGAATATTTAAGTACTTCGTTTAAAAGAATGTTTCTCTTAGCGTTTCCTTTTGTACCATTGCACCTCTGTCTGCCATGAATGATTCTGATTTCTAAAGCACGGAAATTCTTCGACCCATCGGTGAAGGCCTAGGATATGCCAACTGCATTCCCTGCAGAAGGGTAAGATTTTCCACCCAAAAGTGCCGTCCAATAAACTGTATTGTTTAAATATTGCAAGTATTTTTTTATTTCTTATTTATTTATATATACTAAGCCGCTCTGAGTTAAGAGAGAGAGAGAGAGAGAGAGAGAGAGAGAGAGACAGAGAGACAGACAGACAGACAGACAGAGATAGTGAGAGACAAAGAGAAAATATTCCATTCGTTCTGGTTGGTTGGTGTTTTATGGCATATCAAACCTGGTGGGTTATTAAACACTTAATCTCGTTTTTATAAATATAATTTGTGAACGAATAGTTTTTAGGTAACTTTATTTTTAAAAGTGGTATTAGAGCTCATTTGTTTACTCAGTTAAAAGGTTTCAAGTATTCCAATCCAACGCTAACAGTTCTATTTAATATTAATCATTTTTTGCACATAGTTAAATGGTTTCAAGTATTCCTATCCAACAATAATAATTCTATTTAATATTAATCATTTTTTGCACACAATTAAATGGTTTCAAGTATTCCTATCTAACAATAATAATTCTATCTAATGTTAATCATTTGTTTGCACACAGTTAAATGGTTTCAAGTATTATTATTCAATATTGGTAATTCTATTTATCAAGTATTCCTATGTAACATAAATGATTTGCACATAACTTTATGGCTCCAAATAACTAATAATAATCCTTAGTAAATGATTGAACAGTTCTATTTGACCCATCGATAGAACACCAACTGGTATTACCAACCTAGGTCAGAGTGGACCTGGAGTAATGGCAATGTAGGGCTATTCCACTTTCCCCAAAACACCAAGACTGGAGCCTCACCATCAGATGTAGTTTTCATACCCAGGACATATCACAGCAAGAGAATCAGCTTTTTAATGGGGGCTCGAATATAGCGACTAGATATTGGAAACTATCTCATTATAGATATAACTATAATGAGATAGTTTACAATATCTAGTTGATATCTAGTTTACAATAATAGTTGATATGCCATAAAACCAAACCAAACCAAACCGAGCCAATAATGAATAAAATTTTCACTACTGCATGTACACATGCATTAGATCCCTAGATGGCACCCTAACAAGTTTGCCCAGTCGGCCGGGACTGTAGATTTCACCGACGGCTTCTCTGCAGAGGGTTAAGATCCCACTAAACAATCTGATGGTTAGGTTCCAGTAATGCTGGAACTTTGGGGAATGCAGAGTACCCCTTCATTGACATTGCTCCCAAGTCCACTCTGGTCCGAAGTGGTAGCATCTGATAGTGTCCTATCTATAGGTCAAATAGAACTAAACTGCGAACTTATCCTAAACTGAATTGCTTGAAATAGAACTGTTTTTGACATTAAAACTGTTTGAAATAGAACTGTTTGATTAAACTGAATAGGTTGAAATAGAACTGTTTTTGACAACTAAACTGTATACTTATACTAAACTGAATTGTTTGAAAGAGAACTGTTTATATGTATAAAATGGATTTGGCATTACATAGCATATAATAGTTGATATGCCATAAAACCAAACCAAACCAAACCGAGCCAAACCCTAACAAGTACTACCAATCTGGGTCAGAATGGAATGGGATGTAATACCGATGAAGGGGTACGCCATATACCACAAAGCTTCAGGACTGGAGCCTCACTATCATATGTTGTTTAGTGTCATATTTAGGATACTCATTGGGAATTTTTGGCACTTTCCAGAAATGCCGTCGGTGTATTCCACAGCCCCAGGGCGAGAACATATAAGAGATATATTATTCATCTAAGATTATATAATGAATTCTTATATTTTAGTTATATTATGAATATATTTTGTACTCAATGTCATTAATATAATCCAAGATATAGGAAATATATGCAATCATTATGTAATACCCGGCATATGTGGTTGTAGACTGGACGTTGGTTGGCGGGAAACACAGGTATGATTTAGATGATAATTTAATATACATTCCCTGCCTAATTCCTGTTAGCGTACAGTCCTTCACGATACCACCTCTCACTATATGAATAAAAGCCGATCATCAGTGATCTCTTATTTTGAATGCCCTGTCGGCGGAATATGTTGACTACATTCTCTGTAGATGGGAGGGGGTCCTCTGATGGTGAGGCTCCAATCCTGGAGATCTGAAGAGTTTGTAGAACTCTTTCATTGCATTTATTTCCATGTCCACTCTGACCCGGATTGGAAGTATATATTAGGGTCCCACCTATAAGTCAAATAGATCTATTTGGGAATTATTCGATAAAGAATATTGCTTTAAATTTATGAAATTCATACCTGAAAGAATTTAGGCTGTCATAAAACCTTGAGGAGAGGAAACTGTTGGGTATCACCCACCTTTTCCCACACAATGACTTAGTCCATCTGTCATATATAGCAGTTGCTACTAATACCTGGGCAGACTTGAAAGTCAAGAGCAGCTTCTTATAGGAATAGTATTAGAGCGTTGGAGACTGGAGATCGCACTAGATCACCTTACTTGCTACCGTAATAACGGAAGCCAATACTATCGTTGGACTATATCTTTATTCTGTATTCACTAATCCTATGTTCCTGTCTACTAATAGTCTCTCTATTGTATATACTTTTTCCTGAGAATATATCTCTATTTCCTCTCATATCGTGGTTTGTCCTTTATTTAATATTACAAGCGTTCACTAATCCTATGTTCTTGTCTACTAATAGTCTCTCAATTTTATATACTTTTCCCTGAGAATATATCTCTATTTCCTCTCATATCGTGGTTTGTCCTTTATTTAATATTACAAGCATTCACTAATCCTATGTTCTTGTCTACTAATAGTCTCTCTATTGTATATACTTTTCCCTGAGAATATATCTCTATTTCCTCTCATATCGTGGTTTGTCCTTTATTTAATATTACAAGCGTTCACTAACCAGAACGCAACAAAAACTAAGTATTAATTCTAATCTTTTTTGTCAATAGATTGCCTAATCTTAAAAAATTAGATATCGGATTATTCCGTAATATTCTCCTCTGCAAGGATTGGGAAAAATTACACCATTAATCTTAATAATTCAATTACACCATTAATCTTAATAATTCAATTTAATTTATTTTATTCATGGTATATTTTATGAATTCAGAATGTTCATCTATTAAAGAAAGATGTTTTGAGTCTTATCTGTTATCAGTTTATCTACTAATAAATAAATCCCCTAAGTAAACACCCTCTAATGTGTGTTGATTTCATAATTTTTGCCTGAGCTAGTATAACCCCAATTTCCCTGGAAAGACATAAAAGAATTATTAGCATGGTACTCAGGCAATCTAAGAAAACATGGGAGGATTTGAATTTGATTTGAGAGAATCGAAGAAAATAATTTCCCCAGAATCGATTTTGTATATGTTATTTATTGATTGTTTATTGGTTTGATTGAAGATCAAGTTCATTAGTGATGCTAAGTAGGAAGAGATTTTGAGCATTTGATCTCTGTTTCTGGTGACTGAACAACGGACATCAAACGCCGTCTTTCGGAAACTGATCGGAAATCGCAGCGCTGAGATCAAATTACGACCGATTGGCTGAAAATGATTCAGGTTGAAGTTCTTGAACCAAGAAAAAATGGTTTAGAAAGAAATTAGAAAAAACAAAAAAAGAAGGAAAATGACTATAAATAAATTGTTGGAAAGAAGACGAAGTAGTGGGCATACAAGAGAGAGAGAGAGAGAGAGAGAGAGAGAGAGAGAAAGAGAGAGTAGGGGGTTGTTGAAATCACTAGGAGAGAAGAGAATACTGGAAAAGAGAAAGAAAGAGAAAGCACAAGAAAAAAAGAAAATGAGGCTGGCGAAAGAAAAAGAGGGAAAGAAACAAGAAGAGAGAGAAATTTAAGAATATAAAGCTAGAGAAGAGAGATGCAGCTAGAGAGAGAGAGAGAGAGAGAGAGAGAGAGAGAGAGAGAGCATAAAGGAATAGGAGAGAAACTGAGTAGATTTGAAAATAGGTGTATATATATATATATATATAGAGAGAGAGAGACAGACAGACAGACAGAGAGTAATATGCAGCATTTAATTGTTGCTTTTTAAACATGGAGCTTTATGAATCAGGAAGTTATATTTCTGGAATGCTAAAGAACACGAACAGAAAATATGTTGGGATTTCCTGAAATAATTCTCGAAATTCTAGAATTTGAATTTCTTACAATAAAATTTTGTTTCTCGAAATATCAACTCATCTTGAAAGATCCGTTTTTTTTTTCTCCCAAGCAATTTAGTCCCTCGAATGAAGGAAAAAAACCCATTGGCTAGTTTTCTCTTTCTGTGTATGTACATGCATGTGTACATGTGAGTGTGCGTGTTTGTTTGTGTGTCTGTTTTATAGTATAGAATAATAATAATAATAATAATAATAATAATAATAATTAACTCTATTGAGAGTTTTTCAAACCAGCGTTAGCCGATGGTTTCTCACTGGAGGTGAAGTGACAGCAAGTCTCCTCGAGTCTTCAGGAATCATCTCAGTATACTGACTGATCTTAATAAAGCTGTAGTTTGGATGGTCTCTACTCGTCATCTTATTTCCAGGTTCTCCAGTCCCCGTACCAATCCTTTTGTGACTTTACCGAGCACGCCAAAAACAATTGGTATCACCGTCACTTTCATGTCCCACAGTTTTTCATTTTCCTGGCAAGGTCCATTTACTTATCCCTCTTCTCACTTTCGTTCGATTTTACTCTCGGTGATAGCAAAGCCCACAACTAGGTATTTTTTTTTTTTTGCTGTTGACTATCACTAGGTCTGTTCGTCTGGCTGATATTAGATGATCCGCTTGTATCTAAAAATCCCTGAGATATTTGTGCGTATCATTCTCTTGAACAGATTCTGGGTTGTGCATATACCATTTGTTCGTATAGTCAGACTTCAATTTCTTGCACAATTCCCAGTGGATCACCTTCCCCACCTAGTTTTATACTCTTTCTGAGCTAATTTGCTGCACTCGCTTATTATGTGATTGATCGTTTCGTCCCTATCATCACATAACATACATTAGCTAATTTGTTGCGTCTCATCTATTCTTTCTCTGATATAATTGGTCCTTATGGCGTTGTTTTGTGCTCCTATCAGAAGATATTCAGTTTCTCTCTTAAGTTTTCCCTTTCTTAGCCACATCCAATTTTTCTCGCGTGAGATATCATTCGCTTGTCGGTTGAAACGTCCATACAGTTGCTTTTCTTCCCATTTCGGTTTTCTAGTTACTTTTGTTCTGTTGATCCTCGTGTTATCTATATTGTTTCTAGTGGCTGTAATCGGTCTTTCTCTGCGCTTTTCTTTGTAGTCTTCGAGTCATTGTGTTGATGCATCAACGCTATCCTCAATGCTAGCAAGTTCTCTTCTTCCTGTTTTTCTGGACATATATAGTCATTCAACATCATCTCTTGAGTGCAAAGCTTCATGTATCGTCATTAGTTTTCTTATTCTTTGGTCCATTTGTTCTTCCCTTGTCCACTTCAAGAATGGTCCCGAATATCTTACGAGGTGGACAACCCAGGTATTTATCCCTTTGATAAGGTTTCTGCTATATAGTTTTGTTTTGGGTAGTTTTCTGATTCTTCTGAGATACTCTTTTTTAATTTTTTCTTTCATCTCCACTTGTTTGATGTCGTCCTCTTCAAATATTCCCAAGTACTTGTAAGTTTTTTCTCAGAGTATTCTGATTTTTCCTTGTTTGGTAGTTCCATTCCTTTCGTCATGTGTTTTTTTCCCGTTTTTCATTATTGGTATGGCACATTTTTCTCTGCTAAATTCCATCCTTATATACTGACAGTATATCTTCGCTGCCTGCGTTAGGGTTTCCAATTCTTTTTCGTTTTTGATAAATAGTTTGATGTCGCCCATATACATTAGGTGATTGATTTTTTCTTGCGATTTAAGTTTTTATTCCCCTGTGCATTTCCTGAGTATGTGGTTGGGTGGAATCATGGCTATCACAAATAGTAATGGTAATAGCGCATCTCCATGGAATATACCTCTCTGGATCTTTACCTCAGCTAAGCTTTTTCCTCCTGCTGTCAATTCCACTCTCCAGATTTCCGTAGTTTTCTCGATAAACTATATGACTTCATCGGATATCTTGTACATTTTGAGACAGTGTATTATCCAGCTTTAGGAGACCATGTCGTAAGCCTTTTTGTCGTCAATCCACGCCATAGCTAAAATTTTCTGTCTCTTTTTACTCTCATTATTATTACTGTTATTATCATCATTATTATTATTACTCCGTGGAGTAATGGTTATCGTCGTAGGAAATGAACACGGCGACTCGAGTTCAAATCCTGGACGAGAATGATTGCATTTCACATAGCACTAATACCCTTGGGAAAGGTATGAATCCAATTATTCTCCCTCCAGCTATTGGTAAATAGTAGGACAGACTGGGTTCTTCAGCCTTGTTGAGGCAACTAGTCTAGGAGAAGGAAAACTCTGAATTTAAACCTGTTAAACCCCGCTTAAAAATTGACCTTGTGTCATATCCTACCCGAGCGGAGGGGTTAGTAAATAGGATTATTACTCCTTGAGAGTTTTTCACATCAGCGTTATTTTGTTGCTTCTAATCTATTCTCGCTTTGATATGGTTGGTCCTTATGTTGTATACTGCACCGCAGGACAAACAACGAAGGACTCGTAGATATATAAACATATAATTTATATTTTTATTCTTCAACGGCGACGTGTGTGAAGTAGGAATACAGTCAGAGAGAGTTCGTACATATCTTTCTTCTGTGGCGGGGAACCTTTGTGTGTATTAGAGCGACGGCCGGAGAACACACAGGACATGTTTGCTTTAGTGACCAGCAGGTCTCTCCCTTCGCTTGAGGGACCAGCGGATCTCTACCTTCAGTCCAATTTTACAGACCTTTTCAAGTTCCATGCGGAAGTATGAACATTTTCGCCTCACTTATTTTTCTGTTTGTGGCTGGTTATCGGAACTTACATACTTCCGTTTTTTCTGGTAATTTGTTGGTCTTATCTGCGAACGGAAATATCTGTCACTCTATCCATAGGCAATATTCTCTTTCCGGTGAAACCACTTTGTTGATTTTATCTTGCGACCGCATTGAATCTGCTAAGTTCATCGTCGCCAGCTAAGATAGTATATTACACTTATGGCGTTATTTTGTGCAACTATTAGAAGAGATTCAGTTTCTCTCTTAAGGTTTCTTTTTCTTGTCCACGTCCAAACTTTCTCGTATGAGATATCACTCATTTGTTGCTTAAAACGTCCATTG
This sequence comes from Sepioteuthis lessoniana, assembly GCA_963585895.1. Classification (NCBI taxonomy): domain Eukaryota; kingdom Metazoa; phylum Mollusca; class Cephalopoda; order Myopsida; family Loliginidae; genus Sepioteuthis; species Sepioteuthis lessoniana. The sequence continues at coordinate 22,454,590 of OY757920.1, forward strand.
TGTTGTTTTTTCCCCACTTACATTTTCTGGTTATTGTCGTTCTGTTGGTCCTCGTGTGGTCAGTATTGCTTCTGGTGGCTGTTGTCAGTCTTCCTCTGTGCTTTTATATGTAGTCTTCGAGTCATTAAGTTGATGTATCAACGCTATCTTCAATGCTGGTAAGTCCTCTTCCTCTTTCTTTTCTGGACACATATAGTCTGTCAAAGTCATCTTTGGGATGCAAGGCCTTATGCATAGTCATTAGTTTTTTGTTCTCTGGTCAATTTGTTAAAGTTCTCTAGTCCACTTCAAGAATGGTCCCGAGTATCTTACGAGGGAGACAGCCCTTTGACAAGGTTCCTGGCATAGAGTTTTCTTTCAAGTAATTTTCTGGTTCTTCTGATGTACTTTTCTTTTTTAATTTTTTTATTTCATTTCCTCTTGTTTGATGGTGCCAGCTTCTAATATCCCCAAGTATTTTTAGGAGTCATTTTCTCCGAGCATTCTGATTACTACTTGATTTGGTAGTTCGACTCCTTCCGTCACGTGTCGTTTGCCACTTTTCATTACTGGCATGGCACTTTTTTCTATGCCAAATTCTATTCCTATATCTTGACTGTATATTCTCACAGTTTGTATTAAAGTTTCCAATTCTTTTTCGTTTTGGGCAAAAAATTTGATGTCGTCCTTGCACATCATGTGTCTGATCTTTTCTTACGATTTACTGAATTTGTATCTGGTTGTACATTTTCTAAGGATGTGGTTGAGCGACATCATGGCTATCACAAATAGTAATGGTGATGGTGCATCTCCCTAGAATATGCCTCTTTGGGTGTTTACCTCTGCTAAGGTTTTTCCTCGTGTCAATTCCACTCTTTAGGTTTCCATGGTCTTCTCGATAAACTGTGCGACTTGGTCGGGTATTTTATACATTTTCAGACAATGTATTATCCAGCTTTGGGGGACCGTATCGTAAGCGTTTTTGCTGTCAATGCACGCCATAGCTAGATTTTTCTGTCTCGTTTTACTCTCATTGAGGCTGTGTTGATCTATATATAGTAGTTCTTCAGTGCTTTCGGTTCTCTTGCGGCATACTTTCTTTTCCGCTGCGTATCAATGAGTAGTAGATCTCCCTAATTTGTGCCGTTAGTATTTTCCACATCATCGGTAGGCACGTTATGGGTCTATAGTTGTTTAGGGCGGTTTCTTTGAGGGGGTCCTTTTGGATTAGACTGGTCTTCCATTCGGTCATCTATTCAGGTATCTCAGTTTTCTGTATGCATTTATTCATTTCAGTAGAAAGTCTTTCGCGTATGGAGGTGAATTTTTTAAACCAAAATTCGTGTATACCATTTAAGCCTGGGGTCTTCTGTGATTCTAGTCTGAGTTCCCACCTGGGTTTTTGACTTTCTGCCTGTGGTCTTCAATCATTTAACTCCGTGATGTCGTTTGTCGGGATATTTGTCAATAAGTCGTTCACTTTCTCGGTTTCGGATTTGACTGTCCTCCAGTCTTGGTTCCTAAGAGAAGGCACTGTGGTTTTCTTTTCAGACATGATTCTTTTAATGGTATCAACATTAGTTTTTTCCACTTGAATTAGTGTTTGCGTTTATGTATTTGCAGTGTATGGGTCATTGTCATGTAGTGTTTGGTTTGGAGTTTCTGGCTTTCCGATAGTTAGTGTCTCAATTACAGTATTAGGGGTTTGTTGATATGTTTGTCGATATATTTGTTAGTGGATTTCCAGTATGTCAAGGTCAGAAAACCAACCATTCTTTGTTATTGTTCAAACCTGGTCAGCGAGCCTTTGGTTTGTTACCTTAAATCTACCGAGTTCTGTTCAGATTTCTTTCATTCTTTTTCCAAAATCCTCTTTTTGCAGGGTTGCTCCTAAAATAACAGTATAATGCTAGTTTGTTATCTTCCCTAGTCCATTTTCTACGCTATGGTCTCTGGTGTGAGTGGTCGATTTGATCATCATTTGTGTATCTGAAAGAAGAATCATTTGTGTACCTGGAAGAAGAATTTCCAACATTTAATCAAAGTTTGGTCTTCTGGCCGGGATTAGGTGATCCGTTTTCATCTCAACGCCCCAGAGAATTTCTGTGTCTCATTTTAAATTATATTTGTAGTGAATAGAAAAAGGAAAATGAATAGAAAAAAATTATATAAAATGAAATAGAAATAAATTTAAGAAATGCAGAAACTTCCAGAAGCCCCTGGCAGGGGGTAGAAGCGACGCATGCGCGAAAAAAGGACTCGTCCCTGCAAAAGAAAGAAACCCGTTTTCAGCAATGACCGTTGGATTGGAAGGATCTATTCTCAGTTGCTGCTGGTAAGCGAACCAGGTGTCCACTTAGCGGTACGCTTGTTAACCCTAGCACCAGTAGCAGTCGTATCTGTTAAAAGTAGCTGATATTAAAATCACCAAATGGACTTATCAAGACACGACTCAAAACACCGAATTTGGATATATCAACCCCGAAAACTACTAGTGAATTTCAACGCCTGATTTTGGAGAAATGACGATTCTCAAATAGTTCAGGAAGATATTTCCTCGCTACAGAGTAGCTATGCGAAAATCTCAAATGAAATAAAGTTGAAATTAAGAGTATATCTTTCTCTCTCCGCCTTCCTTCTTTATTCTTCCTTTGCAGCTTTGATTGTCAAGAAGACGTCTAGAAAATTAAGATGGGGTAAGAACCAAACAAAATGGTATCAGATAATAATAACCAACCACGAGATACCAAAAAATGTTATCATACCCCACATATACAACCAAGATGATTTGAGTTCTACTCCCAAAAATAAAGGGTTGTTTCTCATGTCAATAAACGTTAAGTTAGCCCAAACGAAACGTTACTTGCAAACAATATAACGAAGTAAAATTAATCGTCAATTTAACTACGGTATACCTGATAGTGTTGTAATATATTAACGTGACCTGCGGGTGTGAATACGGCGGATGTTGTTGACAGATAGATTGATAAGATCGGTGTGATCACCGAAATGTCATCATGTCCACAGGTGCTGTGTATTAGAGGATGTTGACAGGATCATATCTGCTCAAGGATAATATCAACAAGGTGATTGCCGAAATGTCACCATGCCCAGAGTTGTCATGTTGAAAACAGGTGCATCCGGTCGAAGATATCGGAAAATCACCGAACAGTGGGCGTCGTTGAATTCGGTGATAGTGGCAGATGCGTACGCCCACAGAACTGGGCTTGGGCAAGAAGCCAATGGGAAGCAGACAACATAACCAATGAAAAGCAAAGAAGTGAGATGTGGGCATAACCATGGTTAACGAAAAAGAGAAATTGCTGCAGGTCACGTGAGAGTTGTAGACTATGTAAGTTCCCGAATTTCGGCTAAAGCCAGTTATTCACTGGCTCGTCCGTCTCTCGACAGCCCCTCCGTGTGCGCGAATTCTCTGCGATTGCTCTCTGCTCCACACAGGTATCATCACCGAAAATAAAAATATAATCTTATATTTTTATATACATACGTATTCCTCGTTGTTAATCACGACCCAGTGTACTATACAACAGTGTTGCATATTGACCTTCGATAGAGCCGTAATTCAAGCATTTCTGGGATGTTCTATTTGTGTAAGCAAGAATATAGCGATGCCTGGGTGTAAGCAGCTCATCTGGGTTGACAACCGGAATGTGTGGGCATAGGGAAATTATGACACCCACGTCAGACCGTCAGTCTCGGCCTGCCAGTTGGAGCCACACTCAAGTCAGGGCGAAGGTCGCAGTGAGCGTCACTCATGGCAGGGGGTAGGTGCAGGGGCTCCAGTGCACCCTGGCCAAGAAGTTGAGGAACTGCTAAGAGAGGCCATGAATATACTACAAGGTGGCTTAGAGGATATGGGTCACTATAGAAGTCTTCTGCCAGTCTGTGCCCGCTTCCTCCGTCTCCCAGTCTCTTTCTCACACTTACGCTAGTTTCAACCCTTACGAGAGAAATAAAGTTAAATATAGTTATATAGTCAACATCATAAAATTACTAAGAAGTTCCATGATTGTGTGAAGATTTTATTTACGTGGATTTGTTATTCCCAATCCAATGGAAACCAGATGAAGTTAATAACGTGAAAAATGTTCGTGCAGTTTTGAGCGAAAATTTGTTTTTAATGTTAGGGAGTGACGTGTAAGGAGTTTATCCAGCAAACATTTTTAGTTGAAAATTTATGTCTTTTGCATGAATTATCTTTTCCTATGTGATTTTAACTGCTTTTACTTTTATCTTAGAAATTTTTCATTTTCAAGTAAAATCAACAGAAAAGGTGAAGGAGTGAGGTGATTATAAATTGAGGTTCGATTTACGATTCACATATAATGCAAAACTGGTCTCTGACTTTGTGTCCGTTTTTGCAAAAAGAGATTTTAAATTTACAAATGCTGCTAAACAGGATTGACTGTGTGTTCGTCTTTATATAAAGTACGGATGCCTAAAAAGAAAAAAAAATCAATCTTTTGATTGATATTAAGTTTATTTTATTGGTTAAATTGATTCTTATTTAAATTTTCTTTTGTTGTTTTTTAAAATTAGGGGTTCGAAAGACCATTAAATTGAGCAGCAAGTCGCAGAGAAAAAGGAAATACAAATCATCTTTGTTTCGTTGCTTTTAATCACTACTTCACGGGGACTCACCACGAAAATTAATGAGTAAGGAGTCATTTGTACAAAAAGCAAATAGAATTCATCTTTTAAAAACTATTTTATACCCGGACAACTTTGGGTCTTTCTGCTTGTATATATTGTATATATATATCCCCATCATCATCATGTCGTGCCGCTAGCACGGATATCCCTGACCCTCTCTCTCCACTTCTCCCAATCGTTCATCGCCTCTGGCAGGTCTTCAGGGCTACATCCCGTATCCTCACATAGCTGCTGTATGTATGTTCGAGCTGGTCGTCCTGCTTTTGTTCGGCCATATGTGGGGGTCCACAGGAGTACATCACTTATGAGCTCGTCCCTGCTTCTCCAGCAGTGTCCTGCATGTCTGGTTCGTCTAACTTGGATAGTTTTCGTGATGGGAGGTAGGTGGCCGTATAGTTGGTGCTTTGTGGGGTGTTGCCGCCAGGACTTATTCAATATTGCTCGCAACATTCTTGTGTAATTGCCGTCTAGCTTCTTCTCTAGCCGTTTTGTTAGCGTCCAAGTAGTGCATCCATACTGCAGTATCGATACGACCGCTACCTGGAAGAACCCTTTACATATTTACTTGCATATAAGAGTAAACAAATAAGGGTCCAGTTTAACAGAGGACTTACATTGTAAATTGAATTCTCAGTATTATAAAGATGGGTATAAAATCATGGTTTAGTTTAACATGTTAAGTAGAGTGTCCATGGAGACCTCACCTAAGAGCTTTTCCCCTTGTTTCAAATTAATTTTAAAACTTGATTCTTCTCGAAAATGAAAATGACGCATAAAGAAATGGTCATACAGAGAAAATTGAGCTTTAATACAAAATAAGCGTCTTGGCAGCTTTTTTAATTGGGATTTTTGGGGCTTTTTTTTATTAAACAAGAACTAGAAGTATCTTAAAGGTATCTGAAGGTGAGTAAGGCCAGGAACATTTCAGCTTAAAATCGATGAAAAAGTCGTCCAGAAAACAAATAAAACTGTCATAAGAAGAAGTCCCTTCCCCACCCTCACCACTCACATAGACACTGGGACTTTTCGAAAGAAAATTAATGATTTTCCTTCTTTGTTTAATAACCTATCAAACTTTGAGGATTATTTACTGCCAAATCAGCCCTTGTAGAAGAATAGTAGTTGTACTATTTACTCACAACTTTATAAGTTGGTTCAAACGTTTTCCTAGGGTATTAGTTCGAAAGTGAACGCAATGACGACACTGGGGTTCGAACTCGGTTACTACAATATCACATTTGACCACTGCGCTATAGAAGTCTCTCATCAAAATTCACCTCATTTATTAGTTCAGTTTCTTGTTTAATGGTACACCAACCTTCTTGGATTATTCAGTGCCAATTCCATTCTTTTAGAGGGATAGTAGTCTTATTTGTTGAATGAACATAGTATGTGTGTATGTGCGTATAAATTGCATAATATCATTTGTACATATTCGAGAGATTTAATGATATGAGTTGTTGGCCATAGGTCTAATGAGTAGAGTGTTCGCCAATAGTCCGGGAGACCAGGGTTCAATCTCAGGTCGAGTTATAACAAAGACTCAAAAAATGGTACTTGATGTTACCTTGCTTAGCACTCAGCCTTATAAGGTGAGGATCAAGGGTAAAGTGGAGCAATCCTGGGAATGGAGTAGCGCCCTCCCCTACACCTCGGTGTAGTAGCTATTGAAAACGGAACCTTCAGGTCACCCTCGACTAAAGTCGTCAACTTTACTTTTTACTCTCTCTCTCTCTATATATATATATGAGAAAGGAAAAAAAAAAAAAAAAAAGAAAAACGACCAAATCGACGAAAATAAAAAGCGCGTGACACCACGGCCTAACATGCGCAAGTGAAATGCGCACGTTATATGAATGATCATGAATAACGATGTTTACAAACATATCTGAAAGTAAACGAATTTAACATCATTTCGAATTTAAACTATAAAGAGGAACTTTCACTCAGTTTGTCTTCATACTTTGTCTGGTGGCAAAAGTTGCTGGTGCCTCCGGAGGTGGCAGTACCATCTTAGCTACCGAAACTATGGCATCATCCCTAGTTGGTGGCTGATGAGTACAAGGCATCGCACGAGTTTTCACACGTTCTATGATAAAATGAAATTAAAAAAAACATATAAAACTTTGAATATATATATATGTATGTGTGTATTTATCAACTCCTCTTCATGGGCACGATGAGACACAAGGTCAATTTTTAAGCAGAGCTTAATCAATTCCACTTCCACATGATCAAAAATCTTTAATGAAACCTGATACATTTGACTCCATCACCGTACGCTCAAACAGTCACAGCCAAAACCCCAAACTCCCACCACCATCTCTTAAAACTCTGACGCAGAACTCAGCCGCCGACCGCTGTATCTCGTCGACTCTGGCGGTTTTTGCCGAAATAAAACCACACGGTTCCCTTTGTTGGGCTGAAAGAACCACCACTTCGCCACATTGTGAATTTTCTGATCCGAACAGCGGTGCTCTGTCTCCTCAGAATGGTCCAGTTGTGGGAGTTGGTTAGGCTGTGTTCCACGCCGAAAGGAATCGCTATTCACGAAGAAAATAGTTCTTGCTGCAACCACAAGGACACAAAAAGAGATAAGCAACACTTTCAATTCCTGTTTAACAAAACCTTTTTAAGGCTATTGTCTTTATCTCGCCACAAAAGAAATTACACATATGCGTAGAGTACAAAAAAAAAGTCACACGAGATTCACTCGTTCAGTCGGAAGTGACAGAGAGGGAAAAGGTGAAATGAGTCTGATCTATTCAGACGGTATAAGGGAGACAACTACGAATCTTTGTTACAGACACATTGACTTAATGGTTTGTTTTCTCGGTTTTGTTGACAAAATTATTTAGATTCGCAAAGATTCTATTTCCATCTCTGGTTCTGATCGGACCAGCAAGATTCAACAAGTTGTTTTCGCAGCGTTCGATGTCTCTGTCTGACTGCCCAAATGTCTGCCTTCCCTCTGGACTCTGAAAAATGTCTGTCTCTTACTGCCGATAAATTTCTGTCTCTGACCGCCAAAGAATGTCGGTCTCTTTCTGCCCGCTGCTTTGGACTGACTGCTTATATCGAGTAAGGCGGAGTATAGACAATTTTTGGCCCCATCAATGAATTATAATATGTAAATCGCTTTGACCACCGAACATTTTTGTAAAATCTTCGAAACTCTGCAGGTGACTGCTTTTCAAGTGGTACTAAAAACGAATTTGGTTCCCTGCTGAGTTTTCCGTCGCCAGCAACTACTTGAGTAAGGCAAAACCTATTTATCTTGTCTCGAACCTTGGGTCTAGATTTCGTCCTCAGACCACCCAAAATCCCATTCACCATTTATCAGAGGATCTAATTAACGAACCCATTCACCACCCACCCCGAACAATCACCTCACTTAACTAACAAACTCAACCCCAGAAACGTTATTCCAAAAGGGGAAAAATAGGAAATTCCTTTTTTTCTCTGTATATAAAAAAAAACTTATTTCTGGAATTACCCTTCTATCCATTTAACCAACAAATCCACCTGGGAGGGGTGGGGACTCTCTCTCTCTTTCTGTCACAAACCCACATCTACCTCCTCTATTTCTCCCCTTATTTGCCTCTTATCTTTAGACCCTCTCCCTTCCAATTTTATACCTTTATTTTCTATGTTATCTTATCTATTTCCTACTTTGCTTAAATGTTGAAAAACTAAAAAAAAAAAGTTTACTCTGATGAAGTTCTTGGAATAAAAAAGAATGAAATATCACTACTATTAAACTTTAAATAAGTTTTTAAATAATTCATCCACCTTTCCACTTATTTTATATATATATATATATATATATATATATAATAAAATAGGACATACACTTTGTGCCTTTTACCGTTGTTCGTTCAAGTCTTCGTATGAGTCATTTGACTTCTGGATGGAATGAATTCAGGAGTCGCTGTGATTTTCCTAAGTACTTTTGGCCTCAATAGGTGCCATCTTCAGGGGAACAAATTATGTATCAAAAAACACAATCACGAATCTTATAGATTTATTTAAAGAGTAGGAGGAAGAACAAGTTGGAGGAGAATTAACGGAACAAAGAATGTTAGTAAAGGTAAAGGAATAATTGACAGGAACCATGTTAAAGGCATTTTAGAATGTGGTTGCTATGTTTGAAGTTGATCTTGTTTAAGGAAGGTTTGTTAATCTTTACATTGAGAACTTCAAGAATTAGGAGTTTTTAAAATTTTTTTCTTGAATTCATTCCATCCAGAAGTCTGATGATACGAAGAATTGAACAAATCAACGATAAAATAGGCTGAAACGAAGTGTCTATTTAATCGAACATGTTTAAAATTCATCGTATATATGTATACATAAATGTATTATATATATATATATATATATATATATATATATTACACACGTCGTCGACGAAAAATTCAAAAACGTAAAATGTTTTAATTTAATGCAAATAAATTTATCAAAGTACCAAAATTAACAAATAAATTTATCAAAGTACCAAAATTAACAAAGCATAACCTTGTTAAGAAATTAAAAAAAAATTTACCTCTGCATGAAATGTGAAAAGATCATGTAGTCTCTGGGAAAAGATCATGTAATCTCTGGGAAATATAATCTCAAAAAATAATCTCTGGGAAATATAATCTCAAAAAAAATTTACCTCTGCATGAAATGTGAAAAGATCATGTAATCTCTGGGAAAAGATCATGTAATCTCTGGGAAATATAATCTCAAAAAATAATCTCTGGGAAATATAATCTCAAAAAAAATTTACCTCTGCATGAAATGTGAAAAGATCATGTAATCTCTGGGAAAAGATCATGTAATCTCTGGGAAATATAATCTCAAAAAATAATCTCTGGGAAATATAATCTCAAAAAAAATTTACCTCTGCATGAAATGTGAAAAGATCATGTAATCTCTGGGAAAAGATCATGTAATCTCTGGGAAATATAATCTCAAAAAATAATCTCTGGGAAATATAATCTCAAAAAAAATTTACCTCTGCATGAAATGTGAAAAGATCATGTAATCTCTGGGAAAAGATCATGTAATCTCTGGGAAATATAATCTCAAAAAATAATCTCTGGGAAATATAATCTCAAAAAAAATTTAACTCTGCATGAAATGTGAAAAGATCATGTAATCTCTGGGAAAAGATCATGTAATCTCTGGGAAATATAATCTCAAAAAAAATTTAACTCTGCATGAAATGTGAAAAGATCATGTAATCTCTGGGAAAAGATCATGTAATCTCTGGGAAATATTGAGAAAAAACTTTGAATCAAAGTAGCATCTTCGTTACACGGACAACACGCAGACGTAATATAAAGCAAAGAGAAAAAGATTGAAAAAATTAAATTTTGTCCGACAGCCTCTCAAATATTTAATTATTTCACATTTTCTCAAATACATCAACCTGAGCATTCATGTCTTTGTTATTGGTTCTTTTTGAAATTTCATCTTAATTCTAGCCACAAAACAATAAGAGTTTATATTTCCCCAACCTCTCCGACATGTGTTGGATTTGGCACAATGTCAATTTTCAGCGGAGTAAAGCTGGTTTAAATTCATTTTTCTTTCTCCTATACTGGTTGCCTAGTCAAAATTAAAGAAAACAGTCTGCTCTACTATTAACCCGTTGTTAGGAGTGGAAAGAGAATAGATGGATTTGTGTTTATTTTAAGAGCACTAACACGAAGTGAAATTCAAACAAACTCGCCTAGGATTTGATCTCAGGTCTCAGATTCCATTTCATGCGATAGTAACTGTTACACCAAACTCACCTCCCTATATATAGAAGCTACATGGCAAGTTTTTGTCGAAGTAATAACTCGTGAACTAAGTTCTTGAAAATTTTATGACTCAACATTTTAGAGATTTTATATTTGAATTGCGAAAGCCTCATTTTTTTGTCGCAACAAAAACTGGGCTTGTATGTCAAAGAAATACATGATTCTTAAAAAATTATATTTCCATTATCAGCAAGGAAAAAATGAAATTGAATTGAGTTCGAATCCTGATCGACGTTATAAATATTCATTTAGCATGAACTGCCTCTTTTTATTTCGTTCTATAGTCAGACATTTCTTTTTCTTTCTTTCTTGGCATACCATCATTCGTGGGTTATTCAATACCAAAGCCATTCCATAACAGTAGTGTTACTATTTAACTCATTGTTGGGAGTGGTAAGGGGGTTCATACCTTTTCCAAGAGTATTAGCTCGAAAGTGAACATAATAGCGCGACTGGAGTTCGAACTTGCTTACTACGATGTCATAGTCCAGCACATTAACAACTACCCCATCAGATATTTTTGCATGCAATGTAAAATAAAATGAGTTTGAGGGAAACTGGGTGAAACTCTCTCTCACAACCACCTTGCTCACCCAATTAATTATTGGAAGAGGCTGTTAGCCCCATTGTCAACCATGACAAAGATCAAATCAATATTCTATACATTTATATTTTGTGCATTCCGATAAGAAAAACGGTCAGATGAACGAAGGCAAAACTACTCTCTCTCAGTATATATATATATATATATATATATATATATATATATATATATATATATATATATATATATATATATATATATATATATATATATATATATATATATATATGACAAAGCAAAATGTCGTCTGCTTGTTTCTTTAAGATTTCAAGCAGCAGACATTCCGGCGCCTGATCGACCTCCTCTTGGCCTTACTGACGCCAAAATCTTTTTCTCCCCAAACAGAGCAGATCAATAAAATTAGCCTTCCCCTGCAACGAGTGAAAACTAAATGCAAGCCACCAGGCCTGGCATTTCCAGCCTATTCAACACTGTTAACAGAACACTTAAGTTAGTAGAAGTCTGCATTTGAACAGTTGATGATTATTGTTAGAGAAAACAGAAGAAGGACGGACGATCAAGGAAAAAATGAGATTAATTGGAGAACGTCTCGATAACCTCATCGAACTAATGTCTTTATTTTTGTTTTATTTGGAAGGTTGCTTATAGTACTTGCTGTTACTTAAGTGGTCGCCCATCTAAGTATTGAAAGTGCTCATCAGTGCTCAATTCGGGTGATCAAGCGGATGTCAGTATTTTCAGGGTGACTTGACTGTAAGTAACATCTGCTAAGTTATTATTTACTGAGCTTTGCTTACGTCGACTTTTGGACAAATACCATAGGGAAAAATATGACCCCCTGATACCCTCAAGTTATGGGTTAAATAGAATCGGCTATTCTTCGATGGCTTTGGCATTAAATAACTCACAAAGGTTGATATGTCATTAAACAAAGAAACCAAACGTGACAAAAGCATATGCTGATTTTTAAAAATTTCAGCAGCCCAAAATTGAATAAAAATCACATCAATTTTTCAATATATTCATTAGGATAGGTCGATTTTGGAACTGTAAATAGAATGACGCGGTGAAAGTTGCAAAATAACATCAGAAATTACCCCACGAAATATTTTTTACCAAAATTTCGTATTTTTTTGCGAAATCGCATCTAAAGACATAATATTTTGTGATTTTAGTCGTGATATCGGTGACGCTGGAAACCTGTATCCATAAAATTAAAACTGAGACTAAAGGAAAATTAGATTATAAAATTTATTAAATAATTGATATTTTAAAGTTTATTATACATTTTCATATTATGTTTAATTAAATGACCAAAAACAAAAATAAAATACATTAAAATATATAGTTTAAAATACACATAACGACTTACTAAACCTCGTTTTATTTACCGGATATTTTTTCGGCTTTCACCGGTGGTAAATATCTCTCCGTCGTACTTCGGTTTGTTTATATTTTTTACCCTTATAATTAAAGCAAATATATATATTTCGCAAAGTAGACATACTATTAAAATATTTAAACATTTTATAATTATTGTAATTTATTTATATTTTAAAATTTAGTGTTTTTTTAAGTGAAAAGTCGGTTTACGAGTTAATTTTGGAACTAAACAGTACAATACCGTTGTTTAGTAAGTAAACATTATTACTTTTTTTTAATGAATTTCGAAATTTATTTACAATTTTTTAAAAACATCTTCGTGTATTTTCAGACAATATATATATATATATATATATATATATATATATATATATATATATATATATATATATATATTCTTTTTACAGATATTTTTATTAAAAATTGCAGGAAAAAACACTGGAGTTTCCACTCGAAATAAAGGTGCAATTAAATTTTCAGGTTTACCATCGCCATTGGATAAAACTGAGACAGGAACTTGTCGACAAATAACTCAATACAGCTATTTTTTTTTAATGAACACTTATCCCCACCTTTCTTGTTTAGGTATTTCTAAATTAATAGCAAAGGACTTGATAGATATTTGGAAGGCTGTCAACCCTCGTTTGCCTTTGTTAAAAGAAATTAGTGTTGTCAACAAGCTGAAAATTCTATGCTTTCAGAAGGCAAAGCAAATAAGTAGGAAACATCTACCTGCTGCCCAAAGAAAATTCTGGAAGGAAAAGTTGGATACATTTTTTGATATATCATCATGTTCGTGCAACCTGCCAATTTTAAGTTGTGACAATATTAATGTCAAATGCACCAAAAAAATTGCCAGACTAAGCACATCATCTGCACTTGTCCTCTGACAAAAACGCCAACAAAAAAAGTATGAAGATATCCCCACCAATAGCTTCAACATTATATGTTCAGGGTGATTCTTCCCATTCTTACTCATCTTCTCTAAGTGATGAAACAGAGGATTATAAACAGCTAGATAGTCCTCTCCAAGTGCTTTATAACCTCACAAAAATTCCAAGGTATACTCTTGAGTTAGTTAGGGATGATATATTTTCTAATCTTGGGGCCAGCCTTGCCCATGCCTTGCTCTTGGATATTGGCCTTTTTATCCCTAATATAGATATAAAGAATATCTATATGGATAAATGTAAAATAGAGCAAAGGCTAAAGTGAAAACAAATGCCTATGAAAAGCAAAATGAAAATGTGGAGAATCTTCTTTGTATAGGAGTTGATGGGAGGAAAAAGACACACTACACTACCAGGAATCAGTGGAGGAAAATGGAAGTAAAATTCTGAAAAAAAGCCAAAGGACCTAATGCCACTTGACAATCACAAAGGAGACACCAAATGAGAGTATATATTTGACTCACAGGGTTCTTCCTGATATTGGTGCAACTGGTACACTATTAAGGCTGTCCTTGTTGACAACACGAATGCAAATACAGGCTGTTAAGGTGGACTTGTTACACTTTTAGAAAAAAAAAAAAAAATCTTCACACAATTGGTTGCTCCTTACATAAAAATGATCTTCCATTTAGAGCTCTATTCAAATATTTAGATGGCACCACAAAAAGCCACACTACATTCAATGGTCAGTTGGGTAAATTATGAGCAAATGATTGCCATAATTTACCCCCAAAATCTTTTTCAGTTGTCGAGAATCCCCTGGAGTTTCATTTTGGAATGAAAGATATGGATAGCCTTAGTAGTGACCAAAGACTACTCTATGAATATACAGTTGTTATTTCTAGAGGTAAGGTGGACCCTAGATTTGCATCGTGGAAAATTAGTCCATTAAACCAGGCAAGGTGGTTAACTTTGGCCATCAGGCTCATGTGCCTATGGACTCGTGGGGCATATCCACAGAATCTTTCGACCAAACTATATAGTTTGATAAATTTTATTGTGAATGTTTATGCTATTTGTTGGTTTGATATTAAAAAAAAAGTAACAAGTTCCATCACCAGCAAATTTATATTTACAATATGATTGACTGGATACGAAAGAAACCAATTGAGTTTCAAAGGATTACATTAAAAAACCTCCAGTATAATGCCTAAGCATTACTTCTTTTGATGAACCTGAAGTGAGAGAAGAGGGTATAAAAAGAATTTTGGCCATTAGGTACATTTATATTTATTCATACCAAACTGGTTGAAGTACTTGTGCCAATTTATTGAAACATTTTAATGATTATATCTGATTTCACCAAATATTATTAAAGCAGAACAAATTGCATTTAAAAATTAAACTCAAATTATTTTTTATATTCTTTCAGAAGAGGGAAGCCAGTCAAGAAAAGATTTTAAAAGATCCCAATATCAACTTTAAAGTTGTGCACTGGACTGATTTAATTGATTTGTCAGTAAATGGAGTCTGTGAGCCACCACTCACACTAGACTTTTCTGACGATGAATTACAGAATTCATTGTTAACTGGTGAAAAGATTAACTTGCCAGATTTTCCTTCACATTCCCAAGGTCTGGAACGGGCAGTTAAGTTAGTAACGGAGGCTTCTCAATCCGTGTAAGGCCTTGAAGCAAGGCACTAGCACATACTTGCAAAAGTTTTGTGCCAACAATTGAGACCAGCGTTTTCATCAAAGGGCTCATATATGGAACTATTTGATTCCATATATTAAAAATTATTAAACAATTATTTGTTTTTTCATATTTGTTTATTTGTTGTATTTCAATTCATATCAGGAAAAAGTTTTTTTTCAATATATTCGAATATTACTGCTTGAATAATAGCATTTTAGATTCGACACAGGTAAAGCAGGGTGGGGTAGGGGTTCAATTTTCAATTTGAAGATTTGTTATAATTTATTTATTATATTTCCATAAAATAAAATAAGATTTCCTAATTTAAATACTGAAATTGTTTGGTTTTTACATCAATATTCAGGCCAAATCTGGCAAAATCGAGGACTTTTCAGTACGTGTTTATTCAAAATCTTTCATACCAAATTAGCAAAAAAACCGTTGAAGATTCAGATCTAATTTTTGGTATGAGTATTTAATAGGTATATACACAACTTTCAGTGCATTATTCTTTTTGATATTTAAAAAAAAATGAAAAATCAACCTACCCTAATATTCATATCATTCAGACGACACAATTCCAATAGCAGAAAATGTCTATCTGATTTTCCAAACTCTCTTTTTCTTCAAACTGTCGGAGTTTATTGCAAATCTTATTAATGTCTCTCTTTCTCCCCCTCCCTCCTCTCTCTCTATATATATATATATGTAAGACAAATTTATCCTATTTACCCAACCCCTCCGCTAGGGCAGGATATGACACAAGGTCAATTTTTAAGCGGAGATTAACAGGTTTGAATTCGGAGTTTTCCTTCTCCTAGACTAGTTTTCTAACCAAGGCTGAAGAACCTAGTCTGTCCTACTATTTACCCATAGCTGGAGGGAGAATAATTGGATTCATACCTTTCCCAAGGGTATTAGTGTTATGTGAAATGCAATCAGTCTCGTCCAGGATATGTAAGACAAATTTATACGAAAACTTATAATTCAAAGCTTACCCCACAAAAAACAAAAACAAAAAACATTCTTCCTGATAAAATATTTCGTTGTTGGGATGAATGGTCTTTTTTGAATTCAGCTACACCCCCACTAAAAAACATAAAAAACAAAAATATAAGCTTATCTAAAATAAAACTCTTCTTTTAAAATAATAACCGTCTCTTTGGCTACTGGGTAGAGTGTTTGCCAATGGTTCGGGAGACCGGGGTTCAATCCCAGGTCAAGTCATACCAAAGACTTTAAAAATGGTACTTGATAACTCATTGCCTAACAATCAGCAAAGTAAGGTACGTATCAAGGGTAAAGTGGAGCAATCTAAGGAAAGGAGTAGCACCCTACCATGCACCTTCGGGTCGCCCTCGACTACAATCGCCAACTTTACTTTAGAATAATATCACTCATGTATACGTCGACGTCATTTTTTGGCCAAAAATAGGTCTAAAAATTCGACCTATACTCGAGTGCACACGGAAAATAGTCTTCATCATCATCATTAGCAGCAGCAGTCGAAAATGTATGATGTATTTACCCAATTCCTTCACAAACAGACAGGATGCAACACAACGATAATTTTTAAAGCAGAGTACACCTGATTTGAATTCAGAGTTTTCCTTTTCCTCTATCGGTTGCCGTATCACAGTAAAAAGAATTCTCTGTCTGCCCTACTATTTGTCCATAACTAGAAATTAGATGTGATGGATCGTGCTTTTTTCAAGAATATTAGCAATTTTTCCAATGATTTTCCGACGGAGATGGAAACGTAGATGAAATCCTGTCTTTCTTAAGAAAAGATCTGCGAGATCAAAAGTCAGCTGAAAAGAGAGAGACAATAACGTCAATTAGAGAGAGAGAAAAATAATTGAATTATGACTTTTATGACATTTTTAGTTCTAAATTTTCCTGAACTTGAGAACACGTTACCCGCCCCCCAAAAAAACAAACTATTTACTAAATTGATTTTCATCGTCTGTTTCTTGTTCTCTCAAGAACAGAGATTTTGTATTTGAAAGAATTTTTCTTCATTCAAACACTTATTTTAAGTAATGAACTCTTTTTTTAAGTCGTTAATAAAACGTTTCCACCAGAACATTCTCCAATCTTCTTCAGATGTTAGATAGACCTCTGTAAGGAAATTGGCATTTGTTCTTGCCTGTAACACGTCCGAGCCTCCCTTACCAACAAATATTAAAACACTCTTTATGGGGAAAAAACTTCACATGTAAAGTTACATCAGAATTGGCCAATTAGCCATCAAGCCCATTATAACAAAAGTATGCAAAGGGATATATATATATATATATATATATATATATTGGCGAACTCCTCCACACAAGTAGAATGTGACAGAAGGTCAATTTTTAAGCGGAGTTTAACAGATTTGAATCCAGAGTTTTCCTTCTCTTAGACTGGTTGCCTAACCCAATCTGCTCTACTGGAAGGAGAATAACTAGATTCATACATTTCCCAAGGGTACACCCCCCCATATATATATATATATATATATATATATATACAGTAGCGTCCAAAACTAAGGGACAAAATTGTAAAACCTAATATTTGTTAGAAATAACAACTGTGAAAAGCTGAAATTTTGACAACTGGTAGTTGTTATCATCCATAATAACATACTAAAATTTGAATCATTTGTAAAGGATAGAAAAAGAATTATAACTATTATTTATTTTCAAATTTGGAACGTCCAAAAGTAAGGGACAAAATTGAGAAAAACAATGTAAACAGTATGCTATATTCAAATTTTTTGATTTCCTCTAAAGAATAAGTATTACTTAGTCATTTGTAAGCATTGCATCAGCCGGCACCATGGTGAAACGCCAAAAATTTGATTACTCTGTGAGACAAGCTATTGTGAAGCTACACAAGGAAGAGCACTCCATTAGAGAGATTTCAGAGAAAGTGAAACGTTCCAAGAGTGTTGTAGGCAAGGTTGTTAAATCCTACAATGATACTGGCAAAATAGTTAGAGCTTTTAAAACCGGCAGACCCCACAAAACTTCGGCAAGAGAAGATCGAATAATGCAGCGCATGTCATTAAAGGACCGTTTTAAGTCTTGCACAGAAATTAAAAGGGTTATGAATAGTACCTCATGTGTTAATGTGTCAAGACAGACTGTTTCTAGACGACTGCAAGAAATAGGGCTGTTTAATCGAACCCCAAGGAAGAAACCACTTGATGTTAAATTGTGATTGTTATATAGCAATACTTGAAACCATTTAACAATTTGCAAAAAAGAGCCCAGATTCATTCAAGAATGGCATCTGCAAAATATCCTTACAAATCATATATATATATACGTATAAACGGGATTTGGCATTATATAACCTACAGTGGTTGATATGTCATAAAACCCAACCCAACCCAACCAAATCAAACCAAACCAAACCTTTCTTGTTTTGGGAACTAGTCATCTCAAAAATATAACCGAATTCTTTCTTGTTTTGTGTACTGGTCTTCACGAAAATATATACCGATTTCTTTTTTGTTCTTGGGATTGGTCTTTACCAGAATATATACAGACTTTGTTGACTTACATTCTAGTCAATCTTAATTAGCCTCCCAGATGCCACAATAAGAGGACATACCTCAGTCGCATATGATTTATCTCAGAACAATACGCACAATATCTGAAATAAAAATTTAAAGACGGATATTTTTAAAAACGGATTTTCGACTATATAAAAAACCTATTAAAAGCTTTCTTCCAAAAATTCTAAAGAAATTTAACAATAAATAGATAAATAAATGAAAATAAAATGGATTATAAACGATTTGTGATAAATTGTAAAATGTTTTGTACATGTAGTTAAAGTAATATACAATGGTTGTATGGCGGAGTCACTGTGGCGTAGTGGCAAACGTTCTTGATTGTGACCTTTTAGTAAGTGAGTTCGAACTCCAATAACGTTAATGTGTTCTCTTTCGGACTAATACCTTTGAGAAAGCTATAAAATATCTTATCCCTAAAATACGGGTTAAATAGTTGCTCAACAGTTAATCTTGTGTCAATCATAGGTAACTATCTAGGGCAATGTATTTTCATCATACAACGTGTGATACCCTAGCCTCATCAGACGCCAACCAGGGTGATAACACAGTTTCGGTAGCTCAAGGCGGTACTGCCACCCCTGGCGCTACCGAGCAGCTTTTGCCACCGGATAGGGTATTTAAAAGAAATATATATCTAATTTTTCTTTTTCTTTTAAATGTATTTATCAATGTCTTCAATATTTATCAATATCATCATCATCATCATCATGTCTTACTGCTCGCACGGAATTCCCTAACTCTCTCTCGCCACCCATCTGTATTATCCATCGCTCCCGGCAGGTCTTCCAGACTACATCATGTGTCTGTACAAAGCTGTTGTAGATAAGTTCTTGCCGGTCGTCCTACACTTGCGCGTTCGTGTGAAGAAGTCCTTAGGCGAACGTCGATAATGAGTTCGTCCTGGACCCCCCCCTCGTAAAAAACTCCATTTAATTCCATTTAAGTATATATGCATCCACAACTATAAACAGGCTGATATACACACATATGGCTTTGATATTAAATAACCCACAAAAGTTGATATGCCATTGAATAAAAAAACAAACCAAACCAATACATTGCACTGTTGTACTGATAAAGCTTGATATCCCAATTTGGCGAGATGTGGACGTATAAATAGCAGGTCTCTTACTTACTAATCGTTTTATACTATTTTATTGATACGTTCGGTGTTTGATTTAGAAATTTTAACCAATAGGAAATTATCTATTCAGGATTTTAAAGAGAGGAGCATAAACCTGAAAAAAATTCACAAGAGTCACCATTCAAATGAAAAAAAGTCCATTCAGATGATGCGGTTGGTGGGGGCGAGGAAGGATCTATAAATCTAAGCCTTGTTTGGGAAAATGATCAAAAGTGTAGTTCGGTTATTTGCCCTTGTCTGCCGGATGCTTTTTCTAAATGATCGCCAGGAGGCGGAACAAGTAGTTGCCGTTGTGACAAGGGAAAGAGCATGAAAATAGTTCTCTTTCTCTCACTATGCAATGATAAAGAGTGGCAAGCTACTATTTATGAAGACACCTCTTCCACCACTTCAGTGAACTGGGGCTGTCTATCATTCGGTTTGCATATAGAGAATTCCATTTTGCACGGTCGGCACACCCTGCATAAGCCGGAAACAGAACGTAGGCAAATGCCGATCAGAACCTCACTATTGCCAAGTAGATAAAATAAATAACATTTAATTTCCATTACACACAAATCTTCACACACATACGCATCGGGGTGGAGAGAGAGAGAGAGAGAGAGAGAGAGAGAGAGAGAGAGAGAGAGAGAGAGAGAGAGAGAGAAATTTTAAAACTGGATTGAGATATCACAGTGTCAGTAATTAATAGATATAAACAGATTGAATGATACCTGCAAAGGGAGATAGATACGAACTGGATCTCTCTCTCTCTCTCTCTCTCTCTCTCTCTCTCTCTCTCTCTCTCACACACACACACATACACACACACACACACACATACACTGTTATACATATGAACAGGCTCACATACACATACACACACACAAACACACACACATACACATACATATTTATAAATATAAACAGGCTGACATACACACATATATGTAAATATATGATCTGGCTCACACATACACTAATATTTATAGATATAAACAGGCTGGCACACACACACACACATTTATAAATATGCTCAGACTCTCACACACATTTTTATATATAGGAACAGGCTAACAGATATATACGAGCCTCACAAATACATATACATACACCTATTAATATCTATGAAGAAACTTATACACACACGTATTTATATATATGAACAGGCTGATACAAGCACACACATGCATACTCATATATATTTATATATGTGAACAAGCTGACACACACATATTGTTATATCTTGACAGGCTCTCTCTCTCTCTCTCTCTCTCTCTCTCTCTCTCACACACACACACACGCACACTCACACACACACACACACACACACACACACACACATATATATATATATATATATATATATATATATATATATATATAAATTTAGGGACACGCTGAGAAAGATAGATAAATACGAATAGGATGAACACACATATTCCTTTTCGTAATGTTTTCTCGTTTGGTTACACATCAACAAAGTTGTTATGTTATAAGAATTATCTCTTGGATTTCTTACTGAACAGAACTTAATGTCCAGTCAACTGTACGAGTATCATGGTTTATGAATCACACCATCTTAATATTTGAACAGTCTCGACGAATGAAGATAAGTCTTCAAAAATAGGCGTGACTCTTAGTTTGACTCTACAGGGCAACGGTGATGATCTGAGAAAAAGACCCATGAACATATGTGTCACTCAGGTCAACAGTATGAAGAAAACTAATCTAAGTAACAAACATAGAAAATAAATCTAAATCGAACCAATCGAGTTATGAGAAAAGGTAAGCTGCTTACAGTATAATCAATAAGTCGATATCCAATCAAAGATCGAAATGTACATTCTATGGAATGAAATAAGATAGCAGTAATTCTGTAATTAAAAGAAAGCTTTTGCAACTCATTGGTAACTATTTAGGACAATGTATTTATTAATATGTATATATATGTGTGAATACATACACTCACACACTTATGCACACAGTATATATATATATATATATATATATATATATATATATATATATATATACGCGCGCGCACACACACACACACACACACACATACACTCACACCCACACACACACACATATGTATATATATATATATATATATATATATATATACGTTTTATTTCAAATTAATTATGGGATACTTTTTAAAAAAGAATTTTACATTTTTTCAAAATGGTTCCCATTAAATGTAAATACAGCATTGTTTACTATTGGTTTACTGCAAAAATTATTTTGATCTTGCAAAAATATTTCTTTTGAGGCTATTTAAAATGGTTCAAATCAAACAGAGTGGTCTAGACTTGAACAGAGGTCTGTTATCGAATTTTTGGTTGTTAAAAAGTGCAAACCATGTAAAATTTACCAAAAAATGTGTGATGTCTACAGAGAATGATGTTTTCCTAAAAAAAATGTTTACAAATGGGTTTCTTAAAAGCATGAGCCTGAACCCTAAACATCTTCGTTTATTATTGAACTTTGCTCGCTGTGTTTATTGACTCGATTGGCAGATTGGGTAAGGTGATCCATTGAAAATTATGCAAGATATTAAAATTTAATCCCATAATTATGCAAGATATTAAAATTTAATCCCATTATAAGCAAATATGCAAGAATTGGCTCGACTGGGTGGGAGAGGTTATCCACAGAGAATTGTGCAAGAAATTAAAATTTAATCCCATAATAAGAGAATGTACAAAAACCAGCACAAAAGTATACAAGAATAGGCACGACTAGATGGGAAAGGTTATCCTCTGAGAATTGTGCAAGAGATTAGAATTTGACCATGCAGACACATATTATTTGTACAAACCAGAATCTGTTCCAGAAAATGAGACACAAAATATTCTCGAGAACTTTGAGATACAAACGTCCTCCAAATCCAGGTTACAAGACCAGACCTCATGCTAATTAACAAGAAAAAAATTGACATTTATTGGATTTTGCAGTTTCATCGGGCTATAGTGCGAAAATAAAATAAAAGCAGTGAAAAAGAGAAACAAATACCTATGAAAAAATCGGTGGAACATGAAGGTGACAGTGATACCAGTTGTAGTTGGTGTACTTGGAGCGGCTTCCCTCATCCAAAGGCCGGGAAAATATGTTCCAAACTATATCACTGTTAAAATTGGCTAGATATTTAGAAGAATGCTGGAGACCAGATGGTTTAGTTCGCTTTCTTTGTTTGGTAGCATATCAACTTTCGTGGGTTATTCAATGCCAAAGCCATTCTCGTAGAAGGACAGTTGGGGTATTTTTCAAGAGGAAAAGAGAGTTCATATCTTTCCCAAGGTTAAAAGTAAAATCCAAAAGTAAATTGCCCAGTTGGCTGGGGCTGTAGAATACACCGTTAAGACCCCCCCCCCACATGAGTGTCCTGGATATGACACTAAACAATCTGATGGTGAGGTTCCAGTGATGCTGGAGCTTTGTGGAATACGGAGTACCCCTTCATTGCCATTGCTCCCCGGTCCACTCTGGCCCAGCGTGGTAGCACCTGATAGGGCCCTATCTATAGGCTGAATAGAACTAACGGCATACTTATGCTAAACTGAATTGACTAAACTGAATAGCTTGAAATAGAAATGTTTTTGACAAATAAACAGTACTTATAATTAAACTGCGTGCTTATGCTAAACTGAATTGTTTGAAATAGAAGTATTTTCATAAACTGTACTTACATTTAAACTGCGTGCTTATGCTGAACTGAATAGTTTGAAATTGAACTGTTTATGACATTGAAATTGTACTTACACTAAACTGAATTGTTTAATATAGAACTGTTTTGACATTTAACTGTGTGCAAACAAAATCTATACTTAACTTAATTAGCTGAATTAGAACTGTTTGAAGAAACTGAATAGCTTGAAATAGAAATGCTTTTGACAATTAAACTGTGTACTCATGGTAAACTGAATTGTTTGAAATAGTGCCATTTGCATAAAAATGGATTTGGCATTAAATAACCTACAAAGGTTGATATGCCAAAAAAACCTAACCTAACCAACCAACCAACCAAAAGTAAACACAATAGAACGACTGGAGTTCGAACTCACTTACTACGATGCCGCAGTCCAGTACGTAAGCCACTTGTAGAGTATTAAAGGCCAGGGGAGATTTAATGTCATTTAGACTCCATTAGAACAGAAAGAAAGAAGACAACAGTTAAAACTGGCATGGAAAACTTGCGAAGAGGTTTGGTTGGGTTTCATTCTTTTAATGGCATATCAACTCTTTTTAGGTTATTTAATGCCAAAGCCATTCTCCTAGAAGAACAGTAGTGGTACTATTTAACCCATAGCTGGGAGGATAAAGGGGGTTCATACCTTTCCCAAGGGTATTTACCCGAAAGTGAACGTAATAGCGCGTCTGGAGTACGAACTCGCGTACTACGATTCAAAACTTGCGAAGAGTAAAATAATATATTCATAGATAGTATTTTTGTGTGAGGATTAAATGAGTTTTAGGGCTAGAAAAAATGAAAATACTTTTTATGTATTCTAATATACTTTGACGGGAAATAATTATGAGTTTTAATTTACCCAAGATGAAATGTCCGGATAATACAGCAAGATTACATTAGATTTTCATGTACAGATGAATATGTGTATAGGTTAAAAAATTAAAGGTATATCAACTTTTCCCAGAGCCCATATCAATATTGTATATCCTCCTTGGGGATTAACACGAACCTGTACTCTAGCATACATATAATAGAGACAGTGAATAAGAGTTACTATATCACAAAATTTAGTAAAATTTATCACAATATCTTCTCAGTACGTAAACAGGTTTCAAAATAAAGCATGTTTTAACAGTGCTCAAACCCCATAACAATACACTCTATATCCTCATTGGGGATTAATACAAGTTTATACCCTCGTGTGCATACGCGATGGTACGGATCACAAATATTATCCTGCAATACATTACTTCACGCCAAATATTTCGAAATCAGAATATCTTCCCTCTCCGTTATCTGCATACGAGTTTGGGCTGAAACGTTCATTGGGTGAAACGTTCATTTAATGTCATATCTGTTGTTGATGACTTATGATAACCCATTGGATACAAGCACTGCAACATCGATGGAAGAAGTGTGGGGACTGCAGGGGGATTATGTTAAAAAATAAGCCTTATTTGATCACATTTCCTGAGGGAATCTTGGTCTGCCGATGAACTTTTCATCAGAATGTGGAATTCGATAATTGAACTATATTTAGGAGGACAATCCCTAACAAAAATCTACATAAAAGAAATGTGTGGTGAGTCCCCGTGGCGTAGTGGTTATGGTGCTGGACTGTGATATTGAAATAAGCGAGTTCAAGCTCCACTTAGGCTACTTCATTCACTTTCGGGCTAATGCTCTTGTATGAACTCATTTATTTCTCCTGAAGTGGGTTAAATAGTACTACTGCCGTTTTTCAAGGATGGCTTTGGGATTAAATAACCCACGAACGTTGATATGTCATTAATCAAAACATTAAAAGGGGCTTCTTGAAAGGGAACTTTTTCTTTTCTTAACTTTTCATCATAGTACCGATACCGCTTACACCGAATGCATTTCTGCTAAAGTGTAACCCCTCCACTCCAACCAGTGTCTTAAATATAACATTAAATCATCCGATGGTGAGGCTCCAATCCAGGAGCTTTGGAGAATGTGTAGTATCCCGGAGTTGTGGCACATGTGAGGATCCCATCTTTGGGTCAAATAGAACTGTTTTATCATTTAACTATGAGTAAAGAACTATTACTGTTAGCGAGAAATACTTGAAACCATTTAACTGTGCAAACAAATAAGCTCTGGTTCGTATTAATCTAGTGGGTAGAGTGTTCGCCAATGGTCCGGGAGACCTGGGTTCAATCCCAGGCCGAGTCATTCCAAAGACTTTAAAAATAGTACTTGATACCTCCTTGCTTAACAATCAGCGATATAAGGTACGTATCAAGGGTAAAGTGGAGCAATCCAAGGAAAGGAATAGCGCCCTCTCCTACACCTCAGTGTAGTAGCTATTGAAAAGGGAACCTTCTGGTCGCTCTCGACTAAGGTCGTCAACTTTATATATATATATATATATATATAAACAGGATTTTCCATTAAGTAATCTACAAGGATTGATATACAATAAAATCCAACCAACTATATGGAACCATCTATGTGCAAACAAATCAATGATATCAAATTAAATTATTAGAATTAGATAGCATACGGGAAACTATCTAACTGTGTTCAAACAAATGAGTTCAGGTTTGTTTAAAAATATTGTTGTCTGCAAACAATTTGTTTACTAATTATGTAATTATCAATTAATGTAGTTAATATAAATATATGTATAAACAAGATTTGGCATTACATAACCGACAAGGGTTGATATGACATGAAATCCAACCAATCATATGAAACCACATGACTGTGCGCGAATAAATGAACTCAGCTTCATTTAAAAAGGCTACCTACAAACTATTCGTTTACAAATCATATATATATTTAATGTAACGATTTCAATTCTGCAAAGATGCTCATTTACATTCATAATAAAAGTCTAAGACGAATTTTCGAAGCCACTGCTATTTCACTCTTTAATCCCCTAAATACTCGTCCTGGCTTTTATGATATTTCTCCTTACTTGAGCAAATCCATTTTAAATAGCTACAATATATTCCATCTTTAGTTAATATTTTCCACATATATCATAATTTTTATGCTTTCTATTTTTCTTTTTGTTTTTCTTTTTCTTCCTTTTGACTCGAAATCTTTCTCGATAAACAAACGTAACATAAATTCTATACAATATTCCTAAGAAGTCAAATGACGTAATTTAAAACAACAAATGCTGATTCACTAATTAAACGGCCAACCTTTTCTTTTTATACAATTTTTCCCCTTGGTTTTTGTATTTTGCATTTTTAAACATCAATCGTTGACTTAACATCGCTAATATCATCCCTCGTTGTCCTGATGATGGTTCAGTAGAACTAAAACGCTATAGTGTCGACTTTGCTTCTCAATAAATCTCTCCTTCTACTTGGATTGCCTTGTTATCAATTTTTCTCAACATATTTAATGTTTATATGTATAAATAGGATTTGGCATTAAATAACCCACAAAGTTTGATATGCCATAAACCCAACCAATCAACTAACTAATCGACACCGCTTACTTTGTGATATAAAATTACAAACTCATTGGAAAACTCAATCCCTTGTATATACGAAATGGATGAAAATTCATAGCCAATAATTAACTGTCATTGACAATTCATACCTAACAATGAGTCTCCAGTAATTTGTTTTCAACGTTGTAGAACGATATTAATACCAGCTACAAATAAATTGTAAAATAAAGAATTTAATCACAAAATTCCTACATTGCAAGAAACCAGATTTCACTGTTGTTGCTATAGAAACAGTTGTAGTCGCTGTCAACATGTGAAAAAGGTGACTGGATGAGAAGGTGAAATAATCAGTATGTAAAAAGAGAGACGAAACGGTTATCGTCAGTAGCAAAAGTTTTAGGCTTTTTGTTTAATGGCATATTTTGTTTAATGGGTTGTTTAATGTGAAATTTTGTTTAATGGTAAATCCATTCTTGCAGAAGAACAGTAGTGGTACTATTTAACCCATAGCTGGGGAGGATAAGGAAGTTTATACTTTTCCCGGGGGTTATTTGTTCAAAAGTGAACGTAAAAGCGTGAGTAGAGTTCGAACTCGTTTATTACGATGTTGCAGTCTAGCACGTTAGCCACAACGCCAAGGAGATTCTCTCCTGTATGGCAACCAGTTTTGGAGAAGGAAAACTCTTAATTCGAACCAGTTGTATATACCTATCCAACCTCTTCGCCACGTAAGTCACTCACCCGTAAAAAGGAGAGAAAGAAATCTGAAAATTGAAAACCCGTCAAAGATAACTACAACTCAAACCGTTTTCCTTCTACAATTCTTAAGTATTGGAAAGTTATATGTCTTCAAAAAAAGCGAGAAACTGTAAAGATTCTGTTTCATCAATAGTTAAATTTAATGAATGAACATTGCTACACGCCTCAGTCCGGCGGCTTAGACACTTTTATTCAAATGAGAGAAAAAGAAAGAAAAAAGAGAAAGAGGAAAAAGGACTGTTGAGAGACGTTTTTGGTTTGATGTTTTTCTGTTGGCTTAATATTGCCGGTATTTAAAAAAAGAGAAAAGAAAAAGGAGCTGTTTCTTAAATCTCATCATTATTTGCTTGGTCGTCGTATATTAAGATTTTGTTATATTTTAAATGCACCCTTGTGTTAAAATCTTTTGGTTGTGTTATCTCTTCTGTCGATTTGACTTCTTTTGCATGTACCTTGTCTCAGCCTCTTACCGCTTTCATTAATTCTCGCTAACGTCTTATTGCCTCCTTAAACATTACAAGAGGATTTTGGAAATCTGTCTACAGTTAATATTATCTAACCTAGAAGTTCGTTCTTCCGTGATCTGACGAAGGACTTGGTGGTGTATGTTAAAGTGAATTGGCACTCCCTTACCAACGTCTGAGGTCAGTCTAGCCCCCAATTAACCTCCACATTATTTGTCTATTTATAATACGCCCGAAATAGGAGTCTTGACCGGGATTTATTTTGTGGAATGTCAAGTGCCAGACTGTCCTCGTCGATATACATTCTACGTAACAGCCTTCTACAGAGGACAATGACCGAGATGTCGATCTCTTAAGTTCAAAGTAGAATTCAACGTCACAGTAGGCTTCAGCTTCTCTGATTTTGGTTGGTTGGCTGGTTGGTTTCTATGGCATATCAACCATTATAGTTTATTAAATGTCATATCCTGTTTATACATTCATATTAAATTTCTAAGATTTGGCTTGGTTGGGTTTTATGGCATATCAACCATTGTAGGTTATTTAATGCCAAATCTTGTTTATACAAATATATTAGATACATACATTTTTTTATTGGGCTTTATGGCAAATCAAATATTGTAGGTTATTAAATGCCGAATCCTGTTTATATATATATATATATATATATATAATTTTTTAACATATTTTCCTGATAACATTTTCAAACGAGCCTGTGCTCATTTTTTTGCATACAGTTAAATGGTTTCAATTATTGCTATAAAAACCACAATTTAATGTCAGTCATTTCTTTGTACACATTGTTTGTAAGTAATTTCATTTCTAAATGAGTCAGGTGTAATTTGTTTGCACACTAGTATTTCTATTGTTTTTACATGGTTAAATGGTTTCAAATATTACTATCTAACAATAATTCTATTTGATTTCAATCAGTAAAGTGGTCACAACTACTGCCATCCATTACTAAATTATTCTATTTAACACAATTCATTTATCTGCACAGTTAAATAATATTTGCGATGTAATACCAATAATTAAATTTAGGAACACAGTCAAAGAGTTTCAAGTATTGCTATTTAACACTAATAATCCTTCTCAAAATTACTCATTCGTTTGCACACAGGTAAGTGGTTCAAAGTATTGCTCAGTATCAATAACAATTCAGTTAAACGTCAGTCATTTGTTTACACACAGTTAAATCATCAAACAGTTCCACTTCAATTGAACATAAGTCATTTGTTTGCACTCAGTTTAAATGTCAAACAGTTCTATTTGAACGATAGATAGGACCCTATCAAATGCTACCAGTCCGGGCCAGAGTGGACTTTGGAGCACTGGCAATGAAGGGGTACTCAGCATTCACCAAAGTTCTAGCATTACTGGAGCCTAACCATCAGATTGTTTAGTGTCATATCTAGGACACTTATTGGGAGTGGGGTCTTAATCTTCTGCAGAGAATCAGTCGGTGTATTCTACAGCCCCAGCCGACTGGGCCGTCTCTGATTTTGAATCAAGTTAATAACATGATTCTCTGCAACTCCATAGTGTCTCTTAGAAAAAGAAAACCGTTAGTTTATCATAATTTTGGATTTTGTGACTAACTTAATCTTTTTCTCTACGCTTTTTATATCGTTATATTGTTAAACGAGGTTAGATTTGATTGATTGATTTTAACTGCATGTCAACCCGTCTCGGGTTATTTTACGCCTAGAGGTTAGGGAGATGCGTACATTGTACATTTATATTTACAATTTTTATGTTGTCGATTTTTAAGAAGTTATTTTTCGTTCACACAATTCTATGATACCAAGTAGTCCTCTCTAATACAAATAATTTGCACACAGTTGTAGTGTTTCAAGCAATTATTTCTATTTAATAATAGTCATTTGTTTGCACACATTTATAAGGTTTCAAGTAACAAATAATATTTCTTAGTAAAGAATAATAGCGTCAATAACTGTTCTTAATACAAATAATATACAATTATATGTCATATGGATTATATAGCATCTACTGGTGTAGTGGGTAGTGTGTTCGTCTAAGGACCAGGAG
Source organism: Sepioteuthis lessoniana (assembly GCA_963585895.1). Classification (NCBI taxonomy): domain Eukaryota; kingdom Metazoa; phylum Mollusca; class Cephalopoda; order Myopsida; family Loliginidae; genus Sepioteuthis; species Sepioteuthis lessoniana. Next base: position 22,484,666 of record OY757920.1, read on the forward strand.
ACCGGGGTTCAATCCCAAGTCGAGTCATACCAATGACTCAAAAAATGGTATTTGATACCTCCTTGCTTAAGTGTCAGCACTATAAGGTACTTAACAAGGGTAAATTGGAGCAATCCAGGAAAGGTGTAGCGCCCTTCCCTATTGAAAAGGGAGCCTTTGAGTTGCCCTCGACTACGGTCGCCAACTTTACTTACGAATAATTTATTTGATTTATACATGGGACACTAGTAGATATTACCTATTTGAATTAGAGTGGGCCTGAGAGTAATTGTAATGAAAGGTATTCCACGCATCATAGATTTCCAGAAGTGAAGCCTCACCATCAGATGCAATTTAGTATCATATTCAAGATAACCCTTTTCTTTTGGGGATTCTTACCCCTATTCAGGGATTCAGGGAATATGGTCAGCATATTCTAAGCCCAAATGGTAGACAGTTGCCGCTGGTGTGAAAATATGCATTGATAAACAACGGATAAAATTAATGGAGGCAAAAACGAGAAGACGTAATTGGCGAGCAAAATTGCTCAAAATAATTCGTTTCGACAAATCAGAAGCCAAGAAAGTAGAAAGCCCTAACCAGAAATAAGAGCTGATTTGGGGAAAATCGATAAACGCAAGAATATTGCAATCATCGGATTCATAACAAGGGCATTGCTAAACCTACTTATTTAAAACTCACGTATATACTCAAGCATAGGAGATATGCCTACAGGGGGTTATTATTTTATAGAGAAGAGGTATGCAATTATTAGCTGATAGATATTGATTCAATCTCAAATATTCACTCATTGTTAGAATCTATCTATCTATCTATCTATTACAAAAATTCTCATTATATATATATATATATATATATATATATAAATGAGAATTTTTGTAATTGATAGATAGATTGATATGTAGATCCTAACAATATATATATATATATATATATAAAGGCATGGACAGCTATCAATTTGCTATCGGTCAAACGGGGGTCAGACCTGGCCGATGAAATAAAACGCAGTCTTTTCCATGCAGCGGTCGTGTCGATACTGCTTTATGGATGCACCACATGGACGCTAACTAAACGTATGGAGAAAAAGCTTGACGGCAATTACATAAGAATGTTGCGAGCTGTATTGAACGCACCACAAAACAGTTGCTGTACAGCCACCTACAACAGATCACGATAACTATCCAAGTTAGATGAACCAGATATGCGGGACACTGTTGGAGAAATAAGGACGAACTCATAAGTGATATACTTATGTGGACCCCTTCAGATGGACGAACAAAGGCAGGACGTCCAGCTATAACCTATATACAAGAGCTCTGTGTCGATACCTGGAAGACCTTCCGGGAGCGATGGATGATAGACACGGGTGGCGAAAGAGGGAAAGTGAGATCCGTGCTAGCAGCACAACATAACGATGATGATGATATATATATATATATATATGTGTGTGTGTGTGTGTGTGTGTGTGTATATACATATATATATATGTATATATACATATATATATATGTATATATATATATGCATACATGTATATTTATGTGTATATATATATATGTATATATTTATGTATATGCATATGTATACATGACAATATTATATATATATATATATATATATATATATATATATTTAAGCACGTTTGATTAAATGATAAAGACACATTTTTTCTATATAATTTACTTAAGATCCTTTCAAGTGTCCTGATAAGTGTCTTGGTTTCAAGTTGGAATTGGTGGAAGAATTTACAAAAAATTTTCTGAGCACTTTTGGGCCTTTCATAGGCCATCACCATGGGTTGATTGTGTGTGTAAAGAGTGTTTTTTTTAAAGAGTTTTGAAAAGTTTTAGATTTTTTATAACATAATAAGATTACGTAAACACAGAATTGGATAAAAGGGAGTTGCTGATGAATTTAAAAAACAGAACACTATCAACGGATATAAAATATTATCAAGAAATATTTTTATTTATTTTTTTAATTTTTTTTTTAATATTCCTTATTTCTTAATAATATTCTATTTCCGTTGAAGGCGTTCTGTTTTTAAAATTCATCAGCAACTCACTTTTATCCAACTCTACGTTTACGTAATTTTTGTTATGTTATAAAAAACCTAAAAACTTCCAAAATTCTTTAAAAAAAAACACTCTTAATATGTGCAATCAACCCTTGATGATGGCTTACGAAAAGTCCGAAAACTGTCGGGATAAGTTTGGTAAATTCATCCACCAATTCCAACTTGAAACCAAAACACTTATCAAGAAATTTGAAAGATTCTTAATCAAATTATATAGACCAATGCGTCTTTATTATTTAATCAAACATGCTTAAATGAACGATTGCTTCCCAACTACACACACACACACATACATATATAAATATATGTATATTTGTATATAGATATACATATATATATGTATATATATATATGTATATGTATATATATATATTTGTATATATACATATATATACATAATGTATATATACACACATATATACATATATATAAATACATACATACGTTTACATATATGTAGCTATATACATATATATATATATATATATATATGTATATATATGTATATAAAGTAGGCACATGCGTTATAATGTTATCGTCTCAGGAATATATATATCGGTAGCAATATCTATGTTGGCAGAGCAACAAAGATTTATATTTAATATTTCTGTGTAGACATGGAACACTGGCTGGAGGAATGCCAAGTGCAATGGGAAATAGTGACGGAGGGCGAGAGTGAGTCAAGGAAATCCGTGCTATTATCACTACTTCATCATTATATATATATATATATATATATATATATCAACCGTATCTACTCCAAGACAAGAGTTCCAAAACTGGTTAATAATATATTGTCTTTTACTATATTGTCATTTAAAAATGCATATATGATTTTATTTTTGTCGTTGTAAAATCACAGCTGTATACTGTCTGTGTCTTAAATGCAAAGACAATTTTACTGTAAATCCAAATTAAAACTGAACCTGGTTAAGAGAAGCTAATACTATTGAACTTTATTAGAACCTAAAAACGTAAGTTAATGTAAAATAGAATGCTTATTAGGATGCTAAGAAGCATAAATAAGAACTATAATGAATCTTAAAAAATAGCAGTGGACTTCAACTAAGTTAAAACTTAATGACAAAAGGAAAAAAAAAATTCGAAAGCCATAGGAAGCAGCATGGTGGACATTTAAAGGCAAGCGGATTAACCCTCTGACAGTTCAACGCAGTGCCTAACCAGGTTCTAGGCTTATGAACCCGATGGTTCAACGGCCAGGATCGAATAGTTCGATCGGAGAACTACTGCTGCTCATCTATCAGGGTGGCTTCTGTAGATGAGAATAAAAGCAGCCAATGAAAGATAACCATGACCCACACTCAAAACACCTGTCCAAACCGCTTCACTCTTCGCACGGGTAAAAAAGAGGCTCATCCTGCTGAGGTTGGAGCCCTGGCTTCAGTGTTCGAAAAATCAGCTACTGAGCTCAAACAAAAATTACTAAAATGCAAACGCACAATACAAATATCGACATTCAACGTTATTACCTTACATAGAATAGGACAAATACTGCAGCTGACTGCATCGACCATAGATTATAACATAGACATAATATGCATTCAAGAACACAGATACACACATAGCGAGGATATTAAATATCACGATACTAGCAATGGATAGACGCTAGCCACTGCATCTGCATGGAAAAACTCTGTCAATGCCACGATAGGAGATGTAGGTAAACTTATTGGACCATGATCCCTAAAATCACTAAATGACATTGAGAAAATAAAACCTATGGTGATGGTTGCTACTTTTAATGGCAACCCCAGCGCAATAATCATCTCCTGCTACAGCCCTATCAATGTTAGTGAAGAAACTGAATGATGAGCTATCCTCCCTTGTTGGTAGCATCTCGAAACATAACGTTCTCGTCATGGGCGGAGAAATGAATGCCTAAATTGGGAAAAACATAAACCACAAATTCAGTCTACATAACTGTTCAACAGAAAGGGACAACATCTAACGGATTTCACGATAGAAAATAGACTAACATGACTCAGTAAGAAATTTCAGAAAAAGTAGGGAAAACTATAGACCTACACATATGCAAACAATACTAAAGCACAGATGAACTACGTCTTAATAATTAAGAAATGGAATAATAGCGCATTGAATTGCGAGACATACTCCTCATTCGAGTGTGTGTCCTCCGATCACTGAATTGTCACGGCAAAAATACGACTGAGCCTACGAAGGAATAAGACCCGAACAACAACCACTAGACACTATGACTGGTCCCAGCTTAATAACAGGGATATTAAAGATATATATACGTTAGCACTAAGAAACAAATTCGATGCACTATAGGAGAAGACAAAAACACGTACTCTTAATGACGAATATGAGAATTTCGTTAATGCCCACTCAAAAGCGGTAGCAGAATACATACCAACTAAACAAAGAACTAAACTTAGAGTCCCATTGGAGACAGTAGCAGTTAGGAAAAAGCGTGCAGACGTGAAACTGCCTCCAAACGCAATTGGAAGGACCCAACCAATAACAATTGTATGAAACTTAAAAAGGCACAAAATGAATTAGCTAACATATACCTAAAAGAACAAACAGAATACATACAAAATCAGATTGATAAGATTAGAGACTCGGTTGAAGATAGACAATCTAGGATAGCATGGCGAACGGTAAACTAAGTGAGCAGAAGGAAGAGCACAGCCAAACTAAACTGAAAGCTACCAGCCAACAAGAACGAAGACACTTTTCGAACAGCATTTCGAGAATTTACTCAGAAATACTCTGAAAGTTACACATGAACCGGTCACGAGAATTATAAGTAAGCAATTGGACATCAAACTTGGGCCGTTTACACAAGATGAACTCAACTCGGTAATGAGAAAAAATTTAAATAGAAAGGCAGCTGGGTTCGATGAAATACCCCCAGAAGTATGGAAGACCAGACAATTCGAAGACATACTACTCCGTCACTGTAATGCCGTATATAATCAAAACCCGATAGACGGATGGACGAAGGGATGCATCCTCTCCTTCCTTAAAAAGGGCGACCTCGGATTAGCCAAGAACTACCGAGGTATAAGCATTATTTCTATAGCGGCCAAGATATACAATTTTCTACTACGCAACCGCATAGAACCCAAAATGGAGAATATATTTAGGAAGAACCAAAATGGCTTTTCGAGAAATCGATCACTAATTTTGACTATCCGTCGAAATCTTGAAGGTGTACGTGCAAAAAACCTAAAGGCAGCAATAGTATTTGTCGACTTTACCAAGGCCTTTGACTCCATTCACAGAGGAAAGATGGAGCAAATTCTACTCGCCTACGGCCTACCAAAAGAAACCGTCGCTATATAGAAACACAAAAGTAAAAATGCGTTCCCCGAGTAGCGATATGGACTACTTCGACATTGTAGCAGGTGTACTGCAAGGAGATACATTAGCCCCATACGTCTTTATCATTTGTGTAGACTACGTGCTTACAACATCTATTGATAAAATGAAAGAAAACGATATCAAGCTAACAAAGGAAAGAAGCAGAAGGTACCCCGCACAAACAATTGCGGCTGCGGACTACACCGATGACATAGCTCTTCTGGCAAATGCACCCGCCCAAGCTGGAATCCTGCTACATTGTCTGGAACGAGCGGAAGCAGGCATAGGCTCACATGCCAATGCACACAAGACGGAATATATGTACTTTAATCAAAGAGGTGACATATCCACACTAAACGGTAGCTCTCTGAAACTAGTAGACAAGTTCACGTACCTAGGAAGCAGTGTCTCATCAACTGAGACAAACATCAACATGCGACTAGCAAAGTCATGGACAACTATCGATAGGCTATCGGTCATATGGAAATCAGACCTGACCGATAAAATAAAACGGTTTCTTTCAAGCAGCGGTCGTGTCGATACTGCTATATGGATGCACTACTTGGACGCTAACTAAACGAATGGAGAAAAAGCTTGACGGCAACTGCACAAGAATGCTGCGAGCAATATTGAACAAGTCATGGAGGCAGCACCCTGCAAAGCAGCAGCTGAACGGCCACCTAGCACCCATCACGAAAACTATCAAAGTTAGACGAACCAGGCATGCGGGACACTACTGGAGAAGCACGGACGAGCTCATAAGGGATGTACTCCTGTGGATCCCTTTACGTGGACGAGCAAAGGCAGGACGACCTGATGGAAGCAATGGACGATAGGTAAGGGTAGCGAGAGAGGGTCAGGGATATCCATGTTGATGGCGTGACGTGATGCTGATATATATATATATATATATGGAGAAATGAAAAATTTTTGTAAATTTGGCAGAATGATAAAAGCAGTGATATTTCATTTTTTATTCAAGGAAGGACTTGTAAGTGTTTGATATATTCACTCATTTTATTCATGATGGTTGGTTGTTTGGGTTTTTAGCATATCAACCTTTGTAGGTTATTTAATGCCAAATCCATTCTTATACAAATAATTAGTTCTATTTCAAACAATTCAGTTTAGCTTGAGTACACAGTATAACTGTTAAAAACATTTCTATTTCAAGTTATTCAGTTTAGTCAAACAGTTCTTTTTCAAACAATTCAGTTTAGTATAAGTAGAGATTTCGTTTACACACAGTTAAATGTCAAAACAGTTCTATTTTAAACAATTCATCTTAGCACAGTTTCAGTGTTAAAAACAGTTCAATTTCAAACAATTCAGTTTAGCATAAGTACGCTATTTAGTTCTATTTAACCCATAGATAGGATTCTATCAAGTTCTATCACTCTGGGTCAGAGTGGACACGGGAGCGATGGCAATGAAGGGTTGCTCCGCATTCCCCAAAGCTCCAGCATCACTGGAACCTCATCATCAGACCTTTTACGGTCATATCCAGGACACTCGTTGGATGAGGGTCTTACATCTCTGCAGAGGTGCAGTCAGTGTATTCTACAACCCCAGCCGACTAGGCAACATTTTTTCACACACAAACACACACACACACACACATATATATTTATATATATATATATACGTGTGTGTGTGTGTGTGTTTTCATTTGTTGCAAGGTTGGGAAATTCACTTGGAATTTTTCAGTCTTTTTGGTAGTAAAAATTTGAAAGATTTATACCCCAACGAAAGAAAAAAAAACACAAACAAACAAACAAACAAACACATTCTAAAAAAAAACCTTTACTTAATGTTGTTGGAGTATATAGAATCATTATTAAATCCTGGCCCCAAAATAAAGATGAATATTAAAGAAACAGATTTTCAATTGCATAAACATCTTACGAAAACTGTAAATACTTGTACCTGTAAAAGTCAATGAGAAGAAAAGTTACATTACAAATAAGGAGGCAATTTTAAGCCACAAAATCTGATTAGAACAAAAGGGATATGTAAACTCATAATAAGTTAATACTTAAATATTTCAAAGGTGTAAGTATCATTTTTGTAGCCTGCGGAAGGTTCTTCTTTTTTGGAGGAGAACCAGGTCACATTTGTTACAGGTTCACTGATAATAATCAACCCCAGTGTCAGGTATTGCCACAATATACTATCTGTGAAAAATGACAAATCCAAGGCCAAGGCCAAGCCAACGTGGGTCTCAAATGACAGATCTAGATGTCCTGATCGGCCGAGGCTCCCTTAATAGTCAACACGAGGGATCCGGTCAGCTTCCAGCAAATGTTAGTTCTTATTTAAGGTACACAAAGGCCAAAGCAAAAATGCATCTGAGAGAAACCGAAGAAAAAATGGACAAGGAAAGACAACAAAAATGTAATCTATTGCAATACAACGCAAAAAAAGGTATAGGAAAAGGAAAATGGAAATCTGATCTGACTCCACTAAATTCAATACCTCAAACCAAAGACTTACCGGCCAAGTGAGGATGGTATTAAAGAAAGACTGCTTTTCACACCTAGAGAGACTAAAGATATATTGACGAGTAAGTTGTGTAGAATATGCTCAAAAAGTGACCCTTACACGAATTGAAACATGATATAATGAAAACAAAAACACCACAGAACTCAGCATAACATCAGTTGGTTGGTTATTATGACATATCAACCTTTGTAGGTTATTTAATGTCAAGTCAATTTTTATTAAGATAAACAGTTCTACTTCAAATAAGTTAGATTAGCATAAGTACACAGTTTGTCAAAGACATTTCTATTTCAAGCAATTCAGTTTAGTCAAAGTTCTAATTCAAACAATTCAGTTTAGTATAAGTATAATGTTTGTTTACAGTTAAATGTCAAAACTTTTCTATTTCGAACAATTCAGTTCAGCGTAAGTATAGTTTTAACTTCAAACAGTTCTAGTCCAAGCAATTAAGTTTAGCATAAGTACACAGTTTATTTCTATTTGACCAATAGATCTCAGGTGCTATCACATCGGGCCTGTATGGACCTGGGAGCGATGCTACGGAAGGAGTACTCAGCATTCTCCAAAGCTCCAGCATTACAGGAACTTCACCATCAGATTGTTTAGTGTCATATCCCGGACACTAATTGTGGGAGTCTTACTCTTCTGAAGGGGTACAATCGGTGTATTCTACAGCCTCCGCCGACTGGGCAAATAACATGTGTTAACTCAACAGAAAATAAAGAATTAATTTAGAAAATGACAAAATAGAAGACTGCGTTACCATCCCTAAGCAATCAAGACTAGAAAAACGTCAAGGTAGAAACCGAAAAAGTAAATACATTATTAAAAATATATCAACGGACAACAACACTGAATTAAACGAGCTAATTTATGCAGGAGCAAAACTGGTCAGTGATAAAATAGGTATTCCCCAAAGGAATGAAATCCCTGGATGAGAAATTAGACTTAAAGAACAAATAAGAAAACTGTGATAAGCGTAATAACTAAGGAAGGAAAAACACACAAGGACACAATGGAATGAAAAGACAATACAAGACAACAGCTGGCAAATCTGGCAACTTAGACGGGTGAAATAAATCAAAAGATATTGGCGAAAAAAGGGAAACTCAAAAGATACCGGGACAGGGTCAAGTAATACATAGAAAACAGAACCTTTGATAACAACGAAAGAAAATTCTACCTAGAGGTCGTTGTAGAGTGCATGAAGAACAAACCAAAAACTGAATGTAAAAGAAACGAAAAACAATTTTGGAGTAAAATATAGGAACAGAACGAACATGATGATGGATAAATAACACGAAAAAAGAATTACAAAAACTTAAGTCTCCTAGATAGATATGGATTCCCTAAGAGCAACGCTAGAAATTAACAAATTGAAAAACGCCAGACCAAGATGGCATACATGGATTCTGGTTCCTAAAATTCACATCCATCCGCAATAAATTGGCTTTACAACTAAGTAAAGGCCAGAAGAAGCAAGGACACCCGAATGGAAGACAAAGGTGAAAACTACCCTGATCCAGAAGAAACCGCATCTCCCAAAAGCATCTATCCCCTGCAACTTTAGGGCAAATAATGTGTTTAACTATGATATTGAAAATACTAACCGTACGGATAAGAGAAAAATTGTCTACTTGATTGAATGCTATGGACTATTTCTGAAAGAACTAAAAGGATACCGCAAATCCTCAAAGAGGCCAAAAATTGGTAAAAATGTAGCTGTGGCATGAATTGACAATAAAAAGGATTTTGCCATGGTTCCACCAAGCCATGAAAAACTGGAAAAGGAATTATCCATTGAAGGCCAAACCCTAGCACTGTTGAAAATGCAAAGAGGCATCTTCAAGGCAGATTCACTCTTGCCACTTCTATTCATTATAGCTATGATACCACTCAATTACGTTCTTAGGAAGTGTACTGGTATTTACAAATTTACAAAATCACAAGAAAAGTTCAACCCCCTAAAGTATATTTTTTGGATTGTGGAGATACAAACGGGTCACCTAATCCCGGCTAGACGATCAGATTTAGTGTTGATTAACAAGAAAAAAAAAAAAACAACTCTTCGTCTTGTGGATTTTGATGTCCTAGCGAACCGCAGAGAGAAAATAAAAGAAAGCAAAAATATAGACAAATACTTGGACCTTGCTAGAGAACTAAATCCGGTGGAACATTATGGTGACGGTGATAACAATTGTAGTTGGAAAAGCCTGGAAAAAAATTGGAGGAATTGAAAATAAGAGGAAGAATTGACAATATCAAGACCACAACATTGTTCTGGTCAGCTAGAATACTGAGAAGAGTCCTGGAGACTGGAGGAGATTTAGCAAGAGGTGTGCACAGATTAAGCAAATTCTAATACAATTGTTCTTTCAGAATATTTTCCCATCTTTGTGGCTTTTTTTATGATGACGCTTAAGAATGTGATGAGGTTGAACCCGCTTGACAGCAGTCTAGACTAGTCAGTGCCAATTCTAGATATTTTTATCAGCAATCTTGATACTTTTTAACAATTTTTTTACGAAACACAGGTTTGAGCAAGTGCAATACTTTTGTATCCACTGTGCAAATTTTTCTTCTTATCTAAAATGAAAATTGATCTCATTTGATGACGTAGAGCATATTAACAACTCGACAGTGCAGCTTCACATCTTATCAAAAATGCGCTTGAAAGGTGCTTCGACCAAGAAAAAACTCGCTGAAATTAGAGTGCCAAATGCCAGTTTATTCGTTGTTCATTTCTGTCTTGATATATATTCTCGATACTTTCTGAACACACCTCGTATACACAGACATATTTATTCAAAATCAGTAAGATCGGACGCGTTTCGGAGCTTGCAATTCGTGAAATTTTGAAATGGCAGTAATGACATATACTGGCGTAATGACATATACTGACATAATGACATATATCCTTGATTATAAGTTGGCCATTTATTAGCTGATTTAGTTATGTGCCAGTTTGAGATTACAAGGCAGTTAGACCTGCCAAGTTTAGGTCAAGTATTGATTGAGTAGTGGGTTGACTAGAGTCTTAACTCCTGGTCTCTGAAAATCTCTTTCTTCCTGATTTTCAGCGCACGACAAATGGAGAGACAGACGAAAATTGTGAAAACAATTTTACGTAAAACATCACAAAATTCATTTTTTACTTATTTACCCTTTAGATATCCATGTACCTGCCAATCCAGGTTGAAAAAATACGAAAAATATAAACTATAATTTGTTATTTGATAGTTTGTTAAATAACAGATAATAACATTTTACAGGCATCAGCGATGTAGAAATGGGGATTTTCTGGCCGGAATTCAAGTCGCCTGGTTATATGTACAGACACCTACCACTATGTATAAACTAGAAACATACTGACACCTACATGTATATATATGGATATCGATAAGAATAGGTTGATATCTATCAATCTATCTTGAGAGAGAGAGAGAAGTTAGATAAATGGCACAGATCAATTGAAATATCATAGCATAATCAACTGATAGATATCAAAAGAAACAGGCTTATATATATATATATATATATATAGAGAGAGAGAGAGAGAGAGATTAAATAAATAATACATATTAGTTGAGATATTATAGAATAATTGATAAATAGATATAAGCAGATTGAAAGATACATGCAACCTGGGTTAGATAGATAGATAGATCAAAAGGAACTAAGGGAAAATTAAATTCCAAAATACTGAGGGACATTACTGATTTTACCCTGGGTACCGTATATACACGCTGTGAGTTAGCAGTTATTTACTCAACATCACCAAGTCCAGAAGTCCAGAAGAATTTATCAAACAACCAATGATCTCCGAGACTAGCTCGTTAACCATTACACCACACAAGACACATATTTTAGGAATTAGGAGATAATCATGTAACGTAGTCATACTAAATTTTCGTTTGTACTATCGCACCATAGAGAACTCTTTCCAATTTTTGAACTGTAGAGATGCTGTCACTAACCCTGTCAAAGAACAGCAAAGTCACTTGGTTATACTTTCAGAATCTTCCCAAATAAGCCTTTGGCTATTTTGTACCCCTTTCATATACTGCTTGTTAATGGAACTATATGTGAATAGTTGTAGCTGTTGGTTGGTAGGTTTGTTTTGTTTTACGGCGTATCAACCCTTTTTGGGTCATTTAACGCCGAATGAAATTTCAAACAATTCAGTTTAGTATAAGTATAGTTTTTGCTTAAGAGCACCGACTCATTGGCTTAGTGGGTAGAATGTTCGCCAATGGCCCAGGAAACCAGGGTTCAGTCCCAGCTCACGTCATACCAAAGACTTTAAAAATGGTACTTGATACCTCCTTGCTTAACACTCAGCATTATAAGGTACGCATCAAGGGTAAAGTGGAGCAATCCTCGGGAAGGAGTCGTGCCCTCCCCTACACCTCGTTGTTGTAGCTATTGAAAAAGGAGCCTTCGGGTCGCCCTCGACTACGGTCACCAACTTTACTTACTTATAGTTTTTGTTTACAAGTATCATATCCAGGACTCTCGTTGAGGGAATTTTAACCCTCTGCAGAGGAGCAGTCGGTGTATTCTACAACTGGGCAAAGTTGTAGCTGTTAGGACATGCTTGTTTATTCTTTCCTTTTAATAACTCTTGTAGTTATATTGTGCTTATAAAATAACGGTTAGAGTATTCGCCAATGGCCCGGGAGACCTGGGTTCAATACCAGGTCGGGTCATACCAAAGACTCAAAAAATGGCACTTGATGCAACCTAGATTAACACTTAGCATTATAAAGTAAGAATCAAGAGTAAAGTGGAGCAATCCAGGAAAAGGAGTAGCGCTCTCCCCTACACCTCGGTGAAGTAACTATCGAAAAAGGAGCCTTCGGTTTACTCTCGACTACGGTCGCCAACTTTACTAATATATAAATGAGTTAATCTTGCCTTTCTTCCCGTTGTGTTTAATGTTAGAATATCAACGTCATACTAATGCGAATATTGGTCCTTGGAGGACATTCAATACATTTGTATTGATCTGTGTATGTGTTATATTACCTGTAGATTTCATCTTAAGCAAAATGATCACCACGTCGGCTGAGGATGTAGAATGCGCCAGTTGCACCTCTGCAGAAGAGTAAGACCCCCCCCACAATGAGTGTCCTGATATGACACTAAACTACATCTGATGGTGAGGCTTGTCTTGGAGTTTTAGTGAGTATGGAGTTACCTATCATTGCCATTACTACAAGGTCCCCTCTGACTCGAATTGGTAGACCTGTCAGAATTCCATCTATCGGTCAAATAGAAAGAACTGTTCAATCATTTACTAAGGATTATTATTATTATTAGTTATTTAAAACCAAACTGCAGTGAGCAAATTATTTATACAGGGTGTCTCAAAATAGATGCAACCCATTGATATAATAATGGTTTATTACTGAAACCAGCGAAATGGCGTGGAACACGTTCTGTAAAAATGTATTCTTTGAGCTAGAGACATCAAATTAATGTGTTTTTTTTATTATATCAGCTTCCAGGACATGCAATCTTTTTTTTTGAGTTTCTTGTTTAAGTAATAAATCATTATCATATTAATGGGTTGCATTTATTTTGATACAGTCTTGAATGATTTTGTTTCCAAATAAGTCGTGACGCAAAATATTTTTCCTCTCTTGTTGAAGGCATTCTGATCAAGGATTAATAGTTGTTATTGTATACTATTTACAAATCTGGAACTATCTTACATAGGAATAATTGATAAATAGAATTATTTATGAGGAATAGCAATAGAGTCTGTTAACAAATGATTGATATTAAATGGAATATTTAGTATTGGATAGCAATACTTGTAATCATTTAACTGTATGCAAACAAATGATGATGGGTGGTAGGTGGCCGTACAGCTTCTGCTTTGTGGGGTGCTGGCTCCAGGACTTGTTTAATATTGTTCGCAGCATTCTTGTGTAATTGCCGTTAAGCTTTTTCTCCATAAGTTTAGTTAGTGTCTATGTAGTGCATCTATACAGCAGTATCGATATGACCGCGGTTTGAAAAAAACTGCATTTCATTTTATCGGTCAGGTCTGACTTCCATATGACCGATAGTATATATATATATATATATATATTGTGACGAGGAAATATGACACCCTTATACATTCTCCGGGTTGCGAGGAAAATTCTATTTCAAACAAACATAAATACACGGTTTAGTTCTATTTGACCCATAAATAGGACCCTATCAGGTGCTACCACTCTGGGCGATAGTGACAAGCAAGAATCAGACGACGATAGTAATAAGCAGAATGGTTGAAAGAGAGGCTGTTTCTCTTCCACCATCTCTCTAGTACAAGCTGACATGGGCATGGGAGAACCTCACTCTCTATTAGCCATGTATGCATCAGCAGAGTAGCATGATTGGTACTGAGGAAGAAACTGCCAAAAAGCCAACACGTGGTGAATTTTCAAACAACAGAAATTAGTTAGTTGCCGTTTATTCATCAAGGGGTGAAGACACATAATGAGTTGCTGTTTTATTCGTCGATGGATGAAGACATATAAGGATTTACTTGATGTTCGTTGAAAAACTAAGAACATAATTTGGGATATGAAAGAAACCCAAATTCCAAAAATCATGCTGCGCAGAGAACACTGAGAGAAAAAAAAGAAAAGCCTCTCATTTGAATGAACCAGCACTCCGAGGTATGGTGAGCCTCGTTAAACGAATACCCAAAGATAAGACTTGTCCACGAGGAAAGAGACAATAATTAATTATGGTCTTATCTGAAATAAGACGTGTATCCTTCTACCAACGTGTTATGGAAACCCAATAACGACAGGAAAAAGAGAAGAGAATAAACTCCACAAAATCCCAAGTAAGTGAATATACAATTTAAGTATTTTCAAATTTATCTTGCTGCATCCACGCTGACGTGAATAAAAGACAAATTACGGGAGGAAATAATAGTTCTGATAAGATAGAGGAGAAAAGAGGGAATATTTCCCCAATGATAAACTTGAGATTTGGAGCACGAGTTCTACCATTAAATCCCGAAGGCCGAAGGAAAGTGGAACGTGTCTGCCGTTGTCGAACTATATTCTCACCTTCCGTCATTAAGAGATATTAAATGGGTCCCTCGTCCGGGACACGGATATTTTAATGGAGGTTCTTCCGAGATACAGAAAGACTTTCTCGCTCCTGACTTTTACCTGAATTGTTTTTTTTCTTTGTTTCTTTCTTTTATTCAATAAAAGAATATTGTTAACCCAGACACGGCAGTTCAGTCCTTTTTTTGTTATGGAAGTACTGTATTTGTCGAAGACCTTGTATTTGAAGGTGAAAGCTGACCAGTTAACTGTGTTGAATTTTAACAATTCACGTAGAACTCACCTAGTGGCTTTAAAATGTGGTTCAGCTAGAGAGTTGGTGATATCTGTAAAATTAAGTAGCGTTCGGCAAACCACAGCCAATGTCTCTGCCCTGCGTTAACTGGTGGACTTGGCGGGAACGAACAGCACCCTGCAAGCCCGCAGGGCACATGGCGGCGTAACAATATATATATATATATATATATATATATATATATATATATATATATATATATATATAGTTGTTACTATCTCACTTAGTGGGTTTGTGGCAGACCAAATGTGGTATAATTTGGAGAGTGCTCAATATCCGTGATAGAGCTATTATATAATAATAATTAATGAATATATATAATTTTTTTAAATATATATTTAATAGCATGGACTGCTTATCTGTGACAACTGGATTCGTGCCGTCTTCTTTATGACAATCATCAGGCCGAGAAAGAAAGATATCTGCCTTTCTCGGCCTAATGATTGTCGTAATAAAGATGGGATGAAACCAGTGGTCGCAGATAAGCTTCCATGCTATTACATATATATATATATATATATATATATATATATATATATATATATATATATATAAACAGGATTTGGTATTAAATAAGCGACACAGTTTGAGATGGCATAAAAAGATTACCAGCCAACCATGAGTAAAC
Organism: Sepioteuthis lessoniana; assembly: GCA_963585895.1. Lineage (NCBI taxonomy): Eukaryota > Metazoa > Mollusca > Cephalopoda > Myopsida > Loliginidae > Sepioteuthis > Sepioteuthis lessoniana. Next base: position 22,500,598 of record OY757920.1, read on the forward strand.
TGAAAAATATATATTTAAGATACTGCGATTTTCCCTGTCATACTCAGCTTCGTCTTGGCAATGCCAGAATCGAATTAAGATTGACTTTTCTACTGATGATAATAAAACTAGCTCCCCAACTACACTTCAAAGGAAACTGCTATACGCGAACAGCTTGAAAAAAGTATCATATCAAGTAAGATCGATGGATAAGAGCTGCAAAAATTAAGAATTGTGAAATGCACTCAGCGATAAAAATGAAGATTTCCGACAATAGAACAAACTCAGGGCTTCTTAAGTGGTTCATATAAATCCCCTGAGTATGAACAAGATTTTGGCAGGGCGAATAAAAGCATAGGGGTCCACAGCGGGTGAATTTACTAGCTAGCATTTATAATAGATTATATAAAATCGTTGGATCATGTAGGCTAGTTGCAAGATATGCACCTATCAGAATAGCTGATTTAGTGTGATTGCCAGTAATAGTGATGGGTCATTTACATACAACGCATTCAAAGCATACGGGTAATTTAAATGAACAATGATGAAGTGGAAAGCGTAAATTTTGACATCTTCCTTAAAGGAAAGGTTGGTTGGTTGGTTGGTTGGTTGTTTTGCGGCTTATCAACCCTTTTCGGGTCATTTAAACCGAATTAAATTTCACACAGTTCAGTTTAATATAAGTATAGTTTTTTGTTTACAAACAGTTAAATGTCAAACAGTTTAGTTAAATGTCAAAATAGTTCTATTTGAAACAATTCAGTTTACCATAAATACACAGTTTAGTTATATTTGAAAACAGTTCTATTTCAAACAAGCTTAAGTACACGGTTTAGTTCTATTTGACCCATAAATAAGACCCTATCAGGTACTACCACTCAGGGCTAGAGTAGATCTGGGAGCGATAGCAATGAAGGGGTATTCCACACTCTTTAATTACTAGAACCCCACCATCACATTGTTTAGTGTTATATACAGGACACTCATTGGCCGGGGGGGGGGTCTAACCTTGAATTTATTGAAATGACTTTTGATCGTGTAGGGAAGTCTATGTACACATTTAAAGGAATTGAATATTACTGGATGAATGAAAAAAAACCTTAGCAAAATGTCCCAAGTTTTATGCAATTGTTGAAACCAGTTTGTATATGGTAAAATCTGGTTGATTAATTGATTTTAACGGCATTACAAATTGTCTGGGGTTATTTATCCCAACATCTTAGGTAACTGTGTACCTTCATATTCACATTTTTTGTCTTGTTTCTTTAGAGGTTCCTTTTTTTGCACGCGTTCTTTTCGAATAGAATCATTTTTAAACAGATCAATCTGACTCAATAATTGAACTCTAACAAGATCAACCTTTCCTGGTTAGAATGGACTTTGGAGTAATGGCAACGAAGGGGTAACTCCACACCTCACAGATCTCTAGAACTGGAGCCTCACCATCAGATACAGGTGCCCGTGGTGTAGTCGTTATCGCCGTAGGAAATGAACACGGCGATACGAGTTCAAATCCTGGACGAGACTGATTGCATTTCACATAGCACTAATACCCTTGGGAAAGGTATGAATCCAATTATTCTCCCTCCAGCTATGGGTAAATAGTAGGACAGACTAGGTTCTTCAGCCTTGGTTAGGCAACTAGTCTAGGAGAAGGAAAACTCTGAATTGAAACCTGTTAAACTCCGCTTAAAAATTGACCTTGTGTCATATCCTGCCCGAGCGGAGGGGTTGGTAAATAGTACCATCAGATACAGTTAAGGATCCCTTCTTTTTTGGCAGTGTTTTACCCTTCAGCAGGAAATACGGTCAGCGTATTCTAAACCCGCCGACAGGCTGTGGTAGAATCTAGTTTTAGCCATATACATTATTTACTAAGCAAATACAGAAGTATTTGAACATAGGATGCAATGATTTGAAGCTCAATCTCACAAAGTTATATTCGTGATATCCTCAATGTCCACCAAACCCATCTTTACCATTAAAAAATAATTCAAGAAGGAAAGGTGCTTTTACATTTATAGTTTATTGTTTATTATCCGATGTAAATTATATTAAACACTGGTAAATTAGATATTTTTTGTTATTTAGTATTCAAATAAACTATTTGGGAATGAGTGGAAATAATATTTGGTTACAAGTGGAGTATCAATTAAAATATTTGATAAGCCTTGATATGGAATGATAGTTAAACATAAAAAAAAATCAGCCCCCCCCCATCATAGCATCCAGTGAGACTAAGAAAAAACATAGGCTATATTCAATTAATTTATTTGAGAATGAATAGAAATAATATTTGCATGGGGAGCATCAAATAAAGGGTTTGAGAAGCCCTAATCGAACTATTCAGTAGTGAGCAGTTTAATGAGTCGGTCATTTTTACGTGGCCAGCAGTAATGCGATTGTATTAAGAATGGCGGAACGTGACCACAGACCTTTATTTACTCAACTTGTACAAAAGCAAAGCAATCTCTGATCCGGACGGTTCGTTTATGAAATACAATCTGAGTCTGCAGCCATTTTTCTAGCCGCAAACCGTAATGTCGGTGTAGCAGGGCGAGGTCAGTCAAACAGAAGACAATTTTGCTGTGTGTAACACTTCATTAAATCTTTGGTAAAGCCTCAGGCAGCTTCACGACGGGCTGAGTTCCAGAATAAACAATGTTCAACACGTTGATCACGATGTTTGGTTATTTTCGAACTGTTTCTCAGATGGAAGAGAAACCAATGAACAGCCGATAAAAATAGAATAAAACATGTATTGGAAAAGAAGAAAAAACATTGCGGAAGGATGATGATGTACTGTCAGTTGGCCTTATAGATTGATAAACAAACAAGACTGTGTGAAAAACAGAAAAAACAACAGACAGAGTTATCAATATTAATATGGCTGCCGGTGCCATTTGTTCTGGAACATACTTTATATTAGATTCAGTTATGTTTTCGCGCCCAAAATAATCCAGTCTTGTTTGACAGCCAATCAAGTAGCCTCTATTTGTAACTAGCCAGGAAAATGTCAGCTTAGATATACAAATAGAAGAATAAATAAGAGAATGGCAAACATTTCAAAAATTTTAGTTCGGTTCGACTTGGCACATTTAGTGTTTAACTTCACAGAATGTTCAGCTGCTGGACAACATCGATGTGATGCATTAAAGTTGTGACACGAAATAGGGTACCTTAGATTTTACAAGCAAATTTGTGTGACAGTTTACATGGAAAATAAGTTATTGCTTATATATATATAATGTATGTGCCCGTGGTGTAATGGTTATCGTCTTAGGAATTGGACACGACGATACTAGTTCAAATCCTGGACGAGACTGATTGCATTTCACATAGCACTAATACCCTTGGGAAAGGGATGAATCCAAATTTTCTCCCTCCAGCTATGGGTAAATAGTAGGGCAGACTAGGTTCTTCCGCCTTGGTGAGGCAACTAGTCTTGGAGAAGGAAAACTCTGAATTCAAACCTGTTAAACTCCGCTTAAAAATTGACCTAGTGTCATATCCTGCCCGAGCGGAGGGGTTGATAAATATGATATATATAATGTATGTGTGCGCACACGCACATATGTATGTGAATCAAAAAAGTGTTCTCTGCATTAAGACCCAAACGGCCAGTATTTTTGCCACAATTCTCAGTTGCTGTCTGAGGATTGTAGCAAAAAACACCGCATAGAAACTTTAGTAATTGCTCCGAAAATTGGGTTCTTTTGACATTTTAGGTTATATATATATATATATTGCGAATGAGTGCGTAAACGAGTGAGTAAAGCAGTTCTATGAATTCAATAAATTTTATTTCTTTAAATTGAGTGAAAAATTTGTTTATGAAGAACAAAAGTTAGTTTCTTTTATTGTTTGAAAAGGTAATAATAGTTTTAGCATTAACATGCTCCGAAATTTTATTAACGAGAAGAAACTTAATTGCAGTTTGCTTTGTTTTAAATCTAGATAAATTTTGTGAATGTAATAAAGTAAAGTTGGCGACCTTAGTCGAAGGTGACCCAAAGGCTCCCTTTTCGATAGCTACTACACCAAGGTGTAGGTGAGGGTGCTACTCCTTTCCCTGGATTGCTCCACTTTACCCTTGATCCTTACCTTATAATGCTTTGCTAAGCAAGGTAGCATCAAGTACCATTTTTGAGTCTTTGGTATGACTCAACCTCGGATTGAACCCAGGTCTCCCGGGCCATTGGCAAACACTCTAACTATTATGTGAGAGTCCGGTTTATACACTAATATGTAAGCGTGATGCAACTGAATAACCAACAATAGGGATATTATGTTATAGTAACATATCTAAGAAGCAAACAAGAAGAAAGGTTTTTGCTAGGAAAAATTATTAAGTGACGTTGGAAATTAATTCATTCTTAAAAAAAACATTGCATGTTAAATTTCACTCAAAAAAGAAATAAAGGTAAAAATAAGTTGAATAGATACGAATCTCTCTTGCTACTTAAGCTTCGTTTATTTCATCGCTTCATTTATAAGATTTAGATAGGATCCAAACTAGATAAAAAGTGGATTAATCTGTCTAATATTCTAATTGGTAGATATACGTTTTTAACAATCTAGGCAGGTAAAGATTTTTAAAGTTATTTTGGATTTTTCATTTTTTATTCTTTTCCCTTGGTAAATCGAATATTATCGTCTGCTATCTCAAATAAGTTAAAAAAAAAACGAAGAGGCTAAGTAGTCAATAAATGAAAAAATACTGATGCAAAAGTTACTGCTTCTGAAGACTTTTGGTACAAAAATTAATCCTTTCTTCTGAAAATCACATCGAAGATAGCTTGCAATTCAACTCCAAAACGGGCAGAGTTCAAAAAAGGGTAAATTGTCATCTAAAAATGTATGAATGATTTTATTTTTTATTTGTAAAATCATTGCTGTATACCATCTATGATTTAAATACGAAGGCATTTAATGTAATCCCAAGTTGCATTTGAACCTGGCCAAGAGAGGCTAACACTATTGGACTTTATTAGAAACTGAAAACCTAAGTTAGCGTAAAATAGAATGCCTATAAGGATATCAAGAACCATAAATAAGGACTTTGATGAAATTTAAAAAGAAAGTCATCGTGGACTTTAACTAAGTTAAAACTTGATATTGACTGAAGCGGGTATGAGAGAGGGGTGTAATTTATTTTTTACGAAAGCCATGGGAAGCAGCATGGTAGACGTAAAAGCGAGCGGATAAACCCTCTGACGGTTCAGCGTATTGCCTAATCCGGTCCTGGGCGTATGAATCCTACGATTAAACTGCCATGGTTAAAATAGTTCGATCGGGGAACTACTATCTATAAGGGTGGCTTCTATAGAAGAGACTAAAAACAGCCATCAAAAGATTACCATGACCCACACTCAAACCACCTGTCTGAACCGCATCGCGCGGGTAAAAAAAGGGGCACGTTCTGCTGAGGATGGAGCCCTGGCCTCCGTGATCGAAAAATCAGCTACAGAGTTCAAACTAAAACAAAATTTACTGAAATGCAAACGCACAATACAAATAACAACATTCAACGATAGAACCTTAAATAGAATAGAACAACAGTCGGAGCTGATTGCATCGGCGATAGATGCATACGAGAACACCGGTACACTCATAGCGAGGATATCAAATACCACGATACTGGCAATGAATGGACGCTAGCCACTGCATCTGCATGGAAAACTCTGTCAATACCACGATGGGAGGCGTAGGTATTATTATAGGACCAAGAGCCCTAAAATCACAAAATATTAAAGAGAAAATTCAACCTAGGATGATGGTAGCTACTTTTAATGGCAACCCCAGCGCAACAATCTTCTCCTGCTGTAGCTCTACCAATGTTAGTGAAGAAACTGACCTCATCGCCTTCTATAATGAGCTATCCTCCCTTGTTCATAGCATCCCGAAACACAACGTTCACGTTATCGGTGGGGACATGAATACTCAAATTGGTAAAAACGTAAACCACAAATTCAGTGTACACAACTCGCCAGACAGAAATGGGCAACTTCTAATCGATTTCACACTAGAAAATAGATTAATTTGCCTCATTACAAAATTTCAGAAAGGAGAGGGAAAACTATGGACCTACACATACACAAATAAGCACAGATAGACTACATCTTCATAAATAAGAAATGGAATAATAGCGCATTGAATTACGAGGCATATTCTTCTTTCCAGGTGTGTCCTCAGATCACCGAATCGTCACGGCAAAAATACGACTGAGCCTACGAAAGAATGCAACCCGAACAACAACCACTGTACACTATAACTGGGCCCTGCTTAATATCAGGGATATTAGAGATAAATATGTGTTAACAATAAGAAACAAATTCGATGCACTTCAGGAAAAAACAGAAACACATACTCCTAATGATGAATATGAGAATTTCGTCAATGCCCACTTAGAAGCGGCAGCAGAATGCTTACCAACTAAACAAAGAACTAAACTTGGTGTCCCATGGGAGACATTAGCCGTTAGAAAAAAGCGGGCAGACCCGAAAACTGCCTCCAAATGCAATAAGAAGAACCCAACCAATACCAATGCCATGAAACTTTAAAAGGCACAAAATGAATTAGCTAACATACACCTAAAAGAATAAACGGAATGCTTACAAAATCAGATCGATAAGCTTAGAGATGCGGTTGGAGATAGACAATCTAGGGTAACATGGCAAACGGTAAACGAAGTGAGAAGAAGGAAGAGCATTGCCAAAGCCAAACTGAAAGCTACCAGCCAAGAAGAACGAATACAACAATGAAAACAACATTTCAAGAATTTACTCAGAACCCCCCCCGAAAGTTACGCATGAACCAATTATCACGAGAATTATAAGTAAACAATTAGACATCAAACTAGGACAGTTTTCCCAAGAAGAACTCGACTCAGTACTAAGAAAAATTAAAAATAAAAAAGCAGCAGGGCTTGATGAAATATCCCCAGAAGTATGGAAGACCAGGGAATTCGACGACATACTGATTCGACACTGTAATACCATATATAATCATAATACAATAGACAGATGGAAAAAGGGATGCATTTTCCCCTTCCCTAAGAAGGGCGACTTCGGATTTGCCAAGAACTACCGAGGTATAACTCTTACATCCATAGCGGCCAAGATATACAATACTCTATTACGCAACCACATTGAACCCAAAATTGAGAACATACTTAGGAAGAACCAAAATGGCTTTCGGAGAAATAGATCCACGACGTCACAAATTTTGACTATCCGTCGAATTCTTGAAGGTCTACGTGCAAAAAACCTAGAGGCAACAATATTATTTGTCGACTTCGCTAAGGCCTTTGAATCCATCTATAGAGGAAAGATGGAACAAATACTACTCGCCTAAGGCCTGCCAAAAGAAACCGTCGCCGCTATAATGATGCTATATAGAAACACGAAAGTAAAAGTCTGCTCCCCAGATGGAGACACAGACTACTTCGACATTATTGCAGGCGTACTGCAAGAAGACACATTAGCCTCATACCTCTTTATCCTATGTCTAGACTACGTGCTTAGAACGTCTATTGATAAAATGAAAGAAAACGGTATCAAGCTAACATTGGAAAGAAGCAGAAGGTACTCCGCACAAACAATTACCGACGCCGACTACGCCGATGACATCGCTCTTCTGGCAAATACACCTGCCCAAGCCGAAACCCTGCAGCATAGTCTGGAACGAGAGGCATAGGCTCCCATGTCAAAGCACACAAGACGGAATATATGTGCTTTAATCAAAGAGGTGACATCTTCCCACTAAACGGTAGCTCTCTGAAACTAGTTGATAAGTTCACCTACCTAAGAAGCAGTGTCTCATCAATCGAGACAGACATCAACACGCGACTAGCAAAGGCATGGACAGCTATCAAGGCTATCGGTCATATGGAAGTCAGACCTGACCGATAAAATAAAACGCCCTTTTTCCCAAGCAGCGGTCGTGTCGATAGTGCTGTATGGATGCACAATATGGTCGCTAACTAAACGAATGGAGAAAGAGCTTGAGGGTAACTACACAAGAATGCTGCAAGCAATATTGAACAAGTCATGGAGGAAGCACCCTACAAAGCAGTAGCTGTACGGCCACCTACCACCCCAAACTATCCAAGTTAGACGAAACAGGCATGAGGGACACTGCTGGAGAAGTAGGGACGAACTCATAAGTGACATACTCCTGTGGACTCCTTCACATGGACGAGCAAAGGCAGGACGACCAGCTAGAACTTACAGACAATAGTTCCGTGCCGATACGGGATATGACCTGCCGGAAGCGATGGACGATAGAGAAGGGTGGCGGGAGAAGGTCAGGGATATCCGTGCTGATGGCACAACATGATGATGATATATATATTATTGAAGATGACCGACAATGATTTAATGTCAAGTTTTTTTTATTGGCTTTTTCTTATCCATGTAAATCTTTTGGTAGTGTGGGGTTGAATTGCTGCCTAAATACACAAAATTCTACTAGCCTGGCTTGCCAACTGATAAACAACGTGAGAAAGGCACCGAAAAAGTAATTGTTAACTCTCCCCCCCAAAAAAATACAAGTTAAAATAAAATCAGAATAACTGTGATAAAAAAAAAAAGCATACACAACATTTTTCTACGTAAGTACGGCTACAGAATCCAGGTTTGGTTTCTTTGTTTTAATGGCATATCAACTCTTTTTAGGTTATTTAATGCCAAAGCCATTCTCCTCGAAGAACAGTAGTGGTACTATTTATCCTATAGCTGGGAGGATAAGGGGGTTCATACCTTTCCCAAGGGTATTTGCCCGAAAGTGAACGTAATAGCGCTACTGGAGTACGAACTCGCGTACAACGATTCCGCAGTCCATCGCTTTAACCATTACACCACTAGGACACCCCCACAGACTCCAGTGTTATTGGCATAAGTATTTGAACAAACTGAGGATTTCACTTCTAATTGCTTGGTTTGGGTTTTATGGTGTATCAGCCATTGTAGGTTATTCAAAGCCAAATCCAGTTTATATATATATATATATATATATATATATATATATATATATATATATATATATATATATATATATATATATATATATATATATATATATATATATATATATAGGATTTGTTAACCAATTTTGTTGATAATATTTTTAAACGAACCTGAGTTTACTTATTGCACCCAGTTAAATGATTTCAAGTATTTCTATCGAATATAAATAATTCTTTTTACTATTAATCATTTGTTTGCACAAAGTTAAAAGGTTTCAAGTATTGCTATATAGCAGTCACAATTTTTGTCCAGTCGGCTGGGGCTGTAAAATACACCGACTGCTTCTTTGTAGAGGGGTAAGACCCCCCACCACCACCACGAGTGTCCTTGATATGACACTAAACAATCTGATGGTGATGTTTTGATAATGCTGGAGCTTCGGGGAATCAGGAGTACCCCTTCACTGCTATCGCTCCTTGGTCCACTGTGACCCGGAGTGGGTCCTATCTAGGGGTCAAATAAAACTAAACTGTGTACTTATACTAAACTGAATTGTTTGAATTAGAACTGTATAAAAATGGATTTGACATTAATAACCATCAATGATTGGTGTGCCATAAAGCCAAGTTCAATCAAACCAAACCAAACCAAACCAAACCCAACCAAAAAGAAACAGTTTGAACACATTAAAATGGATACACATACATATATGATTTGAAGGTGAATAGTTTGTAGATAATTTCATTTTTAAATAAGTTAAAACTAATTTGCTTGCACACTAGAATTGCTATTGTTTCTACCCAGTTAAATGGTTTCAGTTATTTCTATATAACATTTATAAGTCTATTCCAAATTATTCATTCATTTACACACAGTAACGTGGTTACAAATTTTGTAAAATAGTTTTATTTCTAACGATTCGATTGATTCGATTCAACGTAAATCGTTAAATGACCTACAAAGGTTGATATACCATTAAACCAAAACAAAGTAAATCATTTGTTTGCGCATAGTTTAAATTTCAAACAGTTCTATTTGAGTAAGAGATAGGACCCTATCAGGCGCTACCACTCCGTCTCAGAGTGGATTTGGGAGTAACGGCAATGAAGGTATTCTCAATATTCCCTAAAGCTCCAGCATTACTGAAGCCTCACCATCAGATTCTTTCATGTCATATCCAGGACACTCTTTGGGGGAGTCTTCCCCCTCTCCAGAGATCCAGTCGGTGTATTCTCCATCCACAGGCAACAGACTATCTAATTTCTTGGTTTTGCGAATTAAAAGCAAGAATATTACACGAGAAGGACCAAATTTTATTGTAATTAGCACAAGAGGTGCAATTAGTCACGTGGTTTTTGACGTTAAAATTTTCCGCATAAAAAATTAATAGAACTAAATTGTTTAATTAAAAAAAATTCTGTTCATCTACAACCTCATTGAAAATCGACCAAAGAGACAGAAAGGGTTAATTCACGTTGCTGTTTGGAAGTGGTTTGTTTTAGCTTCTTTGTTTAATAGCATATCAGCCTTTGTGGGTTATTTAATGCCAAAGCCATCCTCTTAGAAGATTAGTAATGATACTATTTAACCCATAGTCAGGGAAATAAATACTTTTCCCAAGGGTATTAGTCTGAAATTGAGCTCCAACTGGAGTTTGAACTCGCTTACTCCGATGTCACAGTCGAGTACTTTAGCCACTACGACACGGAGACTCCACCCCGTTTGCAAAGCTTACTAAATCATTTAATTTGGATCCCCTCGGCTCAAAATCCTTCATGGCTTCTGCAATTGTAGGCAATAAAAAACAAATTTTGTCGTTGTTCAAATACTTTTGACCACTACTTTCTATTGGGCATTGCACATTAGAACTATAAAAATTCTATACAATATATTCGCGGGAGTAAAACAAATAAACCCCCAAATTCTATTTCTAACTTTTATTTCAGAATATCTTCTCATCAAGGAGAAACGGATCTAACAGCAGCGAAGATAAATTTTGCGAATATCTGACGAACGACATTACAAAAAAAAAGTATTTTCTTAACTGACTGCCTTTTGGAAACTGAGTCATCGACATAAAATTAAAAAAAAAAAAAAAAAAAAAAACGAAACTGGTAGAATGTTGAAATTTATCAGAAAGCTCTTTCCCATGAGGATCTGGCCATGCGTTGTAGACAAATTAATTATGGGCTAACATCAAGGCTAACATCTTCGCAGACGGCAAATTTATTCGGCTAAAAGAAAACTTTTAAGTAAAGAATAGCAATTGGATACTCGTTTATCAATCGACAGCAATTCCTTTACTGATTTCTACTGTTGAAATATCTGATATTATTTGAAGAAAGAGCTTGTAAGCTTTAGTTATATCTCCTATAAAGTAAAGTAAGTAAAGTTGGCGATCGTAGTCGAGGGTGACCAGAAGGCTCCCTTTTCAAAAGATACTATACCGAGGTGTAGGAGAGGGCGCTACTCCTTTTCCTGGATTTACCCTTGATACGTACCTTATATTGCTGAGTGTTAAGCAAGGAGGTATCAAGTACCATTTTTAAAGTCTTTGGTATGACGCCAACTGGGATTGAACTCAGGTCTTCCGGATCATTGGTGAACACTCTACGCACTGTGCCAATGAGCCGGCCTGTTCCTATAATAGTCCTATAATAGTTCCTACATTTCAATGTAAATTTCACACAACAAATATAACTACTATTATAAGACATAGTATATTTTATTGATTAAGAGAGTAATTGCATCGTTACTTTTGCAATAGCAACTCAAGTAGTTATCTCTCCGACTTCCCATCAAGTCACATTTGACATTTGAATATCATTTTATAGCAGGGAACTACATATATATAACTATATATATATATATATATATATATATATATATATATATATATATATATATCGAAAGTGTGGGTGATGTATAAAGTACACTGGACGCGCTTGTGGTGTAACAGTTATTGTAGAAGGAAATGGACTCAGAGACCCGTGTCCAAATCCTGGATGAAGCTGTTTGCATTTGACAATACCCTTGGCAAAAGTATGAATCCAATTATTCTCCCTCCAGATATGGGTAAATAGTAGGGCAGACTGTGATTTTTAACTTTGGTATAGACGCCGGAAGGAAAACGTTGAATTCAAACGGGTTAAACTCCGCTTAAAAATAGACCTTGTGTTGGATCGGGCTCGAGTAAAGAGATTGGGTAAACACACACGCACATATACACACGCGTGAGCATGCACACACACACACACACACACAAACACACACATATATATATATATATATATATAACAGATAAGAAAAACAAAGATTTAAAACTTTAGATAAATTGTGCTCATGTGGAATAAACCTAAGAAGGAGAGATGTTAACTGTCTTTATATAACACACACACACACACACACACACACACACACACACACATATATATATATATATATATATATATATATAGTAGGAGATACTGGACGCTTTAGTAACAGGTCAATGTGAAAGAAAAACTAAAGATTAAAAACCTGAGAATCTGTGGCTGACTGGGACAGAATTCTGTTATCATCTTAAAAAGTGTGGCTAGTTCAACATCTTTAACTGAAGTGCTGTATCCTCAGACATCAAGAGAAGACTATATATATATATATATATATATATATATATACACAAGATCTAGAGAAATACAGTGTCTTTTTATAAGTATAGAAATATCTCAGCTGTTTAAATAAATTTGTTTTTGTTGGTGTGTATATCGTGACTCCAAAAATATTTTGAAATATCGGAAAAATTGTCTTGAAAAATGAGTTAATAAATAAATAAAAAGCAAAATTAAATTATTTCCTGAAAACATTATTTCAATGAAACTTTTAGTGTAACTGTTAGATTTATATTGGCGTACATTAAAAGGAGCTCAATTGTACGGGTGAGAGCATTTTCTTTCTCTAAAACGAGAACCATTTCGACATAAAATGATTCGGAATTAAGATGATGAAAGACTTCGGATTCAAATTTCTATTAAAATATGTGGGAACAAACTATTCAAACAAGTTCTCCGATTCCCGTAAAATCCAAATTCACACGACAAACTTATGTAGTGGACAATATGGCAGAATAAGTCTGTTTGGTTTTCAAACGAAAGAAATGTTTTATACGACACAAAAACTTTCACATAAAACATTTCTTTGCACACACTCTCTCTCTCTCTTGTCCACACACCTACACACGTGGCTGTGTGCAGACGTTAAACAAATATTTTTTACAAAGCTAGACATAACGAATAAAAGCTTTTTTTTTTACTCGTGAAATGATCTTGAAAGAAGTCAAGCTATTTAAGAAAATTATTTTAATCAAATATGTATAAAATACATCTTTAGAAATTAAAACAAAACAAAACAAAACAAAACAAAAAAACACTTATTTTATTCAGTGTATATACAGTGTAAACCAGATAACCGAGAAGAATTACATATGCAAAGACGATGCTAAATGAAGGCCTGTCATCTATGCATCTGGAGTTTTTAACTGGGGTTGAACATTTAGCGGCCTGACTTTCTACGAAGCAATAATTATTGAGAACATTTTTAGCAAGAGACTTGTCAGCGATATTCAATGATTCAGAGGGCAATAGATAAGGATTTGATTTTAAAAAGATATTTTGGTTCTGAAAAGTCTGCGCGGGAGTGGCGGCTTTCTTTTCCGGAAATCGGGGTCTTATATATTCAAGGGGGCTATCAGGTGTTGGATGGAGTAGTGGCTGCTGGGTTGGCCGTTGAATTAAGCTTTCGGGATATGCCGGGTGGGGCTGAGCCAGAGTCCCTCTCCCAGTAACCGTCTACTATATTTGGCCTCAAGAAGAGTCAAATGCAGATTAGTAGCAATTCGAGAAATCGGAATTAGTAGATTGCCGTTAGAGACAAAGCGATGAGAAAACTGACCAGTGCCCAAGTTTTCGTTCACTGTCCATATCGCTATAGTTTGTGTCTATCCTCTTAGGCTGAAGAGTGAATTGTCATTTGTGGTCCCTCGCCAGGACTGTTGAGAGTAAATAAAAACATGTTTATTCTCGTATTCGTTTGTTCTTTTTTCTTTATGGAATTGACCCGTAGTTTTCAACCAAAAACCAGCAGCCGACTTGTGTTTTCTTTAACTAAACACTTAGTGGTGATGAGGTCTTTTAGCAGGCGAAACTGAGTGAGTTCTGACCGATACTGTCACAAACCACCACATTCTCGCTCCTATTAAAAAATTCTAGTTGCATTATTGCCAAGCCTTGATATTTAATCAATATAAAAATGTTCCACCAGAAAATTGCTCTCAGCCTCAATAATTGCTTCAATGCAGCCTCAGAATCGTTAACATTATCAGATCAAGGGCTTCTTGTTTATGTTGAGCATCCCGTACACAATGGCGGCTTTTGACGAGACCCTGGCACTGTGGACCGCTAGCTAGTTTCCGTCTTGACGATGCCTCAAATGTGGGAGCTTAGGGGATTAAAATCAGTAAATAGACGGCCTATGTATGTGATATCATGGAAATGTTGGTGACATGACTGTAAAAATTCTTAGCTGTCATTAATTGCACTCTCCTCATCGCCTTGTACATGAACCTTATGTCTTTGACCACTACATATCTGATAGTCGACTCTTGGGCGGTTTGGTCATGGTCTACTTTGACTTTGATAATGTTCCAAACATATTCGGCAAAATTTTATCGATGCCTAACCATTTAGAATGTTTCTTTCTCTATGCCCACCAGAAGTCTGCTCGTTCCTGGTTAATCTCAAGAAGCTGGATATCTGCGAGCAGCTGTTATTGATGGTTAGTGCCAAGAGGGCGGCGTTCTTTTTCATTTCTAATATCCTACTTGAAACTGTTCTCGATACGCTTGTAAGAGAAACGAGAATGACCAAATTTGGCATATACCGCGTAGCAATGAGTTAGATCGTCTTCAATTTAAAGTTACTTCTCACATGCCAAGCAAACCTTGTATGTTTGCTTGAAGTGGCTTTTAACATTTGAAAGATTAGCTCACGGTGACATTTTTCAACTCAGAGTTGTGGCCAAATTTCAAACGTTCATTAATGATTGATAATTGATAATTTAATAAATAATTTAAAGCACTTAGTCAGAACAAGAAAATAAAAGTGATTACATGAAAAGCATTTTTAATCTGCTTAGTGCCAGAAAAAAAAAGAAACATTTCCAAAGAAAACAAGAAAATAAGGTTTTAAAAACAGTAAAAGTAAAGTATGCAATCTGACACAAAAATTGCAGTGATTTTTCTTGAGACTTCGTTTATAAAAAATATTTTTATTTGATATTTATTATATATTTTCATATTTATATTATTTCACCTTATTATAATTGTAGCCGCTTTATCACCACAACTATGTGTTAAATAGTATCAATGCTCTTCTACAAGGATGGCTTTGGCATTAAAGAACCCATGAAGGTAGAAACGCCATGAAAGAAAGAAAGAAAGAAAGTTTATTCTAATTGGGGTGTCCCTATGGCTTAGTGGATAATGTTTCCTACTACCACGTAAGTGAGTTCGAACTCCAGTCGCGCTATTACGTCTTCTTTCGGATTCATACCTTTGGGAAAGGTATGAATCCCGCCCAGTATCACTGCTGTTCTTGAACAAGAATAGCTTTGGTATTTAATTACCCTCAAAGTTTGATATGCCATTAAACAAAGAAACCAAACTAAACCAAACCAGAGAGGTATGCTAAGTTATGTAAAAACAGCATGAAACTGAGTTGGAGGCATATATTATGGGTAAAGAGAAGTTAAACAAGATCATACGTGGCCCCGAGGACACGCACTCACACACACACACACATATATATATATATATATATACAATGTATATATTATATTATACATGTATATTATACATGGAGAGAGCGACCTCACTTTTGTTGATAAATATATTTATCGTATTTCTATTTTATTACCTATCTTTAAAAGATTCTTTTTACCCACCACTTAGTATTATACGAGACCTAAAGTGAGCGAGTTCGAACTCCAGTCACGGCATTACACTTACTTTTTGACTCATATCGTTGGGAAAATTATGAACAGCAATGATACTGTACAGATAAGGGTTATCTGTACAGTATCATTGCTGTTCTTCAACAAGAATGACCTTGGCATTAAATAACCCACAATTAAACAAAACAAAAAAACAATCTTGTTATAATTTTACAGTTAATTTTTATAATTTCGTTAATATCTATTTTATATTTTATATTTATCAAAATTCATTTTTATAAGTCACTTGTTTAAACCGAAGCCTTTAAACTCAATTGTAAGTCACGTTCTATCAATAGAATTTATTTAATTAATTGTTGATAAAAAGGCAGTGCTTTAAAATTTATATTTTTTTTGTAAATTGTACTGATCAAGGTTAGCACAAATTCAGACATCTCACTATTTTTTTAAAGTTGTAAAGTAGATTGTAACTTCCTTTATTTCTTATTTAGGTTAAAGCATTTTAAAGCCATTACTCTGACACAAGGCGCCTCTGGTGGTGTAATGGTTAGCAAGCCCGACTAGCAAACCTATACGAGTGAGTTCGAGTCTCATTGGGTGCCCCTTTCATATGGCCTTGTGCCACATCTAAGCAAAAAGCTTAGTAAATTTCCATTACTCTGACACAAATCTCGCTACGATGTTCTATTTTTATTGTGATACGGTCGAATACATACATAATCGGATCATTATACGCGAATACAGTGCATATTTGTCTATATTATCTTGGCTTACCAGAGACTGACACAAAGCTTTAATATTGGTGAACCTGTCATCAACGTGTTTACCATGTTTTATTTATCTGACTGTCAATTAGATTTGCTCCGATTAAAAAAGAAAACAACAAAATAAAACAAATGATGTAATTGTCCAAAGGAGAATTTGATCTTGGCCACTTTCAAATGATTTTGCTTCGTTCTAAAATCACTACAAATGGATTTGAGGGTATTTTGAACTTGCTTTATAGGAAAACAATGTCTGCTTAAATAATACCAACTGGGTAAGTGTTTCCTTAAGAGGGTTCCACCGAACCTCGGAGTTTCACGAGTTTGTTTCTGCACTCACACACACACACACACACATACACACACACATACACATAAATATTTTTATACATGTATGTATTTTTGGTTACAAAGTATTATCTATAAATATAGTTAAAGACCATAGAAATTTTATGATATATATTTTTTCTTTTTTTTTTTTTTCTTGTTGTCCTAGATTCTGCTGCCTAGCGCTTTCGATTGATCTCATTCAGGAGGATTATTTATTTTTTGTTGGTATTGTTATTTTGTGGGAAAGGTTTATTATCAGTGAAGATGCTTTGGTTTGCGCTTTACTTGTTCGGCGCGGGACTTATTGAGTGATGTGTTATATTGTGTGATTTAAAAATTATGTTAATGCATTTACCTATTTTTTGTTGTTGATATCATTATTTATTATAATTGTTCATTAACATTAATGATTTAATAATTCTATGAACAAATAATTATAACATATTTTATTAATTGTAATAATTCAAAGGCATAAACTTTGTTTTGTTAAATTTTGTTTCAAATGTTACACTCAGGCATTAACAATTGTACAAGGAAGGACTAGAAAAAATCACTTTGGATTTTAGATGGTTTGGTTCGGTTTCTTTGTTTTAATGGCATATCAACCTTTTAGGTTATTTAATGCCAAAGCCATTCTCCTAGAAGAACAGTAGTAGTACTATTTAACCAATAGCTGGGAGGATAAGGGGGTTCATACCTTTCCCAAGGGTATTTGCCCGAAAGTGAACGTAATAGCGCGACTGGAGTATGAACTCGCTTACGACGATTCCGCAGTCCATCCCTTTAACCATTACACCACGAGGACATCACCCTTGGGTTTTAGAGGTAATGTGATGCATTTAATTTAATCTTTCAGCATCATCAACTCATGATGATTGCACTGGTTCCTTTGACTCTCTTTCTCTTTCGCCACCCGTCCCTATCGGAAATCGCTCTTGGTAGGTCCTCTAGACAGCATCTTATGTCCGCACAAAGCCAATCAATGTCTTTCTGGTTCGGCAAACACTGGTGTGCCCATGTGTGGGAATCCATTGGAGAATGTCACTTATGAGTTTGTCCTTATTTCGCCAGCAGTGCCCAGCATGTCCTGTTCGTCATACTGGGATGGTCTATGAAATAGGAGGCAAGTGGCTTACAGCTGCTGTTTTGTGGGCTGCTGCTTCCAGGATTTGTTCAAAATAGCACGCAGCATTCTTGTGCAGTTCCCATCTAGCTTTATCTCCAAGCACTGTCTTAAAGTCCATCTAGTGCAGCAATACAACATTACAGGCACGGCTACAACTCATCATTATTTTTTTCAGTATTGCTTAGTCTCGCATACAACCCTCAGGTTGATTACAATACCTGTATTTCATGAGTATTCCCCCATTTCAGAAATGAACAGAATTCTCGTTACTTAACTTTGATGGAACCGATGCTTTCAGTGTGATTTAATCGTAAGTCATTGTTGTTAACTGTCTGGATCACACGTTTTAATCTTATACAAGACAACCTGTGAACCTATTATGTTCCCGTTGTATGAACAGTCGTTGATGATATTGATGCTTCTATTGAAGAAGGAGTGAAGTAATTAGCACTCCATGGTTATATTCGTTATATCTATAATTTGGATAATTAAAACTGACGTTCGGTGTGAATGGAGACCCCACAAAATTATTATTCCGTTTGAAACTGGTTATAAAACTTTTTTATTCTCTAAGGTAGACCAAATGTGTCGCTGAAATTAAAGTTTCGCCACAATGTCAGTTTTTACTGTGTACTTCACACACACACACACACACACACACACACACACACACACACACACACATATTTAATACGGTAGAATGATCTCTAAGATTTAACATTGTACGTAGGCGCTGGTAGTGGAGAACAGATGCCAGATATTTCTTTTAACTGCGTCAACCATGCCATTTTAGTTGCCCTAATGGTGTCGAATAGAAGATTTGGAATAAATCTTACCATAAGCGACTCGCACATTAGATCAACTCTTTGTGAATACTTCCTCTCGGTCGCAAATAAAGGACAAACTGAAAAATTTGATTCTTCATGAAATTGCTGCGATACTAAAGGCAAGCACAGTAGAACTTTAGGGTGAGGCTTCAAGAATGTATAGCTCACGAGAGCATGCATTTTGACAATATAATCTTTAAGACAAAGTGATAAGAGTAACAAAACAACATGAAAAATTGTGTTCCTTCAAATAAAATTAAATTTTGAGTTGGATTTATACAATCCGTTTCTATTTACATTCCAAACGGTAAAGATTATTATACTGCATCCTGCACAACAATGTACTGGGTATGACACAACACTGCCTCTGATGGTAAGGACTCAACTATTGTAGTTTGTGGAATGTAGAGTACCTTTTTTTTTTATCGTAACTCTAAAGGCCACCCAAACACAGAGAGTTCCATCCAAGGGTAAAATAGAACTGTTCAATCATCTACTGAGTTATGTTACCCAAGTTTCAATTGGAAAATAAAAACTATTCATACATTTTTTTTCATCTTGGCGAGCAACAAGTGAATTCAGGTGCTTCATGTTTCTGGTAATTAAGGCATTTAAAATAACTATCCTAAAGATAAACTTGTTATGGTGCAATGGTTAACAAGCTAATCTTGTCGGTCATTTACAATAGATTAGTGGGTTTTATTTTCACTAGGTTCCCCTTATTATTAGTTATTTAAAACAATACAGCCGCGTACAAATTGATCGTATTCGATATGAATACTGAATAAATAAAAATGACAATATTAAATAGCAAATAAGGAAACCGTTTAAATGTGGGCAAACAAATCATTAATATTGAATAGAATTATTAGTGTTTGATAGCAATACTTGAAACCATATAATTGTGTGCAAGCAAATGACGCGCAATTCGTTTTAAAAAAGTTACCTACAAACTATTGCTCCCAAATCACACACACACACACACACACACACACACACACACACATATATATATATATATATATATATATATATATATATATATCAAACAGGATTTGATTTTAAATAACCCACAAGGGTTGATTTGCCATAAACCCCAACTAACCCATTTATAACGAATATTA
Source organism: Sepioteuthis lessoniana (assembly GCA_963585895.1). Classification (NCBI taxonomy): domain Eukaryota; kingdom Metazoa; phylum Mollusca; class Cephalopoda; order Myopsida; family Loliginidae; genus Sepioteuthis; species Sepioteuthis lessoniana. The sequence goes on from OY757920.1 coordinate 22,520,704, forward strand.
CTTCTGCACAACAAACAACAAAACATAGATATTCTCGATAAGTAACTTTATCCTTTAACTATATTTTAATGACGTAAGGTATCAAAGGACTTTTTTAATACGATTAAAAAGAAAATAACTAAAATGATGAATAAAACATATAAACAAAAACATGTCTTCCCAACATTTTAATATGGTAATACGGTAAGGTAAAAAAAAATCAGATGTGAGAAAAATAGAAAAAAAATGAAGAGAAAAGAATTTTAGTAGTTTTTCGAAATACTTTTCCCAACATTCGAGAATTTTATCACAATCTATTCTGTCATCTAGCTGGAAGGTAAAGAGGGACAAGTGCAAATGAATGAATAAATGAAATAAAAAAGTAGGCCAATGACTATACATTCTCAAGTTAAGTTACACAATTTTCAATTGGAAAAAAAAAAAAAAAACTATTCTTACCCACTTTTATCTTGGCGAGCAACTCATTATGAGTGATTTCAGGTGCTTCATATTTCTGGCAACTAAGGAATTTTAAATAACTCTCATAAAGATCATGGTTAACAAGCTAGTCTTGTAGGTGAATTACAGCAGATTAGTGAGTTCACTTCTCACTAGGTGTCCCATATTTTTATCATTCTGGTAAAACTAAGTCAGACTTAGTAAATAACTCTTATGGTTAGCAAGATAGTCTTGCAGATCAGTGGATTAGTGAGTTCGATTCTCACCGGGCATCCCATGCTTTTAGCCTTCTACCAAAACTAAGTTAGACTTAGAGATTAATATGATATAACTAGGTGCCCCGTACTTTTGGTCTTCCGCCAAGTAAGGCTAAGTGAGTTGTAGTA
>OY757920.1:22526527-22559438 GCA_963585895.1 Sepioteuthis lessoniana
ACGTATTAATAAAAAACAACTTTATTCATAATCTTTTGAAGACAAATGTATGATTAACTTACAATGAAAATATGTACCGAGATAGAAATATCTATCGACCAAAGGGGTGATATCTGATTATAAACGACATAACTAAAACTCTAATGGGTTGATGTACTTTTATATATGCATAGAAAAATCTATATAACTAAGAGTGTAGAATTTAGGGAAATAACTCTATTTGCATGACATAATTCGAAGTCACGCTGAATCAGTGATTATATCAACAATGCCAAAAATGCATTAAAATTCACACTCCTTATTCTATAAAAATGTCTGATTCTGATCAAGTTGTACAAATTATTATGGCGGCAAGTAGAGTAATTACAATGCCGATAACAACGACAAGAACAAGAAAAAGAACAGAAAAGGAAAAAGAAAAAACTAGAGCAAGACGAAGAGTAGAAAGAGGAGGAAGAAATAAAAAAGAAACCGAGAAGAAGGAAGAAGATTAAGAGGAGGTGGATGAAGAATAAGAGAAGGAGGCAGAAGAAGCACAAAAGCAACAAGAGAATATGAAGGAATAATAATAATAATAATAATAATAATAATAATAATAATAATAATAATAATAATAAAATAGCGCGAAGGAAGACTGATTACAGCCACCAGAAGCAATACTAACGACACGAGGACCAGCCGAACGACAATAACCAGAAAAGTAGGAAGCAAAACAACTCCATGGATGTTTTAAACGACTAACAAGCGACATCTCACACGAGAAAATTTGGATGTGGCAAAAAAAAAAAGGAAACCTTAAGAGAAGAACTGAATCTCTTCTAATAGCAGCGCAAAACAACCCCATAAGGACCAACTATATCAAAGTGAGAATAGATAAGACGCAACAAAACAGCAGATGTAGGTTATATGGTGAAAGAGACGAAACGGTCACTAACATTATGAGCAAATGCAGCAAATTAGCACAGAAAGAATATAAGACTAGGCACGATTGGGTGGCCAATGTGATCCACTGGGAATTGTGCAAGAAGTTGAAGATTGACCATGCGAACAAATGATATATGCACAACCCAGAATCTATCCCAAAGAATGATAGGCACAAACTCATCTGGAATTTCGATATTCAAACGGAACACCAAACCTCGCCTAGACGACCAGATCTTATAATAATCAAAAAAAAAAAAAAAAAAAAAAAAAAAGAGAGAACTTGCAGAATTGTGGGCTTTGCCGTCCTGGCTAACCACAGAGTGAAATTAAAACGATGTGAAAAGAATGATAAGTTCTTAGACTTTGTTAGGGAATTGAAAAAGCTGTAGAACATGAAAGTGACGATAATACCAATTGTAATTGGTGCTCTTGGTACAGTCACCAAAAGATTGGTACAAGGACTGGAGGACTTGGAAATTACGGGACGGGCGAAATCTGTCCGAACTACAACATTGCTGAGATCGAGCAAAATACTGAGAAGAGACCTGGAGACTTGAGGAGACTTGTTATCACTCAAACCCCAGCAGAAAACCATCAGCTAACGCTGGTTTGAAAAACTCTAAAAAAGGAACGAATTTCTATGTACCACAAACAATTCAATTAACAGTCATTTGTTTACACACTGTTAAATGATCAAACAGTTCTATTTCAAACTATTCAATTCAGCATAAGTCGTTTGTTTGCACACAGTTTAAATGTCAAAGAGTTCTATTTAACCCACAGACCGGACTCTACCAGGTGCTACCTCTCCAGGCAAGAATGGATCTGGGAACAATGGCAATGGAGGGATACTCTGCCTTCCTTAAAGTTCCATGGCTGAGGCCTCACCATCTGATGATTTAGTGTCATATCCAGGACACTCGTTGGGGGTGGGGTTCTTACTCCTCTGCAGAGATGCAGTTGGTGTATTTTACAGCGTCAGTCAACTGGGCTTTTGCATATTTTTGCACATCTTTGGCATGTCAAGAATATGTTTTGCCAATAACAGTCTCAAGGAAGACACAGAAAGACATATGTGTTTGGTTTGGTCGGTTTTTATGGCATATTAACCACAGTGGTTTATTCCTTTTTATACATGTATCAGGTATATATGATTTGTAAACACATTTTGTAGATAACATTTTAAACGAGCCTAAGCTCATTCTTTTGCAGACAGTTAAATGGTTTCAAGTATTTCTTCGGTTTCCGTTTCTTTGTTGAATGGCATATCAACCATTGTAGGTTATTTAATGCCAAAGCCATCCTTCGAGAAGAACAGCAGTGGTACTATTTAACCCATAGCTGGGAGGATAAGAGGGTTCATGCCTTTTCCAAGTGTATTTGTCCGAAAGTGAACGTAATAGCGTGACTGGAGTTCGAACTCGCTTACAGAGTCCAGCGCTCTAACCATTACATCACGAGGACACACCCCAAGTATTTTTACACGAATAATTCTATTTATTATTAATCAGTTACTTGAACACAGTTGAATGAATTCAAGTATTGCTATGTAACACTAACAATTTAATTTAACATGGGTCATTTGTTTGCACACAGTTGAATGAATTCAAGTATTGCTATGTAACACTAACAATTTAATTTAACATGGGTCATTTGTTTGCACACAGTTGAATACATCCTGTGTGAGGGAATAATTTATTGGTAATCTTATTTTTTAATGATAACTAATTTATTTACACGCGAGTATTGTTATTGCTTATTCACAGTTGGTTTGAATTATTGCTATCTAACACAAATATTTGATATCAAACATTTGTTTGTACACAGTGAAGTAGTTACAAGCATTGCTATTTAACACTAATTATTCTATTGAACACAATTCATTTACACACGTCTGTTTTGTTATGTAATACCAATAATCCGATTTTGCATACAGGTAAACAGTTTCAAGCATTCGACACAAATAAATTTATTTGCACATAGTTAAATGGTTCCGAGCATTGCTATGAATCACTAACAATTCAATTAAACCGCAGTCATTTGTCTACACAGTTAAATGGTCATTTCTATTTCTCACAATCTAATTTAAAATAAATCAGTTGTTTGCACACAGTTTAAATGGTCAAAGAGTTCGATTTGACGCATAGATAGGACTCTATCAGGTACTACAACTTCCGGTCAAAGAGGACCTGGGAGTAATATCAACGAAGGTGTACTCCACATTCCCCAAAGCTCCAGGACTGAAGTCTCACCATCAGATTGTTTAGCATTATATCAGGACATTCGTTGGGAGAGTCATCCTCCTCTGCAGATATCCAGTCGGTATATTCTACAGTCCCCCCCTACAGACTGGGCAAGGAGAATGTTCTAATTTAGCTATGAATTGACTCTTTTATCACTAGATGAACTTTTATTCTTATTACATAGAATCAGGAATATATATATAATAAAAGTCATGGTAATCTTTCTATGACTGAATTTTTATCTCATCTATAGATGAGTAGTAGTAGTGTCCTGACTAAACTATGTAATCCTGGCTGTTGAATTGTAGAGTTCTTTCGTCCAGTATCAGGTGAAGCGCGCCGTTGACCCGATGTTGGGTTCATCCGTCTTTCTTCACATCTACCAAACTGCTTTCTATGGATTCTGAGATTTAACTTGTGGGTAAAAAAAATTCCCTCTGTATATTTCTTAAGTTTTAATTTAGTTAAAGTCCAACTATCTATTTCTTCTTTCCCTCTTCTCTAATTCCACAGTCAACCTCATGTTTTGGTTCCCTAGCACGACATGATGATGATGATATAATAAAAATGATGCGGTTTTTATCAAAGTAACTGAAATAATTCTAATTAATGATGCAATTCTATTTCAAAATCAATAAAAGTTATTGCATCTGATACAACTATTTATCTCCGAAGTACAAGAACAGATATGATAGAGTGGGAACAGTGGTGTACAAAGAACTGTGCAAATAACTTGGATTTGGTTATACAGACCGAAAATCGGAAAAGTAACAGATGTTTTGTGTGAGATATGGGCGAAAGAGGAATAAGTGGATTGTGTTTTCCATCTAACAGGGTATGTCAGGAGTATGTTACAGTAATCTTTTCTTTCAGCAACCAATGTAATTTTTCCCACATGCTTTTCGTTAAATCTCCTCTTTTTCAGGTTGTTCAGCTATATGCACCGAGAACAAATAAACCTGAAATTTTTGTTCCGGTTGGGAAAAACTCTGCCACTTCAGCAAGATTATGGAGATAACACCATGTCGCGTACATTTGTTTTTGAGTGGCACAAGAGGTTCAAAGATGGTTATGAGGAAGTGAAAGATGACTTTATCGCGGGAGGCCTTCAACAAGCAGGATTAAGGTAAACGTTGAGTGGGTATGAAGACTTGGGAATGTCTGAAAAGTTACTGGACAAGGTGTGCAAAACATCTGGTTGTTTCAGGCTGAGAGGAACATCGTCGCACTGGAACAACCTCTCTATTCACTTGATCTGACTCTGTGACTCTTTTCTTTTTTCTTCTCTTTAATCTCAGGGGATCATCAAGGGGAACCGTTTTGAAGGCTTGAAGGCCATGAAGAGGCCTGTAACGGCGGAGCTGAGGGAGATCCCAGAAGATTCCTTCCAGCAGTGCATAGAAGTGTGGCAGAAAGGATAAGAAAGACTCGAGGGGAATTAATTTGAAATGCAACACTTGTCTAGTTTGTTTTTTATTCTTATTTATTGAAATGAATTGTTTGTGACACCTGCCCTGTTACTTTTTCAGACATACCCCGTATATGCACGAATCAGAATTCTGTCCAAAAGAACACGAGAAACGGACAAAAATGTCCAGAATAGTGAGGTGAAGTATTAGATGGACTTGTTGTCACTTGATCTCCACCAAAAACAGTTTGAAGGAATAAAAACTCAACGAGAAAAAATAATACATTTTTATGCATCACAAAGTACGAATCGAAGAAATGGAGCAAAACATAAAGAAAGAGAAAAAGAAAAAGTAGACTAATGCAATATATTCAGACATGCAAATACAACAGCATTTAAAAACTATGTTTTTATGTATGTCATTGAAATTTGGGTCACTGCATCAATACAAGTATATTATTATCATTATTATTATTATTATTATTATTATTATTATTATTATTGTAATTGCATTAATGTATTTTCGAGAAAGGTCATCATTCAATAAACTTACTGACTTATCGATGTACGTCTAGTTCATTTTCATTTATTTGAATATCCGCAGTTGGTCATTGCATTTCAGTGGAGAAGAATAATGAAATTGTATCAAATAATTTGTATGTTTAAAATTGAAATCCTCTTTACTAGAACCATTTAATAAATATTGGCACATACATATCTGATTATGAATAGACGTGTTCACTGGCTCATAGCTAATGCAGTCACACACACAGACACACAGACACACAGACATACAGAGGGACACATGCTCTTTCCCGTGAGTTGAACACTCAAGCCACTCAGACGAGTTGTGATACAACAGTCTGTCTGTGGATGACTATATATGTATGTATATATATATAGAGAGAGATACAAACAAATTTATTTTACAACCTGCCTTACAATAATAAAAAAGAAAAAGTAACGGGAAACAGTTTTCATTGTAAGTTTAGAAGCTGACACCCAGTGAAATTATTCCGACTATGTCCAGCAAAAAGGCTTGCCCAGTCAGCTGGGGCTGCAGGATACACCGACTACTCCTCTACTGTGGTAAGATTCCCCCCACCCCAACGAGTGTCCTAGATATGACACTAAACAATTTGATGGTTATGTCCCAGTGATGCTGGAGTCTTGGGGAATGCGGAGTATTCCTTCATTGTAATCGCTCCCAGGGCCACTCAGGCCCAGAGTGGTAGCGCCTGATTGAGCACAATCTATGGGTTAAATAGAACTAAACTGCATATTTATGCTAAACTGAATTGTTTGAATTAGAACTGTTTGAGAAAACTGAATAGTTTGAAATAGGAATATTTTTGACAATTAAACTGTGTACTCATGCGAAACTGAATTTTTGAAATAGAACTGATTATTTGCATAAAAATTGATCTGGTATTAAATAACCAACAAAGTTTGATATGCCATAAAACTCAACCAACGAACCAACGAACCAAACAACCAAAAGGCAAGGAGGTATTGATTGATGGGGTGCGTTGGAGAATTGACTTAATTATCTTAGTTAAGTTAAAGTCTACTTGACTTAAGGTCAAGTCATACTTAGAGTAGTGCTTGTTGTCAGGAATGACCATATTTAGTTTCATCAACACAATTGACCACGTGTCTCAGAGGCCCGATGAGATATCGGTAAATATATACCTGTACACACACACACACACACACACACACACACACACACACACACACACACACATATATATATATATATATATATATATATATATATATATATAAAACCAACAGTTGGTCACATTAAGATGATAATAAATTTATTTCCATCCTGTTAAAAGCATTGATCTTCAGATCCTACAAGAAAATAAAATAAATTTACAACTTGACAGAGGGAAAAAAGTAACAATAAGTATACAAAAATAATGGCATGTCAAACTACATCTGATCTCATCCTATTTCAAATTTAACAGACAAAAATAAATTACCATCTAATTTTAGTATATCATTTTTTATCATTAAAATGAACTAAAAAAACTAAAACTAATGAAAAAAAAATGTTGAAAAAAATTATTTGCTCTGTGGATTTTATTGACATTGAGCTCTTTACCAGGATTATTTAAATTTAATATTCTATTTTTGAATATTTTATTTGTCCTGATTGAAATTATTCCCTATTCTGGATTTACTGGACTGAATAATATATATATATATATATATATATATATATATATATATATATATATATATATATATATATATATATATATATATATATATATATATCAGTAATGTCCAGTCAGTGTCCGAAGACAATGGGTGTGGACTATTCGCGTATAGAATATATGAGGAATTTCATTAAATCTATAGGAGTGCTCTTTTTGTTTTCCACCCCCTCTTGAACTGTTTAGATATTTCCTTTTTTTTAATGAGTAAGAACCCATTGAAAGAATACTTTTAAATTTTTTTTCTGAATGATGGCTATCTGAAGAGGTTGGTTGCTCTTATCGAGTGGCCATCAGGAATAAGTTTATAATAGCCAAATGAGGGTCTGTTGAGTTTTTCTTTCAAATATATATATATATACATATATATAAAGTTGGCGACTTTAGTCGAGGGTGATCCGAAGGCCCCCTTTTCAATAGCTACTACACCGAGGTGTAAGGGAGGGCGCTACTCCATTCCCAGGATTGCTGCACTTTACCCTTGACCCTCACCTTATAATGTTGAGTGCTAAGTAAAGCGACATCTAGTATCATTTTTTGAGTCTTTGGTATGACTCGACCTGGGATTGAACCACGGTCATCTGGACCATTGGCGAACACACACTCCCCCCTCTCTCTCTCTCTCTCTATATATATATATATATATATATATATATATATGGATATATAAATTTAAAAAATACAAATCTCTTTGTGACCTACCTATATATATATATATATATATATATAAAGCACCGAAAGTGGAGGCTATGATTTTTTTATTGGAAAGAAAAAAGACGTATGAATTCGCTGCTCTGTTCTCTGTTCATTAGAATGCCCAATTCATTGGCATATTACGATGTTTTACAGAGAAGGTAACATGAAATCGAGATAGACGTAGACCTTTCAGTTTACCTGGCCAGATAATATGTATTTAGCCAATTCCTTTGTCATGGGCAGAATGCAACACAAAATCAATTTTTAAAGCGAAATGCTGGTAGTTTTGAATACAGTCTTTCTTATCCTAGAGCATTTGCCTTATCGAGGCAAAAGAGTCAGTCTGCCCTACTATTTACCCCTAGGGTTAGGTTTCTTTGTTTAATAGCATATCAACCTTTGTAGGTTATTTAATGCCAAAGCCATCCTTCTCAAAGAACAGTAGTGGTACTATTTAACCCATAGCTGGGAGGATAAGGGGGTTCATACCTTTCCCAAGGGTATTTGCCCGAAAGTGAACGTAATAGCGCGACTGGAATACGAACTCGCTTACTACGATTCCGTAGTCCATCGCTTTAACCATTACGCCATGAGGACATCCCCCTATTTACCCATAGTTAAGGATGGTGAAGAGATAGATTTATGCCTTTTCAAAGGGCATTAGCATTAAGGGAAACGAAAACAGCCTCATTCAGGATTTGAACTCGAGTTGCCGATTCCGTTTTCTAAAATAATAACCCTTTCGCCACACAGCCCAGTCGGGCGAGGCTGTAGAATACACCAACTGTGGTTCTGTTGAGAGGTAAGACTCCCGATCCAATGAGTGTCCTTGATATGACATTAAACCATCTGATGATGAATCTCCAGCCCTGGAGCTTTGGGAAATATAGAGTACTTCTACATTACCAAGGCTCCCAGGTTCACTCTGACTCGGATTGGTAGCTCTTCATTGGATCCTCTCTAAGGGTCAAATTGAACTGTTTCACATCTAAACTGCGTGCGAACAAAAAAACTTAAGTTAAATCGAATTGTTAGAAATAGAACTTTTTGATCATTTAATTTTGTGTAAACAAATGACGGATGTTTAATTAAATTTTTATTGATACATAGTAATACCTGAAAGAATTTAACTGTGAACTAACGAATTAGTAATGTTAAATAGAATTATTAGTGCTAATTAGCAATACATTCAACTCTTTAACTGTTTGCCTAAATTGAATTCTTCCTATTACATAGCAATGCTTGAAATCATTTGACTATATGCAGATAAAACTATTCATTTCAGATAGCAATATTTGAAACCATCTAAGCGAATACAAACAAATTATCAATACTAAACAGAACTACTCGCGTTAGAATACTTGGAACTATTAAACTGAGTGCAAACAATTTTGCTCTGACTCATTTAAAAATAAGATTACCTTCAAACTATTAACTTACAAATCATATGTATAACCATTATACTGTATGCAACTAAATGAGCTCTGTCCCGTTTAAAAAGGTTGTCCACAAACTATGCGTCTGCAAATCATATATATGTATAAAAAAGATTTGGCATTAGATAACCTATATGGGTCGATACGCCATAAAGCACTAGCAAACCAAATCTTATGCCATACGTTCATATAGTAACAGTACAAACCTCTGGCGTCTAATATCAGCCTTGACAGGGTTGCATTCGTATACTAGCGTCTTTTTCTTTTCTCCGAAGTACAATTGAATATTTTACTAAAGAATCATTGATTTAGGGCATCGCGTATGGCTGGGCACTTGTTATGAAGCGACAACTTTTTGTGAGAATTATTTTTCCATGTCATGTTTGAATTAAGAATACCGTGAAAATGTATGAGTATAAAGGCGGAAAATGCAACTGATGTAACGGTTACTGTCTGCTGGTTTCATTTCATGCTGAAATGTCACGTGATCCTTTTGTACAGAAAGGAAATACATTTTTAAAATGACTTCCTTTCACTACCGTATCATTTACTCTGTATTGCTCTTCGTTTTAGAATTTTATGTTCGACCTGCTAAAATATTCAGTTGAAAAGTTTACATTATTATGATCTAGGGAAAAATTGTTTAAATTATTTTATCTAAAATTAAATTAAAATGTAGAAAAGTTTACGTAATTTTGATTTATGTATCAATTATACAGATTATTTTCTAATTTTTTTTTTTTATCAGCCTTCAAAGTTAGCGAATATCTTTTTCTTAACCAATTAAATATTTGCAGAAACATAAATTGTGTAAATCGAAATTGGTCGATTGGCAGAAATAAAAAAAAAGGTCAGTTTTTATCTGCTTGTTTCAAACAAGATTTTTTGGTTTCTAATGGATGGTTTGATTGGTCAACAATCAACACACCCACGAGGGAGTGTTTACAGTAATCATTTCAAACTGAAATAACAAGATCGTACAGAATATAAATTGGACTTGACGTATCACTCATCTAAAGTTGATTTCGTAACTAAATAATAATAGTTTGGTTTGGTTTGTTGGGTTTTATGGCATATCAACCTTTGTAGGTTATTTAACGCCAAATCTATTTTTATGTAAATAATCAGTTCTATTTAAAACAATTCAGTTTAGCATGAGTACACAGTTTAATTGTCAAAAACATTTCTTTTTCAAACTATTCAAGCAGTTATATATAACAATTCAGTTTAGTGTAAGAACAGTTTCAATGTCAAAAACAGTTCCATTTGAAATAATTCAGTTAAGCATAAGTACGTAGTTTAAATGTAAGTACGGTTTATTTGTCAAAAACATTTCTAATTGAAGCTATTCAGTTTTATCAAACAATTCAGTTTAGCATAAGTATGCCGTTAGTTCTATTCAACCCATAAATAGGGCCGTATCAGGTGCTACCATGCCGGACTGGAGTGGACCTGGGAGCAATGGCAATGAAGGGGTGCTCCGTATCCCCAAAGCCCCAGAATTACTGGAACCTCACCATTAGATTGTTTAGTGTCATATCAGGACACTCATTGGAGGGTCTTACCCCAAATAATAATAACAATAATAATAATAACAACAACAACAACAATAATAATGATAATAATAATAATTATTATTATAGTTTTTCCCACCAGTGTTGGCTGATGGTTTCTTACTGGAGTTTCCAGGACTCTTCTCGCTATTCTGGCCGACCTTAATAGTGCTGTCGTGTTGATGGTCTCCATTTGTCCTATTACTTCTATGTCTTCCAGTCCCTTTACCAATCTTTTGGGGAGTGTTCAAAGTGCACCAACCACAATTGGTATCACCGTCACCTTCATGTTCCATATTCTTTTTTGAGTTCTCTAGCAAGGTCTAGATATTTATCTCTCTTTTCACGTGCATTTAATTTCTCTCAGAGGTCTGCCGGAACGACAGACCACTATTTGGCAAATTCTCTTTTGTTTTGTTGACTATCACTAGGTCTGTTCGTCTGGCCGAGATTATGTGATCCGTTTGTATCTCAAGATTCATGAGTAGTTTGTGCGTCTCATTCTCCATTTATACTTATGGTCAAATTCAATCTTCTTGCACGATTCTCAGTTGATCACTTTCCCCGCCCATTCGTATCTAGTCTTATATTCTTTTTGTGCTAATTTTCATCATTCGCTTTTTATATCATTAATCTTTTTGTCTCTATCATCACATAACCTACATTTGCTATTTTATTGCGTCTTATCTATTTTTGCTTTGTTTGTCCTTATGGTGTTGTTTTGTGCTGTTATAGAAGATATACAGTTTCTTTCTTAACTTTTCCCTCCCTTTCTTTGCTGCGAACAGTTCTTCTCGTATGAGATTTTGTTTGTTTATCACTCGAAATATCCATACAATTGCATTTCTTTCCATTTTTGTTTTCTAGTTATTGTTGTTCCGTTGATCATGGTGCTGTTTATATTGTTTCCCGTCTAAGTAATTAGCTTTTCTTTGCTCTTTTTTATGTCGTCTTCGAGTCGTCGCTTCGATGTATCTACACTATCTTCAATACTGGCAAGTCTTCTTCCTTCTTTTCTTGACACATATAGTCTGTCTATGTCATCTCAGGGATGTAAGGCCTTATGCATTGTCATTAGTTTTCTTCTTTTCTGATCGATTTGCTGAAGGTCTTCCCTCGTCAACTTTAAGAATGGTTCTGAGTATCTTACGAGGAGGACAGCCCAGGTGTTTATCCCGTCGCTAAAATTTCTGCAATGTAGTTTGGTTTCGAGTAGTTTTCTTGTTTTCCTGAGGTATTCTTTTTAAATTTGTCTTTCATCTTCGCATATTTGACTGTTTTCACTTCCTATTATCCCAAGTATTTGTAAGTTTCCTTTTCTACGAGCGTGCTGATTTTTCTTGATTTGGCAGTTTTACTATTTCTGTCATTTGTCGTTTTCCGCTTTTCATTTTTAGCTTGGCATATTTTTCTATGCCAAATTCCATCCCTATATCTTCACTGTATATCATCATTGCCTGTATTAGTGTTTCCAATGCTTTTTCTGTATTTGCAAATAGATTGATGTCGTCCATGTACATTATATGGTTGATTTTCTTCTTACGATTTACAAAGTTTGTATCCGATTGCGCCTTTCCTAATTATGGAACTCTGTGGCATCATCGCTATTGCAAATAGTAATAATAATAGCGCATTTCCCTAGAATATACCTCTCAGGATTTTCACCGCAGCGAAATTTTTCCTCTTCCTGTTAATTCAACTCTCCAGTTTTTCAAAGTGACTTTTTACTGTCTTCTTACATCAACCTTTAGAAAACTTTGCAGAGAACATATACACCATTAATATAATATCTATATACAGCAGATCAAATTCTGCGTATATTTCACCGATTATTCCCCAAAATTTGTTCTTGTGGTGTAAGGGTTAAAGCGAGTGACTGCGGAATCGTAGTAAGCGAGTTTGAACTCCTGTCGTGCTATTACGTTCACTTTCGGACAAATACCTTTGGGAAAGGTATGAACCCTCTTATCCTCCCAGCTATGGGTTAAATAATACCACTACTGTTCTTCTATGAGTATAGCTTTGGCATTAAACAACCTACAAAGGTTGATATGCCGTTAAACAAAGAAACCAAACCAAAAATACCCTCTTAGATTCTTTTTCTTACCATAATTTCTGAAATCATCCAATTCAATCTTAAATGTTTTAACGCAATTGCTGTTTTTGATCTGATTTGTTCCAAAAATATAAAACTATCCGCAAAATGATCTAGTTGGTTAGTCGACTAAGTTTTTGAAATCTGTTTGGACAGTAAATTTCCTGAACGACGAGAAATATTGAAAAAATGTCAGCCATAATAATAAATTCCATTATTTTGAAAGTTTCAATTAGATCACCTTTCATTCTTCTTCCTAGAAAAGTAATTAATCCTAATTTCACTAATTTCTCACTATAACTAACATTTTACTTTTTTTCCCACTCCTTTTTGTAAGCCCTCCAATTTCAATATTCCACTCCAATTAATGAGGTCTTATTAGAGTTTTATATATTTTAAAAACAAAATTTGTCTCCTTTGAAATAAAATTTCTCACCATCTAACTAATCATTTCAATTTTTTTATACAATAGACAAAATATGATTGTTTTAAATGTATCATCAAACCCAACCTCTAAATCATACTCTTCATTTCTTGATTTCCTCGTTTCTTTATTCATATTTTATTTAATTTTATATATATTCAATTTTAATGTTTTTTAAATATAATATAAAGTACTTTACATTATTCTTCACTAAATTTTACTTTCCAAATATCTTTCTAATATGACAATTGATACTAAATTTGGTTTGATTTGTTTGGGTTTATGGCATATCCACCTTTGTAGGCTATTTAATGCCAAATCCATTTTTATACAAATAAACAGTTCTATTTCAAACAATTCACTTTGTACATATTTTAATTGAAAAAACATTTCTATTTCAAGCTATTCAGTTTAGTCAAACAGTTCTAATTCAAACAATTCAGTTTAGTATCAGTATAGTTTTTGTTTACATACAGTTAAATACCAAAGCATTTGTATTTTTTCCCTCTGTGCCACCATAGTTTTTAGATTCCTTTTGCTTTTCCTGATCATTTACCTCTTAGCCCTTCCTCACCCAAATTACAATCCAGGCACCACAATATAGACAATTTTCGGCAACATCACATTATAGTCAATATCTTTTCCATGAGACAAGTCATGCCAAAACACGCTTTCACACAAACCCTTCCCTAATTTTTTCTTATCGACTCCCTAAAATCTATCTCCACTTTCAAAAGAAAAAATCTTTAATGAAACCTGATAAATTTGACTTTAAATCCCTCCCAACTTTTCCTGCTACAACTATAACCCCCTCCACTCTCCTCACACGCTTTTAAATAGAAAACAGTCTCTATCTTGAAGAAGTCCGTGAAGATGAAATAAAGCCCGAACGAAATATCACACATCTAAATCTGAGTTAAGTGTTTGATTTATCCAACTTTCCTCATATTTCGATCGTATATATATATATATATATATATATATATATATATATATATATATATATATGAAGAGTAAATAAAGGATTGTAATCCGACAATATGTAGAAAATTTTTTTTATTCTTCTTTTGTTTTTTCTTTCTTTCTTTTCTTCCTTCTGTCTCGTAATCTTTCTCGTTAAACAACGTACATAATTCTATACAATATTCCTAATAAGTCAAATGACGTAATTTAAACATCAATCGCTGATTTGCCAGTTAAACGGCTAACTTTTTCTTACTATACATATTTTCCCGTAGGTTTTTGTATTTCACATTTCTAATCATCCATCGTTAACTTAAAATTATTACTATCAGCCCTCATGGTCCTGATGATGTTTCAGTAGAACCGAAACGCTATAGTGTTGACCCGTTAATAAATCATTCCTTCCTCTTGGATCGTTGTTATCAGTTTTTCTACATATATATATATATATATATATATATATATATATATATATATATATATATATATATATATATATAATAGATAAAGAAGCATATAGGACTTTTAAAAATTAAAGATTAGCTGGGTTATGTCAATAAAGTTTTACAACGGAAAAAGAATTCGTACTTGTAAATTTTACACTGTATTGGACAAAAAACAAAATAACAAAAGGAAAAAATAGCGAATCAGAAATATTGCGACAAATTTTGATGAAACTTTAATAATCACTTTCTAAGTGTTTCTAACTCATAGGAAGTGATTATTTTCCGTGATTACTGCTGTCAAAGTTTTCTTAGTTCCAGCGAAAAGTCATTTTTCTAAAAAGAAAATTCTCAGAATTATCAAAAATTATAAAAAATTCTCAGAATTTTCTTTTCCTTGATTTGATATCCTGATGTGTGATTAGTCCTTTGCAAACAACAAAAGGAATTTTGGCTACAATGATCATGAAAAATAATCCCTTCCAATATGTGTCTAAGCCATTAAAATTCTGTAAAATTTGTCACCTAATGAAATGTTTCATTTCTCCGGTTTATTTTTTCTCTGATGCTCGATATAAAAAAAGAAGCTTGGTCATTTGGTAGTTGAAATATGTCCTTTTTTAATTGATTCATTTTTTCAATGTTAATTTTTTAATTCTTACTTCAATAAAATGCCATTTGGTCAAACCCGTTTTAGTCTATATTAGGTAGATCAGGTTGATTACTTCTAGCTCTGTAAGTATTCGAATTTCGCTCAACTTAATGTTTGTTTGTTTGTTTGTTTGAGTTTTATAGCATATCATCTCCTCTAGGGTATTTAATGCCAAATCTATTTTTATATAAATAAACAGTTCTATATCAAACAATTTAGTTTCGCATAAGTACAGTTTAATTGTCAAAAAAAATTCTATCTCATACTATTCAGTTAAGTAAAACAGTTTTATTTCTAACAATTCAGTTTAGTATAAGTATAGTTTTTGTTTACACGCATTTAAATGTCAAAACTGTTCTATTTCAAGCAATTCAGTTTAGCGTAAGTACAATTTCAATGTCAAAAACAGTTCCATTTAAAACACTTCAGTTTAGCATAAGTACGCTGTTTAAATGTCAAAACAATTCCATTTCAAGCAATTCAATTTAGCATTTGTACACACTTTAGTTTTATTTGACGCATAGAGAGGACCCTATCAGGTGCTACCACTCCAGGCCAGAGTAGACCTGGGAGCGATGGCAATGAAGGGGCATTTCGCATTTCCCAAAGCTCTAGCATTACTGGAACCTCACTATCAGATTGTTTAGTGTCACATCCAGGACACTCGTAACTATGCAGTTTAGTTCTATTTAACCCATAGATTGTGCTCTATCGGGTGCTACCACTCCGGGCCAGAGTGGACCTGGGAGCGATTGCAATGAAGGAATACTCTGCATTCGCCAAGACTCCAGCATCACTGGAACCTAACCTTCAAATTGTTTAGTGTCATATCTAGGACACTCGTTGGAGGGGGAGTCTTACCCCTCTGCAGAGAAGCAGTCGGTGTATTCTACAGCCCCAGCCGACTGGGTAATCTACTGAGTGTATTGAGCACAATTACGTTTTAGCTCAAGGTATTCTGTCGATGTTTTTCTTTTGACTAGGCATTGCGATAGTGATTGATTATTTCCAAGCAATACGAATGTTTTTAGTCTTTTTTTTAGGACTTTTTAAATTGAATTTTTTCCCTTGATATCAGTTTTTTATTTACAAATTGTATCATCCGGGTTTTTTTCAAACCATCAGAATGATAGAATATATATATATATATATATGTGTGTGTGTGTGTGTGTGTGTGTGTGTGTGTGTGTGTGTGTGTGTGTGTGTGTGTGTGTGTGTGTGTGATGTTTTATAGAATTTTATCTTAGGCCATAACTTTGTATATGATCTGCAGGTAAAAAAACCAAAACAAAATGAACACTGCATGAACAAAATATAAGATAAAGAAGTCAACGGGAAAGCATTTTCATGTTAAATTTAGAAATTTTTGAGCCGACACCCACTGAAATAATCCTGACTATTTTCAACCAAAGTCACAGTTATCACACTGAAAGTATTCATTGAATCAGTCCTTTGAAGAAAAGACAAAATGTATCTATTGTGGTTTCGTAAAGTTTAATTATAGTTGTTCAAATGACACCTACGCGATAGACCGTCCGTCCATTAACGGATCAGGTTCTCGCTGGTATTTTAATGGACATAGTATATATATATATATATGTATATATATATATATATATATATATATATATATATATATATATATATATATATATACGAGGTGCATACGATAAGTTTCCAGACTTTTTTCGTATGGGCATTTAAAATTGTCGTAAACTTTTGAAAATTCAGTATGTTATTGCTATATATCTTATGAGATGACTAACCAATATTTATGATTTCAGGTTCAAATGAACACCTACAGCAGTAATTGGAATACACCCTACTAAAGTCTGATTGTCACAGCTGCTGAATTTCAAAAATTCCTGTGCCAAACACTGATTGAATGGTCGAACGGTTATATGATCTCTCTTTTATGTATATTCTTCTCTTTAATTGTATTTTATTAAAACATCCATCGTTGTTCTAGCAACACTTGTTTTACCATCATAAAGTACAGATTAAGGTTTACTAAAACCGAAACGTTTTAACATTGACTTTTCTTTATAGATTCACCACTTTTGGGTTACTTTGGAATCATTTATGTATATATATTTAGATATCTTGCATAATTGTTTGGAGGCCAAGTCGGTTAGGGCTGTAGAAAACACCGACTGCTTCTCTAAAGAGGGGTAAGACTCCCCAACGAGTATCCATGATGTAACATGAAAAAATCTGATGGTGAGGCTCCAGTAATGCGGGCGCTTTGAGGAATGTGGAGTACTCCTTTATTGTCATCGCTCCCAGGTCCATTCTGGCCTGGAATGGTAGTACCTGATAGAGTCTTATCTATGGATCAAATAGAACTAAACTGTGTACTTATGCTAAATTGAATTGTTTGAGATGTGACAGCTTTGACATTTAAAGCGCGTACTTATGCTAAACTGAATTGTTTAAAAATGAACTGTTTATATATATATATATATATATATATATATATATATATAAATGGATTTGGCATTAGATAACATATAATGGTTGATATGCAATAAAATCAAACCAAACAAAAACATTTTTTTTTTTTATCAAAATGACTTGATTCCGGCATTCATCATTACGATGTCACGCTATCAGCACGGATATCCCTGACCCTCTCTCGCCACCCCTCCCTATAGTCTATTGCTTCTGGTGTGTCCTCAGGGCGACATCCCGTATCGGCACTGAGCTGCTGTATGTACGTTCGATCGAGTCGTCCAGCCTTTGATAGTTTTCGTGATGGGTGGTAGGTGGCCGTACAGCTGCTGCTTGGTGGGGTGCTGTCTCCAGGACTTGTTTAATATTGCTCGCATCATTCTTGTCAAGATTTTTCTCCATACGTTTAGTTAGTGTCCATGTAGTGCATCCATATAGCAGTATCGACTCGACTGCTGCTTGGAAGAAACTGCGTTTTATTTTATCGGTCATGTCTGACTTCCATATGACCGATAATCTATCGATAGCCGTCCATTCCTTTGCTAGTCGCGTGTCGATGTATGTCTCGGTTGATGAGACACTGCTCCCTTGGTAGGTGAACTTGTCAACTAGTTTCAGAGAGCTACTGTTTCGTGTGGAGATGTCTGTTTGATTAAAGCACATATATTCCGTGTGCATTGACATAGAGGCCGATGCCTGCAGCAGCTCGTCCCAGACTATGTAGGAGGGTTTCGGCTTGGGCAGGTGCATTTACCAGAAGCGCTATATCATCGGCGTAGTCAGCGTCGGTAATTGTTTTTCCGGGGCACCTTCTACTTCTTTCTTTTGTTAGCTTGAATCCGTTTTCTTTGATTTTATCGATAGATGTTCTAAGCACGTAGTCTAGACAGATGAGAAAGATGTATGGGGCTAATGTGTCTCCTTGTAGTACACTGCTACAACGTCGAAGTAGTCTGTATCTCCATCCGGAGAACGGGCTTTTACTTTGGTATTTCTATAGAGCATCATTATAGCTGCGACAGTTTCTTTTGGTAGGCTGTGGGCGAGTAGAACTTTCTCCATCTTTCTTCTGTGAATAGAGTCAAAGCCTTTAGTAAAGACAACAAATAATATTGCTGCCTCAAGGTTTTTTTGCGCGTACACCTTCAAGAATTCAACGGCTAGTCAAAATTTGTGACGTCATGGATCTATTTTTCCGGAAGCCATTTTGGTTCTTCCTAAGTATGTTCTCAATTTTGGGTTCTATGCGGTTGCGTAGTAGGGCATTGTATATCTTGGCCACTATGGGCGTAAGTGTTATACCTCGGTAGTTCTTGGATAATCCGAGGTCACCCTTTTTAGGGAAAGGGAGGATACATCCCTTCATCCATCTGTCTATAGGATTTTGATTATATATGGCATTACAGTGTCGGAGCAGTATGTCGTCGAATTTTCTGGTCTTCCTCACTTCTGGGGGTATTTCATCGAGCCCTGCTGCCTTTCTATTTTTAATTTTTCTCAGTACTGAGTCGAGTTCTTCTTGAGTAAACGGTCCTAGTTTGATGTCTAATTGCTTACTTATAATTCTCGTGATTGGTTTATGAATAACTTCCGGAGGGTTTCCGAGTAAATTCTCGAAATGCTGTTTCCACAGGTGACCCGAAATGGATTGATATGACGCAAAACAAAACAACCAACCAACCAACCAACCAACCAACCTGCCATTAAATTTTTTTGCAGGTATCATATATAAAAATAACAGGAAAAACGCTCACAAATCCTCGAAGCCACTAGTGTTAAAAATAAACAACCACATATAGATACGATAACATTCAACACTAGAACTATCATATGAAACATTTTCAACAACCAACACGCAAACATTCAGCATTAATAAACCCTTTCAAGAAAATAAATACCGCACCCTAAAACTAAACAAAACAAACAATATCTTAGAAAAATCTTCCTGAAGATGATCATTCGATAAGTTCAATAGTGCTTGCTTGAAAAACCAACGGCCTTCTCTATCAGTTGGAGCCAGATATTAAGCGAAAGAAAAAACATGATTGGATCATAAAAAAGAAAAGTTTCATAGTCTTTAACAAAACTTGTATAAACAATATATATATATATATATATATATATATATATATATATCTTTAAGAAAAACAAAATCCGATAGCTTTAGGATTAAAAATTTATTTCCATCCTGTTATGTGTATTGATATGAATCAATAACTCTAAATTTAACAGGACTTCTTCAGATCCTAATGGTCTTTAGGATTATAAATTTAGGTGAGCTTTTTACCAGGAATATTCAAAATTTGAATAATTTAATTGTCCTGACTGAATTATTCCCGACTCCGGATTGACCGGACGGAAGAATATATATATATACATATATATATATAGTTTAACTATATAACTACATAAATGTATATTTGGTAACTATATAAGGATGATATCTTCAAAGTCTCTTTTTCAACATTGATTTTATGCGAAACTACACGCGCACTAATGCCATTCCGTTCTTCTAGTTTAAAAAAATGACTCCATCTCGTTTTAGCAATTAAAAAAAACTATTCCTTGCATTTGTGAACCCTGGCGCTTGATGATGACCTATAAAGAGTCTGAAAGAACCTGGTGAGAAAAATTTGGTGAATACATCTACCAATTCAAACCTGAAATTAGAACACATGTCAGGAAATTAGAACACATATTGGAAAAGATCTTGATAAAATTGTATAGACAACCTGTGTCTATATCATTTAACTAAACTGGTTTAAACGAGGAAATGCTGCCTAATTATATATATATATATATATATATATATATATATATATATATATATATATATATATATATATGTGTGTGTGTGTGTGTGTTGTGACCAGCTAGAACCTATATACAACAGCTCTGTGCTGATACAGGATGTAGCCTTGAAGACCTACCGGGAGCGATGGACGATAGAGACGGGTGGCGAGAGAGGGTCAGGGAGATCAATGCTGGCGGCGCGACATGATCATGATGAAACTTTAAACAGACATATTCAAATATAGTGGCCGAAGGGGGTCCCCATGGAGTAATGGTTAAAGCGCTGGACTGTGGCCTCAAAATAAGTGAGTTTGAACTTCAATTGTGTTATAACGTTCACTTTCGGACAGATACCTTTGGGAAAGGCTTGATCCCTTATTTTCCCAGGTATGGGTTAAATAGTTCTTCCAATATTCTTCTACAAGGATGACATTGGCATTAAATAACCCACAAAGATTGATATGCCATAAATAAAGAAATCGAAACGAAAACTTAACTGAATTAAAATAGTAGAACGCTGTGAACTTTTAAAAAGCAAAATGTAACAAAAAGTAAGAAAAAGTGAAAGGAAAAGTATCTTCCGACTGAAATAATGAGACAAACCTGCCCATCAAAACGCAAATATTATAAAACCAAATAATAAAAAACATATCCCGAAATCTACCTACAACAAATGTGACGATGAACAAACAGCTTAAATAAAACTACCCAAGAATAACACTGCCAATCCACCTACATTACCGCTAGGAAACACTATTCGTTAAAAAACAAACTGAAAAGCTGAACAACAACAAAGATAGCAATAATAGAGAACACACCAACGCAACCGATGAATACAAACAATTATCTCCCCAAAACAGAGTCAATCCCCTTAGCGTAACGGTTATGGAATCGGAAATGGAATCGGTGATCCGATTGGATGGGGTTGTTTGCTTTTTATTTAGTACTTATCCCCCTTTGGAAATTAATGAGTCCAACTGTTCTCCTCCTACCAGCAATGGCTAAATAGTAGCGCAGACCACATTCTTTAGAAAATTAGTTAGCTTGAATTCATTTTTCTTTCTCCTTGGAGAAAGAAAAATAATTTCAAACCTGCTTAAAAATTGATCTTGTGGCGTATCTTGTCCGTGACTTTAGGGTCGGGTACTCTGCTAAAATATTAATCTTGTGTCGCAATCTATCAGTGATGGAAGGGTTGGGAACTCTGCTTAAAAATTGATCATGTGTCGCAAATTATCCGTGACTTAAGGAGAGAATACTCGACATAAGAATTGATATTGTGTCACATCGTATCCTGGACGGAAGGGGTGGGTACTCGACATGATAATTGATCTTGTGTCACATCGAATCCTGGACGGAAGGGTTGGGTACTCGACATAACAATTGATCTTGTGTCACATCGAATCCTGGACGGAAGGGTTGGGTACTCGACATAACAATTGATCTTGTGTCACATCGAATCCTGGACGGAAGGGTTGGGTACTCGACATAACAATTGATCTTGTGTCACATCGTATCCTGGACGGAAGGGGTGGGTACTCGACATAACAATTGATCTTGTGTCACATCGAATCCTGGACGGAAGGGTTCGGTCCTCTGCTTAAGATTTGATCTTGTGCCGTATCCTGTTGGTGGTGAAGTAGTTTGGCAAATACATGAACAACAACTGCAGAAAACTTTAGAACATTAATAAAACAATTGCGCCCAAAAATATTTCATTTAGGAAAAAGCGAGAAAGAAGGAGTAATTCACTTGAGCAATTTTAAAATTCATTATAAATACATTCAAACGACTTGATAACACTTTTTACTTTTGTCCTCATCTTCCACACTGTAATAAGAATACATGTGAATAAAAGTTTTACTTGTTCTATTTTAATTTTCTTCGACTTCTAATTTTACTACGTCTTTATAAAATGGAATTCTATATTTTACAACGTCATCATAGAAAAATTTTATTTTCATTGCATCATCATAATGTAAAATCCTTTTTTGCTATATCATCATGATATATAATTCTACTTTTGAAAGATATAAATATATTTTTTATTACGTAATAGCAACAATTTTTTTACTATGTCATCATAGCATAACATTGTACATTTTTACAAAGTCATCATAGAAAATTTCTCTTTTTATTACATCATAAAAAAATTATATTTTCACAACGTCATGAAAGCATAAAATTTCATGTTTTTATTACATAAAAAAAGAATTCTTATTTTACTTCGTCGTCTTAACATGAAGTTCCAAATTATTAACGACATTATAACATAAAATTCTATTTCTACTATATCAACATTACTTAAAATTCTATATTTCTATTACTTCCACATGGAAAAATTCTATTTTTACTACGTCATCATAGTATAAGATCTATTTTTACAACGTCATCATAACATAAAAATCGATTTTTACTACGTCATCATTTGGTGATGTAGAAAAGTGCGACAGAAATCAAATAAACGTACGAGGATCATTGAATAAGATTCTAGACTTTTTTCGTATGGGCTTGGTGCCCATCTTGGTCAAATAGTCTGTGACAAGGATGGAGTTGTGGACTGGTGGAAATTCCACTGACCCGATACGGAGAGTGCTGGCCTCTTCCGACCGAATATTTCCTGAACTCCCTTAAAACCTCAACATAGTAACCCTATGGTGGTGCCCGTGGTATAATGGTTATCGTCGCAGGATATGGACACGGCGACACGAGTTCAAATCCTGGACGAGACTGATTGCATTTCACATAGCACTAATACCCTTGGGAAAGGTATGAATCCAAATATTCTCCCTCCATCTATGGGTAAATAGTAGGACTGACTAGGTTCTTCAGCCATGGTGAGGCGACTAGTCTAGGAGAAGGAAAACTCTGAATTCAAACCTGTTAAACTCCGCTTAAAAATTGACCTTGTGTCATATCCTGCCCGAGCGGAGGGGTTGGTAAATAGGACATAGTAACCCTAACCCTAACCCTTTGGCCAATCAACTCTGGTGTGTTGACTTCCTTACTCCTCCCACACCTCTCATCATCCCTCACAGACTCCCTGGATTCCTTGAATCTCAAATGCCACTCAAAAACTGATGCTCGATTCATGCAAGATGGTCGAAAAGCAGTCTGAAGCATTCCATACGTTTCCGTGGCGTTTTTTCCAAGTTTAGAACATAATTTTATTGCATATCCTTCTTCTGAAGTCTCCTCACGTCCAGATTGCATTTTTAAAATTCAGCAGCTGTGATAATCAGGCTTTAGTAGGGTGTATTCCAATTGCTGCTGTAGCTGTTCATTTGAACCTGAAATCATAAAAATTCAGTCATCTCATAAGATATATAGCAATAACATACTGAATTTTTAAGAGTCTAAGAAAATTTTAAATGCCTGTACAAAAAATGTCTGGAAACTTATTGAAGGCACCACGTATATCATCTTTACAACGTCATCATGGCTACATCTACTACGTTATCATTGCATACAATTCAATATTTCTATTTTTGTCATCATAACATAAAATTCCATTTTCTCTACGTCGTCATTGCATAAAATTCTTTTGTTACAATTATTTTTTTTATTATCACAACATAGAAGATCAATGGACATCCCGGTGTTAGCTGATTATAGCTCTGTACAGAAAGGGGATGTTGTCTACAGGAACTGCCAGAAGCGATAAAAGATCAGAACATAGATAGATAGATAGATAGATAGAGAGAGAGAGAGAGAGAGAGAGAGAGAGAGATGATGATGATGATGATGAAAATGAGAATGATGAAACCATTGGAAAAATCTGAGGTCGATGGAGTTGATAGACATAAAGTCAATCGACAAATTGAGAACCAATAATATAAGATTTTCTCAAGACGGAGGATATAGTTTAGAATTCTGCCGGGAGCTTGTTTTTTTACTTCAGTTTCGTGTGACTTGCTGATGGCCGGAGAACGGCAGTCTGAGAGTTGCAATAAAAAGTAAATGAAATTAAGACATGGGAAAAATAGTAGTAAAAAAATAAATGTTAACCGACAGTGCATCTTCTAAGAAGTTAATAATCCCTAATAATTACTGATATATATTTATTTGTTTCCTTTCACTCTTCCTATCAGCACAACTTGATGATGATGATGATGCCCACATACACTCGAAGAGATACACTCACTCCCACATACATATATATGCTATGCTTATACTCTTATAGACATGCTCACACCTTCACGCGTAAGCATTTTTACACCTAAATATATTCACCCTGGAGAAGAGCTTATAGTGTCACACCTAGAGCGAACTTGGTCCCCATAATCCTGCATTAATTTGTTAAATGTTTTCGTTTTATTGTTCCGAAGTTTATCGTTGAATTTGATCTTGCGTCCCGTTTTCGTGACACGCTTAACCAAATAGACTTGTAATAATCAAAGATTCCTTGATGTAAACATTCGTTTGAGAATTAATTTTTATTTATTGCGGACTTTTTTTTCCTCCTCTTGGTAGTTTTTGTGTTGTTTCTTCTTTCACTACGTTTCGGCCAAATTTCACTTCTGGCCTACTTCAGGTGATTTACCGTGACCTCGGATAGGAATGCTGAGTCTTGTAACCGTATCCCCAGTAATTACTGCCGAGGTCGCGGTAAATCACATGAAGAAGGCCAGAGGTGAAATTTGGCCGAAGCGTAGTGAAAGAAGAAACAACACAAAAACTACCAAGATGAGGAAAAAAAAAAGTCCGCAATAAATAAAAATCAATTCTCAGATTAAGAAACCTCATCTCAAAATGATTCCAATTAAAAGACAAGTACATAAACATTCGTTGTGTGAATTTCTGAGGTGAGTAAAAAAATACACAGAAGTACACAGAGTGTAACGGTTATAGGCATCGGTTACCGAAGCTTCTAAAGAGACAATCATCCGGAAGTTGCAGGTTCAATCCTGACTGCGGCAATTAACAATACAGGAATACTTAACACTTGTATTTGGTTATGGCTAACGGAATCAGAACAAGCGACACCTGTAGATTAAATAAAGAACATAGTTCGAATTTCCATGTAGGCTCCCGAGTTCGACAAATACCTGAAGAAGCCCGGAGGACATATCGGCCGAAACGTTGTGGATATAACAATAAAGTTGAAGACAATAGTCCGAAAACCCTAAATGATAAAAAATCCTCAAGTAACGTTACACGGTACAAATAGAAGTTTGTAACGCTAAGGTGTTCAAACGGATGTCTATACTACTACTACTACTACTACTACACTACATAGACGCCTATACTACTACGGTTCTCGGAAGACCCTTGTAGCGCTACCTCTAAGGCGTAGCGTTACAAGTGTCAATCGGAACCCTGTTGTAACCTCAATAGTGATGAAAAGTGACGAACACATAAAACTCCCGTCTTGGTTCGCTAATACAAACGTTTATTCGTTACTACACCTTCTAGTGATCGTCAAGAAGAGAGATACATCGTATGAAAACTGAGTCGACAGCGTACGCTAGACAAACAGGAATAAAATGGCGTGAGGAGAGAAAGGGCAGATGCAGATTTTGATATTAACTTTCTTGTTCTCTGTTGTAGTTCTGGCATGTGCTTGTACGCGAGGTCCGTCCTCACAGCTTTACGTCGGGGCTCCAACTAACTCCTTACCTATTTTCTATCCTGAGTCCACTCCCACTAAAAGCTTTTCCGTTTGAATTTCTTCCAGCCAATTGGACCTCGTTGCCGATTTGTTGCTAATACATTTCTATTTTTAACCCGGCGTCCGCTGCTATGATGAGCTGGGTTGTGGGAACCTACCTTTCTCTTTCCTGTTCGTTTTTCACAGTGCTGCCCCCCCTCTCTCTTTGTCTCTCTCTCTCTGTCTCTCTCTTTCTCTCTGCTTGCTTCGATTATCTTTCTTATATATGTTCCTTTCCTTTCCACAGTCCCGTGGTCGACCAGTAACTCGCGAGGAAACAACTCACAGCCAAGCAGAGTTCCGAATTATATTACACTCAACTGAATGGGAATTCTAAAGTGGCAAACACGAACAGAATATTTTCACTTGTATTCAATGTCAACATTAATCAGTTGATTCTCAATCAAAGTTCCCAAACTGAAAAATCTGGTCAGGTCATAAAGCTTTTATTCTGATCTAGAAAAACTTTATAATATTATTGCCAAAAACCTAATTCTGAGGTTGTTCATTGGTTGTATTCAGCTCAATTTTAGATAGACTTTTCCATCATATTTATACAGTGTTCATGAACTACGTCTTTTACATCTAAAAAAAAATAATTTCAGGATAGTTCGATGAAAAGTTTTGACAATGCTATTGACAGAAACGAATGATTGGAAGAAAAAGTCAATGAGAAAAAAAAAATGACTGCGGAAAGCAGACGATTGAAAGACTTAACAGAAAAATGTCAGGAATATTGTATGAAGCAGAGGGATATTTACAAAAATTGAAAAAAAAATTGCTTTTTGATTTCAGCCATAAACAAATTGCTGACGTGATCTGTTCCGACAAGAGAGATAGATTACTCAGCATGCAAGCGCATTCGCAAACTTAAATGCACCTGCACTGGTTCATTTTACAACCATATCTGAGGCATGGGTTCGTGTCTGTTGTCTGTATGTAGGTATGCTGAATGATTGGTAAGGAAAAGAAAAGAAAAAAAAGAAGTGTTTGTGCGTGTGTGTGTGTATGTGTGTGTGAGAGAGAGAGAGAGAATAAACTTAGATGAAAAACACACACAGACACATGCACTTACAGGAGACAGAGGTAGAAAATCGTTTTAATCAAGAGATAGATATGGTAGAGAGAAGTGAATAGCTACGTAATAAAATGATGGGGAATTGGTTGAGGGTGCAGTAAGATGGGAGACGTGGAAAGTCATAAGAGAAGCTGACAGAGAAGAACAAGAAGAGGAGGAGAAGGAGGAGGAGAAAGAGGAAAAAGAGAAGGAGGAGAAGTAGAAGTGAAAGAAATAGAAAAATGATGGGGAATGGGTTGAGGGTGCAGTAAGATGGGAGACGTGGAAAGTCATAAGAGAAGCTGACAGAGAAGAACAAGAAGAGGAGGAGAAGGAGGAGGAGAAAGAGGAAAAAGAGAAGGAGGAGAAGTAGAAGTGAAAGAAATAGAAAAATGATGGGGAATGGGTTGAGGGTGCAGTAAGATGGGAGACGTGGAAAGTCATAAGAGAAGCTGACAGAGAAGAACAAGAAGAGGAGGAGAAGGAGGAGGAGAAAGAGGAAAAGGAGAGGGAGGAGAAGTAGAAGTGAAAGAAATAGAAAAATGATGGGGAATGGGTTGAGGGTGCAGTAAGATGGGAGACGTGGAAAGTCATAAGAGAAGCTGACAGAGAAGAACAAGAAGAGGATGAGAAGGAGGAGGAGAAAGAGGAAAAGGAGAGGGAGGAGAAGTAGAAGTGAAAGAAATAGAAAAAAAGACAATAAAAGCGGGAGATTGTTTAAAAGGAAATCTGGATGAAAAGAGAGACAGTGACAGAGACTGATCAGACTGATAAGTAACGAAGTATGTGTCTGCATGCACACACACACACATACACACACACACAAGCAAACACACACACACACACACACACACACACTGACACAGCCACACTCTCTCTTTCTCTCTCTCACACACACACAGACACTTTCTCTGACACACACACACACACACACACACACACACACACACACACACACACACTCTCTCTCTCTCTCTTTCTCTCTCTTTCTCACTCACACACACACACACCCTCTCATATACACACACTCACAAACATACTCTCACACACACACTCAGACACACATACACACACACACACTCGCTCACACACACACTCACCTACACATACTCACACACACACACACACACACACGTACACGCACATGTATGTGTGTGAGCGCGCGAATGTGCATATTAATTTACATGTATGTAAGAATGCATCATTGTATACACAGCTGCTCACCGAACCGAGTGCACGTGCTTAGGCACATACCCACCCCACACACACATATATATATATATAATTTTTCAAATAATGTTAAAAGAAATAGTCATCATATTCAAATGAAAACAGATTCTTTGAGACGAGATGAACTTGACGCATTAACAGAAAGAAGGAAAAGAGAGAAAAATTAAAAATGGAAGAATGATTATGCAAAGTTCATTTCGGAAACAACATAAAAACATATATAGCTAGCTAGCTAGATTGATAGATAGATTAAAAGAGGGATAAACAAAAGGAATGAATGTGTGTGAAAAAGAACAATGGTGGAAAAAGTCATTTGTTAAAATCCTTTTCCGGCCATTGCACTGAGGACGTCTCTGTTTTCAAACAAGTAATTTTGACAGAGTTTTTCTTTCTCGGTAAAAGCCGTTTGATGAATGAAGTGGATTTTTAAATGCATTTGTTTTTAAGAATATATATATAAAGAAAGATATAACATGATTTCTGCTCTGTGTGACGAAATTTCAGGGGAGAACATGCATCGAAATATTTTTATACTTGTCTCAATACTTTCAATATGCTATGATAAATTGATCCTTTTAAGTTTTACCTCCGAAGAAAGACCACCCCATATATATATATATATATATATATATATATATATATATATATATATATATAAGGTGTTAATATAGATATATTTGAAAAGATAGATTAATTTCCATTTGTGATGATTGTGTTTTGATCAACATTTCAAATATATCTAAGCATCAAACTGCAAAAAAGCAAAGATCCTCATATATATTAATATCTTAAAC
This sequence comes from Sepioteuthis lessoniana, assembly GCA_963585895.1. Lineage (NCBI taxonomy): Eukaryota > Metazoa > Mollusca > Cephalopoda > Myopsida > Loliginidae > Sepioteuthis > Sepioteuthis lessoniana. Next base: position 22,555,568 of record OY757920.1, read on the forward strand.
TTTCACCAAGTAACTCGTATGTATGTGGAGGCATTTATTTGTGAAATTATATATATATATATATATATATATATATATATATATATAAACTTGATATATATATATATATATATATATATATATATATATATATATATATATATATTTACTAATCTACTATCTACCAGCATTCACGGTTACCAGAAAAAAAGAAAAAAAACCCAGGAAAAAGAAATAAAAATATCTCGAATCACCGCCCGGGGGAAAAAGAAAAAAATATCATAGGACAAAAAGAAAGAAAAGGCCAACCCCGTCACACCAGTTAAAAAAAATCAAGAGATATGCAGTCAGTTGGTCAAAGGAAAAATAAAACCCACCGTAAACGCTGCAATGCTACAATTACAAGAGTGGAGCCAATTACAAAATTAACTTAAATCGCCAGTCGGAATTCTCCTACTAAAGTTTCACCTTAACGGATCATCAGGGAGTCTATATATGTATATAATCAAGTTTTGGTACAGGAGAAATTATATTGGCAAACTGATAGCAGAATCATATGTATATGGGAGAATAAATTATTCAAAAAATAAAAGGATGTTAAAGCCCTTTCGTCCGGTTCTCTTCAAACAATCACACCGGAGAAACGATTAAAAATGGGCTGTTAAATTGGGAAAAAAATGTGATAAAAAAAGGAGGAACTTTATGTCACGCCAATGTTTAAAAGTCTCCCAAAATATGTAAACTATGATTGGATCTCTGTCTACAGAGAGAGAGGAGTGATCTAAAAAAATGTAGATAGCCTCTAAGATGTTAAGATGGATATATATATATATATATATATATATATATATATATATATATATATATATGTGTGTGTGTGTGTGTGTGTGTGTGTGTGTGTGTGTGTGTTATTCGGTCCAGTTAAACCAGAGTTGGGAGTAATTCCTTCAGGACAAGAAAATCATTCATAACTTATTCAAGTTATGAATCTATGGTGGGAACTAACTTTATATGATTGTGAGTTGACATTAGTTCGAGGTTGATTCTTATTGTGGACTTTGAGGGCTTTAGATTTAGCAAAGTGTATAAAAGATTTGGGGAACGTAAGGTTTTGAAAGGAGTTTTCTATGTGGTTGAATTCATCATTTAAATATTTCTAGGAACAAATACGTACAGCTCTGAGATAAAAACCTATGATGATACCTCTTTTGGTGTTGTTGTTGTTGTTGTGGTGTGAATAAAATGTGTGTCCGTTTTTACAGGTGGGTTTACGGTAACCTTGAATTCTAGTTTGTTAATATTCCTAATAAGTAAAATGTCCAGAAAAGGTAGGGTGCTATTGTATTCAAGTTGATATGTGAACTTTATAGAAGGTTCGACGTTGTTCAGTCTGTCAGTGATGTTATGTAAATCAAGATCTTGTGGATATTGCAGTATTGGATATAATATATTTAAAGGGGCCAAATTCTAAGAATTCTAGATAAATACATGCAAGACCTCTGCTAAGCAGAGACCCCATTGGTAAACCAAATTTTTGTTTATAAAATATGTTGTATTGGAAGTAGCAGTCTGAAGTGCATAAGGTACAAATCTTAATCAGTTTAGAGATTGGTAGAGGAAAATGTGGAATTAGATTTTCGAAGGTGATCATGTAGACATTCAATGCATTTATCAACAGGTATGTTGGTATATGAGGATTTGATATCTAAACTAGTTAAATATTTGTTGTTCTTATCAATGTCAGTCTGTTGGTTTAGGAGTGATCCGGAATTTTTTATGTGTGCGTCACTGATGGTACCTAATAGAGGAGATTATAATTTGGCTAGAAGTTTAGCGATATTATGAGGGGGCAGATCCTATGCCAGAAATAATAGGTCTCAGGGGAATGTCAGGTTTGTGGGTTTTAGGAAGACTGTAAATTTTAGGGATTATTGGGTGGTAATTGATTAATGAGAACTAAGATTTATCCTCAATGGATATTAATTTTCTGTAGGATTTGTTAAAGTCGTTAATATATTTGAAACTGTTTGTAGGGATATCTATTCATATATGTTGTTATCACCAAGTAGATCCATAAGTTTTTAGTTATAGACCGTGGAATCCATAATAACAACACCTCCACCTTTGTCAGAAGGTGAAATAACGAGGTTATGGTTAGAAGAGAGAGATTTTAAGGCGTTATGTATCTGTTGGGTAGGGTCAGTTCAACGGAATGGCAATTAGTGGAAGCCGGCGATGATACCTTGTAAGAATCCTTTGTGGAGTCAGAGTCATGGTGTTTGTAATTTGTGTTAATTAACTTTCACATATCATTGTTTTTGATACCAGTGGCAAATTTTAACCCGAAACTGAGGGCTTCGGTTTCACAGAGCTGAGATTGATGTTGGAGATGTTGTTGACAAGATCAGCCCTGCCAAAATCTTTCCAACAACTTTTGTTGCATAAAGACATTAATTTAGATCTGAGTTTAGAGACGTGGTTATTGTATATCCTAGATATTTCAGATCTAAGTTGATCAGCCATGTTATGGGACATTCCTTGTTTTCGACGAAGTTCTAATCCTATAAGTCTGGCTTTTTCAAATGTATGTGCCTCGGAAATGTTAAATCACAAATAGAAGTTTCAAGCTATAGACGTACGTAATCCGGGAAAATATGTTGGGATGGACGAAGAACGCTGGATATACTGGTAGGTATGACTTTTTCTTGTATACAGTTGGTTAGAAAAGTCCTCCTGTTTTTGAAGGAATGGGCTGTGATAAGTAGGTCTTTGTATCTACGAACCATCTTGATGTCATCCATATGAAATATCCGAGTGGAAGAATGGGTTTGGATCTTGTTAGTCAATAGGACAGAATTGAAGTAAATAATGGAGTGTAATCCGACTAAAGAAAATTGAAACAAGGTAATCCAAGTAGATGGAGAGATTTATTGAGAAGCAAAGTCGAACACTATAATATATATATATATATATATATATATATATATATATATATATAATATATCTTGGTGTGTATATGTACGTATGTGTGAGTGTCTGAGCGCATGCTCTCACTTTGGTGCACAACTGTGTATGCAATGATAAATACAGGTAAATACGTATATACATTCGAGTGCATCCCCATATATGTGTGTGTGTGTGTGTGGTGTGTGCATATCTGTTTGGTTTGGTTTGGTTTATGGCATATCAACCATTATAGGTACCAAATCCATTTTTATACATATAAACGTTCTATTTTCAAACAACTTAGTTTAACATAAGTCCACAGTTTAAATGTTAAAAACAGCTCTATTTCAAGCTATTCAGTTTAGTCAGCAAAGTTAAACGGTTCCAAGTATTGCTATGTATCACTAACAATTCAGTTAAAGCTCAGTCGTTTATTATACACAGTTAAATGTAAAAGTTCTATTTCAAGCAATTCGGTTTTAGCATAAGTACACTATTTGATTCTATTTGCTCCATAGATAGGGCCTTATTAGGTGGTACCATTTCACACCAGAGTGGACCTGGGAGCGACTGCAATAAAGGTGTACTCTGTATTCCCCAAAGCTCCAGCATTAGATTGCTATATGTCATATCAGAACACTCGCTAGGGGAGTCTCACCCCTCTGCAGAGATGCAGTCGGTGTATTCTACAGCCGTAGCCGACCTGGGCCCGTGTGTATCCGTATGTATATATATATATAGGTGTTTACAATGTGTGTGTGTGTGTGTGTGTGTGTGAGAGAGAGAGAGAGAGAAAGAGAGAGAGAGAGAGAGAGAGAGAGAGAGAGAGTGTATGAAAATGAGTGAGTGTGTATTTCTTTCAATGACCTCCATATCCTCAAACCTTATCGTTGAAATCACTTTTTATTTAAGCGATCGAAAAAAAAGTCATACAAAGTAATTATTG
>OY757920.1:22559638-22847138 GCA_963585895.1 Sepioteuthis lessoniana
TGAGAGCGTTTCACTTGCACAAACCTGTATTTTGTCCAAAACAGGTTTCTCATCTGTGCACACGTTGTCATTAAACTTTTCTATTTCCCATTTAAACAATTCTAGAAATTTAACGATTCAGTTTTGGTACTTTTTGGTCATACCTCATATTTCCCATTTAAATAATTCTAAAAATTCAACGATTCAGTCCCTGTATTTTTTGGATATACGTTGTATTTCATCAAACGATTCGTGTTAACAAGATTGTTTTCAAAACGTAAAACTGTTTCAAGAAAAAATATATGATTTCCGAGTTTATTTTTATTACAGATATGAATATTCGTCTAAATAATCCAATAAAAGTAATATGAATGATTTTTTTCATGTACTTTTTGGAAAAGATTAGCTTGTGATTTATCCTCAGTTTTGGTGACGGAAAAAAATCACTTTCTTCTTTCACTGAAATCAACTGATGTTTGTGAATATTCAGACTTAGTGGGAAGAATAGGATCGGATTAAACGTTCATTCTAAAAATATACTCACGTTATTTGGCAAATCGTTCGTTCAAGTCATTTAGAACATCGATTCTTCCTCGTTGAATCACCGATGTTTTGGCATAAAAAATGAAAGCTATAAAACATCAACTTCAATCACTGTCAGCATCTAAATGCATGCTTTCATTTTCACAGTAAAAAATGAACGAGAAGCCCATGTATAGTCAGAGTATCTAAATGCACACGTGGTTGCGAAGTATATCCTTTTAAAAGAATATAGAAATCAATACCATGTTTACAGTCAAAATCTATGCAAGTATGTTCCATATAATTTGTTGTTATCGGAGAATATATATATATATATATATATATATATATATATATTGTCATCCACAGTCAGGCTGTTTCGTTGTATCACAACTCTTCAGTATGGCTAAACACGCTGGACGATTCAAGCTGTGATTGAAACCTGCCTAACATTACGTTAGACCGATATATATATATATATATATATATATATATATATATATATATATATATATATATGTGTGTGTGTGTGTGTGTGTGTGTGTGCTTTACGTCAGACTTAGTATATTGCCGCTCAGCCAACAGACGGCATACGTCAGCTCGGGAATTATAAGGCGTTCTGTATAACTTTCGTTTGTTTACATTTTGCCTTACCACATACCAGTGTGCCCAATTCATTATAAGAGATATGCACACACACACACACACACACACACACACACACACACACACACACACACACACACGTATATATATATATATATATATATATATCCACAGACTGTTTTGTTATATCACAACTCTTCAGAGTGGCTAGACACACTGGACGGTTTAAGCTTGGATTGAAACCCGCCTAACTTTACGTTAGGCGGGTGACGAAACAAATTGGGTACAATAAATTTAGAAAGTGGACCAGTCTAGGAAAAGGAAAAACTCTGAATTTAAATCTCCTGGAGCGTTGTTCGGTAGACTGTGTTACACATTAGCGGATCAAACCTTTGCTATCAGCTCATCCCAAAAATGTGGCCGATTCTACGCAAGTTTTCATCAGTATAAACAAATCATCTCTATAAGTAGTCCAACGGGTTACGTCTTTAACTGAAATGCTGGCCCCACATATATCTAGATCTACAGGTGAGTTTTTAGATTCCGCGATATATATATATATATATATATATATAGTATGAGCAAAAGATTTAACACAAAAACATTGGTAAATGAATCCCGGCTGTTTAGGTCATCATCCGAATGTTTTCAAGACTTTACCTTTCAAGACTGTGGCTTTAAAAACACAGCGTGTGCATAAAAATCGAATTGCATTTTGTTTGATTTGTCGCTGCGTAAAAGATATTTTCAAATTTGAAAACTATTAAATTTTTTAAAATCACTGTTAAATTAATAAACTCCTAAAAATTTTTGGTTTTTATGAAAGTTTAATTTTCTTCTAAACCAAATATACCAGGATTTTATTATTTCTTGTAGAACACTATGCAATCAAAACGGATATTATTAGATATTATTTGTCACTAGATCCAGCCGCAAATAAAATTGTGACACTTCAAACCAGAAATAAATTTACATAAGTATATATGACGTATGTACTTAATTTTTTGGTAATATTCATATTTTTGGTTGCAGCGTTTCAATTCAATAGAGTTTGGTAATAAATAATAAAGGACAAAAAAATATCCGTTTTTATTGATTGATATTTCACTTGAAATAATAAATCCCGGTATTTTATTTGAAAGAAATTATCTTTTTAGAAAAAATATTCTCAGTTGTGTACGTATTTATCGGAGATATTGTAATCCAGCGTAGTATATCAACCCGTCTATGGTTATATTATCCCTAGAGGTAAGGGAATCATGTTCATTGTACGTTCAAATTCTTAAGTGTTTTTCGTACACAGTCCAATTGAATTAGAATAATTTTATAAACGGATCTATTTGACCCATAGGTGGACACTAAAAGAGATCTGTTTGACCCATAGGAGGACACTAAAAGAGATCTGTTTGACTCATAGGTGGACACTAAAAGAGATCTGTTTGACTCATAGGTGGACACTAAAAGAGATCTGTTTGACTCATAGGTGGACACTAAAAGAGATCTGTTTGACCCATAGGTGGACACTAAAAGAGATCTGTTTGATTCATCGGTGGACACTAAAAGAGATATGTTTGACTCATAGGTGGACACTAAAAGAGATCTGTTTGACTCATAGGTGGACACTAAAAGAGATCTGTTTGACCCATAGGTGGACACTAAAAGAGATCTGTTTGACCCATAGGTGGACACTAAAAGAGATCTGTTTGATCCATACGTGGACACTAAAAGAGATCTGTTTGACCCATAGGAGGACACTAAAAGAGATCTGTTTGACTCATAGGTAGGCACTAAAAGAGATCTGTTTGACTCATAGGTGGAAACTAAAAGAGATCTGTTTGATTCATCGGTGGACACTAAAAGAGATCTGTTTGACCCATAGGTGGACACTAAAAGAGATCTGTTTGACCCATAGGAGGACACTAAAAGAGATCTGTTTGACTCATAGGTGGACACTAAAAGAGATCTGTTTGACCCATAGGTGGACACTAAAAGAGATCTGTTTGATCCATAGGTGGACACTAAAAGAGATCTGTTTGACCCATAGGAGGACACTAAAAGAGATCTGTTTGACTCATAGGTGGAAACTAAAAGAGATCTGTTTGATTCATCGGTGGACACTAAAAGAGATCTGTTTGACCCATAGGAGGACACTAAAAGAGATCTGTTTGACTCATAGGTGGACACTAAAAGAGATCTGTTTGACTCATAGGAGGACACTAAAAGAGATCTGTTTGACCCATAGATGGATCATAATAGGGATATTTTTGACCCATAGATCGACCCTAATAGGGACCTGACCCATAGATGGATCCTAATAAAGCTCTATGAGGAGTACCCTTTTATTGCCATCCTGACGCTCCCTTTCTCCGGGTCAGAATGGGCCTGAGAATAAAGACAATAAAGGGGTACTCCACATTTCTCAGAGCTCCAGAACTGGAGCCTCACCATCAGATTCAGTTGAGTATCATTCCCTTTGTGGGAGGATCAAATCAACGTATTCGATGCCAAACTTGTGAGAGATAAGTCAAGGTGTTATTACTCGGTCCTTGTCAATGGTAAGCGTAGTATATGTACATCCTTCCTATCTGAGTATTTGCAAGTTAATTTTACCATGATAGAACACTATCGTAATTGATATGCCAATTTTCGGCTTACGTTCAGATCGATAATTTCAAATCATGGCAGGATTCACTTGTTAATTTTCTAAATCAATTTGCTTTAGTGTGACTGAAATTACAAACGAAAATAAACGAATAGAAAAAAATCACTAAGTTTAAAAATGCATAGAAACGTTTGAATTGCTTATAAAAATAAAATTTAGAGAAGAAACTAAATAAAATCATATGAAAAAAGTCTTATTTTCACAAAAATTTGTTTAGGCTGGTATACAGGCTTCAGATTGCATTACACTATCTGTTGTTTCTAAGTGGTCACCAATCTCAGAATCGAACACGCCCTTCATTGCTTAACTACAGTCATCTGATGGGAACCGATAACTTCAGCGTAACATGTCCGTAAGTCAAAAATGTAATATATATGATCGTAGGTCAAGAATATATATATATATATATATATATCATCATCATCATAACGTGCCGCCAGCACGGATATCCCTGACCCTTTCTTGCCACTTCTCCCTATCGTTCATCGCCTCTGGCTGGTCTTCAGGGCTACATCCCTTATCCTCACATAGCTGCTGTATGTATGTTCGAGCTGATCGTCCTGCTTTTGCTCGGCCATATGCGGAGGTCCATAGGACTACATCACTTATGAGCTCGTCCTTGCTTTTCCAGCAGTGCCCCGCATGTCTGGTTCGTCTAACTTAGATAGTTTTCGCGATGGGAGGCAGGTGGCCGTATAGTTGGTGCCTTGTGGGGTGTTGCCGCTAGGACTTGTTCAATATTGCTCGCAGCATTCTTGTGTAATTGCCGTCTAGCTTCTTCTCCAGCCGTTTTGTTAGCGTCCAAGTAGTGCATCCATACAGCAGTATCGACACAACCGCTGCCTGGAAGAAACTGCGTTTCATTTTATCGGTCAGGTCTGATTTCCATATGATCGAGAGCTTATCGATAGCAGTCCATGCCTTCGTTAGCCGAGTGTCGATGTCTTTTTCGGTCGATGAGACACTGCTTCCTAGGTAGGTGAATTTGTCTACCAGTTTCAGAGAGGTTCCGTCTAGTGTGGAAACGTCGCCTGTTTGATTAAAACACATATATTCAGTTTTGTGTGCATTGACATGGAGGCCAATGGCTGCGGCGGCTCGTTCCAAACTATGCAATAGTGTTTCGGCTTGGTTGGGTGTATTTGCCGGTATCGCTATGTCATCGGCATAGTCGGCATCGGTAATTGTTTTTGCGGTGTACCTTCTGCTTCTTTTCTTTGTCAGCTCGAAGCCGTTTTCTCTGATTTTATCAATCGATGTTCTAAGCACGGAGTCTAGACAGATGATAAAGAGTTATGGGGCTAGCGTGTCCCCTTGTAGTACTCCTGCTACAATGTTGAAGTATTCTGTGTCTCCATCCGGTGATCGTACTTTTACTTTAGTGATTTGTTCCATCTTTCCTCTGTGAATGGAATCGAAAGCCTTGGTAAAGTAATGTCGCCTGTAGGTTTTTTGCCCGTACGCCTTCAAGGATTCTACGCATGGTCAATATTTGTGAGGTCGTGGATCTATTTCTTCGGAAGCCATTTTCGTTTTTTCTAAGGATATTGTCGATTTTGGGTTCTATGCAGTTTCGTAGCAGGGTATTGTAAATTTTGGCTGCTATGGATGTAAGTGTTATACCTCGGTAGTTCTTGGCTAATCCGAGGTCACCCTTTTTAGGGAAAGGAAGGATGCATCCCTTCATCCATCTGTCTATCGGATTTTGCTGATAGACTGCGTTGCAGTGTCGAAGCAGTATGTCGTCGAATTGTCTGGTCTTCCATACTTCAGGGGGAATCTCGTCAAGCCCTGCAGCTTTCCTATTTTTAATTTTTCTTAGAACCGAGTCGAGTTCTTATTGAGAGAACGGTCCTATTTAATGTCCAATTGCTTACTAATAATTCTGGTGATTGGTTCATGCGTAACTTTCGGTGGGTTTCCTTGAATATTTTTGAAATGCTGTTCCCACAGTTTTACTCTTTCTTGTTGGCTTGCAGCTTTCAATTTTCCTTTGGTTGTGCTCTTCCTTCTACTCACTTCGTTTATTGTTTGCCAGGCTATCCTAGATTGCCTATCTTCCACTGAGTCTCTAATCTTATCAATCTGATTTTGTATGTATTCTGTCTGTTCTTTTAGATATATGCCTGCTAATTGATATGGTGCCTTTTTTAGTTTTAGGGCATTTGTGTTTGTTGGGTTCTTCCTATAGCTTTTGGAGGCAGTTTTCACGTGTGCACGCTTTTCTCTAATATATATATATATATATATATATAAGATATTATTCAATCCAGGTATTATTGTCACTGTTATTTTTGCCTCAGTTAAATTTGAAGTATGATGAAACCTGAATGTAATTTTGCATGTCATAATATTTTGATACTTATTGTTACTAGAAGGTTGAGGCTTGCTTGGTTACATAGTAGAAATAAGTTTTTTTTTGTTTTCGTCTGGTTGTAAATATAAAAAAAAATATTTTAATCCATTTCTTGTGGGATCTGAAGAGGCCTGTTAATTTTTTAGAGCATTGATTTATATCAATGGTTTTAACAGGATGGAAATAAATTTATTATCTTAATGTGACTGATTGTTGTTTTTTTAAGAATATATATATATATGTGTGTGTGTGTATGTGTGTGAGTGTCTGTTGATTGTGCACATCACATGGAGCTTTACGTAACGGACTTCTAGCGTTAATAAGTTGATATTTTTCTGCTCTTGTAAACTTTTCTCATTTGTTTAATCTTTTATGCTCCATCTCTCTCTCTCTCTCTCTTTATATATATATATATATATATATTTAAATGAGTATATATATATATATTTATATATTCAAATAAATCTCTCTCTATATATATATTTAAATGAATAGGTTCGCAAATTATTTTGAATTTGGTACTTTAGTTTTTTATTTCATATAATTTTGCTCCACACGTGGTGGTTCTCGTCAGAAGACAAATAATGTCTTGGGTCTCTTCTGCTTTTAGCTTTTACAGTGAAGATTATTTTAGAGTAAAATTGTTTTAATTGGGGTGTGATTCTTTTTAATTCAAGTTTTTTCTATATATGAATGAGTAGCGCCCTCACCAACATCTTTGTGTAGTAGCTATCGAAAAGGGAGCCTTCGGGTCTCCAACTTTACTTACTTTATGTATTGTGTGTGTTCATTTGCATATATGCACGTACATCCAGTTCTTGTTTTTTTTCATCCTTTTTAGGTTAAATGTGTGTGAGAAGAGATGAATACAAATAAAGAGAAATTCATTTTCGGAACTATTCATCTAGAAATATATACTTTTCTTTAATTGGATCACTAATATAAATAGTCATCCACAGGCAGACTGTTTCGTTGTATTACGACTCTTTAGTGTGACTAGACACGTATGACGTTGGAAGCTGGGATCGAAACCCGCCTAATTTTACATTAGAGTTAGTATCATACCGCTCAGCCAACTAGCATAGAACGTTGGTTCGGGAATTATAAGGCATTATGTTGTAGCTCATTCTTTTTCTTTAAATTGAACATTGCTTACTATGTCACCAGAGCATAAAAAATCTTTTTACGTCATGTGATGACGAAAAAAAGTTCGACAGGAAAGAAATAAACAAGTGGTTATTTGGTATGTTCAAGAGTACCAAGCATTCTTTTTATTCGTCTGTTGTATTATTGAAAGGGATACAATCAGACAAGGTGTGTGCTTGAGTGGAAAGTAACAGTCAACGCATTCGTAGATAAAAGAGGGTTTTATTGCAAGAGAGATACAAGGAATAGTGAGGTACGCTACTTATCTCCGAACAAAGTCATTTACAAAGCTCTTTGCTTCGATATGGCACAAGGCCGAATCAATGGCGCATTAAATGAGACTCGAACTCACTCGTGTAGGCTTGCTAATCATTACACCACCCGAGGCGCCTCTAATCATCAAACAAAGGATAGGTATAATGCCGTGCTCACTATATATACAGTCACTCTACATGACTGAGAGAGAGAGAGAGTGTTTGGGATATTCCATTACAACATTTTCTTATTGAAAACTATAAACTGAATATATTGAAGAAAATGGATTTTTCATAAAAAAGGAAATTTTTACACACACCTACAATATGAAAATACAACAACAACAAAAACAACAACAGTTTTTGTAAAAACTTTTTTCGAAACCAAAGATATCTGTATTTTATTGTTTCAAGTGGAAAAATATATTGTCAAAATGGATATTATTAGATATTATCTGTTGCCAAAATCTACCGCATAAGTACTGTGTAATCAAATGTTATCCCGTCTCTTTGACACGATAAGCAATTTTCAAACCAAGAACTCCTGTGATTTACTCAACAAAGTTATATATATATATATATATTGGGTGCCTCATTCATTCGGCCTTGTGCAACATCGAAGCAAAGAACTTCATAAATTACTATATATATATATATATATATATGCGTGGTTATGTATGTGGATGGCATAGAATCAATAAGATCGTAGCTTGACAGTTATTACTTAAATGTTGGGGGAAGCGTATTGACTTAGATGATTATATAAAAAATCACATGTGTAAAATAATTGCATTTGTAATGTTCACTCAACACGCACACACATATGTACGTTAATGAAGATAACTGTAAATAAAAAATGTTGCGTTTGTAGCAATTAAGTTAGCAAGTATATTTGGCAAAATATATATCAGTTTTGTATATACTTTATACACCACAATCAGATTATTTTTGCAGCTGTATAGTCCGCAATATTCTTATGAAAATGAAAATGATATCAGTTTGAATAGTCTTGACAGGCGTAAATATATTTGATTCAAAATGTATTTTTCTAATGGGTCACAATCGCTATTCAATTTTTGGCGGACTATGTGTCTCGAAAATAAAATCAATAGGATGAGGTTTGGGAAACCTGACCACAACACGCGAAGGTATATATATAAAGTAAGATAGCCGACCGTAGTAGGAGGCGACCCGAAGGTTCCATTTTTAATAGCTACTACCCAGAGGTATGGGACTGAACCCCGGTCTCCTGGACCATTGGCGAACACTCTGATAATGCCAGTGAGCGGGAAATATATATATATATATATATATATATATATATATAAAGTTATGCTGATAGCAAGAAGTGTCTTCACTCTTTCTTGCCATCCGTCTCAATTGACGATTGCTCCTTGCTGATCCTTTTGATTGCATCTGGTGTCCGCTCAGAGCTGCTCTGGTGTAAGTCTTTGCTGGTCGGCCAATGCTGGTGTGTCTATGCGTAGGAGTTCATTCGGGAACATCACTCACGAATTAGAGCATACTTTGTCTTGCGTGTCTTGTTTGTCTAATTTAGATGGTCTGTGAGAATATTGGTAAATGAACGTACAGCTGTTGTTAGTGGAGTGCTGATTCTAGGATCACATACCGCGGCAAAAGTATCTTATCTACTAAAATCGATGTTCACATAGGTTTCAGGAAGCCGTGGACTTCAATCAACAGATCATATGATCACCTGTTCTTTTTGATAAAATAGAAAAAGGATTTCTGTGATTGTGTCAGTACTACTGCATGGATGCACCACTCGGACTCTAGCGAAACGCATGGAGAAAAAGCTAGATGGTAACTACAAAGGAATTCAACAGGCTGTTTAGAACAATCCTGGAATAATATATATATATATATATACTAGGGCGAGTTTAAAGTTTTGTAGCATTTTGGTAAGTGCTATTTTACGCATACATCACCACACTAAAATAGTTCAAGCTGTGGTTCGTAGTTTCGTGGTTGTTGATGCGTTAACACTTTTTACTATGCTTCACTTCGTATGGGATTTCAAAACCACACATGATCGCAGAATTTTGTTTAATTTGGAAATTTATGCTTTACAGGCTTGAACTGAACCGCAGAAGCAACATAAACAAAGCTGTATATCAATTTCTATTATCATCATCTCATCACTAATATCTCTAAAACATTTTATCGGCGCTTGACACGCAAGGCATTGTCTTACGCGCTTTCATTCAGGGGGTAAGTTTCTTCTCTCGCTACACTTAGGAAAGTTCGCTAATAAGGTTTTTAAAGTTTGTTAACAAGTAATCTATGAGTATTTTATTCTAAAATTTCAAGATTTTTGTTCGTTTGTTTTTTACGGTTACAGTACATAAAAACAGTGGCAACATTTTTGCACGTGTAAGCATTTTAATTCTAATATAGAAAAATCAATGGGAACAAATGCAGGTTTCTGTGCGCGTTTTTACACCCCTGCTAACCACAAAATGGTCTACGTCACGGCTCCAAATATAATATGGGTGTAGCACAACCCCCTAAGTATTAGTCGGACCCCGTAGTAACCTCACCATGAAAAGACGTGAACACAAAACACTGTCTGTTGGCTCGTTGCTTACAAAACTTTATTTGCTACTACTCTTTCATAGTAGTCGCCGACAAGAGAGAGTAGGAAACGCATCAACTAATTAAGATAGAGAGAACGCGAAGTACGAGGCAAAAGGGACTGCCACAGACTTAATAATTTCTTCTCTGCGGGCCCGACTGTCACCTCTCTGCTTCTGCTGCTCTTTGTCTGACTAACTACCCCTCTGCGTCTCTCCATTCTGGGTCAGTCTCCCCTCCCCTCACTTCCGGTGGCAAAATCCTTCTTTTTTTCACTGTCATCTGGTTGACTTCTACAACTCTGTCTTCAAGTGACCAATTGACCCTGTTCTTCTGATTGTCCCTTGCTTAACCCATAAAAAATCCCCAACTTTGAATTCCAAGTTTAGCTAGAAAACAATTCATTACTAAAATAATCAACTAAATTTCCTAATTATTTACACTTCATCATATTATACGTATGATCAATGTACAGTGTGTATTATACGGACAAAAAATGGTGTTTATATCATGAGATATCTTATTTTTTCATAATGATAAAAAAATCGTTTATTCATTTGTGATTTTATTGTTTTATTTTCACACACACACACACACACACACATATATATATATATATATATATATATAAGCAATAGTTTTGTAAATAATTTTTATAAGAAAGCCAAAAGGTTATTTTGATTTTATTAATGAGAGCAATTTTCAGTCTATGTTAATTGCCTGGGCCTCTTTTTATTCCCTTGGAAAATATGCCACCCACAAAGACTTGAGCGTAAGTAAAGAAAAATGAAATAAGAAATTAAGACCAAATTATTTTTTAATGACTATAATGAAAACAAAACTAGAAAAACTCGCACATACACACACAAATATGTGGTATCAGTTTTTATGTTCCATTCTGGAGGAGGTACTTAAAATACAAAACACTAGAACTGAAATCAATCCTATTTATTTTTATTTTTATTTATTATATTTTATTCTATTTTATTGCGTGTTTGTAAATTGACACCCTATCTTGAGAAAATGTACAGGCTCTACGTGTTCTGGATATGACATCAAACTATTTGATGGTGAGACTCCAGTAATGATGGAGCTTTGGGGAATGCGTAGTACTCCTTCATTACCATCGCACCCTGGTCCACTCTAGCCCGGAATGGTAGCACCTAGTAGGGCCTTATCTATAGGTCAGATAGAACTAAATAGCGTGCTTATACTAAATTGAACAGCTCGAAACAGAACTGTTTTTGACATTGAAACTGTATTAAGCTAAACTGAATTGCACGAAATAGAACTGTTTTGACATTGACCTGTACTAGGGTAAACTGAATTGCTCGAAATAGAACTGTTTTGACATTGAAACTGTATTACGCTAAACTGAATCGTTCGAAATAGAAATATTTGGACATTTAACTGGGTGTAAAGAAAAAACTCTACTTATACTAGAGTTTTTTTTTTTTTTAATTAGAACAGTTTGATTAAACGGAATAGCTTGAAATAGAAATGTTTTCGAGGAATAAACTGTGTACTTATGTTAAACTGAATTGTTGGAAATAGAACTGCTTTTTGTATAAAAATGGATTTGGCGATAAATAACCTATAAAGATTGATATGCCATAAACACAGACAAACATACTCGACGGCTTGTATTTAATAAATAGAAAACAAACTCGAAGAATTTGATGTAGGTTAAATGGAAATTAACAACTCGCTCTGATGATGGACAAAGATAATTAAGAACAAATTGTTTTGTTGCTGCTATACTGAAAGGAACAATATAAACACACATAAACACACATATAAATAGCAATGGACTTCATTTTCGTTTAATATGGCTAAGGTTTTCTCGGGGAGGTAGTATTTGTATACAAAAGTTTGAAACCAAAATCAATCAGCTTCTTTTTTGTTTTATTTTATTCATTTATTTATTATGCTAGTAATGCATGGTTTCAAATTAAAAGTTCAGGCACGATAGCTAGTATTTAACAGATAGAAAACAATTAAAAACAAAATCTGTCATTTCAATGTTACTCAATGTTACTCAAATGTAAATTAACAACTCGCTCTGATGATGGACAAAGATAATGGAAAATTCCCAACTAACTTCTAAATATTTTAGGTTCTTTGGAAAATATCAATTTAAATCGGCCATTTTCCCCAAACAAGCTAATATTAATCACGTATTCAAATTTAAGAGCGAATGTAATTAAAAGATTGTTTTTATTCAAATCTCTTTCTTTCTTTCTTTCTTTCTGCGCATGCTCATAAATCTGGTTAATTGAAATGCATGGCTGTCACCAGTAAGTAGGTAACAACAGTATTAGTAGTATCAATTTAAATAATTGTCGCCATTGCTATACATTACATCCTTCGTCTTAGTATGCGAAAATGTCCATTTCTACCAAGATTTTGATTGATTCACTGTCAATGCAAAAATCGTGCTTTGCTTATAAGTGAGATGTCACCTCAAGTAGTTATATTGAATTTCTATTTTCTTTTTAACACTTTAGTAGAGTGATAATGAAGTTAATATTAATCAATGCTTGCGAGAAAAAAAAACAATGTTAGGAAAATCTTTTAAAGAAAACTTTTATTTTAACAGTTTTTCTCAGTGTCTTGCATAGAATACTAAACTATATCCAGTTGTAAGGCCTTAATGCTGGAGATCTAGGGATTGTGAAGTATTCGTTTATTGCCATTACTCCCAGGTCCACTCTTACCCGGAGTGGGAATATATGTTAGGGTTCTATCGATGGGTCAAATAGATCTGTTTAAAAATCATTATTATTGGATAGAAATATGCGAAGCCATAACATGATTACAGACAAATTGTGACGGTATACCCGACCTCACCAAAACACGCGGAGATTCTACTTCTAATCCGATGACCGTTCTGCTGGTCGGATATATCTTAATTCGCTATCTGCCCACATTCTTTTTTTTTTCTAGATCCAGACAACAAATTAATCGCTAATTGGAGTCGTTGTTTGGCAAGTAAACGGAGACACTGCACAATAAAGAAAGTAAAAAAAAGTCACTGCCAACAAACAGATAACAAATACAGCTTTGTGACAGTAATAATATTTTGTAAGAAAAGAAAAATATCTTTAACAATGGTACAAGCATTTATCTTTTCCAGATGAGGAGAGGGTTTAAGTCAGAAAGCCGGTTTACAAAGTAACATTCAGTCAATTTTTTGTATAAGTTTCGACTTTTTTTTACGGTCGCTGTCTACAACCTGGTGCAAGGCAATCTGAAAGGGGATTGTGCTTGCTTTCTCCCAATCCTTGGTATTATTTGTTTGTTTGAGTTTTATGGCATATCAACCTTTGTCGGTTATTTAATGCCAACTCCATTTTTATACAAATAATCAATTCTATTTCAAACAATTCAGGTTAGCATGAGTTCACAGTTTAATTGTCAAAAATATTTCTATTTCAAGCCATTCAGTTTAGTCAAACAGTTCTATTTCAAACAATTCAGTTTAGTATTAGTATAATTTTTTGCTTCACACAGTTAAATGTCAAAACAATTCTATTTTAAACAATTCAGTTTAGCGTAAGCAGTTTCAGTGTAAAAACAATTCTATTTCGAATAATTCAGTTTAGCATACAAAAAAGTTCCATTTCAAACAATTCAGTTTAGCAGTTTACATGTCAAAAACATTTCTATTTCAAGCAATTCAGTTTAGTATAAGTACGTAGTTTAAATGTTAAAACAGTTCTATTTCAAACAATTTAGTTTAGCATAAGTACACAGTTTAGTTCTATTTAATCCATAGATAGGACCCTATCAGGTGCTACCACTCCAGACCAGAGTGGACCTGGGAGCAATGGCAATGAAGGGATGCACTGCATTCCTCAAAGCTCCAGCATTACTGGAACATCACCATCAGATTGTTTAGTGTCTTATCTAAGACACTCGTTGTGGGCGGGTCTGACCCCTCTGCAGAGAAGCAGTCGGTGTATTCTACTGCCCCAGTCGACTGGGGTTGTTGTTATTATTTCGTAAAATTATAATATGATGGGCTTTCTTCACTTTCTTTACCCAGGGTAGTCTGGTAAAAGGTCAAGATGTGAAATATAGTAGTTGTCTTATGCTACTGACGCGTTATTATCGGCTTTCTCTGTCTCTGTCTTTCTTATGTTTTCTTAATTGTTGTGTTTTATTAATTCACTCTGATTTTTCAATACCAAGTCCAGTAAAAGGTCAGGTCTCAGAGCGACGGGGAATTTACGCAGTTCATTCACGTTCTCTCTGGGATTTTCTTTGAGGGGAAGAAATCCCTTGTATTTTATGTATGTCTTCCACCTAAGGGGTGGTGGTAGCGAAGCTAAGAAAATATCAATCTTCTCCACATCTGGATTCTAATAATCAATTCCGCCTCCCATTGTTTGTTGTACCCTTTACATCGGCTTTACTCTTACTTTTACCCAAAAGAGGCGGTTCTTCCCAAATTTAGAATTATTACAATTTCATGTTCACGTGACACGACGTCGGTAACCGTTCAATGATAACGGTAAGACAATTCTATTAAAATCTTCCATACTTGAATTTAAAAAAAAAAACAGATGCTATTAACGGATTTCGTTCTCAGGCCGCTGATAATCAAGCTCTGGCCTCTTGGTCAAATCTTCGGGCTAATTCCTGCTTACCATGACTTGTAGTCAAAACAACTCCTGTTTGAGTATCTGATTCATTAGGACAAACGAATAACAATCCTCTCATCATTTTCAATATATATATATATATATATATATATATTTAAAAGCAAATCAGGAGAATGATAAGATGGAGAGAGTTCCTCCCTTCTTCCAGCTACAACTACACTCTCTCCACCATCTTATCATTCTCCCCATTTGCTTTTACAGAGAAACTCAGAAAACGTTCTCTGTCTGAAGAAGTTTGATGGAATAAAACGAACGAAATGTTACGCATCTGAATTGGAGTTTAGTGTTTGATTTATCCAACTTTCCAAATATTTCTATCATACTGTCAGATTCACTACAATCTATCATTTCAACACACACACACACACACACACACACACACACACACACACACACACACACACACACACACACACATATATATATATATATATATATATATTGTCATTTTCTCTCGTCAAAACCCTTATTTCCGACTTATTCTTTCTGAATCCATTTTCGTTAGTTTTCACTTTAACAATGTACAGAGTTCATTCTTCAAAAATCTGCTTAGGCTAATATTTATTTTTATGCGCAATAGATTTCCTCGACTGACCTATAGGGTCACAAATGAAAGATTATTAAACGAGTCTTTCCCCCAAAGAAAGCCCTTTTGATGGAGATTAGCATAAGCTGACTGTATCCTCCCGCCCCCAAACAGAGACGCCCTGGATATGACATTAAATTGCGTTTGATGATGAGCCTCCAGTTCTGAAGTTCCAATGTCTATTCTGATTCAAAAAAGTAGTACCTGTTAAGATCCTATCTATGGGTCAAATAGATCTGTTTAGAAATGATTTGTATTGTATAGGAAGCCTTAAAACCTTGACGGAGAGTAAATAAATGATCATGGATAAATAAAAGTTCAATTTAAGAAGAAAATGCAATAGAACATTGAAAATATACTTTTAATAGTAAACAAATATTTAGAAATTAATCAAATTTTGGTATTAAATAACCCGTAAGTATTTGATATGCCTTTAAACAAATGAACCAAACTAAACCAAAGTATTTCCCCTCTCAGTTTATAAATTTAGGAATTAGTTTTAATTTAAAAGAATGAATCGAAATTGAATTTTAAGATTTTTTAACTTTAGAATTTAAATATTAAAGGAAGATGTGTTCACAGCTTGAGCAGCCCATATAATAAAGAGACGATGTCTAGATTGCTGTGAAGATGTTTAGACTGTCGAGCTTTTGACGATTCAGGGCCAATTATTGATACATTTTATCAATTGTTTTGATATTTTTTGGATTCGCAATTTTTATCAGAACTCATGTATTGCTTAAATAGAGCATCCACTCATGAGATGGAGTTCTGTGCAATTTTTTCGGATTTCCCAAAGTGAAAATTAATCTTAAGAGTGAGACTTGAAGCATTAAAGACATCATGACTGTTTAATGTTTAAATTTGAAATATAAGCTTTAAAAGAAGATAAAGGGATGATGTCTAGACCTCTATGTAATATAATGGCCGAGGGATTTCGTTTTATATATCTTGTCTTTCGGTTTAGTTAGGCTGAGAACCTTTCGCTTAGCGAATGGGTTAGTTAGATGCAACATGAGCGCAGGTGTTCACACGCGCTCGGGGAGGATGCGTGATTCAGAGATGTCAAAATAAAAATCCCAGATAGAAAAATGGGACCAGGTGGTGAGAATGACGTCATGCACCGGAAGCGTGCGCGGAGGATTTGGGGGATTTTAAGAAAAGTCAGTGAGTTGAGTTTTAGCGTCCGAGGAAGACGGTTGACTTTCGGAGCTCGCCGAGGCCTTGCAGCGGGTGCCACACTTGACGGGGGTGGGGGCAGATGGAAAAGTCGTCCTAGAAAGATTGTGCCTCTCTCTTCCTTATGCCGAAAAACCTTTTAACTCAAAGGTAATAAAAAGTTTCGTACGTCGTCAAGTGTTTTTCGTGTTTCGGGATTCCTATGTTATCTATATATAAACATTATGAATGTTTTACGTACCGGTATGGGTATGTCTATTTCACATATTCATATCTAGCTATGTAACATCTAGACTTTAGTCTTGATGAGTCAGTGACAATATGAAAAAAAATATTTTACCAATCTCGATACGTTTTGAAATGGAAAACGTTGCATAATCATCAGACATAGCTGCCTACCCTTTTTTTATGTATCCTAAACTAATAATTCATATCAAAACTAATATTTGAGGACATGGTAGACGTTAAAAGAATAGGAATTTCAGAGGTGCTTCGACTAATAAGAAACTCACTGAACTAAGTATCAAATACCAACTGGATAATTTTGTAGAAAATTAATGTTTTATTCATTGTTCACTTTTGTCTTGGTAAATACAGCTTAAATCTCGATACTTTCTGAACACATTTCATATACGTGATGTAAATGCCATACTAACTTTTAAGTCTGTTGGAATGTGAATATGAATACTGAAGAAAATTAAAGTTTAAATCATTGTTTATTTCTCTCTTAATAGATATAGCTTCAGTCTCGATTACTTTCTGAACACAACTCTCTTTTTAAAAGAAAATAATGTTTTATTCATTGTTCATTTTTGTCTTGGTAAATACAGCTACAGTCTCGATTAATCTTTGAACACACCTCGTATTTTGACTGAAATTAACGTTTTATTCATCGTTCATTTGTGTTTCAGTAAATACTGCTTCAGTCTCGATACTTTTTGAACACATCCCACATTTTGAAAAAATTAACGTTTCATTCATTGTTCATTTCTGTCTTGGCAAATACAGTTTCAGTTTCCACACTCTTTTAACAGACTTCGCATTTTGAAGAACACAAAATCCTAACGGCCGAAGAAAATGGTCAATTTTAAACATGTTTTTTTTCTCTCTCCTTGAGAGCTCCCAACGATAAGCTATCACTAATGTTTTAATCTCGCAAGCTATTGTTTTGATATACTTTTGCTCTTGGTGCTCTTTGAAATATTGTCTTGTGAGGAATACGGACAAGTTACGTTGGCAACATAGATTTTCGCCCCATCACTGGGTTTAAACAGCAATGGGCCATTACATTGATGGGTGACTTGTGTGTTAGACTCGGCAAGGCTTAATTAATTCTACGGATACTATCTTGTGAGAACAACATCTTAATCCCCCCCCCCATGTCTTTTTTCTTTCCTTAACTACATTCGCTATGGCTTACCAACGCAAGGGGCTGAACTGCTGGACTTAAAAACCTCAGCACAATACATTAACCCTTGAACTGTCACCCAAACTAGATAGAAAAGATTGACGATTTAAAAGGGCGTAGAATTAATGTATCAATTAGTAATGGAAATAACGTCAATGTTGTATTGGTTAATGATATAAGTGTTTCTAATGTGGTATTGATCAATAATATAAGTGGCCTTAATGGTGCCCTGTATAGCGGGCAATCATCCATAGTGTTCTAATGATAGCAAATGGATGCACAAACGGAACTGAATCCGCGTTGGCAGTAAACCTTATCAAGTTATAAATGGAATCTTTTCAGTAACTATATAATCGATACAATCATTGCACCGGTTTAGATGATAGATTATCTATTTATCGAGTTAGTTTATTAAGGACTCAGTTTGACCTCTAAAATTTGGTGCTCTGAGTTTAATACTAAACAACTTCCGGTGGTGAGGCTTCGGTTCTAGAGCTCTAAAGGAGTTGCTATCGTTAGGCTACAAAAATGAAGACAAAAAATAATAATGAATGCGCGCATGGGCATTGTAGGCCAAATATGAATGTTGGTTGGGAGGGATCTGGAATTTATTTTGAGTTAATCATTAATTCATGCCTTAGGATATCTTCTTAGTGGCCTAGAGCCAAACAATGGCTATTTTCGAAGATTGTTAGCGCAATTGGGTAATCTCATGTTTTTTAAATTTTGTTTTGAATAGTTAATCTTACTGTTTTATCGGAAAATTTATGATTAAATTTTAGCGCGCAAATTTGTCATCGACATTGTGGTGTAATCTTTAAAATGGCTTTCTAGCTCAGGAATATAATAATTTAAGACAACGTGGCTATATGGTTTCAAGATGTTCTGATTTTTCAAGTTGAAAGGTTTGGTAATATATTTTTATGATTATTTCAGTGAAATGGTGCTTTTTACGGCTGAAGAAGTAGCTAGACGGCAATTACACAAGAATGTTGCGAGCAGTATTGAACAAGTCCTGGCGGCAACACCCTACAAGGCACCAACTATACGGCCACCTGCCTCCTATCACGAAAACTATCCAAGTTATACGAACCAGACATGCAGGACACTGCTGGAGAAGCAGGGACGAGCCCATAAGTGATGTACTCCTATAATCTCCACATATGGCCGAGCAAAAGCAGGACAACCAGCTCGAACATACATACAGCAGCTATGTGAGGATAAGGGATGTAGCCCTGAAGACCAGCCAGAGGCGATGAATGATAAGGAGAAGTGGCGAGAGAGGGTCAGAGATATCCGTGCTAGCGGCTCGACATGATGATGATGATGATGATGATGATGATTAACAGATCTTATGGTAACATCCCTCAAAAATGTCTATTTTGGAGATACAAAACACAGATATTTTATATGTATCAGTAAATATCATAAAAACACCAAAGGAAAACATAGCACTGATATATATATATATATATATATATATATATATATATATATATATATATATATATATATATATCCTAAAACAAGAACCTACACGCTATCTCTATTGAAGTTATTTAATTTAGTTCTGCTATTTGAAAAACCTTCATAATCTAAGTTTTGTTCAAATTGCTAATATCTTATCACTTAAGTTGATTTCCCATATAAATATCAAGTACATGATATGCATAATTCCATTGTTCGAAGATAAAATCCAAATAAAACTGTATTCATTTAATTTAGATTTGATACTGCCATATGCTATGGATATTCGTAAATCTGGTTCAGATAGATTTTATAAAGTATCATATGCCTCATTATTGGATTTTTTTGCACTTTTATGTATGTGTTAAAAGTCAACTGAATGTTAAATTCTTTCCTATACAATGTTATTTAGAGGTCATAAATGGATTCCTGGTGAAATTCTGGCCCATAAACGCGGGTACATTGTATGGTTTAGTATATTTTGTAATAAATTTGAAACGTTTAATCCAAATGTCCACAAAAATCAGAAATCTGCCTATTTTCAGAAACGATTAAAGGATTAATAGACTTATTCAACCTATTAAAGGATTAAAAGACTTATTCAACCTATTAAAGGATTAAAAGACTTATTCAACTTATTAAAGGATTAAAAGACTTATTCAACTTATTAAAGGATTAAAAGACTTATTCAACCTATTAAAGGATTAAAAGACTTATTCAACCTATTAAAGGATTAATAGACTTATTCAACTTATTAAAGGATTAAAAGACTTATTCAACCTATTAAAGGATTAAAAGACTTATTCAACCTATTAAAGGATTAATAGACTTATTCAACTTATTAAAGGATTAAAAGACTTATTCAACCTATTAAAGGATTAAAAGACTTATTCAACCTATTAAAGGATTAAAAGACTTATTCAACTTATTAAAGGATTAAAAGACTTATTCAACCTATTAAAGGATTAAAAGACTTATTCAACCTATTAAAGGATTAATAGACTTATTTAACAAATTAAAGGATTAATAGACTTATTTAACCCATTAAAGGATTAATAGACTTATTTAACCCATTAAAGGATTAAAAGACTTATTTAACAAATTAAAGGATTAATAGACTTATTTAACCCATTAAAGGATTAAAAGACTTATTCAACCTATTAAAGGATTAATAGACTTATTTAACCCATTAAAGGATTAAAAGACTTATTCAACCTATTAAAGGATTAATAGACTTATTTAACAAATTAAAGGATTAATAGACTTATTTAACCCATTAAAGGATTAAAAGACTTATTCAACCTATGCAGTATTAATGTTGAAGAAATAGCAATTATCGAACCAATATGAGTATATATATATATATATATATATATATATATATATATATATATATATAGTATTCCTATTATGTGTACGTACTCTTCAATGGAGGGGTAACTGAATTAATAGGGAAAAAGATAAAATTGTAATTAAAAATTTTAATGTTAAATTTTGAATTTAATTCAATATAAGTATTACTGTATCCTTACGTAATGTTATTGAAGAAAGTTATATTTATCTAAATTAGAATTTAATCTGGGATTTTAAGTCGAAATGTATTTAGATTTAAAAAAAAAATTAATTTACTATTATTCCAACCGGCAATAAAATAAAAAACCGGAAGTGGGCTAAATGAAGAGAAAACTCTTCACCCCTTTTCTATCCTCTCCCACCCTTCTTTCCTGTGTCTATTCTGAATTATTTTATCCATAAGATTTGAAAAAGTCCTGTTAATTCTTTTTTGGTGTTTTTGATTAAATCAAAAACCCATAACAGGATGGAAATAAATTTATAATCCTAATGTGACCGGTTTTTGTTTTTCTTAACGATATATATATATATATATATATATATATATATATATTGAAAAAAATTAAAAAAACGAAATCGTCGAACCTAGTTAAAATTCTTATCATGGCAGTTGGCGTTGCTTGCACTTTTTACTATTTTTTGAGCGAATGTATCATATCTGTCGGCTTATAAGATGTATAAGCTTATAAGATGCGTGTTAATTTCGACAGGCATTAAAAGATATAAATACTCGGGTTTAAACTACGAATGTCTGAGGAAATGTTTTCTCCTGACATAAGTTGTTGGTTGGTTGGTTGGTTGGGTTTTATGGCATACCAACCTTTATTGGTTATTTAATGCCAAATCCACTTTTATACAAATGAACAGTTCTATTTCAAACATTTCCGTTTAGCATGAGTACACAATTTAATTGCCAATAACATTTCTATTTCAAGCTATTCAGTTTAGACAAACAATTCTAATTTTGTTTACACACAGTTAAACGTCAGAACAGTTCTATATTAAACAGTTCAGTATAGCTTAAGTACACAGTTTAATTGTCAAGACATTTCTATTTCAAGCAATTCAGTTTAGTATAACTACACAGTTTAGATCTATTTAACCCATAAATAGAACCCTATCAGGCGCTACTACTCCGGACCAGAGTGGACCTGGGAGCTATGGCAATGAAGGAGTACTCTGCACTCGTCACTTAATTTTCTTCGTGGCTGGTGTTATCTTATATGAAGTACAGGTAAGTACTCTTGTTATAAATTGTTATCTGAGAAAAGAGTTACCGTCGTTGGTGTAAAAGCTATCATCAGCTTTGTTTACACTTACGGAGATGTTTGCGGTTTAATTTTAAGGCCACTACAGTACTAGAACTCAACTAGCCAGTAATACAAAGTGTTTTTTTCTGATCTCAGCATAATTTTTCGAAACAAGTTTTCTTTGCCAACACATAACCATCCATCAACTTGATTGGAATCTCGCAAAGAAACGCAATGCAAGTTCTTTTCTTGCGCTAACAAATTAAACTATCCTCTCTCACGGCTGAGATGATTACGCATTACTTGAATAAAATCCTGATTAAATCAAGGGTTTTGAATGCTGATTTTCTTGACACTCAAACCATCTAGACTTTGTTACATACATATATATACTGGATACATACCGATGCAATGATAACAGACAGACGCAGTAATAAACGACGCATGAAGGAAGACGCAGGAAGACTTCTTTACAATTATATTTACCTCTAACTTTATTGCAAGGGTTCGAAAGGGTTATTCAAGGTTTGCATGTGAGAGGCTGCTGGAGATCGAACATAAACTTCATATTTTGACCTCCACTACTTATGACCGCCACGTTGTGTCTTTCTTGTTCTCTTGATGTTCAACCGGAGGCCTAGGGCTCACTCTATCGGGGGGTTCCGAGGGCCCCCTCGGTCGGGTGTGACTTTCCCTACAACATCTGGTCTCTAGCTGTCTGGATTCTACTGGCAACTGCTCTGGCTCATCAAACTCAACTGAGTTAAATAATAATTCAACACCCACACGATCGCCCACTGGATCTTTGAAATCAAATGTTTAATCGTCATCAAGCGGAAATAACTGTCATGCAGTTCACAGGTCACTCTCTTCCGGTGCATCACTGTAGTGGCACCGTGGGACCTTCACCTTGTCCCATATTATAAGCCTTAATCCGCCCACGCGATCTCTTTCGATTACTGGCCATTGGAATGTGTCACTTCCTTCCGGTGCATCACCTTGGAATAGCATTTTTGGGCCGGGTCGAAGGTCAAAATATAACAACTTGAGCTATTTGCGTTACATAATCTTTCTCCCTTTTCTTTATCACTCTTCTTGACTTTGATCTGGACTTGTACCATGTTGAGCTTAGCAAATTTGAAAAACAAGTGATGTAAACAATTAAACATTTTTTTAAATGTTTAAAAATCTAAACATTACTTGGTGTGTAGAATAGCTACTTTCCTTTGTCGATCACCTCAATCCTCATTTCGGGATTTAGAGTTATATGTGTAATTTATTGAAGTCAAAGAAGTCACATTAAATCCGTTCATAGATTTCATTGCTCTGATTTGGTTTTGGGCATAAATAGTCAGGCGGAGCCAATCTCTCTCCAGTTCTACAGCTGGTTTGGATTCAACCCTTTCTTCTAGACCGGTTGCCAAACCAAGAGCCCAATCTTCCCAACTATTTACCATGGCTGGGAGTGAGGGGAGAATTCTTGGATTCTCACCTTTCCCAAGGGTATTTATGCAATGTGAAATGTAAAAAGTCTCGCTCAGGATTTGAAACTGAGTTGCCGAATCCACTTCCAACGATGATAACCGTATTGCCACAAGCAGTACCGTAGATTTCATACGGTGGTTATTAAAAGTAAAGTCAAGAAAAAAGCTAATAAGACAAACTACTAATTTGTCTGGTTTGCCCGGAGAAAAAGCCTCATGGGAAGTACACAAGGATGTCACGTGCTGTTATGAACACATCCTGGAAGCAGCATCTCACAAAACACCAGTACGGTCACTTACTTACCCTTACACCAAGCATCTAAGAAAGACACACAAGACATACTGGGCGTTGCTGGAGAAGTTAGGACAAGCGAAGTCCTGCTATGGACTACTACACATGGGCACACCAATGTTAGCCAATCAGCAAAGATTGATATACACCAACTCTGTGCGGACACCGGATGTCATCTAGGGTTTTTTCCAGAAGCGAGAACGAAAGGGACTGATAGATACTTATATATATATATGTATATATATATGTAGAGAGAGAGAGAGAGAGAGAGAGAGAGAGAGAGAGAGAGAGAGTCTAGGGATTCCGTGCTATCATCACGATTTGATGATGATGATGATGATGAGATTTCGGAAGAAAGATTTTCTCTGGGAAACAGGATAAATGATTAAGCACATGATTCAGGAAAAAAGTTTGAAATATTTTTGTCGTCGACAATAGTGACATCGTGTAATCGAATCAAAAGGGAAATAATGATTTCGTAATTGACAACCCCCCAATAAAAAAAAAAAAGAAAAAAAAAGGGAAGGAAATGACGGAATGACTTTATGTCTAGTAACCCAAAATTATCAACCAGCACGAATGATATGATTTTTACTTGTTTGTTTCGCTTTGTTTTATTTGATTAACGACTATTAACCTCTTTTAACTTACCGTAAATTGCAGCGTATTTGGCGATCTGGCAATAGAAATCCACCTCAAGATTTAAAAATTTTTTAAATTCTCGGTTAGATCTATATCCTCTGTATAGGTCAACCTCCAAAAATAACAGTAGGCACTTGATAGACCAAAACATACCTCGTAGGCTTACATGAGAAGATTAATCTATTGCACGATCATGATATTGTACAAATAAACAATATATCATAGTTGTCTGACTGGCCGCCCCTGTGCTGTGACATTTCGTTTAGTGCATCAACTGTTGGAAATGTTAATATGGTTTTTTATTTGAGTTACAGTTTTATCATCTTATATCGATCGCTGTGTTGATTTGTTAAATATGTTCACCCAACACGAATTTAAGTTGGAAATGTTTGTGGCAGTCTTGTGGAGTTACACTAAGTGGTGCATATCAGTTGTTAAGAGTTCCGTTCCATTAGTTGACCCCTCAGTTGTAAAAGTTTGGATTTTAGCCCTACTGTATAAGTCGACCGAAAATTTTCTAGAGATTTTTTAGACTTAGAAAGTCGACTTGTACGTCGCAATTTACGGTTAACAATGCCGAAATTTGATACGAATAATTTGCACACATTTATATAATTTCAATGGTTTTAAATACTAATGATTTACACGCAGTTATATAGTTTCAAGGAACTATTACTAGTTAACAATAGAAGGTAACGGTGATACCAATTGTAATTGGTGCACTTTGAACAATCCATAAAGGATTAATAAAGGGACTGAAAGACTTGAAAATTGGTATATGTGCAAATGGTATATTCACAAACCAGAATCTGTTCAAGAGAATGAGACGCATAATATTCTCTGGGATTTAGAGATACCAACTGGTCATCTAATCCCCGGCTGAAGAGCAGACCTCATGTTAATTAAAAAACAAATGGACTTCTCATCTTGTGAATTTTGCCGTTCTGGAGGACCACAAAATAAAAATAAAAAATAAAAAGATAAATAAAAGGAAGTGAAAAGATGAAAAAATATTCGCACCTTGCCTGAGAATTAAAAAAAACTGTGAGACATGAGGGTGACGGTGATACCAGTAGTAATTGGTACACATGGAACAGTTCCCAAAGGCTTGAAGAGGAGCTGGAGTAGCTGGAAATCAGAAGAAGAGTTAAGACCATACCGACCACAGCAGTGTTCAGCTCAGCTAGAATACTTAAAAGAGTCTTAGAGACATGAGGAGACATACTGTCATTCAGATTTCTGTGAAATACCAACAGTTAAAACAAGTGTGAAAAAACTCGAAAATAGGGAAGTATAATTATATTAATAATAATAATAATAATAATAATAATGATTTGTGTTCACATAGTTGAATAATTTCAAGTATTCTTACCAAATACTAATAATTTTCTAATAGATCTGACACCTAGATGGGATTCCAACTGGCACTCCGGGTCAGAGTCGATCTGAGAATAATTGCAACGAAGAAATACTTCACCCTCAGCGGACTTCCAGAACTGAAGCCTCACTATCTAATGTAGTTTAGTGACATGCCCTGGGCATCTCTTTTTTTTGGGTGGGGGGAGGCTGCTAAACTCTCTGCAAAGGGTACAATTAGCGAATTTTAATCCCCGTCCACATAGCTTAATTGTTACTGGTTTTATCCTTATTATAGGATATAAGCGTGTGCTATATCAGGTTTTCTGTTTGGTTTAGAGAACATCGTAAAAAAACAATAAATCGAAAAATAACGAGAAAAAAGTGTGAAAAGCGCAGAACAAATGATCCAAACCTGGGACTATAGGCTGCTGCTAAAATTGGTCTAATCTATCATTGGAGGTGCATACATCCTTCCAGCATTAATGGTCATATGGTCAAGCTCAGATTTTTAAAAAAGTAAGATTTTAATGCTGATTTTCGAACAGGTTGTCCTTGACTTATAACATGATCATTTTGTCTTCAAATAACTCTTCACATCGGACTAAGGAAAGCTTAGTATCAATGTATTTGTTGATAGATTAAAGAGGAATAAAGCGAAAAAAGAAATGTATATATAATTGGAAATCACGCACACACATACACACACAAGTATATATATATATATATATATATATATATATATATATATATATATATATATATATATATATATTTGAATTCAGTTTTTCCTTTTGCAAAACCAATTATCTTTGTATGAACGCGATGAATCAAGTTCACATCCAGGTTGAGTCTGTCGGCGTTGGGAAAGGAGTAAATTCATGAATCCTTCCTCCATCTATGGCTCTCTCTCTCTCTCACACACACACAAACACAAACACACACATACACACACACACATATATATATATATATATATATATATATATAATATATTTACCCAAGTTATCCACACGAACAGTATACGACGCAAGATCAATTTTTTAAACAGTATTTAACAGGTTTGAAATCAGAATTTTCCTTCTCCTAGACCAGTCGCCACACTAAAATTGAAGAACACGGTTTGTTCTACTATTTACCCATAGCTGCCGAGAGGGAATAGTTGGATTCGAACCTTTCTTATGAACGCTATGGGAATTGCAAAGAGCCTGCGCCCGGGTTTGAAATCGGTTCTCCGAGTCCATTTCCGACGACGATACCATACACATTACGCCATGAGCCACTTCTCAAATTCTTGATTTTCAAGTACTGTGACTATTTGCGCAAAATACGCACTTTTTCCAGATTTAAAATCCTAAAATTTAGACGTGCGCATTATACACGCGAAGTAAATATTAACTTTCCTCCGGCTATATTGGTGGCCATTTTCAGTATCCCATAGCCGAAAGCAAGTTATATCTGTCTCAAAATAAATACTGTGTAACTAACACTTTTGTTTGAAGTTCTTACGAAAAAAATACCCACTAACAGTTGTGTGTTTGTTTATAATTTTGTGTATTCTATTTATTTTTGTCACAAACGTATTTTATTTTGTATGAAAATGTCAGCGCTTTTGTCTAGATACTGCGTAAATTTTGTTTTAAAACTATACAAATCCTTATTTTTTTGTCGATACATTGGAAATATATATGAAAAGTTCAACAAATGTTTCTTGGTTCAGTTTCTTTGTTTTTAATGGCATATCAACCTTTTTAGGTTATTTAATGTCAAAGCCATCCTTCTAGAAGAATAGGAGTGGTACTATTTAACCATGGCATGTTATACACGAATGAGTATTATACAAGAACAATTACAGTATGTTAATTCATTGCAATTTTTAAAACAGAAACCAAACTGTCCATTTCCCCGTCTTACCTCTACTTTCATGCGCACTTAGTTTGGAGACAGTTTATTTAGCAAATATACTTTGTCTGAAGCGACAGCTTAAATATATTGAGATGACGACATCAGTCGACGGTCAGAGATCCCTGTCAATTATCAAAGTAGTCTCGCTTTCTATGTAGGCGGGTTTCTACGTCTGTTCTTGAAATAACTTATTTTTTAAAAATCTACTGTTAACTCATCAAGGTAGACAATTTTATGGTTGGAGTAAGACAGAGACAATTTTTCGCGCCTCTTTTTCCCGCCTCTCGGCCATGCCTACTTATTTCTTTTGTTTGGGCTTATGATTGCTTCTAATGAATCCTTGTCATTTTCTGCTCAATTAATGAGTTATTTCGAAGTCTGTAATTTTGGACACACTGCGAATGAAACGAGGGCATATTTAGTGCAAAGAACACAATTGTTAGTCAGTCATTTATTCTTCAATATTTTTACGCTGTCATTACATTAATTTGATTTGCTACTGTTCTACATTTCACTCATTATATATTACTATGTCTTCTTTATAAGATATCGCTTTATTTTTCTGCTATTTTTTATCCAGTAGAAAGCTACGAAATTTTTGGCTTACTTTATTTCATATTTCAAGTAGAAATTTACGACATACCAAATAACCTGTGAACTCATTAGGTTCCCCTTGCAGCAGTGGTCTATGATGATATTGATTGATTTTAGCAGTATTTTAACATATCTAGGTTTATTTTATCAGAGAAGTTAGGGAATCCCATTCATTTTGCATTTCTTGTGTCGTTATTTCCTAAGGTTTTTTTTCTTTCTTTTTTTTTTACACACGATCCTATCGAATACGTATACTTTTTGGTTTGGTTTTATGACATAACAATCACGGTTGGTAATTTAATGCCAAATCCTCTTTATACATATATATTAAATATATATATGATTTGTGTACATTTTGTTGGTAACATTTTTAAACGAGCTTAAGGTTATTCTTTTGCACACAGTAATACACAATACTTTCCAACTATCACTAACAATTCAGTTATTTGTTTACACAGTTAAATGATCAAAAAGTTCTATTTCAAACAATTCAATTTAGCATAAGTCATTTGTTTGCATTCATTTTAGATATCAAACAGTTCTATTTGACTCACAGATAGGACTCTATCAGGTGCTACTACCCCGAGCCAGGGGTAGTAACATAATAAAGGGGTACTCCGCATTTCCCAAAACTCCTGCATTACTGGAGCCTCATCATCAGATTGTTTAATGTCATATCAAGGACACTCATTGGGGGTGTCTTACCCCCTGTAGAGCTGCAGTCAGTGTATTCTACAGCCCCAGCCATAGAATACACCGTTTTGGTTTGATTTGTCTAATGGCATATCAACCTTCATAGATTATCTATTGCCAAAGCCATCCTTGTAGAAGAACAGTAGTGGTGCTATTTAACCCATAACTGGGGAGATAAGGGTTTTATACCTTTTCCAAGGATATTAGTCCTAAAGAGAACATAATGGCGCGACTGGAGTTCGAACTCGCAAACTACGGTATCACAGTTAACCACTACATCACGGGGACATCCCCACCCAATTTTATTCTTGGTTATAGAAGTGTTGCAATTCAATTTCGATTTTAGTGCAGTAGAGTTTGGTAAAAAATAATATCTAATAATATCATTTTGGGGTGTATCCTGGGTATATAAGTAAGTTAGCCAACAGTAGTCGAGGGCGACGCGAAGACTCCTTTTTCAATAGCTACTTCTAATCCTTTTCTTGGATTGTTCCACTTACTCTTGATCCGCATCTTCTAATGCTGAGTGGTAAGCAAGGAGGCACCACGTCTTTAGTATGACTCGATTTAGGATTGAAACACGGTCTCCTGGACCATTGGCGAACACTCTAGCCATTCTACCAATGGGACAGTTTTACATTCAAATTGATAAAATCCTAGCATCTTTCATTTAAAAGGAAATTAACATTTTAGAAAAAATTTCGGGAAATGAAAAAAAAAAAGTTAAAATCATTTTCAAATTGCAAATATGTTGAAACAACGTCCAATCAAATAAAATGCTCCGAAGAAAAAAATTCAATTTCCATATATTTGCGAACGCTTCATCCCTTGTTTTCGAAAAGTCTATCAGTCTTGAAATGTAAAAAGTCATAAAATATCCCAATATTTGATGATGAGCTAAGGCAGAAACCGGTTCGTATTAGGGATTTATATAATTTATTTATCAATAGTTATGTGTCTTTTTTATCTTACAATATATATATATATATATATATATATATATATTTTATCTTACATATCTTATATTTATATATATATATATATATATATATTTTATCTTACAATATATATATATATATATATATATTATCTTACAATATATATATATATATATATATATATTGTCCTCCACAGACAGACTGTTTCGTTGTATCACAATTTTTCAGTGTGGCTAGACACGCTGGACGCTTCAAGCTGGAATCGAAACCCGCCTAACTGTATGTACGTTAGACTGATAACATACCGCTCAGCCATTGGCGACCTAACATCAGTTCGGGAATTTAACACATTTTGTATGACTTTCGTTTGTTTACATTTTATGCTATCGGAGTGCTCAATTCGTTAGAAGGGCTTTGCATTACGCGCGTGAAAGCCGTTAATTCCTTCGCTAGATTGTTCATATATATCTTTCTCGGTATCAGCAAATTATGTGTAACATACATGTCTAAAGCTAGACTGGATAAATAGCAATTGATATATATATATATATATATATATGTATGTGTGTGTGTGTGTGTATTCCCTGAAATCTCTCTTTCGATATAATAATAATAATAATAATAATAATAATAATAATAATAATAATAAATGAATAAATATATATCAGATATATACATTTAATTCTTGGAATTTAGACTGCGACCCTGGGTTTCATTGAGTTTTTTTTTTGCAAAACAACAATAATCAGGCAGTTAAGATAATGAAAATTATACATAAATTTATTTATTATTTTTTTCATTTTCTTAACTGCCTGATGATTGTTATTTTGCCAAAAACTCCAAGAAACCCTGGGGTCGCAGTCTAAATTCCATGAATTAAATATATATATCTAATATATTTATTATCATTATATAATAGCTCTACCCTAGATATTGAGCACTCTCCATATTATATTGCACTTGTTTCGACACAAACCCACAAAGTGATTTAGTGACACCCAACACTGTTATTATATATATTATAGACTCTTCCATCGGTCTAGACGGTAGAGTCTATCAGTTCAGTTAAAGATGTTAACTGCTCGACTACTAACGCAGAGGATCTAAAGAAAACTTGTGTAGGACCAATCACACTTTTTGGATGAGCTGATAACAAAGTTTGGTGAACCAATGTGCTACGCAGTCTCCCGAACAATACTTCTGAAGCTTTGAATTTGAGACTGATTGCCTTACCAAATCTTTAAAGCGGTGTCTGTTCTCTCGCTAACTCGCACGCACATACACTCACACACACATACATATATATATATATATATATACATATTTCCCGACATCAAATTTTTTTAGAATATGCATATAGGAGTTAGACTGTAAACATGGCTTTTGATTTCTATATTCTTTTAAAAGTATATACTCTCGCAACTAAAAGTCCATTTAGATATTCTGACTAGACGTAGGATTCTCTTACATTTCTATTGTAAAAATGAATGCATGCATTTAGACACCGACTGTGATTCAAGTCGATGTTTTATACCTTTCGATTTTTATGCCCCAAAACGTCGGTGATTCAACGAGGAAAAATCGAAGAAAAATTGATCGAGGTGTGAGTTTTCATGAGCGGTTGGAGAAGAAGCTCGACAGCAATTATACAAGAATGATGCGAGCAATAGGTCCTGGCAGCAACACCCCACACGGCGCCAACTGTACGGCCACCTACCACCTATCACGAAAACTATTCTCCCTCCAGCTATGGGTAAATAGCAGGGCAGACTAGGTTCTTCAGCCTTGGTGATGCAACTAGTCTAGGAGAAGGAAAACTCTGAATTCA
Source organism: Sepioteuthis lessoniana (assembly GCA_963585895.1). Lineage (NCBI taxonomy): Eukaryota > Metazoa > Mollusca > Cephalopoda > Myopsida > Loliginidae > Sepioteuthis > Sepioteuthis lessoniana. Next base: position 22,591,401 of record OY757920.1, read on the forward strand.
AACCTGCTAAACTCCGCTTAAAAAATTGACCTTGTGTCATATCCTGCCCGAGCGGAGGGGTTTGGGTAAATAGGATCACGAAAACTATACAAGCTAGACGAACCAGACATGCCGGACACTGCTGGAGAAGCAAAGACGAGATCGTAAGTGATGTGCTCCTGTGGACCCCCGCATATGGCCAATCAAAAGCAGGACCTCCAGCTCGAACATTCATACAGCAGCTGTCCTGAGTATAAAACTAAACTGCATCTGGCGATGAGGTTCCAGTTCTTGAGCTGTTGGAAGTATAGAGTACCCCTTCATTGCAAACTCTCCCAGGTTCACATTGACCCGGCTTAGTTTTACCTATTAGTGTCCTTCCAATCAATCAAATAGATATGCTAGAAAAGATTTGTATTAGATTTCAAATATATGATAGGATAGAACTAGGCGCTAAAAACCTAAGAAACAACACAAAAATGCAAATATAAACATGTACACAATTTCCTGGACATAAAATAAGCCTGGACAGATTGACATGCCATTAAAATCAATCATTCAATCAATATATATATATATATATATATATATATATATATATATATATATATATGTAAACAAACGAACGCTGCTGCTGCTGTTGCTACATAAAGACCTTATAAATCCCCTAGCCAACGTGTACACTTGTTAGCCGAGCGGTCTGATACTAAGTCTAACGTAAAATTAGATGGTTTCGATCCCGGCTTAAAGCGTCCAACGTTTCTAGCCACACTGATAGAACGAAACAGTATGTCTGTGGATGACAATATATATATTAAATGAGTAGGTCCACGAAGAGATTTATATTTTTTAAGAATTTATTTATTTATTTCGTTCTTACTTACGTATGTTTCCAGCTTGTTGCTTTCGTCAGAGAACATATATAGTACAAGGCCTTGTTGATGGGGTACTCAATGAAACTTGAACTCATTCATCTGGCAGTCTGAATGGTTTTCAGTTGGTTATGAGTTTATTTAGAGGTCTTCCTCTCTTATCCTTAGAGTGTGTTTACCTTAGCCTGCTTTACCTACAAATAACTGTAAGTGAAATTCGAAAACACCCCCACCACACACACAACGACAAAAACATCAAATATCAAAGACCAATGAGGTGTAAAGCAGTTTAAGGTAAACACATTCAAAAAAAAGAGAGGAGTTAAAAGTCAGTTAAAGTGTCAATTAGTATCCCATCAACAAGGCCTTGAGCCATATAGGTTCTCTGCCGAAAGCAACAAGCTGGAAACATGCACGTATGTAAGATTGAAATAAATTAATACCCCCCCAAATACAAATCTCTTCGTGGACCTACTCATTTAAAAATATTTCTTTCTCTCTTTGGACCTTCAACAAAAATATTATATATATATATATATATATATATGTATATATCATCCCATATTGCTTGCATAACTTAGGCCTTCCCCAAGGTTTGTCAGTCATGGAGAGTAACGGGCCTTTTCCTTTTACGCTGGCCCATGACGGTGGTAAGATGTTTGCATTTAGAGTTGTTGTTCTCCTTTACTAAGAAGAATGAACCCGATGTGCTTTACTTAAATAGAATTAATTGAAAAATAGATTTCTTCTATCGCCAAAGTCAAATATCTATCTATCTATCTATCTATCTATCTAAGTTTGTTCCTCTCTCTCTCTCTCTCTCTTCTTCTCTCTCTCTCTCTCTTCTTCTCTCTCTCTCTATATATATATATATATATATATATTAGAGAATTAAACAGATTTATCGACTGATATAGACATAATATAGATATTGCCTGCTTCCAACCATTCACATCTACTAACTGCTATGAGAAGAAAGAAAATTGAGTCAAGTTTCTCCTTGACAGGATTAGTCCGCTTACTGAAAGTATGTTCATGGAAGAATCGTGGGAATTTGGTACGACTGACGTCCCCAGTGCGTCTCAGATATATATATATATATATATATATATATATATATATATATATATATATATATATATATAACGCGCGTGTGCACACACACACACACACACACACAGACACACACATACTCATATTTATATGTGTGTGTGTTCGTGCTTGTGTGTGAGTGTCATATATATATATATATATATATCCAATGATGGTGTCACGGTTTCAGTTGCTTGTTGTTTTTGCAGGGTGGAGTTTCTTGCTCTGCACCACCTTGTTTTAAACTGAGGTGGGTGCCTCGAAAAACTAACATTTTAATTTTAAGCTTAGACTTAGACTAAATATATACAGAGTGATAGAAAAGAAACTTACTACTTTTAAAATAGTAATAATTCATTCCTTGAAAAAATATAGTAAAGACAGCCCAGTTGTCTGGGGCTGTGGAATACACCAACTGTCTCTCTACAGAGGGGTCAGGTCCCCTACCCGAGTCTCCTTTATATGACACTAAAAAATCTGATGGTGAGGCTCCAGTCCTGGAGCTCGGGGGAATGTGAAGTACCTCTTCATTGCTATTGCTCTCAGGTCCCCTCTGATCCAGAGTGGTAGCAGCTATGGGTCAAATAGAACTGTTCGACCTTTAAACTATGTGCAAACAAATAACTTACGTTGAATCAAATTGCAAGAAATACAACTCTTTGACCATTTAAATGTGTGTGAACAAATGACTGATATTTAATTGAATTGTTAGTGATACGTAGGAATACTTGGAACAATTTAATTGTGTGCTAGCGAATAAGTAATGTCGAATACAATAATTAGTATTGATTAGCAATTCTTGAAACGTTTTTATTTGTGTGCCGAAATTGAATTATTGCTATTACATCGTAAGACTTATAATCATTCGACTGTGTGCAAATGAATGAATAGGGTTAAATAGTAAATGTAATGGTTATCGTTGCAGAAAATGGACACGGCGACACGAGTTCAAATCCTGGATGAGACTGATTGCATTTCACATACCCTTGGGAAAGGTATGAATCCAATTGTTCTCCCTTCAGCTATGGGTAAATAATAGGAAAGACTATGTTCTTCAGCCTTGGTGAGGCAACAAGTCTAGGAGAAGGAAAACTCTGAATTCAAACCTGTTAAACTCCGCTTAAAAACTGACCTTGTGTCATATGCTGCCCGAGCGGAGGGGTTGGGTAAATATGTTAAATAGAATATTTAGTTTTAAATGACAATACTTGTAACCACTTCAGTGTATGGAAACAAATGATTAATATTGAATAGATTGTTTGCATGTTTGGGTTTTACGGCATATCAAACTTTGTAGGTTATTTAATACCAAATCTATTATTATATAAATAAACAGTTCAATTTCAAGCAATTGAGTTTAGTATAAGGGAGAGTGTTGCACAAGGCTTTTTAAGGTGAGTCCGGACGCAGGGCCGTAGCCCAGATACCCCTGGTATTCCCCAAAATGTCGGGGACCCCTAAAAAAGGGGCGCCCCAGGCGCTAGGCGATAAACCTAGCCCCTCCGAAGAAGTTAAGAGTCTGAGGGACGGTCCCTTGAGGTTCGACGAATAAGTCAGTCTCGGCTGCGTTGCACGAATGCTAAGCCTCTCCGACACCCGTGCCAGGCAGCATTGACCGACTAGTATCCCCACAAGACGCCACACACGACCAGATTGGTGCCATTCCTGCCACGGCTGACCGAAGTATGACGTTTACCAAGAAATCCTGCTCCTTCGAAAAACCTGGAGGGCATCCTGACGATGATCATGGATAATTTGATTTATAAAAAAGTTGCATCAAACATATATATATATATATATATATATATATATATATATATATATATATATATATATATATATATATATAAAGGTAAGAACGTTGTGCCAAGGTTTTGTCTGAATACCAAAATATTTTATTATTTTTTGTATGAGAAATAATTACAAGAGATAAGTTTTTAGATACAGTTTTTTCACATAACAACATCTTCTGGCCCTGATGAAGATTTCCAAGTGAATCTAAAAAAAATTATCTATTGTAAGGCATGTGGGACACTACAGAAGTAAGGATAAACTCATAAGCGACGTTCTTTTATGGAACCCTTCATATGGACAGGCAAGTGTTGGACGATCAACTAGAACTTATCAACAACAGCTCAGTACGGACACAGGATGCAGTCTAGAAGACCTACTGGAAGTGATGGATGATAGAGACGGGGAGAGAGAGAGAGAGAGAGAGAGAGAGAAAGAGAGAGAGAGATTCAGAGAAATCCGTGCTTGTTGCGCGACTTGATGATGATAATGGTATATGTATATATGTGTGTTTGTGTGTGTGTGTATTGGGGTATATCATAATGACTGCTAGTAATTTGTTGTCTATTATCTTGAGTATTTTCCCTTTTTCTTTTTTCCATCATTTTCCTTTTCTTTCTTTTGTTTTTGGTGCAAAGATTATTGTGCGTCAATTTCTTTTCTTTCTAAGTCTAACCAACTAGAACTTACCAACAGATAGATAGATAGGCTCCTTAGTGTTATCGCTTTCGTAAAGCTAGAGAAATCTTAAATGTGTCTTGGAAGTTTATATATACTTGTTATGTTGTCAAATATAATTAGTTAAAACAATTAATTTTCAAACGAAAAAATTCTGAAGTTTAAAAAGATGGGTTCCAAATGAATTTACGGGAAAGAATATCAATCAATCTTTTATAAAATGAGTCTTTCTCTTTTTGGCTAGATACTAAAAAATCATTTCAGTTTCTGGAAAAAAAATGGAAAAAGGACTCATTATTTATTTTGAGAAACCAGAATAAAGAATATTATGACAAGATCCAACGCATCTTTAACATCTGAATGTGAATAGATTCTACATGGGGGAAAACATTCTTGGGATTCAAAAAGAATTCTTTATCATGAATAGCTACGACCTGAATAAACTGTTACTGACCAATGACACAGTGAACGATTGCCAGGAGGCGCGCTAAACGCAACAGTTATAACAAATACGAAATTTTCTTTTTTCGTGTATTCACAAAAATTCATTCGTTTTAATAGCATAACTGACTCCGTACGAAATTCGGGAGTGTCCCTTGGACCACAGATAAGAATTGGAATCGAGCCGTTGGATGATTTAGGCTAACTAATTGTTGTGAGACCGAAACTTACCTGCATCATGGACTCTTCCGGCACTATATTACTAGCGTAGTAATATCCTATTATGGCGGCAGCCGAGCAGTAGTACAGAAGTACGACTGCCAATATTGGACACTATCCTTTGTAACTTTTGTTAATATATCTTTCTTACCTCTAAACCGTGTTCCGTGTTTTCTTTCTGTGTACCGACTTTGGGTCAACATCACTAATTCAAAGGTGAAATTTAACTTCTAACACCTAGGATTTTAGTCACCGGACTTTATAATTCCCCAAAGAAAGCCAACCTTTCAACCACCCTTAAGGGTCATAATCTGGCAATTAAACTGGGTTGATTTCGATTAATGAAAACGCCAGCCCTCTTGTTGAAAATTAAACACTCTAAACGAGCATAGAACCGCAAGATACGCATGCACACACAGAGAATTACCCATGTAAAAATATCTAGTTTAATAAATCCCAACTCAGTTTTTAAGCAGTGTTTAACAGGCTTAATGTCAGAATTTCCCTTTTCCTAAACCGGTTACCATACCCAGGTTAAAGAACTCAATCTTTCCTCCTATTTGTCGATCGCTAAACGGAAAATACTTAGATGAACACCTTTCCAAAGGGTATTAGCACTATGTGAAATGCAAACAGCATCACGCAGGGTTTGAAATCTCATCGCCGTGTTTATTCTTTTTCGACGATAACATGTTAGCGGCTCCGATATTTCGTAAGCTTCCTCTAAGAATTCGTTAAATCAAATTAAATCAAAACTGACATATTCTTTTACAATAGAATACACACTTTCAACTAAAGGTGGGCGCAAACTCAGAGAAAGCCAAAGAAAACACTGTGATGCCTGAATAATTATACTATCATTTCATATGAATAAAACATTTTGTCAAAGATTCAGAAATATTTTGCTTATAACTGATATATATATATATATATATATATATATATATATATATATATATACGAAGGTCGTTCAAAAAATTCTAAGCTTCACCCAGATCTTAAATTTGATATTCATCTCTCACCCTTGTATGAGCAAAAAAATCAAGACCAAAATCTGATTAAGTTTCTTGGGTTATAAGAAGTAGTAGTGAGTCGCCACAGCAAAAATGTTTTGGTAGGGCTCGTTTTTTCTGGGTGTAGCTAAGAACTTTTCGAACCGTCCCCGAGCGTCTCTCTCTCTCTCTCTCTCTATATATATATATATATATATATATGTGTGTGTGTGTGTGTGTGTGTGTGTGTGTGTGTGTGTGTGTGTGTGTGAGTAATTTTTTTGTTGGTCCAAAAGAGAAAAAGGTAAGTATTTCAAAATGGAGAAGTCCACAAAGATTTTAATCTTTTTAGAAAAATGTTTTTATTCATTTATGTATCTTTCTAAAAATATATTAATCTCTTTGTGAACCGATCCATTTTGAAATATATATATATATATATATATATATATATATATATATATATATATATATATATAAACAGCCTGGAATAGATAGCTAAATAGCTAAATAGATAAAAAGATAGATATGAGCAGACATCGATAGATAGATAGATACATACATACATACATACATACACATGAACAAACTGAAATAGATCCAAAGAATCTGAGATATATAGATAAATACTGAGTGTTAGAAGGAACAGTATAAAAGTTTGTATTTTTTAGAATGATCTTTGAATGAAGTTGAAGATATATAAGTGGAATATCTCGATCAGAAACTTAAGTGCGCGACTTGTAATGCTGCCAGACGCAGCCTGTAGAAACCTTAATCAACCAGTCTATTTCTCCTTCCCTCTATCCCTCCCTTTATCCATTTCTACATATTTGCACAGTTCTCTACACTTTCCCCCTCACCTGTCCCTCAACCATTAAAATGGCACCAGCAACTCGTCCGCCCCAGTTTCACGAATAAAAAAAATAAACCTAAGGTGACTGGCCAATTATAGTCATTTCGTTGACGGAATAGACTTAGTTGTCAGTGTGACATCCGTTTCAGAGGTCAAGTTCGTGACCTTTGTGCAGAGTAACAGATTTTCACCCCCTTCTACACTCTATCCTTTTCTACCCCACCATCTCTCTCTCTCTCAATCTTTTTGCATTCGAAAAGTAGCTCCAAGGAATGAAGGAAGAGAGAGTAAAAAAAAGGAAGAATACTAAGGAAAGGATATCGCCTTAAAGTTTCATATATAATCTTCAAAATACAGACTATTTATATCAATACTCACTAGTTTAACACATATTTATATAACAGCGAGATAAAAGCATTTTATAAGACCCATTAAAAAAATCACTTGGATTGATAAGAAAAGATAAATTCAGAAAAATATGAACAAAATACAGCATCACCCATAAGAAAGTACACCCTTACCAATTTTTATATAAAAAGTTAATTTTCGTATTTAGTAAAAATACCAGCATTTTATTATTTCTTGTAGAATATTATAAATTAAAAACAGATTTTATTAGGTATTATCTATAACCAAATATTGAAATTTTAATTTCAAAAATATAAACAAGTTACTGCCAAAATTTGAACTTCCATGCATTCATGCAATTTTTATTATTTTTTCCTGAGTCCTATAGCTGTAGAGTTCGACAATGAATAATACATAATATTATCCGTTTTGTGTTAATTTTTCTCTAGAAATCATAAAACCTTTGTATCATTGATTTAAAAAAAAATTAACTTCTAAAAATTTGTAAGACTAATCATTCATGAACGAGACAGTATACATATTTATATATATTAAGAGAGAGAGAGAGAGAGAGAGACTATGTACATGAAAGAAAATGTGTGAGAAAGTGAATGAACGAGATTAAGAAATTTACATATATATATATATATATATATATATATATATATATATATAGGAAAGGGTTGAGATAACTGCTTAGATAGTAACAAATGAACAGATTAAGACATACATACATACATACATACATACATACAGACAAACGGACGGAAATAAGTAAACAAATAAATAGATAAATAAAGAAAGAAAGAAAATTTTAAACTGTCTCAAAGTTTAAAGGACGAGTTGTTTTGTTTTCTAATGGGCTTTATTCTTTTGTAAAAACCTGAATGTTCCAATATTTGTTAACTAACGCCAGAACCCTTCATGAAATAAAAATAATTCTGCCAAAACGGTGTCTACTTCATTAGGAAAGCTGGGTTTCTGACAAGTCGTTTCCGGCTAAGTCCGAGCTTTAAGAAGGAAACAGTTAATGTCAAGATGGAAAACTAAATGTACGCACGCAGGCGCATATGTAGTGATTATGAATATGTATGTACATAAGTTTACATTTGCTTAGATAAACAGAAAGAAAGAAAGAAAGAAAGAAAGAAAGAAAGAATAGCTTGAGATACTGACAGATTTAGATTGATAGATATGAACAGATCGCGATAGATAGATAGATAGATAGATAGATAGATAGATAGATAGTCAAAGAAAGAAAGAAAGAGAGAAAGAAAGAATATATACAAACAGCATTCGAATTAACTGAGATAGATGACCAGGCAATAAGTACGAACATAGATAGATAGATAGGTAGATAGATAGATATAGAACCGACTGAGATAGACAAAGAGATAAATTGAAAAAGAAAGAAAGAAAAATATATCAAGACTGTCCGAGAAATAAATACAATAATTTATAGAGATAGATAGATAGATAGATAGATAGATAGATAGATAGATAGATAATCTTAAGACTAGAGAATTCTAAATGCTATCCAGAACTGCGTGTCTATTGGAATGCAAACATAAGAACATCTTTTGTGGTTTGACAGACACAAATCTGAATAAATTAAATCAGAGTGTTTTTAGACGGCAAAAAAGTTCGTAATTAAATCACCATCATATTTCAATCCATTAAATTTCTCGTTTCTAAAAGTATGAGTTCTCCGGATGTCCCTTGCTTATTTTCCGTCACTTTTCGTTTTTCCCGACAATTTCCGTTATTCACCGGTAATTTCCGCTTTGTGATATTCCAGCTTAATTGAAGTGGGACGTCAATCTTGAAGGGCTTCACACAGTAGATTAAGCCATTAATGGCCGTCTGTGCTGTTCGCAGGAGAAAATCTGCGACTATAACCTTTTGGCCTTCTGTTGCGTTTGAAATGTCTCCATTTTTCGTCTCAGAATTTCTCAGAGAATTATTCTAAATCTTTAAATTCCTTTGTTATTTTGTTGCCATTTTTCATATTATTCTATTGAATTTACATTGTAATAATAATGGAAAAGAGAAATAACGGAAGCAAAACAACTGCTTAATTAGGACATCAACAAAACACTTGGTGAAAAAGAAAACTATGAATACCTGAGAATATTAGAAGCGGAAACCATCAAGCAAAGAAAGACGGAAGAAAAAGTAAGAAAAAAGTACCTCAGAAAAACAAGAAAACTTGAAACCAAAGTCTGCTGCAGAAATCTCATCCAAAGAATAAACACCTGGGCAGTTCCCATTTCAAGATACTCGGCCATTCTTAAAATGGACAAGAGCGAAACTCAGACAAATGGACCAAAGGATAAGGAAATTGTTGACGATGCATAAGGCCTTACACCTAAGAGATGACATAGATTATATGTGTCAAGTAAAGAAGGACGAAGAGGACTTGCCAGTATTGAGGATTGCGTAGATGTAATAATTCAAACACCCCGAAAATATACAAAAAAAAGAGTAAAGAAAAACTAATTACAACAACTAGTAACTGCGATATCAACAGAAACAATCTAAGGATAAACAGTAAAACAACAAAACTTAGAAAACACAAATGAGAAGAAAAAACAACTGTATTGAAACTTCAAGCGGCAAATTAAGGAAATTGCATACGTGATTGCGTGGACATTGCTATGAAAGATAAACCAGAAAACCAAAACCCGAATTTCTTTTCATAGCAATGTAAAAAATAATGCTATAATAAAGCAAACTGGAACAAAAGAAGTACGAGTGATAGAGGGACTTGGTTAGAAAATATAATCCACTGGGAATTGTGTAAGAGACTAAAATTTGACTGTACTTACAAATGTCCCAGAAAATGAGACTGCTATAATTTTCAAAGACTTTGAGATACAAATGGATCACCAAACCCCGACTAGAAAGTCAGACCTTGAATTAATTACCCCCCTCAAATAAATAAAGAAAAGAACTTCTCAACTATTAGATTTTGCCGTTCTAGCAGACCACTGAGTCAAAATCAAAGAAAATATAAAGATAGACAAATAATTGGATCTAACTTGAGAAATAAGAAAGCTGTGGAGGGTAATACCAATTGTAGCTGGTGTCTGTGGAACAGTCGCTAAAAATCTGGAAAAGAGACTGGGAGTGGACATGAGATCAAAGAAAGATTAGAAACCACCCAGTCTACAACAGTGTTAAAATCACCTAGAACACACAGAACCGTCTTGATTACTTGAGAAAACTCAGACGTCAGTGAAAAATATACCAGTTAAACATAGCGTGAAAAACTCGCAAGAAATAAAATAATAATTTTGATGCCAGTCTTACAAGAAATACTTTTATTTATAAAATCATACTCTGTACGGCTGGTGTCCTCGTGGTGTAATGGTTCAAGCGATGGACTGCGGAATTGTATTGGACGAGTTCGAACTCCAGTCGTGCTATCACGTTCACTTTCGGACAAACACCCTTGGGAACGGTATGAACCCCTTTATCCTCCCAGCTATGGGTTAGATAGTTCCACTACTGGTTTTCTAGGAGAATGGCTTTTGTATTAAATAACCTACAAAGGTTGATATGCCATTAAAAACAAAGGAACCAAATATTTATCTATTATTCGGTGTCTGTTGCAAAGAGTTTCAATAAAAATGCATTCCTTAAAGTATGTTTGATAAAGCAATGCCAAATCAATTGTGCACTGTTGATATCTATTGCATATGATTCCTTGAAGAAGTATCAAGCATTAATGGAGAAATCTGCTAACGGCTATAATAAAGACTCATGGCAAATATATTATTATGATATTTCAAATGTTTTAACATAGCGTTGCATTTATTAAAGAAAAAGGGAATTGAAAGGTTTTCCAGTTAAATTCATTGTAGAAAATTTCAGAATTGAATTTGAATACTATAACCGTGTATTGAAATTGAAATCACTGAACTAAGAAGTGTGTTGCATGCATTTAATCTTGAAATTAACTCGATATGTGCACATTTTACTTAAATTCTCGATATATATATATATATATATATATATATATATATATATATATATATATAACCGAAACTCAATAATAACAGCACATCTGAGTGAGAATTTTAATGGAGTAAACTTTTAAAATACTCTTATTTACAGAATAAGGCAATATCATTGATTTAGAAATTTATATATATATATATACATAAATTTACAAATATATATATATATATGTGTATTATATATATATGTTAAATATATGATATATATATCATTGATTTGGATATACATATATATATATATATATATATATATATATATATATATATATATATGAACTATTGTTACAATATTTATATACAAATCAAATTGTTTTAAGTAATTCATCAAATAGTTTCCAAAAATCCCCTTAAATTATTTTTCTTACCATTTTTTTCTAAAATCCTGTAATTTAATCTTAATTTTTTTCACACTATTTTTGCTTTCGATTTGATTAGACAATTTTTCCCAAAATTTCTAAATAGGCAAAAAGATTTAATTGGATGATAGACTTAGTTTTTGAAAATGGACTTCACAATACCTTTTTAGCATTAAGTTTGGTTTGGTTTGGCTTTATGGCATATGAACCTTTGTTGGTTATTTAATGCCAAATCCATTTATACACATATGAACAGTTCTATTTCAAACAATTCAGTTTAACATAAGTACACTGCTTAATTTTATTTAACCCATAGATAGAACCCAATCAAGTGCTACCACTCCGGACCAGAGCGGAGCTGACAGTGATAGCGATGAAGGGGTACTCTGCATTCCACCAAATTATAGTATTACTGGAGCCTCACCATCTGGTTGTTTAGGGTTGTATCCAGGACACTCGTCTTTGGGAGTTTTACCCCTCTGCAGAGATATAGTCGGTGTATTCCTCAGCCCCAGTCGACTGGGCCAAAACATGAAGTGCTTTTCTGTCTAAAATGATTGCAAAGATTCATTTTCATTTTGTTTATTATCGGAGACCATGATTGTTCAAATTATTTCAGTATTTAATGACTCTACAAAAGTTAACAACCATTTTTTGAGTCTTTAATAGGACTCGACATGGAATTGAAACCTGGTCTTCCGGGCCATTGACGAACACACTACCCACGAGAATAATGGGCCGACCATTATTGTTCGACTTTAGCATTTTGTAACTCAAAAGTTGATGCCGTAAAGCCAACAAACCAACCGATTAAACAAACCAGCCAAGATTGCAATTACAAAGAAGCAGGTGTCCATTGCTAATTTGCCATTCATGTCTGCAAGTGGGGCTTGTTATATACGCCTGCATTCAGTTCCCAAACTCCTGCGGGCAGGTTATTTCTTTTCTCGCTGAAGCGAAACATTTAATTGCGCTAAATTAATTACGTTGTTACTGTTTCGTACTCCCAGCTGAAGGGGCGAAATAAACCATTGATTAATGCGTATCGCTTCTCGGATGGCCTGCAAAGAATAGATGAAAAGCGGAGGCAAGTTTGTCGGCCATTGATTGCAGTCCAAAACGCGGGAATGAAGCCAATGCCTGGTCAGCAGATCATATGGTTAATTGGTAAGTTCCGTTCTCTTATACAAATAATTGATCGACGTAAACATGTTTTCGACGATTTGTCCTTTGATGTTTTCCATTGGGTCTCTCAGGTCGGAAAAACGGAAACGCTATTTGTCCGTAGGATCAAAGAACATTTGTTTGTTTTCTGGCCACTTATCTGAAACATTTGCAAGTCATCTGTTTAAAAATGCTTCGTGATGATCGGAGAAAATACCCATTGAATGTGGAGGTGTGGCTTTCCCTGAATTAACAGTTTGGAGAAAATTACCAATATATATATATAACGGCTCATTGGCGCAGTGGGTAGAGTGTTCGCCAATGATTCAGGAGATCTGGGTTCAATCCCAGTTCGCGTCATACCAAAGACTTTAAAAATGGAACTTGATACCTCCTAGCTTAACACTCAGCAATATAAGGTACGTATCAAGGATAAAGTGGAGCAATCCAGGGAAAGGAGTAGCACCCTCCCCTACTCCTCGATGTAGTAGCTATTGAAAAGGGAACCTTCTGGTCACCCTCGACTATGGTCACCAATTTTACTTTTACTTTATATATATATATATATATATATATATATATATATAACACTTATTTTTCAGTGTCTCTTTTGAAGTCTTCCACTCGGTAACATTAACACTGGATCACAAAAATGACTGTTCAGAAAGAGTAGCGGCAAAAATAGTCCGTACATCATTCGGTTTGACGTGTTGTTCAGATAACTTGAACTTTTTGGTAACACCTTCATTGGCATAATGGTTTGAGTGTTCGCCGGGAGACCTGAGTTCAATCTCAGATCGAGTCATACCAAAGACTCAAAAAATGGTACTTGATGCTACTTTGCTTAACACTCAGCATTATAAGGTAAGGATCAAGGGTAAGGTAGAGCAATCCAAGGAAAGGAGAAGCGCACCCCCTACACCTTGTTGTAGTAGCTATCGAAAAGTGAGCCTTCGGGTCACCCTTGACTAAGGTCGCCAACTTTACTTTTTTTTGTATATACTCTCCCTGGTAAAAACAATGGAAATAACACATTTAGAGGATATTAATTTTTTTTCATATGGCACTAAATAAATCAATAACAAGACAGACGCAAAAGACTTTTATATTTGATTGCAGAATATTCTGACTTCGTTAGATATTCCTTAAACAAACGGGATTAAATCATTTAAATCAATGATACAATTTGTCTCTAAGCAATGAAAAATATTACAGAATAACCCAATGTTGAGTAAGAATTATGGAATTCATTGACAAAAAATTAGACTTAATATATAATCCTCACTTCTTGAGCCTTTATGACCGCCTTAATTCTTTCAGGCAAGAAATTCATTAATTTGAAATGATATTCTTTAACAAAGTGGTATCAAGTTTCCCGAATGACAGTTAATGGATTTTCTTTATAGGATTGAGTTCTTTTTTCATTGGTCATTTTAAAAGTTTCCATTATAAACTTTTCATTGGATGTAGGTCCGGACGGGAGAAAGCTAAGCTCTCTGTCTGTCTGTCTGTCTATCTTTCTCTGACTTTATCTCTTTGTCTCTGTCTCTTTGTTTCTCCCTAACTCTGTTTATCTCTCTCTGTCTTCGTCTCTCTCTCTCTGTTTCTTTGTTTCTTCCTATCTCTGTCTATCTATCTCTGTCTTCGCATCTTTCTCTGACTTTATCTCTTTCTCTATCTTTCTCTGATTTTGTCCCTGTCTCTTTGTTTCTCCCTATCTCTATCACCCTCTGTCTTCGTCTCTTTTCTTTCTATCTTCCCTCTCTCTCACACACTTACACACACTCTCTCCTTCTCTCTCTCTGTCTTCGTCTCTTTTCTCTCTATCTTTCTCTAACTTTGTCTCTTTGTCTCTGTCTCTTTGTTTCTCCCTATCTTTGTCTTTCTCTCTCTCTGTCTTCGTCTCTTTCTCTCTATCTTTCTTTGTCTTTTTTTTCTCTCTCTCTCTATATATATATATTTCTCTGACTTTCTCTCTCTCTCTCTCTCTCTCTCTCTCTCTCTCTCTCTCTCGGACTTTGTCTTTCTGTTTATTGTTCTCTGACTTTGTCTCTCTCTATATCTCTCTTCGTCTCTTCGTCTCTTTCTCTCTATCTTTCTCTGACTTTCTCTCCCTCTCTCTGACTTTGTCTCTCTGTTTCTCCCTATCTCTGTCTTTTTCTCTGTCTTCTCCCCCCTCTCTCTCTATATATATATGTTTCACTGACATTGTCTCTCAGTGTGTCTATCTATCAATCTCTGTCTTCGTATCTCTAAGTATCTCTAAGTCAGCATGGGGAATGCGCGCGTGTGTATATATTTGTAATGTGTACGAAGGTCGGCTAAAAAGTTCATAGACAGATAATGATACTCTCATGGAAAGTAACCAAATGAGGTTTATCTATTAATAGAGTCCCCTTGCAATCCGCAGACTTCTTCCATCACTGTTTCAGTGTTTGGATCCTATTGGTAAAAAAGTCAACAACAGCAGATATGACGTCATCATATGGACAATCATTTGTTAACGTTTACAGAAACATATGAGGCCTATTTTCATGCAAATATCATATACGTCTGTTATCAACAAACTTTGCCGAATGTTTCCGAATTTTCACGATTGTAGTAGAGTTAATTGGTTAGTTTTATAGTATGTTAAACCTTGGGTGAGTTTATGCCGGAGTCAGTTTAAAAGTTGGTCAATAATCATAGATTGTAAAAAAAAATGTATCTTGACAATCATTTTAAACAGGTAAACAATTCGTACTTAGTTGTTATAACGAAGTCTTCAGAACCAATGTATTAGTAGAGTCCAAAATCATTTGAAACATCTCAAACTAACCTGTTTAACTCACTAAGACTGTAATAGGCATTGCCACTCCAGGTCATTGAGAACTTGGGGAAAATGGCAGACAGATTATGTATCAAGAAAAGGAGGAAGAGGTCTCGTCAGCATTGAGTTATGCGTTTTTGCAATAATTCTGAGACTCCAAGAATATACCAAAAAAAAAAAAAAAAAACCCAGAAAACAAAGACTGCTTACAGTAACAGTAATATGAGCAGAAATAACAGAAATTTGAAGGAAATTCTTGCATGAAATTTCTCCTAGGAAACAATGTAGAATCGGAAATATCTTATTTAAATTTTTTTTAGATTGAAAACATAGAATAGAAAAGATGTTTACAAGTAGAAGATGAAAATAAAAAGATAGATAAATGAGAATATAAAAAAATACTAAAAAATCAACTAATATATACTGTCGATAATTCTATTGTTATTTTTTCTCCAGAATTTCTTTGGAATATCAAGAAAGAGCAAACATTAAAATTTGGATTTAGCAAAAAAAAAAAAAAAAAAAGAAATTGTCAAAAAGCTATTCAATTAATTTTTAAAGAGGGGGAGGGGGTAATTTTACAATGTACATTCTTTTTTTAAAATGAACCATTACTTAGTAGCGTGAGATATTGCCGAATTTAGACATTTTTGGCTATTTGTGCTATTGAAAAAAGATTGAAATGATTGATTTCTTTTTCTGTCTACATAAAAATAATCTACTTTTAATCAGTTTAATTTTTATGGTAATCTTCTGTTCAAATTGGAAAATTTACTTTTCATCAAATTTGAAATGGATTTTTAAATATTTTCTTCTTAAAAATCCATGTAATGGAATAAAATATTTTAAATTTCAGCTTAATCAAACATTTTCATTCTAATTTAATCTGGAGTTGAAATCAGAAGATAACTTTTAATTAAAGGTGTAGGTATAAACATGGACTTTCGAAATTTTTTCAATACCTGAGAAAAAAATCCTAAACTTGTATAAATTTGAATTTTATTGACAAAATTGGAAAAAAACTCAAAGATTCAAAGATTTTTTGGTGGGTGGGGGAAACAAAAGAGAATCGGAGATATCTTATTTCAAAAAAATTTTAAACAATGCAAACTGGGTTTTTTTTCATAAAGACGTTTCCATTCTAAATTTCAGAAAAAAGTTTTTAATTGTGATTATATTCCTGCTCTTATCTTGGTGATTTATTTTATGAATAAGATTTTTGAAGACTCAGCCACAAACTTATATGAAGTATAATTTTATCAGAAAATCTTTTTGCTTTTCTACTAAAATCAGAAAGATTTTCTTATAAAATGAAGTCATATGAAGTCGTTCGAAACTTCCCCGGAAAACATCGGGTAGCCTAGCAAGTAGTAGTAATTTACTAAGCTTTTTTCTCAGATGTGGCACAAGGTCGCATGAATGGGACACCCAATCAGAATCGAACTCACTCATAAAGGTTTGCTAGTCTAGCTATTGATTAACCTTTTTTTGTTTTGTTTAGATGAGGCACAAGATTATACGAATGGGGCACCAAATGAGACTCGAACTCACTCGTGAAGGTATGCAAGTCAAGCTTTTAGGAGGTGCCCGTGGTGTAATGGTTATCGTCGTAGGAAATGGACACGGTTACACGAGTTCAAATCCTGGACGAGACTGATTGCTATGGGTAAATAGTAGGGCAGACTGAATTCTTCAGCCTTGGTGAGGCAACTAGTCTAGGAGACGGAAAACTCTGAGTTCAAACCTGTTAAACACTGCTTAAAAATTGACCTTGTGTCATATCCTGCCCGATCGGGGGGGGGGGTAAATATGGTTTGCTTGTTAAGCTTGCTAACCATTACACCATAGGAGGTACCCTGGATATCGTTGCAAGCAGATACAGACACTATGTAGACCATTATTACACAAGTGTGTTTGAGGATGTAAAAACTTACGAGTTAGGCTAACAGATCATCACAAGTGAGCTCGATTCTCACTGGGTGCCAGATACGTCCAGCTTTTTTGTCAGAATTAACCTAAGCTTTGTAAATAACTAATGTGGTGCATTTGATTTTCATCGGATGCTTTGCATTTGTGGCCCTCGGCCAGTTGAATGAGCGAAATTCATCAATTTTTCAAATAACGATTTCACACACACACACACACACACACACACACACACACACACACACACACACACACACACACACACACACTCATGTATATTCAGTTACCATTGTTAATTCATTACTGTAGATAAAAACAAATAACAATCGACGGCAGGAAATTAAATTCTCTGTATACAACTTATTTATTGATACATTAGAATAAGAAAAAACATAGGGATTAGTATTGATTGCTGAACATATATATATATATATATATATATATATATATATATACAGCCCGAGTCGAATCATACCAAAAACTGTAAAAATGGTACTTGATGCCTCTTTGCTTAACACTCAGCATTATAAGGTACGGATCAAGAGTAAGTGGAGCAATCCAAGGAAAGGAGTAGCGCCCTCCCTTACACCTTGCTGCAGTATCTATTGAAAAATGAGCCTTCGGATCACCCACCACTACTGTCGCCAACTTCATATATATATATATATATATATATATATATATATATATATATATATATATATTCAACACTTATGCATAAGCAGGATGCGACACAAGTCAATTTTTAAGCAAAGTTTTCCGAGTTTTCCAAGGTCTTGCCAAACCTATCTTGGAGAAGGTAAAGCATTCTTCCTCCCAGCTGGAGAGAGAAGGGTTGGATGTATACCTTTCGCAAAGGTATTAGTGCTATGTGAATGAAAACAGTCTTGTCTAGGATTTGAACTCAGGTTGTCTTGTCCATTTTCTATGACGATAACGCCACCGAACACAAGTGACGTCACTATATTTAAACTTGGGCGCTAACTATTACACATAAAAACCGCAAATATATATATATATATATATATATATAGTTTGGTTGGCTGGTTGGTTTTTATGATATATGACCTCTTCTTGGATGATTTAATACTGAAGTTTGAATTTTAAGTAACTATTGATACTAATAATCTATATAAAGATATAGGGCTACACACAGTTATATGGTTTTAAGTATCTCTATCTAAAACTAATAATTTTCAAAGTGATACATCTAACCCATAGATGGAGTTTCAGGAAAAATAGAGCCGGGTGTGATTACGAAATGGTGTCTTGACATTATCCAGAGCTCTACAACAGGAGCTCCATCACTGGCTGAAGTTTAGTATCCAGGAATTGAACTCGGGTCGCTGTGTCCATTTCCTTCGACGATAATCATTACCACACACATATATGTTTGCATTTTACATAGCACTGAATCGCTTGGGAAAGATATCAATCGAACTACTCTCCTTCTAGCTATGGTTAAATAATAGGGCAGACTTGGATCTTTAACCTAGTAATGGCAACCGTTTGAGGAGAAGGAAAACTCTGAATTCAAACCAGCAAAACTCTGTTAAAATCAATGACTTTTTGTGATTTCTTGCTACTGCAGAGGGTTAGTATATATATATATATATATAGTCATCCACAGATAGACTCTTTCGTTGTTACATAACTCTTCATTGTGACTAGACACACGATTTGCTTGATTTACGTCTGTCAGATATCTTACGCTAAAGCTATCCTTAGTCTCTGCGAAAGCGAACGAATTTTTTACGAATGTATTTTAACATATACGCTATCGGCTACCGAAGTGCTCAAATCATGAGAAGAGCTTTGCATTTACGCGTATGTGGTTGCAAGCAATTCCCCAATATATATATATATATATATATATATATATATATATATATATATATATATATATATATATATATATATATATAAGGTAAATTTAGAAGACAGTTTGTCTTTTATGTATGTTTGATTAAAACACCTAAAATATGTTTTTTTTTTACCTGTTTACTCAAGCTTTAGCTTTTATTACGTTACAGACCCGTGACCTTCAAAATTTAAAAACTCACTAGTAAAACGATTATATAGAAAAACTACAAATATTCAAAATTTCGAAAGTCTTAATGGAAGTCATTCCAGTTATTAAAAAAAAGTTTCCTTGAATTAAAAAAAAAAAAAGAAGGAAATTATCTTAACTATTTCTCTGAAAATGACCAATGATCGTTAATAAACCTTCGACAATTTTAAAGTAAAATTGAACCGAATTCAAAAAATTCTTTTAACCCAGTCGACTGGGGCTGAAGAATACACCGAATATATCACTGCAGAGGGGTAAAACCCCTGCCAACAAGGATCCTGCACATGGCATTAAACAATCTGAGGCGCCGGTAATGCTGGAGCTTTTGAAAAGCGGGTACCCCTTCATTGCCAGTACTCCCAGGTCCACTCTGACCCGGAGCGGTAGCACCTGATAGAGTCCTATATATAGAGCTGTTTGACATTTAAACTGAGTGTAAACAAATGACTTATGCTAAATTGAATTGTTTGAAATAGAACTGTTTATATATATATATATATATATGCATGAAAAAATATTCAGATGATGTATTTTTATATATGACAATATACAAACGAGCATTTCGGATTTTTGT
The DNA here is from genome assembly GCA_963585895.1 of Sepioteuthis lessoniana. Classification (NCBI taxonomy): domain Eukaryota; kingdom Metazoa; phylum Mollusca; class Cephalopoda; order Myopsida; family Loliginidae; genus Sepioteuthis; species Sepioteuthis lessoniana. The sequence continues at coordinate 22,611,588 of OY757920.1, forward strand.
TAAACCATTTTAAGGCCTATTAATTGCAGATGTTAAATTCTTCGCCCGTAAAATATTTTCAAATGACAAAAATGAAACGAAAAAAATTAAAGATTCTTCTATTTCTATTATAGTTACAAGTGTTCATTTCAAAATAATGTTCTATTCAAAATATTGTGATTTCGCTTGAATTTGGAGTCGTTCGTACTGTAATCGTTATTGTCATAGAAAATGGATATGTCAAACTGAGTTCAAATCCTAGACAAGGCTGTTTGCATTTTACTCTGAGCAAATACCCTTGTGAAAGGTATGCGTCCGACGGGTCTAGGAGAAGGAAAACTCTATATTCAAACCTACTAAACCTCCTTAAAAAATTGAACTTGAGTCATATCTTGCTCGTGTGGTGGAGTTGGTAATATATATATATATATATATATATATATATATTGATAAATTTGATTTAATGCCACTGAGAAAGAACATTTCAAAATTATTTTTGTAATTTTTAGTTACACAGACATCTGGATTCAACGGATGGACGTATCAATGCAATTTAAAAAACTACAACTTACCAATGGTCCTTTATCAAATTAACAATACATATTCATATGTGTTTGAATGTGTGTGTGTGTGTGTGTGTGTGTGTGTGTGTGTGTGTGTGTGTGTGTGTGTGTGTGTGTGTGTGTGTGTTTGTTTTTTGATAAGAAATATTAATAATATACCCTCGGCACTTTTTTTCGTTTGTATTTCATATGTATTTGTATGTTTTGTCCATTTTATGGAAGCTCACATCAAGTTCAAACTTGTTAAGGACTAAATTACATCGTAGAGAATGACAATCTATATCATTGCAAAAAATGATGTCGTTTTTACGTTTAAATTATAAGGAATTATTTTTTCTGATGCTTTTACGTCTCGTTCCAATTAATGTTTGAATCTGCCCATAAGTAGTGCACAGGAATACGACAACAATCGTGAGACAAAAGCTGTTCAAGTTAAAACAAAATAGTCCCTCGAGTAGAAGTTAAATATAAAAATATAATTTGATATTGGACCCTTGGTTTTTAGTTTCACGCTAATGTTCTTGATAATGAATCCCTCATGTCATCTCTCAGTAATGGGTAAATAGTAGGGCAGACTCGATTCTGTAACCTTGGCAAGAAAACAGCTCAAGGAGAAGTAAAACTCTGAATTTAAGATCTTGGATGTGCAGTAAAGCAACTCCACCCAATAATATATATATATATATATATATATATATATATATATATATATATATATATATAGGGTGCTTCTATATACAATGGGACCAATGTGAATGCTAATAATTCTACAAATGTGTTCTTTTTTTTATTTCAGATTTGAAAATAGTATACTATAACAACTATGCCTTGGACAAGAGAGGAAAAATATTTTGTGTCACAACTTATTTAGAGACAAAAATGATTTAAAACTGTCACAAAATATGCGTCTATTTTGAGTTTTAAATGATTTTTTATTAATATGTTAATGATTAACTACTGAAACAAGAAACTCAAAAAAAGATTGCATGTCCAGGAAGTTGATATGATAACAATGAAAAAACAACAACTTTGATTTGATGTTTCTAGCTTAAAGGATGCATTTTTACAAGACATATTCCAAATGGCCACGATTTCACTCGATTAAACAGCAGTTTGCTTATTCTCTAAATTAGAACATTTTTAAATATATTTCTCAAATATAACTAACCCTCAATATAATGTACTGTTTTTGCCGTGTTACAATTACGTATATACAAGCATAATGTTTAATATATATATATATGTGTGTCTGTGTGCGTGTGTTTTTAAGCGGAAGTCGTTCTCTTAATTATGCTTTGTTAAAAGCTAAACAAGATTCACATTCGCAGATTGAATTTTTCTTGATGTCTTACAAGATTTTAAAAGTTTTGTTCAATTTTATGAATACTAAAGAGAAGCTAGTCTCTCGCTCTTTTTATCCTTTTTTTTTACGAAACGTGTTATAAGATATCTGATGGACGTAATGTCAGCAGGGTTTCGATCCCAGATTGTAGCATCTCGCGTGTCTATCCATACTGAAGAATTGCGATACAAAATTTTTATATACATTTACTGTATAAGGATATATTCTACTAATATGTATATATAAACTTAGGTTACGATTAATTATATATATATATATATGTCACGTTTGATATGAGTTTGGTTTGGTTTCTTTGTCTAATGGGATATCAAACTTCGCGGGATATCTAATGCCAAAGTCAGTCACGTAAAGGAACAGCAGTTATTTCTGCCAAAATTTACATCTGCTTTCTAAATAACAACTGTGTGTTTGATTTTCTTCGGATGCCTTGCATACCACATATTTAACCCATAACTGGTGGTATAAAGGGGTTCATTACTTTCCCCAAGGCTATTTGTCCTAAAGTGAGCCTAACAGCGCGATGAGTTCGAACTTGTATGCTTCGAGGTCACACCCAGCCACTATGGCGCAAGGACTTCTCAAGTGGTTCATTATACTGAATATATATATATATATATATATATATATATATATATATATATGAAGTACATATAAGCTTCTGTTTTCTTTTAAAGTTTGTTTTCTCGAAAGAAAATGGTCTTATTAAAGTACTTATTGAGATTTCGTAAAAAGAATTTTAATGGTTAACACCATTTTAACTGCTCGGCATTTGTCATAATCCTCACATTACAGTATTTGTATTAATTTCAGCAGCATATATATTGAACATTACAATGAATGCTTTGCTGATTTGCTATTTAATACGCCCAGACAGGCGTGTGTCGACTGGGGAGCGACCCTCAAGTTTCAATTGTCGGTTGAGCACGAGGTGGGTCAGGTGGATACTTGGGTGATCGGAAAACAATAGGAAAATGAGTAACCTGAGCAATATATATATATATATATATATATATATATATATATATTCAAAGGTGAAAATGTAGTCACCTTATTTTAGGTTAGGTTTCTTCGTTTAATGGCATATCAACCTTCGTGTCGTTATTTTAGAAAAACAAATGTTTTATTTGGGGTTCATATGCAACCGGTCCCATTAACAGAAGAAAGATGTGATACACTTAATATAGTAAAGATTTATTTTTCGATAAATCTTTGCACTGAGAAGCAGTTTTGTTGAGTCCCAAAATATTGGTCTTTTTTTGCTTCTTTGGTGAGGTTGGGGAACCGTGACCTTCATCACCTTCAAAATAACTCCCTAATGAACCCAAAGACTGACGAAGATGATGTTCACACTCTTGGGAACGGTGCTGGAATTTTTCAGCCGACACTGCTTTTAGTTGCTTCTCCATGTTCTCAACAGTTCCAAAATGGTGACCAAGGAGTAAGGTCTTGATTTTTGCGAGCAATTAAGAGTCACTAGGACTTAGATCAGCAGAGTAAAGGCACTGTAGTACCTCATATATATATATGGCAACTGAATTATCTTTCACAGTTCATCAGCGTCTCTCAATCTCCCACTCCTACCATTTCAATGTCTGGGAGAGAAGTGCTCTCTTAAATAAGAATGCTCAGTCACAAAAGACTCTACCGGAGTCAGTCCCTCTCACGTTATTTGTAGTCAAATGCAATAATCTCGTTTTGTTCTATAAGTGTTTTTCTAATCCATAAAATCTGTCCTCAAATACCAACTGCACCTTGTGTGTCTGTCTCTCTATACACACACACACACACACACACACACACACATATATACATATATATATATTAAGAAAAAACACAAACCGGTCACATTAGGATTATAAATTTATTTCCATCCTGTTACACATAAACACATAACAGGATGGAAACAAATTTATAATCCTAAAGTGACCGGTTTGTGTTTTTTCTTGATATATATATATATATATATATATATATATATATATATATATATATATATATATATATATTCATTAAGAAAAAAAGCTCTTTACCAGGAAAATTTATATGTTCAATTTTAAATAGTTTTCTTGTCCTGATGGAATTACTCCCAACTCCGGTTTAACTGGACCAAATAATACCTATATATATATATATATATATATATATATATATATATATATATATATATATATATGCCTGAGAATCGTTCACGAAATGACGCTTTTCAATATTCTTGTTCCATTTTCTTGATCCACTCAAGCGAAAAGACTTTTAATAATCGAAGATTACCCTGCTGAATGTAAATTCTAAGAGACAGACATGAATTGAAGGTCAACATTGATCAGTCGGTTTTTGATCAGGGTTGCAAACCTGAAAAAAAAATTCTATGTCATTACTTTCTAAACACACCTCATATCACCGATCGAATAAAACATTGGGTTCTAACAGTTTCTACCTAATTTGTTGATAGAGTAGGCGGCTTAGTTAATAAATAAATAATTGAATAAATAAAAACAGGCTTTCTTTTTTAAATTCTCTTCCACACCACTCTTTCTACGGTTCCGCCTCCGCCTCCGTCTTCTCTGCATTCTAATCAAGAATTCAAACATGGTGGAAAATTGACGTCAGTCTAATTAGGATAACAATTAGCCATTTCGCTCCTTTAAATTAAAGAAAAAATTGAATGAAAAATAACGAAACAAAAACGTTCCGGCAGAACATTCACTTTCAGCAATATTTGAAACTCATTCGTTTACAAATATTTCAACTGCTCCAGAAATTGGAATCCAATTACAAAGTGAATTCTAATTGTTTAACAGTATTTGTTATTCCATCTAGTGTCCCACCGAACAACCCTCGTTTGCTTATACGCCCGCAAAAATACAATATACAGTAACCTTTCTCTTAACCGCCACCTTTCGAACACAATCCCCCATTACAAGTTTTGTATGATTAAAAATTCGATATTTTTATTCATTATATGTTCATTATTTATTCTGCAATCATTTCGTTTCTTTTTATTCTCTTTTTTAAGGCTTATTTTATTTTATTTAAGGCTAAAAAAGCCTTCGTTTCGACTGCATCCAAATTGTACAACGTTTGATTTTTAAAACGTATTAAAACGAGTGTTTTGCAATGCACCATACACACACAGTCTGTCTATCGGCCTGTCTCTCTCTCTTTCTCTCTCTCTCTCTCTCTCTCTCTCCCATATATATATATATATATATATATATATATATATATATATATTCCTTAAGGATACCATGAATGTGAATTCCTCGATAATGTACCTTGTTATTGGTCAGATTGTGGATTGCTGTTGATACCACGTAACTCAATACAATCTGTGGCATTTTTCATAGAAAGGAGACTAACCCTGCCAAGTAACCCCATTTGACCTAAGAAACGTCATCAATGGGAGTCACTCCATGATAAATGTACATCCGAATATGTTCGAAAAAGTTAAATGAACGAACTAAAATATAAAATTACGTTTTAAATTATCCTTGATTTAAATAATTAAGTTATTTTGAATGTTTGTCATCAACCCAGTTTTTGAACAGAAATTTAATCCTCCTAATCATAGTTTTCTTGCTCTTATTATTTAACCTCATTTGCTGCCCTGTCAGCTCGGGTGGGGCTCTAGAATACGTCAACTGCACCTCTGAAGTGGGGTAAAACCCTTCCCAACGAGTGTTCCGGGTGTGACAAGAAGCTTTGGGGAATGTGGAATATCTTGTCATTACCATTATTCTCAGGTCAACTCAGACTTGAAGTGTTAGTATCTTGTTTGGAGTCAATCAATGGGTCAAATAAAACTTCAGACTTTTGCAAAAGATTATTACAATTATTATTAAAAAGTTGTAACCATCAGTTGCGTGCAAGTTGTTCGAATTTGATAAGAATACTTGATAAATAAAATTACAAATGTTAAACAGCAATATTTGAAGTATTTACCTGTGTGCAAACAAATGATTTATATTAAACAGAATTAGTAGTATTAGCCAGCAATACATGAAGCTATTTAACTGTGCGTAAACAAATAATTAATATCAAATATAACAATTAGGATTAAATAGCAATACTTGAAACAGTTAACTGTGAGTAAAGAAATGAGCTCAGGCTCGTTTAAAAGTAAAATTACCGACATCGTATTCGCTTACAAACCATATATATATATATATATATATATATAAACAGGATTAGGTACTAAATAACACACACGGTTTGATATGCCATAAAACACAACCAAATCAAAACAGACCTTAATCACCTTTCAAAATCTTAAAATATTAATATTAAATTGGAATACTTGAAACCATACAATTGTGTGCTAATTATTTGTATTAGATAGGACTACTTGAAACCATACAACTGAGAGCAAATTATTTGTATTAGATAGGAACACTTGAAACCATACAATGGTGTGCTAATTATTTGTATTAGATAGGAATACTTGAAACCAGACGATTGCGAGCAAATTATTTGTATTAGATAGGAATACTTGAAACCATACAACTGTGGGCAAATTATTTGTATTAGATAAGAATATTTGTTATAATAACTGTGTACAAAAAAAACCCAACTAAAAAGACAATTGCACAAATGTAAATACAAACCTACTATGAGCGTGATTTCCTAACCTCTTGGCATAAAATAACCCTAGATGGGTTGACTTGACATTATTTCAAGCAATCATAATCAAATCTTACGTAATGTGTTTATAATTTAAACCTATGTGTATTTTGCTTCGCGTGAATGTCCTTGGGAAAGACATGAATCTATTTGTTCTTTCCCAAGTATTAGTAAACAGTAGGTTCTCTAGCCTTGGTTAGGTAACCAGTCTTGGAGAAGGAATCCCCTGACTTCAAAACAATTTTACTTCTTTTGGAATTGACCTTTTTCATATCCTGCCCGTGGTGGATGGGTTGGGCAAATACATAAATTGTATTTTAGACTGCAGCTGAAAGGAAATGTTGGGAAAGGTCAGTGGGATACAACATTGTGATGAAAGCTGTAAAGACTATATGACTAGTCTTAAAGAATCGATGCATAATAAAATAACATTGTTTATCATAACGATAAAGTTCTAAAATGCGGCGTGGACTGTGTTCTTTGCCAGATAAGAAATACTATAATTTCAATGACTGTATGATTTATTTTCTAATGAAAATATTGGACTCGAAATATGTATATTTTTCTGCATAGTGACAAATCGATTCTATATGTGATAATGTAACCTGACCTAAAGGTCGACACATTTATATTCTGAATAATATTAATTCTTGTGGGGTTTATTAATGTTGATCATGTATGGAACAAGGCTAAGTTTATCAAATGGGGAAAATAGCGCGAATTTCTCCGGGGATAGGCAATCAGGTTTGATATGAAAACTGACATTTAAAATTGGTGACTCGTCAACCTGATTCCTATCAATCAACTTGGTCCTCTGAAATGCATCTTAATATACATATACTAAGCTTACCTTAGTCTGGCACTAGGCCACAGGGAGACAGAAGGATTATATTATGCTAATCTCTCTAGTGGGTGAAGCCTGTTGGCCTTGTGTAGCTGAATTTTTTAAAAAATGGCGCTTTTGGAAGATATGTAACGATCTCACTCCTCAAACCTACTGCCCATGTTGTCAGTCAAGCTTAAAATACGGTGTGTCCCTTGCTGTACTCCCTCTGAAAAAGTGGGGTCCTGGATATAACACTAAACTATATCAGACGGAGATGATCCAGATCTGGAGCTGTGGGGAGGGTAGGGTATTCCCTCCTTGTCATTACTCCTAGGTCCACTCAGGTACATATTAGTAATACCAGTTGGCGTCTCATTTATGGATCAAGGGAGACCAGGGTTCAATCCCAAGTCGCATCATACCAAAGATTTAAATTGGTTCTTGATACCTCCTTGCTTAACACTCAGCGCTATAAGGTACGTATTAAGAATAAAGTGGAGCAATCCAGAGAAAGGAGTGGCGCCCACCCTTACACCTCGGTGTAGTAGCTATTGAAAAGGGAGCCTTCTGGTCGCCCTCGACTACGGTTGCCAACTTTACTTACTTACACAAAAAATGTAAATATAAACGTTAAATATATGCAATTCCTCAACCTCTCGGCATAAGATATTCCTAGACGGGTTGTCATGCGGTTTAAATCAGTTAAAAAACAAGAGCCATAATATATTCAGCCGAACCAAACGAAATTCTGTTGTTTAATAAGAATCAATCACCAACAGTTAAATATCAATGGCATTTTAATGCGTGAGTTTCATATATATCTAAATAAAAAGAGAAAAAGCAGAGAGAACCTGCTGTATAGTGGGTTTTTCTGTCGCGGCGGATCATGGAATAAAAATCAAAGAAAGCGAAAAGAAAGACAAGTATTCAGGTCTTGCCAAAGAACTAAAAAAAAATCTACGGAACACGAAGGTAACGGTGATACCAATTGCAATTGGTGCGCTTGGAATGGTCCCCCTAAGGGATCTGGGGCTGGATGAGATGGAAATCAGAAGACAAATCTAGACCATCCAAACTGCAGCATTATTCAGATCAGCCTTAATACTGAAAAGAGTCCTGGTCCCCTGACGGCACTTGTTGTCACTGAAACTCCAGGGAAAGACAATCAGCTAACGCTGGTGTAAAAAATTCGCCAGAAGTAAATTACTACTACTACTACTATTACTACTACTACTGATGATGATGATGATGATGATGATGAAACAAATGCATAAAAAGCATTTTGATGAATAAAAGCCTGAAAAAGAACCAGTCTAAAAGATCAAAACAAAATACTTGGGTTTGATCAAGCACTGTCCACCGATGTATTTACTGAAGAAGGTGCCGTATCGAATGTAAAAATTCGATAAGAAAAGCTTTACTTTTTATTTTAAAAAAATGAGCGCAGTCTGAGGATGAAGTTAAGTAAATATTATAAATTGATTTTGTATTGATATAAAGAAAACTGAATGTAGGATACACATGAACAATAAATTGGTTGTTAGGTAGCAACTTTGATACAAACAAATGTCTTAATATAAAAATTAGTCAGGCTTTAATCAAGAAATTTATGTTGAATGTATTATTACCTTAGTGGCAAATAAAGTATATTCTAATCTCAAGGTCGAGAAATGTAAGCCAGCCCAATGTTAATGCTGAAATGTAACCTACCTAATTCCAGTAAATCAACTCAAATTTTGAGTGCGCTGTGCTTCTTGTGTATTTCAGAAATCCGTCGCTGTGCTGAAATATGTTTAGCTGAATAAATATTATTACATGAAATGCCGAATTTTGAAAGGGAAAATGAAAACTATATTTATTATACTAAAAGCGATAGTTTTAATCAATCGTTTTCGATGTCAGGAAAGATCTTTTCATGAACGAGGACCTGCTGAAAAGTTCATAGGCTAACCAAGGTACTCTCATGGAATGTGACCAAATGAAGTTTATTTTTCAACATAGTTTCTCTTGCCGTTCACACGCTTCTTCCATCGGTTGGTGCTGCAGTGCTTGGATTTCATTAGTAAAAAAAAGTTAATCGACAGATATGAGGTCATCATGTGAAAAATCTCAGTCCCACTTGTGTAGTTTTTTTTTAAGATTTATCGGCCGTAGGGTTTAGTCAAATTATATAAGCCGCGGGTCAGCTCCACAAAAAAATCAAAACAAACAAACGAAGCCGAGGATACACATTTCCTTTTTTTTTCACTCTTCGTGGAATCCTGATGAAGGGATAACACTTTTGACACTTAGCTGTTCACCCATTGTGAATAGACCCTAATTATCGCCATATAGACAGCGGACAAAAACTGGGACGCCTGACAGTTTTCTACAATATTATATCAAATGACCAACTACTATGTTTTCTCTGACTGCTTAGTCTAATAGCCAACCTCTATTTGCTGGTCTTTTGAAATGCTACTCATCTTGCAAAAACCAAACCAAACACCACTGCTTGGTCCAACTCCTGACTGCTCCTTTGGGGCCTTGACTTCTAGAAAATAAAACTACATCTTACATAGACCAGAAAAAAAATTAGAAAATAAGACCTTTCTCAACTGGTTCCTGACTGTACAAGCGTCGAAGACTTGAGTTTATTATGGACATTAAAAAATTAACCCTTTCTTTCATATCAAGAAATCTTTTTCTTCCTATTTTATTTTTTATTAAAATCTGTCGATCTAAAGATTAAGAAAAAAATCTCCAGATTTAAAATTACCACTCACGTATTTTGTGAGATTAGTCGATAAAGAAATGCTCACATCGAAGTAAGCGGGTTTTGTAACCGAGGTATTTCTCGTTTCCTTTGTGACGCCAGGGTCAAGTAACAACTTTTGAGGTTCTTTTAAAGGTTTTTTGCTTTAAGGACGTATCAACATTTTTAGGTTATTTAATGCCGAATCCATTCTCCTAGAACAGTAGTAGTACTATTTAACCCATAGCTGGGAGGATAAGGGGGTTCATACCTTTCCCAAGGGTATTTGCCCGAAAATCGACCAATACACGAATATATAGGTATTTACTCAAATATATTTTGGTAGTAATATATCGTTACTTGGGTATCCTACGCTTCGTATATTATTACCTAAAATCTCTTTATTTTTTTTTAGATATCTGTGAATTCATTCGTGTATAGTTTTAGAAATGACTTATCATTTATTTTTATCAATGTATTTTTATCTACCCGATACTTGTTTAGCAACACTCGATATTTACAATGGATCCCATAAATAATGTCTGAAATTGGATAGCAATAAACTGAATCATAATTTCACTATTCTAAAATGCATAGATGATAATGGGATACGCAAGGCCGGCTTCAGGAGATGCATTGTTCTGTTTGGTTGGTTGGTTAGAGGGTTGATTTTACGGCATGTCAACCCGTTGGGTTATCTAATGCTGAAGTCATGTTTTTCAGGCAAAATGTCTCGTTTAACTAATAATTATTTATAAACATTTATTGCTTCAGTATTCTTAATACTAATGAGACTATGTAACACAAAGGTTTTTCCCGGATTGTGTGTATCAATTGCTTATATCGTAAAAGTATAAAAAATAGAAATTATTCCCTCTAAACTTTGCTTTTCGTAGACCGTGTATGTTATTTCTTTATTGCTTCTATCGTAAAAGTATAGAAAAGTCTAGTATTCCCTTGAAATTTTGCGTTTGTGCATTTGATAATGTAATGTAGAAATTACCCTATTTTAAACAGTCAAAAAACTTGTTTACATTGTGTAAATTAAGTGCAATTATATGGTTTCAAGTAACAAGGCTTATTTTATAATCCTTTGATGGCACATCGTTATAAGGTTTCAAGTATTCATGTGTATTTCTAATCATTTTCAAAAAGATTTATTTGAGCAATGGAATCCTAACAGAGACTATCACTCCAGGTCAGAGTGGACCTGGGAGTAATAGCAACAAAGGCGTGACTTCAGATTCTCCAGAATTCCAAAACTGGGGCTTCAACACCGGTTACAGTTAAGAGTCATACCCAGGACCCTATTTTTAGTTGCAGAGGTAAAAATCGGAATATTTTAGGGTCTGATAGGTCAGTCGGTAAAAGGGTGTAATTTTTTATACCCAATGGTTGCCCCTCACAATAAATAAATTCGACAGTTCACCACATATCCTCATTGAAATTAGTATTCTTTTTCAACGAACACTCCTTCGCAATATCATAGCTAATACCAAAACTTTAGAATTAGCAGTTTCTTTTCTTTGATATTTATCAACTTAACCAGCAAGTAATAAATTTTACTGGTTACGTAGTTACTTTGAAAACGTCTGTTCTTTATCCAATCAATCGACATGAGTTTGAATTCCATTCAGAGACAGATACTCAAATATTCGACTTTACTTCTGCAAATATTTCACAAGCTAAATTTAATTAAAATCACCTCTTGGTGACTTCGGTAAAGCTCACCTGGCATTTTCGCCGGGTGGGTGGTATTAAGTTGATCACCTGGTCCAAGTGGGCGTTTCATCTGGCAATACCTGCTTAGCAGGGCTAAGTTTATTGCTTAGCACCCGAGGCGCCCCATAAGAAAAATGCCGAATGGATCGAGTATTTTTTTGTGACGAACACGCACGAGTCTCGATTCGTGCGTGCCCATCCCCTAAACCGACTTTAAAATGATTTCATGTCAAATATAACTTGGTGGGAAGTCGGATCAGTCCTTACCGTTTGGTCTATTAATTTCATATTGAGGTCAGATAAACACAGTCAACTTTGGCATCTCTAAAACCATAATCGCGCATGCCCGGATTTCTTCTCACCAATGAATTCCATCAATCTCAGCACAAGAAGGAAATTCATTTTGGCCCACGTGTTCTCCGTATTTATCATTCGATAAATTCGAAGTTAGATCAGAAGAATCTATAATTTGAGTTAAGTCGAAATTCCTTATAAGTAAAAGTTGGCGACCTGAGTCGAGGATGACCCGAAGGCTTTTTTTTAATAGCTATTACACCGAGGTGGAGGGGAGAGAGCTACTCCATTCCTTGGATTGGTCCACTGTACCCTTGATCCTTACCTTATAATGCTGAGTGTTAAGCAAGGCGGCATCAAGTACCATTTTTTGAGTCTTTGGTATGACTCGACCAGAGATTGAACCCCGGTTCCCCGACCACTGGCGAACACTCTACTCATTATCTCACACACATACGCACCAGAAAGAATACTGAGGAGACTCTTCGAAATATGAAAAGAGTTATAGTCAATTGATACCTAAGGTATGAGCTCTGAGCAACTCAGCTGAAAATATTAATTATTGACATGGCTACGCAGGGGAAAAGCTGAAAAGTCACTAATTTCTTTCTTTTCTAATATAAATCAAAATTTACTTGTATTGATACTAAAGTTATACAAAAACGAACAAAGATATTTAAAAGTGAGTATTTGTTTTTTAGTTTTGCGATTATGTTTGTATTTATGGGGAGAATGTGACACAAGGTTAATTTTAAGACAGAATAAAGCTAGCTTAAATTCAGAGGTTTCCTTCTCGTAGAGTCGTTGTTTCACTAAGGCTCAATGACTCAGCCTTCTTTAGTATTTACCTATAACTAGGGGAAGAGGAGATGCCTTTACCAAGGGCATTAGTGCAAAGTGAAACATTTGCTGCCTTGTTCGGGAAGTTATATATATAAAATGTGTTTATCGTAAAGAATATCAAAGAATTTTCTATAGAATCTATATTGCTGAAAAACAGCAGAAGCATAATCTATCAGTTTCCAAATAAAGAATTGGAATAAGACTGAATACTCTTTAGAACCATGAAGATCAAGTGACAGCAAGCTTTTATAAAATTATAAATAAAAGATTCTGATTAGTCAGTCATTTTCTCTGTATTCCTTTTTCAGAGGCTGTCGTTGCCATTTGTTGCAAGTAGAAACAAGCCCAGAAAAGAAACCACATTGTGACATTCTTGTTTTGCTTTTCCACGAATATCGTTGTCGAATAATTATCATTGAAGATCAACTCCGCATTTTGATCGTGCCCACTGCTGAGTCAGGTCTCACCTCCTGTCAGAAAGGTCGATCCTGAACAGCTCAACAGATAGTAAACCTGGCCCTCAACGGTCAGTGATCGATTTCAATTTAAGTCATAATTAACTTTCTCAACAACTCCATCGATCTGATACACGCCAAGTTTTTCGCGCCAATTTTGAAACGCTGACAAGTCGAAAGATTAATAGACTGTTCGTTTACATGAATATCAATCAGAAAGACTGATCACGTGTGCATTAGAGAATTGATTGTTCTTTAGCAAATTGACAAAAAAGTACACTAGGTGGGATCAAAAAGTATTGAGACAATAGCTTTAATTTAAAAAAGAATAAAATGAAGACGTATGTAAAACTAAGAAACTTATATAATAAAGTTGCTGAAACAGATCTTCCTCGTTGACTTTATTCTCTTTCTGTTTTCAGATTATTAACAGTTAATATTTTGATATATTTAACCAAATATAGTGAAATCATGCCTTGGACGATTGAGCAGAAAATCTTTTGTGTGAAGACATATTACGAAACTTTGTCTTTCAAAATTGTTCAAGCATGACGCAGAAAGAAGTTCAATTTCAACACATTTCCAAACTGGAGTTAGATTTTCAAGTTGGTCGACAACTTTGAAATTCACCGCACTTGTGGATATTGTAGGGCAATGGATTCCTCACCATTTGAGCCTCCGATCAGCCAGGAGGAATGTGCACTCATTATCTACAACTTTGCATGACACATTCAACAATTCCTTCAACTAAACGGCGGACATCTACGGCTCTGCTTGGCATGTTTGATTCAAGGTTGCAGATCCTAAAATTTTATCATTTTACCTTTCAATAAATGTAATGTTTATTACTCTATCATTCGTGGTCCTTGATTTGCGCCTAATCATTTTGCTTTGAAAACTGTGAAACACACAGTAGATGTCTAGACTGCGGGCAAACGAGTCAGCGTAAATTTTGAAAGAAAAATATAAAGCCAATTTTGGAGATTTTTTGAATAGCAGTTTGAATAGCGAAATTTTATTGTTGATTAACATCAATTGTTGATTGACGAATTTGTGCGCTACGGGCGCCGCGCGTTAGTTGGGTTGAGAGCTGACGATGCAAAAGCAGTCATCATAGAAAGATTGTGTGTCTCTCACTCCTCATGTCAAAAAACCTTTAACTCAAAGGTAATAAAGTTTCGTACCTGAACCAATTTCATAAAGTTTCGTGTTTTTAGATCCCCTCTGTCTATTTCACACATCCGTATATTGTGGGTATGTTACAAGAGGAACAAGACATACCGGGCATTGTTGGTGAAATAAGGATGAACTTATAAGGGATCTTCTCCTATGAACTCCTAGACATGGACACACCAGTGCTAGGCGACCAGTAAAAACTTATATTCATCGGCTCTGTACGGATTCTGGATGCCGTCTTGAGGACCTAACCAGAGCGAAAGCCAAGAGAGAGAGAGAGAGAGAGAGAGAGAGAGAGTCAAACGAATCCATGGTGTAGGCATGCCAGGATAATGATGGTTTATTGGTTTAGAAAATGTTAATTGTGTAATTAATTCATAGACGACTGTACATCTATTTATATCTATTAAAACACTAATGAGTCTTCGTGACATAATAGCTAAAGTGCTGGACTGCAGCATGGAATAAGGCGAGATCGAACTCAAGTCGTGCCATTACGTTCACTTTCGACACTATTACCGTTTGGATAGGCATGAAGCTCTTATCTCCTTTTGGCATTAAATAAAGCCACGCAGGTTGATATACCATTAAACAAAGAAACTACACAAACAAAATACTTCCCCAGTGTGAGTGAATGAACGTAGAACTATAATAGCCTAATTAAACAAACTAAATAACTATTCAGCGTTCATGTTTATTCGCCCATATGACTCATTATATTCATGTTCTAAGCATCTGTTTCTTGCTTTTACATAATATAACCATATGTTCTTACGGCTTCACACGTTGATAACTTAATCAATATGTTCAGTTCGGGATTTATTCAATTTACATCTAATTATTTGGTAGCCCAGTCAGCTGGGGTTGTAGAATATTCTGACTGCACTCACCCAGCTACTGTCCTTGATATGACTCTAAACTGCATCAGATGGTGAGACTCATATCCTGAGGTTTTGGGGAATGTGGAGTACCTTTTCATAGCCATTACTCCCAGGTGCATTCTGATCCGGAGGGGTAGTACCTGTTAGGGTTTCTTTTATGGGTCAAATAGAACTATTAAATAATTTACTATACTTGAAACTATTTAACTGTGTGCAAACAAATTATAAATATTAAGTTGAATTATAAATGTTTGATAGCAATACTTGAAACCATTTAACTGTAAGTAAACCAATAACTGCTGAATTGAATCATCAGTATTACATAGCAATACTTGGAACCATTTAACAGTGTATAAACGACTAAATAAGGTTGAATAGAATTACTAGTTTTAAATAGTAATGCTTGAATCTATTTAACTGTATAAAAATTAAACTATTAGTGTTAGATAGCAATACTTGAAACCGTTTAACTGTATGCAAACAATAAATAACAATACTTGAAACCATTTAACTATGGGAAAACAAATAGTTTTAAATTGAATTATTAGTGTTGGGTGGCAATGTTTCAAAGCATTCAACTGTTTACAAACAAAGGAACTCGGGCTCGTTTAAAAATGATGTTATCAACAAACTATTCGTTTACAAATCATAAATATCTGATGTATATATATGTATAAAGAGGATTTGGCATTAAATAACCTACAATGGTTGATATGCCATAAAACTCAACCAAAACAAATCATAGATATTTAATATATGTGTATAAAGAGGATTTGGCATTAAATGACCTAAAATGGTTGATCTGCCATCAAACCAAATCAAATCATATATATTTAATATATATGTATAAAGAGGATTTGACATTAAATAACCTACAATGGTTGATATGCCAGAAAACCAAACCAAACCAAATCATACATATTTATTATATATGTATAAAGAGGATTTAGCATTAAATAATCTACAACGGTTGATATGCCATAAACCCAACCAAAACAATTCTATTTTGCATTAAAAAATGACGTATTACAAAAGATATTTCTATTTCTTTAATCATTTATGGATTTAGATTTAATTTTACTATTGGGAAATGTAGTACCCATAGTATATTCATACAATGCCAATACAAATCCGTATTTTTTTATTGAGTAAATCTTTAAATATACACAATGGGCCAGGAGACCGGGGTTCAATTCCTGGTAGAGTCATACCAAAGACTCAAAAAATGGTGCCTGATAGCTCCTAGCTTAACACTTATCAAGGTTAAAGTGGAGCAATCCAGGGAAAAGGATAGCACCCTCCCCTCATCTCGGTATTGTAGCTATTGAAAAGGGAGCCTTCGGGTCGACCTCGACTAAGGTCGCCATTTACTTTTTTTTTCATGATTGTATTTCATAGTTATCTCCGTTATATCAAGAATTTCGGTGACTAATTGGTTTGGTGGTGTTTTATAGCGTATAAACCACTGTAGGTTTTTTTAATGCTACGACCCCAGCAGACTAGGCTACGACCCCAGCAGACTAGGCTATTGGGTAACTGAGTACAAATTTAAAAACATATTCAACAAATAAATATTGCAAAGAACATTTATCCTCTAAAAA
The DNA here is from genome assembly GCA_963585895.1 of Sepioteuthis lessoniana. Lineage (NCBI taxonomy): Eukaryota > Metazoa > Mollusca > Cephalopoda > Myopsida > Loliginidae > Sepioteuthis > Sepioteuthis lessoniana. The sequence continues at coordinate 22,628,642 of OY757920.1, forward strand.
TATTTTACGCGTATTGCCCAATAAAAATTTTGCTATCTGTCGTATTGGCAGGGTTACATTTATTTGTATGCACACATAAAAACCTAATCAGAATTTTAGTGATATATAGAAGACATCAACAGATAAAAATATTCGAAGCAATTCAGTTAAGTATGCCTTGTCGAAATAAACGTCACAAAGTTTTTCTCGGTATATTTCAAAAGAATTATAATTAGAAAACGTGTGAAAACTATAAACCCATATTCCAAATCTGGTTTTAAAATCATTTAAATAGAAAACAAATGACAACAACAACACGTTTTTATATATAAACTTAACATAATTTTCGTAGCAAAAAAAAGATAATATCAATTCAGAGAATCCTCAATATCAAGAACGAAAACACACACACACACACACACACACACACACACACACACACACACACGAAGAAAAGAAAGAAAAGAAAACAACAATCAGAAAAACCAAATATTAGAAACATCTAAACAAACAGGAAAGCAAAGAAAAAAAGCAACGGAGCTCCAAATAATTAAAAAACGATAAAACCAAAAGAATTAGCAAATTTAATACGCACAAATACACACATATATGCAAAGACACACACACATATTTATAAACGTACATATATAAATTATATATATATACATATATATATTTATTTTATACATATATATATTTAGACATATACATATATATACATATATATATATATATATATATATATTTACACACACACACACACATATATATATATACATATATATATACACACTAAATGTATATACAAAAATGTATATATACATATATATACGTAGACATTTGCAAAAAAATTTTTAGGTTTACCTATCAATTCCCGCTGAATATCATAAGAAAGGATTAACAAAAATATATGCAGACAAAAATGTCTATAATGTTCAATCAAATATATATAATATACATATATACATATACATATACGTATACATATATATGCATATATATAAATATAGATATATATATACAGACATATATATATATATATTTACATGTAAATACATATATGTACATATATATATACATATATATATATATACATACATATATACATATACACATATATGCATATATATACATATATGTATACCTATACATATATACAAATATATTATATACATAAATAATATACATACATATTCATGCATACATACAGACATACATACGTATATTTATTCCTCTGCCTGCAGTGTGTCGTTTATAACATGGTCGAAAACAAGTCTCCATACTATTAAATATATGTAAAAACGAAAATATATTTGCTTTTAATGCATAAATATATTTATATACATATACGCACATATATGCATATACATATAAAGGAATATATATATATATATGCATATACATTGATATATGTATATATATATATATTCTTATATTTCTACATACATATATGTATACATACATATAATCATATACATATATATAAGTATATATATATATATACTTAAATACATATATATATATATACCTATAAATATATACACACACACACACACACACATATATATATATATTTACATGAATACATATATATATATACATACATACACAGATATATATACATGCATACATATATATATATATATGTATAATAGTTGACAACCTTAGTCGAGAGTGACCCGAAGCCCCCCTTTTCAATCGCTACTATATCAAGATGTAAGGGGAGGGCGCTACTCCATTCCCCAGATTGCTCCATTTTACCCTTTATCCTTACCTTATAATTCTAGGTGGCATCAAGAACCATTTTTTGAGTCTTTGGTTTGAGTCGACCGGGGATTGAACCCCGTTCTCCGGGACGTTGGTGAATGATCTACTCACTATGCCAAAGGCCTAACATATATATGTACGTACATATATTTGTGTATTTATATCATCATTGTCATGTCGCCTTGCCAGGACGGATATCCCAAACCTTCTCTTGCCACCCGTCTCTATCGTCCATGGCCCCCAGAGGTCTTTCAGGCTATATCATGTATCGGTACAAAATTGTTATATATAGGTTCTAGCTAGTCATCTGCCTTTGCCTGTCCATGTGAAGGGGTTCACAGGTGTATATCGCTTAAGAGTTCGTCCTTACTTCTCGAGCAGTGTCCTGCATGTCAGGTTAATCTAACTTGGATAGTTTTCGTGATGGGTGGTAGGTGGCCGTACAGCTGCTGTTTTGTTGGGTGTTGCCGCCAGGACTTGTTCAACATAGCTCGCAGCATTCTTATATAAATATATATGCATATTCATATACATACATTTAGATACATATATCTATGTACATATATATGCATATATGTATATATACATATTTTAAAATAAGAAGGCCCACGAAGAGATCAGTATTTTGAAAAAATTTTTTCTTACATACGTGTTATATATATGCATGTTTCCAGCTTGTTGCTTTCATCAGAGAACATATGTGGCACAAGGCCTTGTTAATGGGGTACTCAATGAGACTTGAACTCACTCTTGTTTCCAGTATAAATAACCTTTGGTTGGTCAGGCTGGTTTATATAGGAGTCGTTTTACCTCTTTCCTTCAGTGTGTTTATTTTGGTCTGCTTTACCCGTCTATTTGATATGGTTATAGTGCTGTGTGTGTGTGTGTGTGTGTGTGTGTGTGTGTGTGTTGGCGTTGGAGTGGTTTTGGGTTTCACTAACAGTTTTTTGTGCGTGTGTGTGTGAGAGAGAGAGAGAGAGTGTGTGTATCTTGGGGACTTTTGTGGTTATAAATTTACTGGTAGTTCTTTCTCCTTTTTTGTATATGTATACACATGTCTGTGTATATGTGTGTGCGTGTGTGTGTTTTCAGCTTTTTTCTTTCGTCTGAGAACAAATTTGGCATAAGGTTAAGTTGATGGGTATTAAATAAGATTTTAATTTACTAGTGTCTGTAGTTTGAATGGTTTTTAATTACTTCTGTTTTTGTGTGTGTGTATATATATATATATATATATATATATATATATAAGTATGTTTATTTCCGTTTACGTGTGTGTTCGGTTCATGTTTTATTTAACTTAGGTTTGAATTTATCTATAAAATTTCTTTCCTTTATTTGAAGTAGCCTGTAGTCGTTGTTTTGATAAATTGGCATAATATTAAATTTTCCTCTGCTACATTGGTATAGGTGTTTCGGAACACTTAATTTTCTGTTTTCTTCTACTTTTATGTAGTGATGTCCTTGTATTGAGTGCCTGTATTGACCCTATGTATATTTCTTTGCATTCGTTACATTCAATTATATATACTACGTTTTTTGAGTTGCAGCTTAAGTTTTTATTTATTTTGAATTTGGTTTCAGGGTTTTTAAAGGAATAGGATTTCCCTTCTATAATTATATCTCATATTTTTGCATTTGGTAACTCCTTGTGTTGTTTTTTTTTCGAATGTAGAAGAGGTGAGTATTTCTTTTTTTTTTTTTCAGATTTTGGGGTTTTCTCTTGCTTTTAATTATTTTTATTGTGTCTAGTATTTCTTTGATTTTGTCTTTGTTTTCAATTTCTTCCAGAATTTTCATTATTTCTGTGAATAATTCTGCATTATTTTTGTTGTAAGTTGCAATGTATGCCAGGGGATTTTCGTTGTTGTGTTTTTTTTGTTCCTTAATTCTCTTGGGTCTATTTTTTCTACTAATTCCAACCCTTTATATATAAATGTTGTTGGAGATCCTCTCTGGTGTAGAGTTGTGTGTAGTTCTTTGAGGCGTGTTTTTCTTAGGTTTTTATCGGTGATTATTGTATTAAGCTGCAACTCAGAAAACATAGTATACATAATATATATATATATATATATATATATATATATATATATATATATACATATATATATATATATATATACATATCGGTGATTATTGTTTTAAGCTGCAACTCAAAAAACGTAGTATACATAATATATGTACATATATATATATATATATATATATTTTCATATATATACATGTATACATATATGTACATATATATATATATATATGCACACACACACACACACACACATATATATATATATATATATATACATTCATCTCTAATATCTAGTCGACGTCCGAAGACAATGAGTATGGATTATTCGTTTATAGAAGATATGCGGGATTTCATAAAAATGTATGGCAATCGTTATATGTTTCTTTTAAGGTTTATATAACAAAACTTACATACAGAACATCTGTTGTATTTTGACCTTCGACCCGGCCAAACATGCCATTCCAAAGTGATGCACCGGAAGGAAGTGACACATCCCAATGGCCAGTAATCGAAAGAAATCGCGTTGGCGGAAATTGGCAAACGAAATGGGACAAGGTAAAAATCCCATAATACACTCATAGACTGATGCACTGGAAGAGAGTGACCTCTGAACTGCATGACTGTTATTTCCGCTTGGTGACGATCAAACATGCCATTCCAAAGATTGAATGGGCGTTGAACTATTATATAACTCTGTGAAGACAGGAAGTCAGTGAATTGGGCTCCAGAGAAGTGGTAGAGATGAGGTAGAGAAAGCCCGGCGGAGGGTGTCCTCGGGGCCCCCGATTAGTTGGGGATCAGAGACGTCGGAGACAAGATGCGGTAGGGAAAGCCACACCAGGCCGAAGGGGTCCTCGATGGGGTTTTGAAGATCAGTTGGTGATAAGATGCAGTAAAGAAAGCCATCATCCAGCAGAGTGCTGGGCCCCTGGGCCTCCGGTTGAGCAGCCCTGGAGAACGAGAAAGACAACGCTGACGGCTATAAGAGTGGGGGTCAATATATTGCAGTTCTGTTCGGTCTCCAACACCCTCTCACACGCAAACGTCACAAATAAAGTGAGAGGGTTAGTCTTCGCTTGTCCTTAATTATTGTGTCGTTATGATTCTTTCTGCATGAATCTGCATATGAGTATATAACACATCTACAATGTAATTTAAAGAAAACTCTCACTATCATTATGAATGTATTTCGGTGAAGAATATGTTTATACACATCGTCTCTTCAGATGACTTTACGCGTCTAATTTGAGCGTGATAAACATCAAATATAGATTACTATATATATATATATATATATATATATACAGACATACATATATACACATGTACATATATACACAGATATATATATATATATATACACAGATACATATGTACCTATATATAGCCACTGATACATATACATATATATACATACATATATAGGCATACATACATAGATATATATATACATACATACAAATATACATATAAATATACATATATACACACATGTAAATATACATACATTCATATATACATATAGATTTATATAATATACATCTATAAAGCATTCGTCTATGAAGCGAATTTGTTTCATCTTTGTCTCGACGTTCCAAAAAATTTCTTAAAAATCTAAAAGAAATTTCCGACATATTATTCGCTTTCAAATCATAAATATATAAAGATAACTTGCTTTGCTTAATGGCATGTCAACATTTAAGCCAAAGCCATTCTTCTAGAAGAACTGTAGTGGTACTATTTAACCCATAGCTAGGAGGGTTAGGGGGTTCATGCCTTTCCCAACAGTATTTGTCCGAAAGTGAACGTTATAGCTCGACTGGAGTTCGAACTCGCTGAACTTCAAATCCGCAGTCCATCGTTTTAACCATTACACCACGAGATCTAGTATTAAATGAATGACACATATAATAGTAATAATGTTATGTTTTCGCTTTGGTAAACTAACGAAAATCCTTTGAAACAAAATATCATTTACACTCCACAATATATTTGTTTCTCCTTTCATTCTTGTGTATAAACAAGATGCTTTTATTGTATTTTCTAAGATCTAATCTACAAAGTCTAGACAGAATGCTTGCATTTTCATAGCATTATTTTGCATTAAATCTTGTTAAGCCACTCTATGATAAATACCTGCCCGTCCGACCAAGACAATTAATTACCAGTTCAAATCCAATGCAAATCCAAATGTACATTGTAGATGATTTTATAATAGAATGCGTAGCAAATGATTTTTGACATAAAAGCATTGCAACAAATTTTCCCATAGATGTACGTCGTAACTGATTTGACTATAATTAGCATTGTAAATAATTTTACTCCAGGTGTGTATTATAAATGATTTTACAGTAATTAACATAGTAAATAATTTTGTAATAGAACTGTATTGTTAATGTATTTTCTATAATTAACATTCCAAATAATTTTCCTATAGAAATGAAATGTAAATTAATCTACTATAAAAAGCATTGTTTATGAATTTCCTTTAGATGAGCACTGTAAATAGTTTTACTCAAATTAACATTGTACATTATTTTATAAAAAATCATTACAAATGATTTTACTAAACAAATACATAGAGAATAATTTTAGATTAGAAATGCATTGCAAATAAAGCCGAAAAGAATTGTCAGTGCCCTGTTAATTAGTTTGGTTTGGCTTGGTTTTATGGCATATCAACCATTGTAGGTTATTTAATGCCAAATCCTCTTTATACATATATATTTAATATATGACTAGTAAATACATTTTGTAGGTAACATTTTTAAACGAGCCTGAGCTCTTTTTGGCACACAGTTAAATTCTTTCAAATATTACTACATAACAGTCACAATTTAACATCAGTAATTTGTTTACTCGCTTAGTTTGTTCTATATGCCCCATAGATAGGAGCCTATCAGGTGCTACTACTCTGGGCCAGAGTGGGCCCTCATTAGGAGAGGGGTCTTATCCCTCTGCAGAGATGCAGTCAGTGTATTCTATTGCTTCATCCGAGTGGGCTATGGTAATTATGCTAGCTTTTCTGAAAGAATATATCTATCATATATGTATAATTTTTAAAGTACAAGGGTGAAACAAGAGTTTTGCTATATTTTGGTAACGTGAAGTACAATTCGGCAATTTTGGATGCTTTTGCTACGGTCATAAAAGTGACGAACCACACTAGAAACGCCAAGCTAGCCTGATAATCTACGAGTGCTACAAGCTGGTTTTGCTTCTATAACTTGGAGCAAAGTCTTAGAATCTAAGATTTTAAGCCTATCTCAGCTTGCCTGATCGTCAAGGTTCTTGTAACTCAATCGAAATTTCTTGAACCATTTGATTACTATCCTATAATCAACTGTTCTGTGCTTTCACCTTACACTAAAAAAGAGGTGCCTGTGGTGTAATTGCAACCGTCGTAGAAAATGGACTCGACGACACGATTCCAAATCCTAGACGCGGCTATTTGCATTTCACATGGCACTAATACCCTGAGGAAATATATTAATCCAATTACTCTTCTTCCTGCAATGAGTGAATAATAGAGCAGACTGAGCTCTTTAGCCTTTGTTAGGCAACCTGTCAAGGAGAAGGAAAACTCTGAATTCAGACCTGTTTAACTCGCTTAAAAATCGACCTTGTATCACACCCTGTTTGTGGTGGAGGGGTGGGTAAATACATACATTCAAAAATGTTTTTGGTTGCTTCCGTTGTGTTTTAGCCGAGTTCGAAATAACGAACCAGAGTCCATTGCACGGTCATCTGTGAGGCTTTCAAATCGCCCACAGAGTGAAGCAATGCACAACGTGTCAGCACCATGATCTAGCACGAACCAAGATATTACAAAACTTTTGACTACTACTGGTAATTTACTTATTTTTCTCTAATTAATGTGGTAAATTATATTGAAAAGAACGAATTGCAAATGAGTTTACTATACAAATACATTGTGAATTATTTTACGTTAGAAGTGCATTGAAAATCAAGTAGAAAAGAATTGCCTGTGGCCTGGTATTAATGTTAACTTTTTTGAAAGAATATACCTATCATACAACCAATTTTAAAAGTATTTGAATTGGTTTTCTTACATTAGAACCAAAATACATACAAACGGATATAAACTGTTGAAGAACCAGACGGCATTCCATATACAAATCTTCTGCGAATGAGAACAAGACATTTTGGTAAGTGATGTTGTCTTCTGCAAAGAATAATGGATTTATCTGGGTGTATTTTATTGTTCGTTGTAAGTATGTTCGCGTTTCTTTGTTCAACGAGAGTCTGGTTAAATGGATACCCGTCTCTTGTAGAAAATGTTAAGTGCTGTGCGCTTTATTCACTAAATAATAAAAATCCTGTCAGTGAGTCTGTTTATATTCAGGTCGAATGTTCATGTCTCAGCTGGTTGGCGGGGGGACTTGATGGATAAATTGTCTAGTTTAGTAATTACTATCAATCTACGGCGAGATAGGGATTTCACTCTTCTGTCTCTTAATTGTCAGTTTATTGTGATATAACAAAAGCAATTAATCTGCATCCTCATTTGAGATATATACTGGGTATTTAAACAAATTTGATATCATTTGACATGTGCAGAGTATTTTAAAAGGTTTGGTGTTTCGTTATCGAATAACTTGATTTATTCTTATTCAAATGATCTCAAATTTTAACTTCTGTTTAATATTTCCACGCCTTTTCTTTTCGAGCGAATGGTATTTCCATATAGAATAGAAAAAACAAGAAAGAATTTTGAGATTTTTTACTCATGTTGTGAAAATTGGTGATTATTTGAGTGATAATTGGTCACGAAATGATATCAATTTATTTGAAACACCTTATCTATAACTATTTGAAGAAAAGAACTCTTTTAAAAAGATACTTGTAGAAAATCTTGGCGATGTCGTTTCTCAATGACATCTTTCAGAAAACTAAATTTTTTAGAAAAGAAACAAGAAAATTGAACGATCATACTGATGCTTCAAAACATATCGAGAATTTCGATGATTAAAAACTGACTTCAGTACGAATGTAAACTCCACAAAATAATCACTTAGTCGCAATCAGATTGGAAATGTTTTTATTCTCTAATTCTGATCAGCTGAAATATTTTGGTCCAATCAAAATCTCGCTATGATTTTGATTTGGTTTGGTTTGGTTTTATAGCATATCAACCATTGTAGGTTATTTAATGCCAAATCCATATTATACATATAAACAGTTCTATTTCAAACAATTCAATTTAGCATAAGTACATAATTTAGTTCGATTTGACCCATAAATAGAACTCTATGAGGTGCTACCACTCCGGGCTGAGTAGACCTGCGAGCGATGGCAATAAAGGGTTACTCCGTTTGGTTTCGTTTGGTTTGGTTTCATGGCACATCAACCATTATGGGCTATTAATGCCAAATCCATTCTTATACATGTAAAAATACTATTTTAAACAATTCAGTTTAGTATAAGTACAGTTTTAAGTTTACACACAGTTAAATGTCAAAACAGTTCTAATTCAAACAATTTCGTTTAGCATAAGTATACAATTCAATTGTAAAAAAACATTTCTATTTCAAGTTATTCAGTTATGTCAAATAGTTCTAATTCAAACAATTAAGTTTAGTATAAGCATAGTTTTTCTTTACACACAGTTAAATGTCAAAACAGTTCTACTTCGAACAATTCAGTTTAGCGTAAGTACAGTTTCAATCTCAAAACAGTTCCATTTCAAAAAATTCAATTTATCGTAAGTACGCAGTTTAAGTGTCAAAAGAGTTCTATTTCAAGCAATTCAGCTTAGCATAAGTAACCAGTTTAAATGTCAAAACAGTTCTATTCTAGACAATTCAAATCATAAGGATGCAGTTTCAATGTCAAAGCAGTTCTATTTTAAGCAATTCAGTTTAGTATAAATATACAGTTTAGTTCTATTTGACCCGTAGATAGGACCCAATTGGGTGCTACCTCTTCGGGCCACGGTGGACTTAGGAGTGATGACAATGAAGGGGTACCCTGATTTCCCCAAAACATTACTGGAGCTTTACTACTTTGAAATTGTTTAGTCATATCAGGACATTTTTTTGGGGGGTTCTTACTCTTCTGCAGAAAAGCTTTCGGTGTATTCTGCAGACCCAGACAATTAAACTGTGTACTTACGTTAAGCTTAATTGGTTGAAATAAAACTGTTCATTTGTATAAAAATGGATTTGGCATTAAATAACCTCCAAATGTTGATATGCCACAAAACACAAATAAACAAACAAACAAATATCTTCTTATGGGTTAATACCAAAACTTGATTCACTTGTAAATTGGTTTCAAAAATTTCTATGAAACGTTAATAATTTTATCTTATATAAACCATTTGTTTAAATGGTTAAAATGTTAAATGGTTTCAAGTATTCCTATCTAAAATTCATAATTCGATTTATCTAGTATATTTCCATCTAATACACATATTATCGTCCATCGCTCCTGGCAGATCCATTAGATTGCATCCAGTGTCAGCACTGAGCTGATGTTTGTAGATTATTGTTGGTTGGTGTGTCTAGGTGAAGGAGTCCATAGGAGAATTATGAGTTCATCTTTGCTTCAACACTTATAAAATTGACCTTTTGTCATATCCTGCTCGTGCGACAAGTTGGTATATATAAGTTGTGAGATGGGAAACATAGTTTTGATAAAGATTAAAAATTGATTAAAACGAATATAAAACTTCGACCCCTTTCGACTGACATTTCTTCAAAAATCAACCGTTGGTATTTACAAATAAAAGGAATGCGGTTTTAAAAGAAAATGATTTTAAAATTGAGAGGCGGTAAAAAAAGAAATCATTGTCCTCCAAATCAAGTCATGTTTGCGTTCTATTTGTCGACACAGAGTCGGACATTGTGCATGAATCACACGCGAGTTCCAAGATATTATGGCGGTACTTCGTTCGAGCCCTGTTTGGAACAGAGAATCACTTGAATAACACTTCTGAATAATTGATTCTGCAGGCATTTTTATTCAACAAATGTTCTTTAATGGCGGATTCACATGTTTATGAATGCCCAGATGATATTATTGGTGAATGCCTACGGATAGAACTCGGGACATGTGCAATCGTTGTATAGTTTTACTCACTCACACAGCGTCGCACTGGAATTTGAAGCAATAAATAAGTTTTGTTGGTGGGTAGGTAAAATATCTTTATGAATGGAGGAGAACACACTTCTAGTAGTAAAGAAGGTACGTGCGAAAGTAAAATTAAAACAGTGCATTACAGACGAAAGGATCTTATCAAGAAAAAACTGACTACTAGATCCGATATATATATATCGGCCATTGGCTTAATTGTATGAGAGTTTGTCAATAGATCGGGAGATCGGGGTTCAATCCCAGGTAGAGTTATACAAAAGAATTTATAAATGGTACTTGATACCTCTTTGCTTAACATTCAGCATTATAAGGTACGGACTAAGGGTAAGTGGAGCAATTTATGGGAAGGAGTAACGCCCTCACCTACACCGCGGTACAGTAGCGATTAAAAAGGGAGCCTTCGGGTCGCCCTCGACTACCGTCAGTCGGCTTACTTACTTATATATAAATACACTGAACGGATTCAGGATAAGAAATTGACAGAGGGGGAGGAGAGAGAGGGAGAGAGAGAGAGAGAGAGAGAGAGAGAGAGAGAGAGAGAGAACGATATCCACTTCTCATCAAATAAGAGAATTAATGATTTTCCATCTGATTAACACACTTTTATATCACGTGTTTCAACTTGATTGGTATTGAGTTAAAATGAAGGAAGAATACTGGAATTGTATGTTATCCAAGCATTTCACACGTTTGCATATGAACCGATGGAAAAGAATAGCTGAAATCCACGAAAAGTAAATAAAACCTTTCTTTATCATAAAATTGAAAAATCGTGTGAAATAGTCTGACAATATGTGCCAGTGTTTTCATTCTTTTAAAACGCTGTTTGTTATGTATTCGTGTCAACGCTTCTCTGATATTTTTGTGGCTTTTCAAAAATAGAACAAATAATAAAACAGTAGCTACAATGGTAAACAGTACAAGCACGGGAAGACATGTTTTATTATACCAATCTTTTTAAATTTTCCTTTGTGAAAGAGAATAAAGAAAATTGACGGTACAGTCTGTTCAAACAATAAACCTTTAACTATTATCGGAGAAAGAAATATTCAACTTCGAATTGCAGATGGATAATTAAATGATGCAGATATTTTTTTGTCAATTTATACAATAATCTTCTTCCGTTTTCCTTTATTCTTCGAGCTTTTGGTTGATTTATTTGAAGGAAATAAAACTGATATTTTTATAGAACGGAAAATAATTCGAACTTTCAAGTATGTTCTCAAATATTATTACGTCTTAGATACACAGTGACCGTGTGTAGGTCTATGCAGTGCCGAATAGCAAACACATAGATTAATCTACTCTTTGTAGGCATGAGATAGCAACATGGAGTTGTTAGAAGAGAGACATATCCTCTTTATTCCACACCCACAAACGTATATCTATAAACATGGTTTGGTTTCTTTGTTTAATGGCATATCAACCTTCGTCGACTTGGGCTGTAGAATACACCGACTGTATCTCTGAAGAAGAGTAAGACTCCCCTGACGAGTGACATTAAACAATCTGATGGTGAGGCTCCAGTAATACTAGAGCTTGGGAGAATGCAGAGTACTCTTTCGTTGTTATCGTACCCTGGCCAACTCTGTTCCGGGGTGGTAGCACCTCATATGGTCCTACCAATGGGTTGAATCGAACTGTTTGATATTTCAACTGCGTACTTTGATATTTAAAATGACTTATGCAAAATTGAATTGTTTGAAATAGAACTGTTTAATCATTTAACTGTAGGTAAATAAATTACTGACATTTAATTGAATTGTTTGTGTTACATAGCAATACTTGGAAGCATTTAACTTATTTGACATGCTAAACAGAATTGTTTGAAATAGAACTGTTTGACTTTAACTGTGTGTAAACAAATGACTGATGTTTAATTGAATTGTTTGTGTTAAATAGCAAAATTTGAAAACATTTAACTGTGTGCAAACAAAGGAATTATAGTGAATGAAATTATTCGTATAAGATAAAAATAAGTGGAACCATTCAAATGTGTACGAAAAATGAGTTCAGGCTTGTTTAAAAATTTTATCTACAAAATGCGTTTAGAAATCATATACTTAATATATGTGTATAAAAAGGAATAGGCATTAAAATCAAACAAAACAAAGCCAAACAAACCCAAACTATGCTTATCTAATTCCAAAACCATCGTTGAAGAACAAAAGTAGCCGAAAGGATAAAAAGGTCCATACCTTTCTTAAGGTCCGAAAGTGAACGTGATAGCTTGACTGGAGTTCGAACTCACTTAGTCAGCCCCGGGACTTGCATTATATATATGAAAATAACATACAATTGGCGACGTAGAATATACTACTCGTGTGTGTATGTATATATACATTTTTTCTACCTGTGGACGGATGCCTTACATATTCTAAAACAAGGATGTACATGGTATCTTTTGAAAATGATTTCATTTTGTTCTACCTTGGCTAATTGGGAAATATTCTGAGTCAAACTTTTCTTAAGAATTTTGGTTGTTGGTCACGTTTGTTTGAAAATAAAATCAGTACACGGCAATATGATTCAAATCTTTGGTTTCTTTGTGTGCTTGATTTTTCCTTGAAAAATTAATCAGAATTATTTCTGTATTTGAAACGACAAAGTTGTAAAAACCCTGATTAGGGAATTGGCTTAGTGAAAGAATCGAAGATTTGATTCCCAACTTTCAGATAAAATTTATGCTATTTCAAGACATTTATGAAAACTCGATCATAATAAATGATTAAAGAAGCCATGAAATAGGATTAAATAATTCCTGATCTCTGGATTTTTATCGATATTACAAGTTGATTTTTTGATTTGGTTTGGTTTGGTTTTATGGCATATCAACCATTATATAATGCCAAATCCATTTTATACATATAAACAATTATATTACAAACAATTCAATTTAGCATAAGGATAGATTTTTGTTTACACTCAGGTAAATTTCAAAACAATTCTATTTTAAACAATTCAGTTTAGCATAAGTACAAAGTTTCAATGTCATAAAACAGTTCTATTTCAAACAATTCAGTTTCGCATAAGTACACAGTTGAGTTCTATTCAACTCATAGATAGGACCCGATCAGGTGCTACCACTCTGGGCTAGAGTGGACCTAGGAGCAATGTCAATGAAGGGGTACTTCGCATTACCCCAAACTCCAGTGTTACAAGAGCCTATCCATCAGATTGTTTAGTGTCATATCCAGGACACTGGTTGAGAGTGGGTCTTACCCCTCTGCAAAAAGCAGTCAGTGTATTTATTTTACATCCCCAGCTGACTGAGCAAATTACAAGTTGAATGCTGATAGGAAGGAATGTATGGTATATAATGCCAATTGATCTTGTGTTGTAATTCAAACATTTTTTGCCCTTTGTGTCAAAAGTCTATCAAATATTAAATCCTGTCCAACATAGGGACATTTAAACGTCATAAATGAATTCCTAGTAAAATTCGAGACATAATATAAACATGTACCCATTGTGCGGTTTATCGTATTTTTCACAAAACGGCCAATTTAGCCCATTGTGAACCCCTCCCTTCAAAAACAGAAGGAAAAATGCAACCGTAATTGCGTCCGTTGGAATGTGTAGTCGTTAAGAAGATATTTAGTCGAGTTCCAACTCACCAAAAACCAATATTAGCATTAGTACATCTCTGATATACTAACACTGAACACAACGGAAGTGAAAACAAAATAAACCCATTTATACGTACAATATACATACTAGTGCCATTAAAAGAAATTATACACCAGTGTCTAAATGGTTAAAACTATACATACATCGTTCCATGAACGAGTAATATGTAGAAGGTATACAAAGTGGAAAACGGCTTACTTAACGAATGTAGTTAATATGACCTGAGGGGTTTCTGGGGATTGATTAATTGAGCTAACGGCATGTCAATCTGTCTAAGGAAATTTTATACCAAGAGGTTGAGGAATTTCTTTTTGGACATCATATTTACCTTTTTATTTAGTTGTTTCTTAAGAGTTTCTTTTTTTTTTTTTTTTTTTTTTTTGCACATATTCTTATCGAATACAAGTAATTTTTTATGCAGATCTATTTAACCCAAAGATGGGACCCGAACAGATACTCTCACTCCGGGTCAGAGTGGACCTGGGAGTTATGGAAATTAAGGGGTACACCACATTCTCCAAAGCTCCAGGACAGGAGTCTCACCATCAGGTGCAGTTTAATGCTATATACAGAAAACTCGTTAGGCAGGGGCCTTTTAGTATTTTATATCTTTCTTATGAAGGTATCTGTGTTCTTGTATGCATATTTTGTCTACATTATATGGCAGAAGCTGTCAGCTCGGGTAGTTGGCCTATTCTGTTTAAAGTTTTAAAGTTTAATGTTGCTATTTGTATTTTGCTTTTGCATTTTCGTAATTTTTGTTTTAGTTTGAGCTCTGTAGCTGGTTTTTGCAACACTGGGGTCAGAGCTCCAACCTTAGTCGGACGCGCCATTTTTTTTTTACCTGCGCGAAAGGCGATGCGGTTTGGACAAGTAGTTTGAGTATTTAAACCAACAACACTATGATTTTATTGTTTCTAGCGGGAAATTATACAATGAAAATTATACCAATTAAAATTATTTACAAGCCATTACTGTTAGTATAGATTATGAAAAACCACAAAATCTCAGTATAGATTATATAAAACCACAAAATCTCTACCATCTTGAACCAGGCTGCATTATTAGGATTGGGGACATAAATACATTTCGAATGGAAGTAGGAAACAGGTGCTTGTTGCACGTGAAGCTGCACACGTGAAAAATAATCAATAGTGCATCTCAACACTGCTATCGGCAACGAAGCTTGCTTTTTGAAAGAACAAACAGCGGCGCTTACAACTTTCTTGGCTTGTTTATTTAACTTTACATCACCTAACGCACAACTCGGCTTCACTTTGTAGAACTTTGAGTGCGCAGCGAGATTTTTGGCGCTCAAGTGCCGGGACGTAGCGTGATTTGGCGAGACTTGGTAACAGGACGTGAAGTGATGGGGAAAAAGCGGCAGGAGAAAAGATTAAGAATGTAAACAACAGGAATGATAGCAGTGAGGAGGAGGAAGAAGGTTGGAAAAGAACGTTGAAAGTGAGAGCAATACACCCCGGCCGATGCACTGGTATGGCCGACTGCACGTCTCTGTCGAAATAGTCGGTTGGCTGGCTGGTTGGTTGGTTGGGTTTTATGGCATATCAAGCTTTGAAGGTTATTTAACGCCAAATCTATTTTTCTACAAATAGTCAGTTCTAATTCAAACAATTCAGTTTAGCATGAGTACACAGTTTAATTCTCAAAAACATTTCTATTTCTGGAAATTCAGTTTAGTCAAACAGTTCTAATTCAAACAATTCAGTTTAGTATAAGAATAGATTTTCTCCATACGCAATTAAATGTCAAAACAGTTCTATTTCAAACAATTCAGTTTAACATAGGTACAGTTTCAATGTTCAAAAACAGTTCAATTGCAAGCTGTTCAGTTTAGCATAAGTACACAGTTTAATTGTCAAAAATATTTCTATTTCAAGCTATTCAGTTAAGTCAAATAGTTCTAATTTAAACAATTCAGTTCAGCATAAGTATGCAGTTTAGTCTCTATTTGACCCATTAATAAGGCTCTTTCAGGTACTACTACTCTGAGCCAAAGTGGACCTGGGAGCGATGGCAATGAAGGGGTGCTCCGCATTCCCCAAAGCTCCAGCATCACTGGAGCCTTACCATCTAATTATTTAGTGTCATAACCTGGACATTCGTTTAGGTGGGGTTACCACTCTACAGAGATGCACTCAGTGTATTCAACTTCCCTAACCGATTGCACGTCAGTCGTAATAGATCAGACATATTAAATTGTGGTTTTTCCCTTGGATTGATTCAGATAATTTCAAATATCTTCTTGCAGACATTTTCTCTCTTATTCCTCAACGTTTTTTTTCTCTCAATATCGCTTCTCGTTCTCCTTTCATCTATCTTCTCTTTCTTCTCCCTTTTACTTTCCTTTTGTCATCATCATCATCGATTAGTTTGGTTGGTTGTTTGGATTTTAAGACATATCAACCTTTGTTGGTTATTCAATGCCAAATCCATTTTTATACAAATAATCTGTTCTATTTCAAACAATTCAGTTTAGCATGAGTACACAGTTTAATTGTCAAAAATATTTCTATTTCAAGCTATTTAATTTAGTCAAACAGTTGTAATACAAACAATTCGGTTTAGTATGAGTATAGATTTTGTTTACACACAGTTAAATGTCAAAACAGTTCTATTTCAAACAATTCAGTTAAGCGTAAGTACAGCTTCAATGTTAAAACAATTCTATTTCAAGTAGTTCATTTGAGCATAAGTACGCAGTCCCTATCTGACCCATTGATAGGACCCTATCAGGTGCTACCACTCAAAGCCACAGTGAACCTGGGAGTGCTAGCAATTAAGGGGTACTCAGCATTTCCCAAAGCTCCAGCATCTCAGGAAATTCACCATTAGATTGTTTAGCGTCATACCAGGACACTCGTAGCGGGGTGCAGTCGGTGTATTCTACAGCCCCAGCCGACTAAATAACGTCACCACAGCACTCTTTTCAGTATTCGTATCAAAATTTCAGGTCTGTAATTTAAAGTTAATTCGTGTTCTCTCTTTTAGACTAGCTGATTAAGATTAAGCTATAAACAGGCATACGCGCCGGACTTACGTTACATCTCCTGAGTTCAAGTCCAGCTAGGTCATTTGATTCTCATTGCACCTCGTGAGCCAATGACTAGCATAGTCCAGCAGGGTAAGGGTCTCGGTTCGATCCCGATCTCCCCCTTCCCTAAAACCACTACTATTAAAAAGACCTTGTGTCAAGTTCTGTTTGGTAGGAGGCAGAGATAAATATATCGTCTTCTCTTTTTTCAAAGAGAGTTTGAGACAGTTTCCAAGTTGAGAGTGTAACACCACATTCAATATTGTTTTTCTCCTTACGATTTTTAACACTGAAGTCAGAGTCATACCAACACTCCTCAGTACTCGAGGACTTTTCTCAGTATTTCATCTTTTCCCTTTACTTTTAATCTGTGATTTGTTCAAATGGCGATGTCGACAAGTTGACTTAAACTAGAGCTGGTTTTCTGGCTAGGACTGGGTGATCCGTTTTTATCTGAAAATCCCGAAGAATTTTGTTAGTTTTATTTTTCAGATTCTGGTTTTCATATGTACCATCTGTCTGCATAGACAAATTTTAGTTGCTTGCACAATTTCCAGTGGCTCACCTTCTCTACTCAGTCTTGTCTGCTCTTATACTCCTCCTGCTGCATTCGCTTATGTTGTTTTCTCTTTCATATTTCTCTCATCTTCATAGCCACCTATATATTATCTATTTTACCTATTCTATAATTAATTTTTGTGGCATTATTTTGTGCTATTATCAATAGTATCCTCTGCGTAGCCATTTCCATTTCGAAAATATCCAATTAGTAGTTGTTTTTCCCATTTTTGGTTTTTCGATTTAAAAAATCCAGTGTTCCTATTTATTCCGGTGTTTATTCTTTTATTCTCGTTACACTTATTGGCTGTTATAAAAAAAATCTCAGTATATTCTTCTAGCTCCTGAGTTGCTGTATTCACACGGCTTACGGGTCCTCTTCCTACTTATTGCCCAGTCGGCTGGTGCTGTAGAATACACCGACTGCAAGATCCCCCCAATGAGTGTCATGGATATGGCACAAAACAATCTAACGATGAGGTTCCAGTAATGCTGGAGCTTTGGGGAATGCGGAGCATCCCTTCATTGCCATTGCTCCCCCGTCCACTCTGGCCTGGAATGGTAGCGCCTGATAGGGCCCTATCTATGGGTTAAATATAACTGCATACTTATGCTAAACTGAATTGTTTGAATTTGAACTGTTTGACAAAACTCAACAGCTTGAAATAGAAAGGTTTTTTATAATTAAACTGTCTACTTACATTTAAACGGTGTGCTTATGCTAAACTGAATTGTTTGAAATGGAACTGCTTTTGACATTGAAACTCTACTTACACTAAACTGAATTGTTTAATATAGAAGTGTTTTGACATTTAACTGTGTGCAAACAAAATCTGTACTTATTCTGAACTGAATTTGCTAAATTAGAATTGTTTGAATAAACTGAATAGCTTGAAATAGAAAGGTTTTTTATAATTAAACTGTCTACTTACATTTAAACGGTGTGCTTATGCTAAACTGAATTGTTTGAAATGGAACTGCATTTGACATTGAAACTCTACTTACACTAAACTGAATTGTTTAATATAGAAGTGTTTTGACATTTAACTGTGTGCAAACAAAATCTGTACTTATTCTGAACTGAATTTGCTAAATTAGAATTGTTTGAATAAACTGAATAGCTTGAAATAGAAATGTTTTTGACAATTAAATGGTGTACTCATACTAAACTGAATTGTTTGAAATAGAACTATTTGCATAAAAATGGATTTGGCATTAAATAACCTACAAAGGCTGATATGTCATAAAACCCAAACAACCAAGTTAAACTGCGTGCTTATGCTAAACTGTATTGTTTGAAATTGAATTGTTTTTGACATTGAAACTGTACTTACACTAAACTGAATTGTTATATGTACAACTATTTTGGCATTTGACTGTATAAACAAAATTAGCTGAATTAGAATTGTTTGAATAAACTGAATAGTTTGAAATAGAAATGTTTTTGACAATTAAACTGTGTACTCATACTAAACGGAATTATTTGAAATAGAACTGACTATTTGCATAAAAATGGATTTGGCGTTAAATAACCTACAAAGGTTGATATGCCATAAAACCCAACCAAGCAATAAGGATGGCTTTGATACTAAATAACTCACAAATGTTCATATACCATTAAACAAATTATCGAAACCAAACAAAAGCAGCTCTGCCAATTTAGTCTTGCGCTACTATGTTTGGCGAATGAAGGCACGACTCCCGAGGACGAGGCAAATTTAGAAGCACGAACTAGTATCTCTACCGTATTAGCTAGGGATCAGCAAAACTATGGCCTTTGGGCCAAATCTAGCCTGCTGTCTCATTTAAATTTGTGAAAAAATCTCACCAACTAAATTTATGAACAATAATAAGAAATTAAAACAAAAATTATTCAAATCCCGGCGAATCCTGACATTCGTGCCGATGAGAATTCAAGGTCAATGAAAGATTTGAGGCCAAATGGCCCCCAGCTTCGGGTGAGCCAGCCTCGGGTGGGCGATGATATCATTGACAAACAAAGCATATCATTAGACCTTGTAGTCTCGTTTAAGCTGTGAGCACACATACGTGCCAGACTCAAGTTACATCTAGTGAGTCCAAGTCCAGAAGGGTCATCTGGTTCACATTGCACTCAGTGAGCCTATGACCTGCATAGTCCAACCGAACACGAATCTAGACTTGTGCCTCACCTCCCCTTTTCCTAAGAACTCCCACTACAAAAAAAGACTTTCCCGTCTGGTGTGAGGCACGGTTAAACATTGACGGGGGTTGAACTTGGTCAAGGCAACCAGTCAATGTCATCCTTTGCTGATGGGACACCATTGGTATCTTGTTACGTTCGGATCACTTTGATTTGATTGCGACGGTATTCTTAACGACCATCAACGCCTCTGCCACGTTGTGTTTTAATCACAGAATGTGAAAAGATCACTTGATGAAGTTACAGAAGAGATGAACGGGTCAGTGTTTACATCAAAATAATTCTCCAACATAAAACCAAACAGTAAATTCAATACGCATAAGAAGTATAACAACTATTTTTATTTATAATTAGTAGTATTACGATTCTTCGGACTATTATCCTCATCTTTATTTATGTCTATACAACGTTTCGGCCGATGTGCCCTCCGTAGGCAAAAAAAAAACCTAGTCAATCAGGTTGATGTTCTTGGTATCAAAAGAACATTAGGCCCCAAAATTGACACGGTGGACACGTAGCGCAGTGGATATAAGCGTTGGGTTTAAACAGTTCTAAGTTACAGTTATCTCTGGACTGCAGGTTCAATCCTGGATAAGGATGACAATAACAGTGAATAATAATTAACACTGCTTAACACTTGTACCCGAGAGCAGAGTACCCCTGCAGATCGAATAAAGGGTTGGGTTCGAAGTTCCGTGACAAATCCCGATTACGACAAGAAGGCTCCCGATTTCGCAAAGAGATACCTGAAGAAAGCCAGAGGGCACCTCGGCCGAAACGTTGTACATAAATAAAGATGAAGATAATAGTCCGAAGAATCGTAATATTACGAATTATAATCAAACCTCATCTCATACTTTCAGAGAAATAGTACTTTTATTTATGTTGTATACAGTGGTTTTAACCAGTTTCATTCGGGCCTAATTAAATGGCACTGAAATACGCAACGCAGTTTTAAATGGTCAAGTTGTAAGTCGTAAGTCAAGTCTTTAACATTCACAGTCTGGCTCAAGGTCTGGGTTCAAGAGTGGTTGTAGGCCGACTTAGTCGACTGCTTCCACGACTCTTTCTGGAATCTCATAAATAATCCAGGCATTTTTTGGCCTGAACAAACTGTCTGGGTTTTCAATGTTTCCTGTGTCTATCCAAATAATATTTAAGCAATGAAGATTCCCTTAAGAGTACAACGCTTACCTTTTTAATTTCGTCTGCTTACTTTCGATTGATTACCTCCACTACAGCCAGGGTCACAATTAGAGATTCTATTTGATATTTATTAAGCTTAGCTTAGTATGATGCTGAACCAAATGAAAGAGGAAATAGGTAGAAAGATTATGCTGCATCAATCTTTTCAAATTAGGAGATGCCTTGATTAGCATAAAATTGCACGAAGAGAATATCACTCTTTCAATCAGGAGACAAGACTGAATATGAATTTACCAAAGCTTTGCTTTATAAAGAACTATTTTTGGAATATATTACGAGAATATAAGACGAATTGGGTGGGAGGGATCGAACTTGATACCTTTGTAAACAATCTGTTCGGATAGCATGCTGCCCACGTTTCCACCGTAAATTATTTTTGAAATCGCCTTTTCTTTTTCCCTTTTTATATGATTGTACAAAGTGTTAATTTACTAAGCTTTTTGCTTAGATGTACCACAAGGCCGCATGAATGGGGCACCCAATGAGAATCGAACTCACTCGTGTAGGTTTGCTAATCTACCTTGCTAACCATTACACCACCCGAGGTGCCCTGTGATTGTACAAAGTGTCTATAATGTTGGTGTGCAATTAAAATTTTTAATAACTGCTCTAAAAGAGGAAAAAAATAATTCGTTTGATAAAATCAAACGAATTATTTTTTTCCTCTTTGGACATGTTAAAGCATTAGTTTTCTGAATACTGTCCAGACCTCTAAAAGATCAGTCTTATAATTTAAGAACAGCTGCAGAATGGGTTCAGTAAATGTCAGAAACGTTTTAACACTACAATTCAAGAACACCGAGTATATATTAAATGGTAACATTTCTACCGACGTTTTCTAAGCTTAGTCAGGTACAAGACCAAATAGGAGAAAATATCGTATATATTCATTATAAGTCAGCATATATTGGTCACCATTTGATTTATGATCATGAAACCATTGACATATTGAATATTTTTCGCCAATGGTCCGGGAGACCGGTGTTCAATCCCTGGTCCCTTCATACCAAAGACTTTAAAAATGGTACTTGATACCTCCTTGCTTAACACTCAGCTATATAAGGTACATATCAAGGGTAAAGTGGAGCAATCCAATGAAAGGAGTAGCGAGCTCCCCTACTCTTCGGTGTAGTAGCTATTGAAAAGGAAGCCTTCTGATCGCCCTCGACTATATTGCCAACTTTTCTTTACTTTAAGCTACGTTACCAGTTTTTCTTATCACTTTTGAATTTCAATCTAACTCCTCTACAGATCGATGCCAAATTTATTTAAAGATGAAGTTTTCAAAATGTACCTTACACACGAATATATACCAACTCGGGCAAAAGTCATGGAATTAGCGCGCTTATAGGGGTGTAACACCATGGCACCAAATGGGAAGCGTGTAACACTACGGGACCAGAGAGACTAGTGTAACGTTGCCTAACCAACCCGGCACCATCTCGAATATTAACAGATGTTACACTCTTCAAATAGAAGGCGGACTCGTTGCTTCAAAATATGAAAGAGTTTATTTCTGACTGTATACATTTCATACAGTAGTCAAATGCGAACAGAGAGAGAGAGGGGGGAGGGAGAAAGGTAGATATATCTACTTTTGTAGCATAGAAACGCTAAAAGTCTCGTACGTGCGAAACAGACGGACGTAAACAACCGAGTCCGATTTCTCCGTTCTATTCGCCCCTCGTCCGGAGGGCCGTCAACCCACCGTTTCTGCCCCCGAGTTCTGAAATGACATGAACTAACTGCAAACTTCGACTAAATTAAAAGATATCTTTTCTTAAATAAGTGAAGTTGACGACCATACTCAAGGGCGACCCGAACGCTCCCTTTTCATTAGCTACCAAACTGAGGTGTAGGGAGGGTGCTACTCCTTTCCTTGGATTGCTCCACTTTACCCTTGATCCGTACCTTATAACACTGAGTGTTAAGCAAGGTGGCATCAAGTACAACTTTTTTGAGTCTTTGGTATGACTCGACCTAGGATTAAACCCCGATCTCCTGTGCCATTGGCGAACACTCTACCCACTAGGCCAATGGGCCGGTATATCTTAATTATTCCATCAGCTAATCATGATAAGCTCACCTTTCTTTAACCTTTATGCGTGACGTCATAATCCAAGCTAGTCGCCGTCCTCAATTTGTTTACTTTTCCAACATCCGGCCTTTAACCTGCAATTTCATAAACAACTTGTCAACTTAATAATCTTGCCACACGTGCGACAATTGTACTATATGACCTTCGCGGCGTGACTTACAAGTCATTCAAAGAATTTAGCTAACTTATGATTTATTAGTACAAATAACATAGTAAAAATTAAGTAAAGTTGGCGACTTTAGTCGAGGGTGACCCGAGGGCTCCTTTTTCAATAGCTACCATACTGTGGTGTAGGGGAGGGCGGTACTCCATTCCCTTGATTGCTCCACTTTACTCTTGATCGTTACCTTATAATGCTGAGTGTTAAGCAAGGCGGCATCAAGTACCATTTTTGAGTCTTTTGTATGACTCGCTTTGGAATTGAACCCCGGTCTCTCGGACCGTTGGCGTTGACCCATAAAGCCAAATAAAATAATTACCTAATATAATTAAGTATCATCCTTAAATATTTTACTGGAGGTTCACTTGTTTGTTTGTTTGTTTTTGTTGTTTTTTTTTCAAATTTATTTATTTTTAAATAAACCGATAAAACGCTAAACATTCTTTTTATTGCTGAACATTCGAGTTTTATAAAATGGGCCTTAAACAAACTCGATTAAATTACTTGAATTAGTAATATATTTCTACCAGGCCACACAGAGTGAAATATAATTGAAGAGCTGGAAATTATGGAAACAATAAAAAAAAAATGGAATGATCTTCTAATTTGCATTCCGAAAACCGATACCAGCAGAAGCCAATATGTACAAATTGGTCTACTGTAAAGGCAGTTCTTGTAGGCAAGCAGTTCGGCATACGTAATTGAAAGTAAACTTGGCATCAACAAAATAATTGTCAATTGAGACAATGGAAAGGATCGTGAAACTCATTCAAGAAGGCAATTCACAATGTCATGTGGCGAATAACGTTAATTTTTCTCAATTAGCTGTTTCTGAAATTTAGTATAAATATAAAAGAATTTGGGTGGTTGAAAAAGAAGAGATATAAAAATATCCGGTGAGAAAACTTAAAGTAATATGCTTTGAAAATAGAAAATGAACAAAGCAAAAACAAAAATAAAAAAATAAAAAAATCCCAAAACAAATTGTACTCAGGAACCTTTTATTATATAATATAGGATGTCAAAATATACATGGGACCCATGTGACTGTTAATAACTCTATTACTAATAATATTGTGTTCTTTCTTGTTTCAGATATGAAAATAGTATACTATCACAACTATTAATCCTCGATCACAATACCCTGGTAAAAGAAAAGGAAAAAATATTTTCCGTCACTTCTTATTTGGAGAGAAAATCATTCAAAACTGTGCAAGCAAAATTTCGTAGGAAGTTTAACTTTAACAACTATCCCCAGAAAAGCCAAATTTATCGTTAGGTACATAAATTTAAAGCCACAGGATCAGTAAACAACCTCAACAAGACGGCAGAAAATCCCAGATCTGGCAGGAAGTTGACTGCAAGATGTTCTGACAACGTGGATACAGTGAGAGATTCTGTCGATAGGAGTCCAAAAAAGTCTCTTTGAAGACGTTCCCAAGAACTTGGTCTTTCACGTGCACTGTAGGATAAAGTCAATTTCTGCCATTGTCATCTGGTTTGACCTTTCTGAAGTGATATGATCGCTTTTTAAAACTTAGATGAAAGTTGACCTGATGTAATATAAATCATTATATTTTGAGACACCCTGTATTTTCCTTTGTTTGACATGGAAAAAAGTTAAAATATTATGTGTCTAGGATGTGCTATGAAAATTGGTATTTGAAATCCTATTCTATCTCCTAGATTGCACTGGTGAAAAATATATAGCTATCTTAGCGACGAGGTGGATCCAATTTAACACTTTTATCACTAAATAATGTGTGTCGTGAATTCTTTACTTTCATTAAAATTTTGTCTTTCATTTCTAACTCATTTTAAAGAGAAGTAGGTATTTCTCAACGACGGCAATGTGACATAGAGTCGAGTTTAATGTAAAGCACACTTACATGGTAAAGGGTATTTTGTATCATTCGGGGGTTTTCGGACTTTTGTCTTCATTTTTATTGTTATATTCACAACGTTTCGGCTGATATGTCCTCGTGCTTTCTTCAGGTGTTTGTCGAACTCAGGAACCTCTACGGAACTTCGAACCACGTCCTTTATTTAATCCATGGGGATCACTTGTTCTGAGTCTGTTAACCATAGCCGGGTATAAGTGTTAAGTATTCCTGTATTGTTAAAAAAAAAATGAAATATTAGCTCAGATAAAAAAATATCATATATCGGTGTAGTAATCAAAGTGATGTAAGAACATTAAATTTATAAGTCCCAAAAATTAACTCTGAACTGTCCAGCAGGACACCTAGCGTAACGGTTATAGGTGTTGGTCCCCTAAGCTTCTAAAGAGGCAATCATCTTCAGGTTCAATCCTAACTGTAGGCGAGTAACAAAATCCTGAATGATAAAAATTATCAAACTTCATCACAGAAATTCAGACAACTAAGGTAAAGGGTAAATGCCAAATAGGTTCAAATAACACAAGCTCGGCCTCAAAACTGTCAGACCAACTGTCGGCTATTAATATAATGGGAAGGTTTTGCCACAATTGAATCTCTAGGGACCAGACATATCTGTTTCCTGTTTTTGTCCTTATTTTACTGAAGACAAGAAAAGGTTAATTCCAGTCCCAAAATGCCAAAAATGAAAGAAACGTTGTTATTAATTGTCCAAAGAAAGACACGTTATACAATATGTTTACTTGGGAGTTTTTTTTTCTTAGAGTCTATTTTCTTCCTCCTTTTTCTTCTCTCTCTCTCTCTCTCTCTCTCTCTCTCTCTCTCTCTCTCTCTCTCTGTGTGATGAAACAAGAACTATTCCAAAAACGTCTCTAGAGGGATAAAACTTCTAGGAAAAATACAAAGAAAAATCTACAAAGCCATCGTGCAGTTCACCCTTCTCTATGGAGTCGAACCCCGGGTCAATTACCAGTGCCATATATGTTCTCTCGTATCATTCACTATATGTACTGAAAAATATTTGATTATTACTAGCGAGATTTTCAAATCAGCGAGTAAAACAAGCATTGCTTCAAAAGACTCAACTTGAGACGGATGGACTATAACGGTGAAAATTAAAATGATTGAAGGTAACACGGCTCATCTCTTGATAGCAGTTCTCTAAACGTGTCTCATTTACGAAATATGTTCCAAAATGTTTTTTTAATGGAGAAATTTGTTACCAGATTTTTAAAACAATTGTGATACTGATATTGAAAAGCGAGTAAAGTTGGCGAACATAGTCGACAATGTTCGCCAACTTTACTTTTTACTTTATTGTGATACAAAATAGTTGGGTTTCTTTGTTTAATGGCATATCAACCTTTGTAGGTTATTTAATGCCAAAGCCATTCACCTAGAAGAACGGAAGTGGTACAATTTAATCCATAGCTCGGAGGATAAGGGGGTTCATACCTTTCCCAAGGGCATTTGTCCGAAAGTGAACGTAATTGCACGACTGGAGTTCGAACTCGCTTCCCACGAATTCGCAGTCCAGCGCTTTAACAATTACACCACGAGGCCACCCCAATCTGAAATGTATTAAATGATAATCACAAAGCGATAACGAAAGAAATAACTTGGGCAAAAATATATGAATACGTATAAATTTTAGTATTCACAACTGTTGTTAGTTTGAAGGACCAGAAATAAATAGCACAAAGAGATGTAATGTTTACAACTGTATATATTAACTGAAATACAGACAGTAACGGTCACCAGTAATTGACTTGACTAGCTTGACTCGTTTATCGAGCCGGTCACTATTTATAGCGTCGGGGAGCGTTCCATGCAGTAACGTCATGGGGTATATTCCCATAACTACTACAACTACATAACGCGGATGAAACAGAAGCTAAGACATGTGTGATATTAAGAAATATGTATTTGGGAATACGGTCACTACAGTCATCTATTTGATAAGAATAGTAAAAATGTATTGGCTGTGGAAGCTGAGATACGTAAAGGTCCTTTTTGGATTGAGAAGACCACAAAAATAAAAAAGGGTTCATTTCAACTTTTTTGTGTTTGTATTTTGTATTTTAAGACAGGAGGAAGAAAGAGACGAAAAAACTTAGCCAAGGAAAAAAATGTTCTACTTTTCGTGAGGTCGTGGGTTTTTATTTGGCGCTGTTTATTTGAGACAATGTTGTTACTCTGTTTAGTGTCCATGGCTATTCATTGTATATGACATCACTAATTCAACTATTCCTGATGTCACCACAGACAAAGGGAAAACAACCTTGCTATTATTTTATCATTTATCTTAAGTAATTGCGTTTGTGATATAATGGGTAACTTCGTAGATAATGGACACGACGACTCAAGGTTAACTCCTGGACGAGACTATTTGCATTTCAGTTAGCGCTAATACTCTTAGGAAAAATATGAATCCAATTATTCTCCTTCCAGCTTGGGGTAAATAGTAGGGTAGATTGGGCTCTTTAACCCTGGTATAGCAACCAGCCTCTGAGAAGGAAAACTTTTAATTCAAACCTGTGAATCTCCGCGAAAAATTGAACTCGTGTCGCATCCTGCTCGTGCAGAGGGGTTGGGTAACTATATCCATTATCATATTCCTCTGGCTTACAGATACAAGAACCCCTTCAAAAACCCCTCACCTCCTTTAGAATCAACTATCACTAGACAACCGAGATTAATGGCAAAGCTATAAGATTTAAAACATACCCCATATTTTCTAAGCAAATCGCAGAAAAAGAGCCAGAACGAAGATGCAGCACCATACAATGGGAAATTTCTCCTATCTAGTTGTCAGAGTTTTTCCTGCAGCCGCTACAAGAAGACCTGCTTCTTCCGTGTGGGCCTTGTTAGCCTTTGCAATGAAGGAAAACCTTCATAAATCTTCGTTCACGAAACCGAGCCATGATTACAAATGCTACAACTACCACAACAAAGAAATGCTTCTACAGAGTATGAAACAGAAGAATGTGAGGAGGGGGAGGAGGAGGAATGGGATTTTGTAATTTTTTCCTCTTTTATGACTCCTCTCTCTCTCTCTCTCTCTCTCTCTCTCTCTCTCTCTATCACTTTAAATCTACTTTTTTCAAAAGTTTTTTTGTCTCCCTCTTCTTTTTTCCCTTCTTTTTTTTGTACCTCCTTCTTTCTCTTCTGCAGACGAATAATATAGTGATTCATTTCCGGTCTTGATTTCACGTTTATATAAACACATGTAAAGAAGTAAGAGTGAATTTCAAAGCAAACGCAGTCATATAATAGCAAGCATAAATATACGTAAGAACAAAGTGATCAGCAAGTATTGCTTTTAGATATACGTAGCAGCTGCAGCAAGTTTGGCCCCAATGAACATATTTATTTAGAAAGAAAAGTTTTGATATTTCAATCTAACTATTAAGGACTCATTCTGTCTCATTCCCCAACAAGTATGCCTTTTATTGCTGTAAGTATCCCTATCACCGAATTTAGTTGGTATGTGTTGTGGCAGAGGATTTGGGTAAATACATTTCTAGTGATTGCAATGAGAAATAAATCAACATGTGTAAATTAACAAACGAATATATTTGCTACAAACTTCACTTAGGACGATTAAAATTATCATAATGTATGTATGTATATTTGTATGTATGTATATAAACCGAGTCATTGGCCTAGTGGGTAGAGTGTTAGCCAATGGTTCGGGAGACCAGGGTTCAATCTCCCGGTCGAGTCATACCAAAGACTCAAAAAATGGTACTTGATGCCTCCTGGCAATCAACACTATAAGGCAAAAATCAAGGGTAAAATGGAGCAATCTAGGGAATGGAATAGCGCTCTTCCCAACAGCTCGTTGTTGTAGCTATTGAAAAGGGAGCCTTCGGGTCACCCTCGACTAAGGTTGCTAACTTTAATTTATGTATGTACCCAACCCTCTATTACGGGCAAGTTATGATTCAAAGTCTATTTTTAAGCGGTGTGCTGCTGGTTTGAATTCAGAGTTTTCCTTCTTGATAGGTTGCTTCATAAAGGCTCAAGAACCCATCGTGCACGACTGTTTATCAATAGATAAGCAGAAAACAGATTGGTTTATGCTTTTTCTAGGGGCATTAGCGCGAAGCTAAATGCAAACAGCCTCGACCAGGATTTGAACTTGGGTCACCGATAGCATTTTCTATGATTATAACCGTTTAGTCACCTCTCGGATTTAGAAGATAAAGTCTCTTTTCGTAGTTTAGTCACACGATTGTAGTACAACTGTAACTAAAGAATTTCCAATCGCACTTGTGAAGCCTTTTACAATATTTACTCCCAAAAAGCAACTAAAGATGTATACTATATGACTGAACGATCAAAAGAGGGCGTAACATTGAAAACAATGGGTGGCAATGCGTTCAGTTGAATGTAAAATACTGAGATTGTTTACTGCATATTGTAAACTTATTTTTGACTATTTTTAAATCCTGAGTTGAAGTATTCTACTTAATTGAGTCAAAAGTTTGTCAATATTGGCAAACGTCCTAGTTTCCGGAATAAATTCCAGGTCACGATGCTTCAATAACTCAGAGGAGGTGGAAGTCTCAGTAATGGAGTGGTTCGCATCGAAGGACAAGAAATGGTATCAGCGTGGGTTCAAAGAAATGACAGAAAGTTGACTTCAGATGGTACTACACGATTAACTCTCCTTTAAATACTGGACTGTTTTTGGTTTGGTTTGGTTTGGTTTGGTTTGGTTTTATGGCATATCAACCATTGTAGGTTATTTAATGCCAAGATCCTCTTTATACATATATATTAAATATATATGATTTGGTTTGGTTTGGTTTTATAGCATATTAACCATTGTAGGTTATTTAATACCAAATCTATTTTTATACAAATTTTATTTCAAACAATTCACTTTAGCATAAGTACACATTTTAAACACTCAGTTAAATGTAAAAACATTTAATTTCAAACAATTCAGTTTAGCGCAATTACACAGTTTATTTCTATTAGACCTTATAGGGCCCAGTCAGGTGCTATCACTGCAGGACAGAGTAGATCTGGGAGCGATGACAATAAAGGGGTACTCCACATTCCTCAATGCTTCAGCATTACTGGAACCTAGATTGTTTAGTGTCATGTCTACGATACTCGTTGGGGAGGTCTTACCCCTCTGCAGAGATGCAGTGTGTGTATTCTGCTGCGCTGCTAACTGGGCCACAGGGCACTCGTTGGGAGAGTCTTACCCGTCTGTAGAGATGCAGTCGGTGTATTCTACAGCCCCAGCTGACTGGGCCATTAACGAACTGGAAATTCAGCGCGGAAGTGAGATTTGAAGACGTGAAGGACATTAAAAAGAATAGAATGATGCAGTT
The DNA here is from genome assembly GCA_963585895.1 of Sepioteuthis lessoniana. NCBI lineage: Eukaryota > Metazoa > Mollusca > Cephalopoda > Myopsida > Loliginidae > Sepioteuthis > Sepioteuthis lessoniana. The sequence goes on from OY757920.1 coordinate 22,659,674, forward strand.
TCACATAAAGAGAGAAATTTCATGTGACTCGACTAATAAAAAAAAACTAGCCAGAAAAATGTGTTGAAAAGAAAGGGGACTTTTTTTTTAAGATAATCAAATTTTCATAAAATGTTCAGTTCTCTTCTGGTAAAAAAGGGCTATAATGGTTAAAATACTGGACTGCAGCCTCAAAGTAAGCGAGTTCGAATTCCAGTCGCGCTATTATGTTCATTTTCGGACTAATAACCTTGGGAAAGTTATAAATTCTTTGTATCCCTTAAGCTTCGGGTTAAATAGTATCACATGTGTTCTCTTACAAGGATGGTTTTGACATTAAATGACCCACGGTGGTTGATATGCCATTAAACAAAGAAACCTAATTTGGGAAATAAAGCCTTAGTCTTGATCCCTTTTTTAAACACAAATCGTCAGCCTTTGACAATTGTTATCACGAGAGTGAGTGGGCACAGAATTACCAGAAGATAATATTTTTACAGTTATAGGGACAGACAGACAGACCTTGCTTGAGAATTAATCTTAGACAGATCTTCACATATACTTTAAAACCTTTCCAGGACCAGCTCCCACAATTGAGAGAGAGAGAGAGAGAGAGAGAGAGAGAGAGAGAGAGATGTATATATATATATCTGTGTGTATGTATCAGTGTGTGTGCGTCTGTGTGCACGCGTCTCTCTGCATATGTGTGCTTACGAACGAGTGTAACCGAACAAAAGTAAAAATAGCCAAACTATTTCATTTCCCACCAAATGAAACTGTAACATTTTATTTCTTATATTTGTCTCTTATCCACGAAGGATTTCTAATTCAGGATATTCACCGAAAATCACCGTATATACACGTGTGTTGGTTGAATTTTTAAGAACTAACTTATAAGGCCAGAATATGGCGTCTACTGATATATATGAAGTATTTTATAAGGTTCAAATGTAAGCGTAATTACATGTTTTAAGAGAAACACTCGGCTTCCATGAATAATTCCGTAGATGAATGATTTTGTAATAATAAATCAAGACTCGACCTATATACAAACTCGACTTATATACTGATATATTAGGTGGAGTCCTCCCAAATGTAGTGGCTAACGTGCTGGACTGTGAGATTATGATGAGCAAGTTCGAACTCCAGTCGAGCTTTTACGTTCCCTTTTGGACTAATACCCTTGGGAAATGTATGAACCCCTTTATATCCCATCTATGCGTTAAATAACACCGCAATTTTTCTTCTACGAAGATGGATTTGGAATTTAATAACCCACCAAGGTTGATATGCCATTAAACAAAGGAACCAAACCGAAATCGGCAAGTTCTATATTTTCTTTTAGCCAAAGAATTCTGATCGTATTTTTCACAACTTTCTTTGTCCATGCTATAACATTTCTTTTGTTCACTTCAACTAAAATGTTATTCAGTTTAAAGAGTAAATTCTATACCACTACTTATATTTCGCATAAAGCTTATGTCTACTTAAATCTCTCTCCCCCCCCTCTCTTTCCTCTCTCTCGCTCTCTTTCTCTCTCTCTCTCTCTCTCTCTCTCTCTCTCTCTCTCTGTATTGCAGGTGCATGCTGTTTATTTTGCATAGTATTTTTCCCTGACTACTCAAATCAGATACCTTATATGTTCAAAGTATAATAGACTGATTGTTTCCGAAATGTCATACACTTCACTAAACATGTACAAATCGAAAATAATAATTTTTCTCAGGGTCGAATTTATACCATTAAAATACAGAAAATATAAACTGCTTAAGAAATCTGTCATGCAGTTTCAGTCAGCAAGACCATTGCATGTGTGGGTTGGTCGGTTAGTTTCTGTGAATGGCACATCAAACTTTAAAGGGTATCTAATTCCAAATCCTGTTTATTTATATTATATACAGGGTGCGGAAGCAAAATTAGGAATATTCTTGTATAATAATAAATGACTGTATTATAAAACAAGATTAATTTTAATTTAAAAAAATTAGCAATAAAATAAAAAGATAGACACAAAACACTAAATCTACTCTATATGGCCGTCATTTTTTTTCGATTATTGTATCAACACGCCTTCAAAACAATTGGCATGCCTTCAAAATAAATTCTTCAGAGATTTTATTCCGTTCCTCCTCAAAAGCAATCTTAAGCGAACCAATATTTGGGGGGGGGTTCTAAAACACCCCGTATAGCATAATCAAAGAGGTTAAGGTTTGGGCTTGATGGAGGTCATAAAGAAACTCCAATTATTTCGGAATTTTTTCTTTTTTTAGTTTCGGCGTTAAGCAAATCATAGATTCTGTGTCGTTTCTTTTCCTGCTTCCCTCATATTGGGCTGAATATCAATTGAAAAGTGCTTGAATAATAGTGCTAATCATGCAAATTTAGATTTATTGCGTTTTTTTCTTCAAAAATTGAACTAATCAAACTAAAAAACATTTGAAAAATTATTCCATATCTTGCTTCCGCACCCTGTACATGATTTTTAAGTGAATAGTTTTTCATTAACTTTATTTTTAAAAGAATTGATAGAGCTCATTTGTTTGCACACAGTTAAATGGTTTCGAGTATTCCTATCTATCAATAATAATTTTGTTTATCAAGTATTCCTATTTAGTATAGATAATTTGCACACAGCTGTATGATTTCAAATAACCAACAATAATCTTAAAATGATTGAACAGTTCTAAGGGACCCATAGATGGGACTCTCACAGGTACTATCAAATGGGGTGAGAGTGGATCTGGGAGCAATGGTAATAAAGGGATACTCCATGTTCCCCAAAGCTACCAGATTGGTACCTCTCAATTAGATGCAGTTTAAAGTCTTACCCGGGACATGTAGGGGTTTTATCCTTATGCAAAGGTGTAATCGGCGTATTCTACTGCTCCAACTAGGTAAGCATATATAGGGATTCCTGGTTGGTTTCTAAGAACAGCAGTGGCACTATTTTACCCAGGGCATGTAGGATAAGGGGGTTCATAACATTTCCAAGGGTATTTGTTAAAAAGTGAACATAATAGTGCGAGTAGAGATCGAACTCGCTTACTCTAAGGGCGCAGTCCAGTACTTTCGTCATTACAGCATGGGACTCACCCAGGGCTTCCTATTTATCTTAATGGATTATTTACTGCGAGTTACCCAGTTTGTTTGATTGGTTGATTAGGTTTTATGGCAAATCAACCCTTGTAAGTTATTCAATGCAAAATCCTGTTTATACATATATTAAATATATATGGTTTGTAAAGGCAGAGCTCATTTGCTCGCACATAGTTAAATGATTTCAAGTATTTCTATCTAACACGAATAATTCTATTGACTTTTAATCATTTGTTGGCAAGTTAAATGGTTTTAAGCATTACTATCCAACATCAACAATTCTCTTCAATATTAATAATTTATTTGCACACCGTAACGTGGTTTCAAGTATTGCTATTCAACACTAATAATCATATTCAACATTATCATTTCATTTGCACACAGTCAAATGGTTCCAAGCGTTGCAATATAATACCAATAATTCAATTTTTGCACAAAGTTAAACGGTTTCAAGTATTCTCATCCAACACGAATAATTCTATTGAGTATTAATTATTTGTTTGCGCACACTTATATGGTTTCAAGTATTGCAGTCTAACACAAATTGTTTTATTTGCACACGATTAAATGGTTCCTAGGATTGCTATTTAACAGTAATAATTCAATTTAATGTCATAGATTGTGCTATAACAGGTACTACCACTCCGGGTCAGTGGGCACCTCTGGTGGTATAATGGTTAGCAAGCTAGACAAGCAAATCAACAAGAGTGAGTTCGAGTCTCATTGGGTGCCCCATTCATTCGGCCTTGTGCTACATTGAAGCAAAGAACTTTGTAGATTACTACCACTCCGGGTAAGAGTGGATCTGGAAGTAATGATTATAAATTGGTAATCCACATTCCTGACGCCCTTTCATCAGGTGCAGTTTAATGATAAATTCATTTGGAGATGTGCCTAAAGATGCCTTTTTAAAATAATAAGAGCGAATGATTTAAAATGTTTAATACAAATACTTAATTTTGATATTTTCATGACTTTTAAGAGTAGGAGTAACCTAGATTAAAAAGAAACAAAACAAGAAACGATTTAGTTTTCTAGCATTTTTTTCTAGGCTGGGCGACCGTATTAAATTAAATGGATTACTCCTTAAACGCTCGACACCAGGCTGCGACAGAGAAGATCTAAGCATATATAAGGAGAGGTGTTGTATGCCTTTCGCAAAGTTCAGTGAGATAATGAGTGAGGAACGATCTCTGACCAGACTTGAATAATTTCTAGTCAAAGCCATTTTCTGGGTGAGTGACCGCAGGGAGGAAATGGATTACCCCTACACCCTTTAACACCAGACCGTGACAGAGAAGGTCTAAACACAGACAGACAGATAGATCTTGTCAAGAATAAATCCGCGAAAAATCTTCCAATATAATTAAAATCCTTCGCAGAAACAACTCCTACAATTTCTGTAAGTTTGGTTGAAATTGGGCTAAAATAATGCCTCATCAAGAGTCCTATTATGACATTAAACAATCTGGTGAAGCTCCAGTATTGCTGGAGCTTTGGGAAATGCGGAGTACCCATTTATTGCCATCGCTCCCAGGTCCACTCTGACCCGGAGTGGTAGCACCTGATAGGGCCCTATCTATGGGTTAAATAGGACTAAAGGCATACTTATGCTAAACTGAATTGTTTGACTAAACGGAATAGCTTGAAATAGAAATGTTTATCACAATTAAACTGTTCTTACATTTAAACTGCGTACTTATCCTAATCTGAATTTTTTGAAATAGAATTTCATGAAGTATACATACATTTAAACTGCTTGCTTATGCTAAACTGAATTGTTTGAAATTAAACTGTTTTTACATTGGAACTGTACTTACACTAAACTGAATTGTTTAATATAGAACTGTTTTGACATTTAAATGTGTAAACAAAATCAGTACTTATACTAATGTTTTTGACAATTAAACTGTGTACTAATGCTAAACTGGATTGTTTGAAATAGAACTGACTATTTGCATAAAAATGGATTTGGCATTAAATAACCTACAAAGGTTGATATGCCATAAAACCCAAACAACCAACCAACCAACCAACCAACCAATAGCCATCAGTAAGGAAAGGTTCCTGATCAGGCTTAAATTATCTCTGAGATAAGTCATTTTTAGGACAGGCGTACGCTGAGATTATTCCTTAGTGGCTCGATACTAGGTCACAACCGAGAAGATCTAAGTATATTTAAAGAGGGTGAAAACTGTCTTCCTTTCGCAACGATTAGTTTTACGTATCTTGGCGGCCATGACAGGAACCTTTTTACTCTTTAAAAAATAGCAAACAGTAGTGACCGTATTCTTAAAAACAATCCTTCTTAGTTTTCATGTCTTTGTTGCTGTTTAAACCATATTATCTCCGTCGACATTAAATGCCTCGTCTCTATACCTATATAACAATTCAATTCTTTAACAAGGAAAATGATAAAATTAAAGTCCTCCTATAAATATATAGACACTGCTTCTTAGTGACTTTTACTGGGTTTCTAACTATTGTAGATTTACTATTTATAAGATGTGAAATTGACTGTTCTGTTTTATATGTCCCTTCGACAAATTGCACATCAAACCAGGCAAAAAGTACGAGATATAACGACCCCCAGCTCATGTAACGATCAACTATCGATTTTCGAAAGTTGCCGGTTGAGCCTATTTGAGAACATCTTTATTTATTCACTTATGCTTTGATATCAATGATTGGCGAATTTCGAATATCGAAATATTAGTCACATTAATACTTACTATTGAATTTGCGCAGTACCGATAAATATGCAAATTTGATCAATGAGTGTCTTCTGACGTTGTGATACGAACCAATCAGAACTTCACATCTTCCCCAATAAATTCTGAAAACTTTTGATTCTCATTTATATTAAGTCAGCATAGAACATAGACACTTCCCGTAGTGTAATCGTTAGCAGGCTATTCTCAGTAAAAAGTAAAGTTAGCGACCGTAGTCGAGGGTGACCCGAAGGTTCCCTTTTCAATAGCTACGACACCGAGGTATAGGGGAGGGCGGTACTCCATTCCCGGGATTGCTCTACTTTACCCTTGATCCTTACCTTATAGTCATCATCATCATCATCATCATGTCGAACTATCATCACGGATATTCCGGACCCTCTCGCGCCACACCTCCCTATCGTCTATTGCTTTCGGCAGATCCTCAGGGCTACACACAGTATCGGCACAGAGCTGCTATATGTAGGTCCGAGCTGGACATCCTGCTTTTGCTCGCCCATGTGAAGGGGTCCACAGGAGTACATCATTTATGAGCTCGTCCGTACTGCTCCTGCAGTGTCCCGCGTGTCTAGTTCGGCTAATTTTGATAGTTTTCGTGATGGGTGGTTGGTGGCTGGATAGCTGCTGCTTTGTTGGGTGTTGTCTCCAGGACTTGTTCAATATAGCTCGCAGCATCCTTGTATAATTGCTGTCAAACTTTTTCTCTATCCATTTAGTTAGAGTGTTTAACAAGGCGGAATCAACTAGCATTTTTTGAGTCTTTGGTATGACTCGACCTGGGATTGAAACCTGGTCTCCCGGACCATTGGTGAACACTCTACTCATTAGACCACATACAATAAATAACGAGTTTGGTCCTCACTGGGTGTTTCATACTTAAGGCTTTGTGCCAAACGAAGTGTAGTAAATGTGACAAATATTAGATTAAAATTGACTGAAATTGGAATGAATTATTTTACTTGAACTTTACTGGCGATTTATGTACTAGGAAGGATATTTAACCGTTTCCTACTCACATAGTTCTAATATTTGCATTAGTGTATCTATTGATACACTAACACTGAATAAACAAAAAGGAAAAACGAGACAAACAATTTGTATATATATATATATATATATATATATAACATTAAATAGATTCATACAAACGGCGATGCAATAATAAGCAACGTATCCCCAGCAGACAAATTGAATATATGGTTCCATGAACAAGCATTGTGTTGGAAAAGGTACGAGAATGGTGTAAAGATCTTGCTTGTCTTCGTTGGTTTGCGTTTCAATGAGGATAACGTTACGTCACCGAAGCGAGAGACTAAGGTCTCTATTCTGTTCAACGAAGGGATGTTAAGAACTTCCTCTTTTCACTTAGGCTTAAAATCATAAAAAGAGAACGATTCAGGAGTTTGAATTCTCCCGAAACTAACTGACACAAAGAAGACAAGCGTTTTTCTTTCGTGTTTTAGACTCTGAGAAATGGCTGAGAGTGTTACGGTTTAACCTCTAATGAATTCTTTAATCTCGGCCAGTCGGATAGATTTAGAATTCTGAGGGGGATACTCTTTATAGAAAGGGATGTCTTGTTTATGGCAATAAACAGTATCCATTAGTGAGGTTCCAGTTGTAGAAATCTGGGGAAGTGTGGATTCACCTCTTCACTGTTATTACTCCAAGCTCTTGTCTGAGCCTGAGCAAAATCAGAATCCCATTTATGGGTCAAAGAGATTTATTTGCAAATTATTTGTATTAGATATGAATACTTGATGGGTGGTAGGTAGCCGTATAATTGCTGCTTTTTGGGGTGCTGTCTCCAGGACTTGTTCAATATTGCTAGCAGCATTTTTGTATAATTGTCGTCAAGCTTTTTCTCCATCCGTTTAGTTAGGGCGCTAAACAAGGCGAAATAACCATGTGAAAAAAACTCTTCCCAAACTATACAAAAAATGTAAATATAAACGTACAGAATTCCCTAAACTCTTGGCATAAGATAATCCTAGACGGGTTGACATGCCGTTGAAAAGTCTTTAAATGCATCTGATTTGAGAAATACATTGAAACATGTGTTCCTTTTAAAAAAGGTCACTTAATACCAAGTTTTTAAGCACGATTCCTGTTATATGAAATATGTTTTAGTAAACAGATGACAACAAAGAAAACCACTTGGACAAAGAATGTATATGTTCAAATTATAATTCACGCTACAATTATATAACAAGGATGAGGATGTGACTAAGTCTTGTTGACTACTAAGGAACATTCATCTGAGATATTGTTACCACAGTGGGCTATTTTATAAATAACATAAATACTGACGCTGTGGCTGGTGAGATGAATCCCCCAAAATAAAATAAAGTTCACAAGGTCAAATTTATGGTGAGTAAAGCTAGTCTGAATGCAGAGTTTCCTTCTCCTAGACTGTTTGTCAAACCAAGGGTAAACAGCCAAGTATTTGTTCATTGCTGGAGAGAGGAGACGAGATATATTTATTACTTTCTCAAGGACATTAGTGCAAACAGTAAAAAGCCTCATTCATGATTTGAATCCGGGTCGCCGATTTTATTTCCTGCGACGATAACCGTTACTCCTAGTTTGTATCCTCTCTCTGTAGGCAACTTTACAAGCTGTCGATTGAAAGGAGGACAATTTAAGTTAATCACAAATACTAACTCGGACGAGACTCCATATTCTCTCTTCCGAATTCGCTTTGAGCAAACCAGCAAGGTTACACTTCGCTGTCGATTGTTTGTTTGTTTGGGTTTTATAACAGATCAACCTTGGTTGGTTATCTAAAGCCAAATCCATTTTTATACCAAGAAACAGTTCTGTTTCAAACAATTCATCCCAGTACAAGTACACAGTTTAATTGTCAAAAACAATTCTATTTCAAGCTATTCAGTTTATTCAAATAGTTCAATTTAAAACAATTCAGTTTAGTATAAGTATAGTTTTTGTTTACATACAGTTAAATGCCAAAATAGTTCTATTTCAAGCAATTTAGTTTGTTTCTTTTTTTTTTTTTTTTTTTTTTTGGTTTTATGGCATATCAACCTTGGTAGGTTGTTTCATGGCAAATCCATTTTTAGACACATAAACAGTTCTATTTCAAACGATTCAGTTTAACACAAATTTGATTGTCAAAACATTTTTATTTCAAGCTATTAAGTTTAGTCAAACAGTTCTATTTCAAACCATTCAGTTTAGTATGACTATAGTTTTTGTTTACACACAGTTAAATGTTAAAACAGTTCTATTTCAAACAATTTAGTTTAGCGTAAGTACAGTTTCAATGCCAAAAACAGTTCCATTTCAGACAATTCAGTTTAGCATACAAAAACAGTTCTATTTCAAACAATTCAGTTCAGCATAACTACCTAGTTTAAATATCAAAACAGTTCTATTTCAAGCAATTCCGTTTAGCATAAGTACAGTTTAGTTCTATTTGATAGGACCCTATAAGGCTAGAGACTCGATTTCAAATCCTAGACGGTGTTTGCCTTTCATTTCACACTAATGAAAGCATTTTGAAATATCAATTCGCACATGCGATATTCTTCTCCTTCCGTTCAGCTATAGGTAAATGGTTGGACTGGGTTCTTTACCTCTATTTAGGCAACCAGTATAAGGGAAGGAAAACTATGAATTCAAACAAGCTTTACTCCGTTTAAAATTGACTTTGAGTCACATTCTGTTCTTGATGGAGAGGTTGGGTAAATACATTATTCGCCCAAATCCATTCTTTCCTGTGTATAGTTAAAATAATGTGGTAGACTTGGCTCTATAACTTTGGGGGTAACCAGTTTAGGAGACGAGTGAACTCTGAATTCCAAAAAGGAGGGTGTGGAGCTAGCTGCTCAACTGTATATAAAAATGAGGTCGTTTGAATTGTTTTAACACTAGTATTCTTTTTAAAGGCATAAAATCATCTCCTATTATCAGAAAATAATAGGACAAACTGAACTCTAAAACCTTGATTTGCAACCAAACGATAAGAAGGAAAACTGGATTTAAAACGAAAATTATAATTTTCAAGTAACTAATGAATATTTTAAAATTTTCTTAGCTTCAAGTAGCTATTCTTAATACAGATAGATTTGGTTTCTTTGTTTTAATGGCATCTCAATCTTCGTGGGTTATTTAATGACAAAGCCATCGTTGTAGACGAAAAGCAGTGATACTATTCAACCCATAGCAGGAGAGATAAGGTTTGGTTTGGTTTCTTTGTTATAATGGCATATCAACCTTCGTGGGTTATTTAATGACAAAGCCATCGTTGTAGACGAAAAGCAGTGGTACTATTCAACCCATAGCTGGAGGGATAAGGTTTGGTTTGTTTCTTTATTTTAATGGCATATTTAACTTCGTGGGTTATTTAATGACAAAGCAATCGCTGTAGAAGAAAAGCAGTGGTACTATTCAACCCAGAGCTGGGGAGATAAGATGGTTTATAATTTACCCAAAGACACTAATCTTAAATTGAGCGTAAAAGTGTGATTGGAATTCAAAATCGCTTTCTTCGAGACCGCAGTTCAGCATTTAATACAGATGATTTGCACAGTTATATGGTTTCAAGTATTCCTATCTAATACTAATATTTTGTATGCAATAATTTGGTCTTGATCATTTCAAGCAATTAGATTTACATGTAAAAAACTACTCTTAATCTTTTTCTATGAGCATATATAAATGGAAAAATTAACTATTTAATAAGCTTTGCTTAGCATGACACAAGACCACATTTATAGAATAAAAGAATAGAATAAAAATAAAACCATTTTTGTTGATCAGCATCAATGACAACCATTAAGTAAACCGAAGCTTAGCATATTAACTAGAGAAGTTGCTTGGTTGGTTTTATGGCATGTCAACCCTTTTTTTTTCCCTCTTTTTGCAAGCAATTATATGGTTTTAAGTAATTAATGATTATCATTATATGGTTATATATAATTAATGATAACCATTTGTAACTATTCTTTATACAGACAATTTGAACGGTTATATGGTTTCAATTATTCATTTCTAATATTAATAATTTTCAAACAGGTCTATTTGGCTCATACGTAGATGGAACTTTGTCTGAGTGAACTTGTGAGTAATGTTAACGAAGAAGAGGTTCCACATTCTTCAAAGCTTTAGAATTTGTACCTTACCATCACCTGCAATTTAGGTTTGTACTAAAGACAGGAATTTGACTTGTGCATAGAAATCTCACAGAATTTATTGCTCAGAAAAATTAACTGCAAATGTCTGTACTACGTTGGATTTGATTAACACTTCTTACATATGGAGAGAAAAATACATAACTAGATAAGTCATGAACCTGTTGGCTTAGAGTTGTAACAGCGATCCATGATGATAATGAGGCTTCTATTTTGGAAGGAGTGAGAGCTTCTCATTAACCTTTCATAATCATTTCTGTTACTTCGAGAATTTTGAGGATATTTAACAGGGTGTAGTCCCTGCAATATTTTGGTGAAAATTGAATCAGATCTTGTTCTTTTTTTTAGAACACTTCAAGTGCATTGCTCTACTAAATGTCTCGCTGTGATGTGACATTTTTTGCTAGATCTCTCTCTCTCTCTCACACACACACACAAATTTATATATATATATATATATATATATATATATATATGCTCAAGAAAGAGAAAGTGAGAGTGTGTTGATAGACTCAGGAGATTTTATATGCATATTTATTTTTAAAAAATCTGGTTCGTTATTTCAAACGAATGGAGGCAAATTACATATCGTCCGAGAAAATTTCATTGAAGGTTAACAATTTCCGGTTAACGAGGCCTTTTGGCTGATCACAGGTGGTACAGAAGTCACGTGTCTAATTTGCAGCTTGGTATTACCTCAAAACCGTCTTGAGGGAGAAAAAAAATTTGAGTAAAAAAAGTTCCATAAAGAGATTTGCTACAAGAACGTGTGAGATTCTCTGACTTAAATAAATAATGGAGATCCATTTCTTGTGATTTTCTGTACCAATAAAGAAAGAAAAGATGAAAAAGAAATCGATCTAATGAGTCGAAGATCAAAGTTGTAGTATTCTTTCTAATTTGCTGTTCCTGCTTTTTTTTTCTATGTACAGACCATTAATGTTGGGGCATCAGATTTATGGCCCTGTTCCAGAAAAAAACTAGTAAATGTTATATATATATATATATATATATATATATATATATATATATATATATATATAGTACCGTGCAAAAGTCTTTGGCTATTTTCACTATTGTAAATTTCCAACAATTGTTAGCTCATAAGTGAATGTTTTGCATCGTTTTTTCTACAATGGAAAAAATGACCCTATTCGAGCAGGGGGTTTAAATGAGAGAGGAAGATGTGAAACGACTCCCCTCCCACACAAAAAATTGACGGTACAACAGTTTTTGGGAACTTGATCTTTATCATCGTATTAAGTTGCTGAAGACTTTTTCACGGTATATAATAATACATATACCTATCTATATTATATGAAGGAAATATATAAAATTAATTTATCTATCTATCTATCTATCTATCTATCTATCTAACGTAAGAATTTTAAAAAAAGGCAAAGGAAGAGGTATCAAAATTGTTCAATGCCATTGTAGCATATATATATATATATATATATATATATATATATATATATATATATATAAAGCAAGAGAGAGAGAGAGAGAGAGAGAGAGAGAGAGAGAGAGAGAGAACAAATGATGTGTGTATCAATCCGTCTCTAGTTATTTTATGACGAGAGGTAAGATAATCGGGTTGATTGTTCGTTCATATTTACATTTTTCTATATTTGTTTTTAGCATCAAACACCAATGATTTCTAAGCATATCTATTTGATTCGTGGATAAGAATCCTAACAGGTACTTCCACTCCGGGTCAGAATGAACCTGATAGCAGACAGAAACAGAGAAAACTCGGCCGACAATAAACTAGAGAAATATATTATCGAGGAAACTGAACGACAACAAGGGGAGGGGGGGAGAACATTTTTTAAAAAGAAGGAAATTTGGTCTCCATCGATTCATGATTCATTTCGATTTCCCTTTTTAAAAAACAAAGCCAAAATGGCGGGCCAACCAATGGACTATTCACAGAGCGATGTAGCTGGAGTGTCTACAAATGTACACACAACTTTTTTAAAAGGCGTTATCAAGTTCGATCAATTGTAAACAATAGTCTTATGTTCTGGTCATGCGTCATTTCTTATCGATCAAAACGAAGCATGGATCTTTGTCATTAAAGATATACAACTGGTTTTAATAGGAGATATGGTCAAGGATTTAGGTTTAGTTTGGTTTGGTTTAATGGTTTTGTTTAATGGCATATCAATCTTCGTGGGTTATTAAATGCCATAGCTATTCTTTTAAAGGACAGTAGTGGTACTATTAAACCCATAGCTGGGGGAATAAGGAAGTTCATGCCTTTCAGAAAGTGAGCGAAATAGTACGATTGGAGTTCGAATGAGCTTACTACGACATCGTAGTCTGTTCGTTAGTCCGTTAGCCACTTGGGATTCCCTGATCCAAGAATTCGGTAAGAATATAAATTCAAGTTACATATAGATGCTTTGTGTGACGTAATACCAATAAGATCAGAAAACAGATTTAGGGCAGAGAGTTAAACATAACAAACTTATATTGTTTACTGGTATTTTAATCCCTTTCGTATTAAGGTCCTTCCATTTAGGATAAGCATTTATCCAACTGTCCCATTGTCAGTCATCTTGGCGATAATCTGTATATCTATTTAGCTTCGTTCAATAGATTACAAGGTGATCATTGTTTGTTTTTTGTATTTTTTTTTTTTTTACTAGTATGCTGTTGTATATATTTACCCAAAACCTTTGCACAAGCAGGATGTGATAAAAGGGCAATTTCTAAATATAATTCAACAGATTTGAATTCAGAGTTTTCCTTCTTCGAAATCAGTTGCCATACCAAGGTTAAAGAACCCCGTCTAACCTACAATTTACTCAGCTGTGGGAAGAATGGTGAGATTTATATCTTTCCCAAGTGAAATGCAAACAACCTCGTCCAAGATTTGAACACTGATAACCGTGTCAAGCGTCTCAATCGTTTGTAGACGAAAAAAAAAAAAACCTAGAAAATGATCCTATGGTGTTTTCGTTCCATTATTTTGCCCAGTCGTCTGAGGCTGTAGAATACACCGACTGCACCTCTGCAGAGGGGTAAGACCCCTCCCCAACGAATGTCCTGGATAAGACACTAAACGATCTGATGGTGAGGTTCCAGTGACGCTGGGGCTTTGGGGGATGCGGAGTACCTCTTCATTGCCATTGCTCCCAGGCCCACTCTGGCCCGGCGTGGTAGCACCTGATAGGGTCCTATCTATGGTTAAATAGAACTAACGGCATAATTATGCTAAACTAAATTGTTTGGCAAAACTGAATAGCTTGAAATAAAAATGTTTTTGACAAACTGTACTTACATTTAAACTGCGTGGTTATGCTAAACTGAATTATTTGAAATGGAACTGTTTTTGACATTGAAACTGTACTTTGTTTAATATAGAACAGTTTTGAAATTTAACTGTGCGTAAACAAAATCGGTACTTATACTAAACTGAATTAGAAATGCTTGACTAAACTGAATAGCTGGAAATATTTTTTGACATTTAAATTGTACTTACATTTTAATTGCGTATCTGTGCTAAACTGAGTCGTTTGATATAGAAATATTTTCATAAAAATAGATTTGGTGTTAAATAACCTACAAAGGTTGACATGCCATAAAACCCAACCAACCAACCAACGTTCCCTTATTCGTTTCCTCTCTAAAACTGCAGCAATTAATATCAACCTTGACAAATTTAACCTACCTACAAAGACCCGACTCCTTTCCGGGTTCTGTAGAAACGTAAATTTTTTACAGAAATCCGGAAGACAGTTCGGTTTCCATTAAAATATTATCACTGAAAACATTATGATATGAAAATTTAGTTAATTAGTAATTTCTGATCTAAGTGAAGCATCTGTTCTTCATATTCACTTAAAACGCATTAGTAACTTTTTAGTGAAATAGAATGTGTTGAACTTAAATCTTAATAAAAGAGAAAAAATTGCTAAGTTTGCGAGCATCTATTTCTCAGAGTAATCAATCATCTTTGGGGATTTTGAAGTAAGAAAGTAACATCCAGCTTCTTCACTTTTGCCTTGTTTTTGTGCAACATGTTAATGACTTCGTGAGGTCTTGATAAATTGTAGAATGAGATAAGGAAAATGTTTTGGGTTCATCTCTTTTACTCG
This sequence comes from Sepioteuthis lessoniana, assembly GCA_963585895.1. NCBI lineage: Eukaryota > Metazoa > Mollusca > Cephalopoda > Myopsida > Loliginidae > Sepioteuthis > Sepioteuthis lessoniana. Next base: position 22,674,740 of record OY757920.1, read on the forward strand.
AAAGAATGTTGAAGATAAGAATTTGACATTTTTTTTTATTTTTTTGAAAAAAATACTTTTACCCTCAGGTCTTCCGCAGTAATAAAAATGCTTAATACCGGCTTAATAAACCATGAATCTCTCTCTCTCTCTCTCTCTCTCTCTCTTTCTCTCTCCCCCCAAAAAATAAATAAATAAAAGGAAAAAAACAAATATATAAGAGTGTATTATCTTCAGCTGAACAAAGCCTTCCACACTTCCTTCTATTCTTTCTATAATGACCGAGTATGTAGTAATACCTCCAATGTTTTAGTACATACTACTATATGTCTCTCAATTTCATTTCTCTTTCAGTGTATTTACGTGTTATCTAATAAGTTAACTTAAATTTCACATCATTGAATTAACTCTTCTTTGCTGGAAAAATTATGAATAGAACAAAGGATTCTGCAAAGAGTCTGTTTCTTAATTGGTCATTCCTACGATGTGATGGGGAAACCAATAATGTCTGGTGGTATTGTAAGATACTTTAAGGGTGTTATGGGTAAGTGGTTATGATGTTTTGACGTGAAACAATGCCTGACTCAGAAGTATCATCTGATGAGGATTTTGCTAGTCACACAGTTGGGTTTTTTTTAATTCTTTTCATATGGATTTAACCAACTATTCATATTAATTATCACCAATTTTCAATAGATGAATAATAATCATGTTTTCACAGACTTATATGGTTTCAAGTATTCCAATCTAATACTAATAATTAGCGAACAAATACATGGCTTCAAATATTTCGAGCTAACTGTGGAACATAAAAATGACGGTGATATCAATTGTAATTGGTGCGCTTGGTACAGTCACCTAAGGGTTGGTGGCGGAACTAGAGGATTTCGAAATAAGAGGACGAGTGGAGACCAACCAAACTACAGAGAACGACCAGAATACTGAGAAAAGTCCTGGAGACTTGAGGAGACTTGCTGTCGCTTAGAATCAAGTGAAACGTCATCAGCTAACACTGGTGTGAAAAACTCTCAATAAAGAAAAAATAATAATACAAAAAAGAGAATTTGCCGTTTCGTGGATTTTGCCGTTTCGGCTGGCCACAGAGCAGATCAAAAAAAAGTAGACAAATACAAAGACCTTGCCAGAGAACTTTTAAAAAACCTGAAAATGAGGTTGACGATGGTAAGAATTGTAGTTGGTGCACTTAGAACGAGTGTCCGAGATATGACACTAAATAACCTGATGGAGCTTTGAGAATGTGGTGTACCCCTTCATTGCCATCGCTTCCAGGTCCACTCTGGCTCGGAGTGGTAGCACCTGATAGGGTAATATCTATGGGTCAGATAGAATTAAAAGGCGTACTTATGCTAAACTGAATAGCTTAAAATAGAACTGTTTTTGACATTTAACTGTGTGTGGACAAAATCTATGCTTATACTAAACTGAATTGTTTGAATTAGAACAGTTTGACTAAACTGAATAGTTTGAAATAGAAATGTTTTTGACAATTAAACTGTACTTCTGCTAAACTGAATCGTTTGAAATAGAACTGTTCATTTCTATAAAATTGGATTTGGCATTAAATAACCAACAAAGGTTGATATGCCATAAAACCCAAACAAACAGAAACTTAGAACGGTCCCAAGAGGCTTAGACTGGAAAAACTAGAGGAAGAATCGAGACCATCCAAATTACAGTAGAGTTGAGATCGGCTAGAATACTGAGAAGAATTCTGGAGACCTGAAGAGACTGGCTGTCACTCAGACTTCAGTTAAAGGCGACCTGCTAATGCTGGTGTGAAAAACTCGTAAGGTGAATAATAATGATAATAATAATAATCAACTAATGTCTGTCAGACGACCAAACCTTATAATAATAAAAAAAAAACAGAATTGGCAAAATTGTGGACTTTGCTGTCTCGGGTGACCACATAGTAAAATTGAAAGAAAGGGAATAGAAGGAGAAGTACTTGGACCTTGCTAGGGAATTGAACAAAACTGTAGAACATGAAAGTGACGATTATACCAATTGTAATTGGTGCTCTTGGTACAGTCACCAAAGGATTGATACAAAGACAGGAGGACGAGTCGAGACCATCCAAACTACTGCATTATCGAGATCGACCAGAATACTGAGAAGAGTCCAAGAGACTTGCTGTCTCTCAAACTCCCGTGAAAGACCATCAGCTTACACTTAAAACTCGCAAGGAGTAAATGGTAATAATGATAATAATAATCCTTTGTAAACAATTATAATTCTAATTCATTTTTAATACAAATAATTTGCACATAGTTGTCCAGTTTCAAGTATTCCTATCTAATAGAAATAATTTTCTAAGAGACCGTTTTAAACAGGTAAATACTATATAATTAGTTGCTATATCAATGTTTTAAGAGTCAATGTTGTCCAAAATTAGTTTTAAAATTATCTCAAATAGATTTTTGACATATGGATCGGAACGTAACGGGCATTATCTCTTTGAGTCAAAGTAGACCTTGGAGTAATGTTGACAATTGTGTGACTCCACTTAGTCCATAGCTTTAGAACAGGAGCCTCACCACCGGATGCAATTTAGCGTCATACACGAGACAATTGGTTTGGTTTGGTTGGTTGGGTTTTATGGCATATCAACCTTTGTAGGTTATTTAATGCCAAATCCATTATTATACAAATAATCAGTTCTATTTCAAACAATTTAGTTTAGCATGAGTACACAGTTTAATTGTCAAAAACATTTCTATTTCAAACTATTCAGTTTATTAAAACAGTTATATATAACAATTCAGTTTAGTGTAAGTACAGTTTATATGTCAAAAGCATTTCAATTTCAAACAATTCAGTTTAGCATAAGCACGCAGTTTAAATGTAAGTACTGTTTAATTGTGAAAAACAATTCTATTTCTAGCTGTTCAGTTTAGTCGAGCAGTTCTAATTCAGTTAATTCAGTTTAGTATAAGTACAAATTTTGTTTATACACAGTTAAATGTCAAAACAGTTCTATGTAAAACAATTCAGTTTAGTGTAAATACAGTTTCAATGTCAAAAAATAGTTCTATTTCAAATAATTCAGTTTAGCATAAGCACGCAGTTTAAATGTAAGTACGGTTTCAGTTTATCATAAGCACGCAGTATAAATGTAAGTACGGTTTAATTGTCAAAAACATTTCTATTTCAAGCCATTCAGTTTAATCAAACAATTCAGTTTAGCATAAGTATGCCGTTAGTTCTATTTGACCCATAGATAGGACCCCTATCATGTGCTACCTCGCCGGACCAGAGTGGATCTGGGAGCAATGGCAATGAAGGGGTGCTCTGCATTCCCCAAAGACTTAGCATTACTGGGACCTCATCATCAGATTGTTTAGTGTCATATCCAGGACACTCATTGGGGGTCTTACCCTTCTGCAGAGGTGCAGTCAGTGTATTCTACAGCCTCAGCCGACTGGGCAATTGAAGCGAATTCTTTCTCCGTGTGGTGCTATAATGTATGCAGTAAAGAAAATATTATTCTTGTCTTTAGTTCTATTATCAAGGTGTAATGTCTATACTTGCCTTCTAAATAATTAAAAAACAATCTATAAAATTATCATTTAATCAATTATCTGTTTCCTTACCTGAAAATGGAAATCGTTGTGTCTATCTCTGGCACTAAATTATCAAGCAAACAAATTTGAAAGCTGTATGATTTATTAATATTCGCTGGTGGATACGCCCACATTAAACACAATATCTGCGAACACACAGTTTCGTATGGCGCAATGGTATTGATTGCGTTGGGGTTATTAAGTAAGCCATCGTAGACTGAAAGATGCAGATCTAACGATTCTGATATGAAAAGACTTGTTTCTTCTAAATGATCACAAACAAAATGGCTTCTCTGTCGACACAACAATACTGAGTTTCTTGCGCAGGTGATAAATTAATAAAAGTAATTTTTCTGTGTCTTTATGCTCGCCGGATATGCGAATTGTGCGTGTTTCTTTTTAGGACGTCAGGACCCTTTGTCTGCTGGACGTAGCAGTATCGATTAACGGGATTAATTAATTGATTTAGTTTATTGGTCATAAAGAATAGAAACTGGAGAATGGAGATAGGCACGTTATGGATTTGATGAACAGGCACACAGCTACCCAAGAAGCAATTTTGTGAAAACTGTAGATGAGAAACTGAAAAATTGGAGAAAAGAAGAGAGGAAAATCACGACATTGAGTAATTAATAAAGAACGAAGGGAATGATAAATGAATCAAAATAGATAGATAGATAGATAGATAGATAATCTAGTTGAAATAGATAAACAGAAGGAGTTAGGATGAAAAAAAAGAAAAAGTGAAATTTAAGACTGATAAGAAAGAAAAGGGATATGAGACCAAAGAAAGGAGAGAAAGAGAAGAAAATAAAAAGAAATATTAAGATTGACTGGTAAAGAAAAATTGCTGGGGAATTTCGAAAACGAAAGAAATTTTAGTAAGAGGAAGTGAGAGGAATTATGAGAGAGTAGATTCACTTGAAAAAAAAAAAAATGAAAGAAAGAGAGACTAAAAATAAGAGATATTTTTATATAGACACATGGAATGACGAAAGCTGAAAAAGTGTAAAAGGGAGAATATTAAAAAGAATTATGTAGAGAGAATGTTTTCTGCTCGCATCATGTCTAATATATACTTTTTCTTGAAGAAAAGCATTAAACCTTATTCTCTATAAGATGTCTTAAGAATGAATCCATCATCACCAAACTAATTTTCTTTCAATGTAATGAAATACTTACCTAAGATTTTAATGTACACATGAGCATTGATTAATGAGATAATGATTGCTATCTCTCCTGGTCCTTTAAATGGCATGCAACCTTATGTCAGTAATGAATTTGGAAATTTATTTGTTGTCTTTAGACATGACTTTTTATATGATCCCTTGGAACGGCACCAGATTAAAGTTCCAGCATAGTCAGTTTGGTTATTTTATGCCAAATCTGGTTTATATATATATGTATCAGGTATATATGATTTGTAAACATAAGTCAACAAAGTAAAATTGTTCCAAATTTCGCGATGCATCGCTAATAATTCAATTAAACATCAGTCATTTGTATACAAACAGTTAAATAATTTCACAGTTCTATTTCTAACAATTCAATTGATCATAAGTCATTTGTTTGCACTTAGTTTAAATGTCGAACAGTTCTATTTGACCCATAGATAGAACCCTATCAGGTACTACCTCGCTATCAGATTGTTTCGTGTCATATCAGGACACTCGTTGGTGTGGGTATTTTTAAGTCTCTGTAGAGATGTAGTTGATGTATTCTACAGCTCTAGCTAAATGGGTTGTCCAGCATCATCGTCTTGGCCAATAAAGATTCTCGATTTGTCACTGGTCATCATTTTCATCCTATTGTCCACACACCATGATTGTTTCCTTTGACCCCACTTTAACCTAATTTCTTTTCTGTTTGTGCGTTAGTGCTGGTCTTCGTTTGAGTTTTCAGTGTGTAAATTCCATTTCATTCAGCCAATTTCTTGCAGTTCCGTCAAAAACTTTGACGCCTATTTTTTTTTTTCATTTGGTTTATTGTTTTTGTTCTATTTTCAAGACATATTATTAAAATTTTCTATCCTGACGCTTTGATGTCTTTCGCTGTCGACCAGTATATTTTCTTTTTTAACCAATCTATTTCCTTTCTTTTGACACAGCAGACTGGGTTTGATTTGAAAATTCTTCTCTTGGAGACATGTTTCCTTTCGACTAGGTATGCCTAACCATTTGTAGAGGTCTGCAAGAACTGTCTTTTAACTGTGGCCTGAATTGTATATCTAGGGTTCGGCAGTAATTTGTTTTAAATACAAATTTCAAGATCATTTCTTAATTCTCTCCTCACTATTCGGTTATTCCATAAGATTTCCATCTGCATGGCGTCGAAAAAATATAACAATAATCTAAATAATTTAAACAAGCTGGCTTAAGTTATATTTTATGAGGCCAGAATATTCAAGTGTTCAAGTCTTATATGTTATAAGTTAACTTAATGCTTATATATATATATATATATATATATATATATATAGACATATATATTTACATATATATACATATATATATATATATATATAGACATATATATTTACATATATATACATATATATATATGCATATATGTATATACATATATATACATATATATATAAATATTTTTACATATATACATATATATACACACACACATATATATATATGTATATATATATATGCATAGCCATATACATTTACATATATATATATATACATATATACACATATATATATTATTTGTAAGCGAAGCGTTTACCAGTAACTTTATTTTTGATATACTACCTTTCGGTGATGGAGGCCAAGATGTTTGACGTCCGGCTGATTCCGGAGTTTAGTGGTGCTGGGACTGATATGCCCATTGTTTAGTGGTTCGAAAATGTGGAACTTGTGTGAGCTTTGCTCTATGGAGAGTGTTGAGCGCCTCCGGCCATTGGGATTGCGTGGTGGAGCTTTAGCCATATACAGGCAACTGAGTGTGGAACAGAAAGCAGATGAAGAACAGATCAAGCAGGCCCTCATAACCGCATATACTACTGATGCATATAATGCATATGACCAGTTCGTCACTCGACAATTTTGCCCAGATGAGACGGTAGACAAGTATTTTTTGCCCGGTTGGTTGGGAAACTCCAAAGGGGAGGAGGCATCAGCATTAGTCTCCTCCCCGATCGACTGAACACTAAGAAACTCCCCTCAATGAAAGTACATGTAGATAGGCAAGAGTACACGGCGTTGGTCGATTCCGGGTGCTCACAGACGTTGGTGAATAAAGCCGTGTGTCGCTTTTGGAAGCGGAAATCAGCAGGAGTCCTAACAGCTGACGGAAGGATATTTGCCGAGGATATGGCAGAATAAAAGTGGAGGTTGGCCAAGTTCCGGCTGTTGACATTGAAGCATTAGTTGTAGATAAACAGCTGTTGGGATTCGATCTACTGTTGGGGATCGATGCGATCAAGGAACTCGGTGGTGTTTACCTGACTGAATCAGGCGAAGCACGTTTTGGAGGCCTGAACAGATGTGCTGCCCTCTCTATCGACGAGCTGGACTTCATGAAGAAGTACCCGACAAAGACGAATGCTACTCCACTGCCCTGTTTGTGATCATGAGATCAGGGGAGAGTGTTGGGAAAATCGTAACTTTCCTGACTAGCGTGTGGGTATGTTTTGTAGGGTTCACTCGCTTAACAAAAAAATACTAATTCTTTGTTTACGCAAAACAATGATTTAAAGTGTAAATTCTATTTATCAAGTATTCCTATATAATATGAACAGTTTGCTTACAGAAATATGGTTTCAAATAACTAAAAATAATAATCCTTAATAAACGATTAATTTTCTTTTTCTGACCGATAGATGAGACCCTTACAGGTACCACCAATACGGGTCAGAGTGGATTTTGAAGTAATGACAATGAAGGATTGGAGCCTCTCCATCCTATTCAGTATAGTACTATTCTCAGGATAAAATATATCTTAAGGACGCTCACTGGCTTTTGTCGACTAGTTGGAACTTGTCTGAAGATCCTGCTTACATCTGTTTTTATCGGAAATCCCTCAGCAACAAATAACTGTTCATTAGTCGATTGCTTGCATCCACGGACAAACAGTCAATTGTTTGCTTTTCGTATTCTGTTTCAAAGACGCCACAGAACTGATGACGTTTAGGATTATCATGATTAAAATAATGGCAAATGTCTAATGGCCTCGTAAGACGTATTTGCTAACATATAAAGCGTTTTATGAAGTTGTTTTTGTTTAACTCAAAGTTTTTACAGTTATCAGAATTTACGTAAAAAACCAGTGGACATTTAATTAAAAAAAGATGTACGAGACACTTCCGGCAAAACCAAATAAAAAGACAAAGCGCCTAATGTTGTAAATATAAAGAGGAATGTTTATGTTAGATATTATATCCATATCTATAACTGGGAAGAGTTTGCTTGTCTGTCCTCTATAGGCAGTCGAACAGTTTGTTGTAAAACTTCGAAATTTGGTATCCATACTTTCTGAAATCAAGGGAAGGTTTTTACAAAAAGAAACATTTTTCATGGGGAAATAAGAGCACTTATCAACAGGAAGTCTTTAATAATAAAAAAAAACAGTCAATGGGAAGCCACATTGCGGCAAAACTTAACTAATCGTACAGATTTTAATTTTTCTACATGAAAAGATAATAATTAAACAGATAGAATTATAGGCTTACACCATAATTATAAAAATACTCATAATAATTCTAAAAAATTCGTTGTAGCAGTTTTGTACATTTTTTATATGAACCTAGATTTACTGCAAGCAGGATGTAACGCAAAATCAATTATTAAGCAGAGTGCTACTGGTTTGAATTCAGAATTTTCCTTCTCCTAGGCTGGTTGTCTTAGCAAGAATTGAGAACTCAGTCTGCTCTGCAATTTACCAATTGCTGGATGGAAAAGAATGATTCATGCCTTTCCTTGGAACATTACTCGGAATTGAAACTAAAACCGTCTCGTCTTGAATTTGAACAAGCAGACTGGTTGACTAATCAAGGCTAAAGAACCAAGCCAGCCTTACTATTTACCCATAGCTTGGCAAAGAAGAGATGGATTCATGCCTTTTCTAAGGGCATTAACACGAAGTGAAATGCAGAAAAACTTGCCTAAGAGTTCAATATGATGTATCTTCTAAATGCGGCTAATTGGCCTAGTGGGTAGAGTGTTCGCCAATGGTCCGCGAGACCTGGGTTCAATCCCAGGTTGCGTCATACTAAAGACTAAAAAAATGGTACTTGATACCTCCTTGCTTAACACTCAGCAATATAAGGTATGTATCAAGGGTAAAGTGGAGCAATCCAGGGAAAGTAGTAGTGCACACCCCTACACCTTGGTGTAGAAGCTATCGAAAAGGGAGTCTTTGGGTCAACCTCAACTACGGTCGCTAACTTTACTTAATATATGATATCAAGTATTTTTATACGAACACTTTTAAACAGATCTACTCAACAAATGGAACCCAAACAGTTACATCCAATTGTCATATAATACCTAAAGGCAAGAATGGCATCGTCGGGTTTCCTATGAACAGCCAACCATCCGATCAGCTGCAACAGTTGGAACGAGACTCAGGGAGCCATCCACCCCAGACTTTCACTTGCTTCGGCAGGGCTATGTTTATCGCCTGGCGCCTGAAGTGTCCCTTTTTAGGGGAAGGTCGATCGGGCTTAAGGTATTTTTGGAACCGGCTGCGCATTTGAGATTCGGCTCGTATCCTCACCCACATTAAAACGGCCTTGTGTGAACATTGGCGAACACTCTAACCATTATTCCAACGTCCGGTTAAAACCATGTGCAAAAATCTGGTTTACCTACGTTGTCTACGATAGACGTTTACACCAAACCTCTATGTGCTATTAAATCTATTAAATTGCAAAAAAAAAACCAAAACAACAAACCAAAAACAACCCCCCAGGCCAACCAATGAATTGTGTGGTGTTGTGTGGTGTGTGTGGTGTTGCTGGAGTTAACGCAAATGAATACAGAAATGTGTCATGGAAATTTATAAAAAGCGTTGGCAAGTTTTATAAACTGTAATCTATTCTTCCTTGTTTTGGTCATGCATTATTGCTCACAGATATAATTGAGTCATAACCTGTTTTTATTGGAAATATGCAACTTGTATTATATTCTGGTTTCATTGTATATAGCCACGAATTAAATGGGACATATTTGAGTTCTAAATAGCTATTCCATAAAAACTCTTACCAGCAACCCCACCCCAAATACTTGGTACTATTTACCAACCCCTCCGCTCGGGCAGGATATGACACAAGGTCAATTTTTAAGCGGAGTTTAACAGGTTTGAATTCAGAGTTTTCCTTCTCCTAGACTAGTTGCCTAACCAAGGCTGAAGAACCTAGTCTGTCCTACTATTTACCCATAGCTGGAGGGAGAATAATTGGATTCATACCTTTCTCAAGGGTATTAGTGCTATGTGAAATGCAATCAGTCTCGTCCAGGATTTGAACTCGTGTCGCCATGTCAATTTCCTACGACGATAACGACTACACCACGGGCACCTCCAAATACTTGGTGCAGTGTGTTCACAGACCAGTTGCCTTATATTAACCACTTGAAGATCCTTCCAATGATACAGGCAAGAATCCAGCAGTCCCATTGCTAGTCATCCTGACAATGAATGTTCATTAAGTTGTTTCGTACCGAACAAATTTACTAAGAGTAGTTTGATACAGGGTAAGACGATTATTCTGGTTTAGTTTGGTTTCTTGGTTTAAAGGCATATCAACCTGCGCGGGTTACTTAATGTCGAAACCAACCTCGTAGAAGAACGGTAGTTGTACTATTAAATTCACTGCTGTGAGAGATAAGAGGTTCATGCCTTTCCCAATGGGTAATTGTCCGAAAGGGAACATAATACTGCGACTGTAGTTTGAACTCGCTTACTACGATGTTACTGTCCCGTACGTTAGCCACCATGCCATGGAGACTCCTTCCGATTATTTTGAGTTTCAAGAGTTGATATGTCATTAAATAAAAAATTGTCTACTGACTTGTCTCGCGCTCAAAAAATGTATCTAATAACAAATATTTCCTACAAACTATTCGCTTTCAAATCATATATACAAAAAAACAAGGTTTGGCATTAAATAGCCCACAAGAGTCGAGATGCCATTTAACAATAAGCAAACCTTACCAAACCAAACTTAGTATGACAACAGAAAGAAAGACTTTTTAATTCAGATCTTTAGGAGTGTTGTTCTTGAGAATCAGTGGTGCACCGGAGCACCATTCTTCCGTTATCAGCTCACCCCCCCCCAAATATTGATCGTCTTATACGAGTCATCATCGATATAAACGGGCCACCAAAAATAATTGAGACAGAAGCTATAACAACCTATAGCGTTACGGGAAATGGTTATTTGTTTAACACTATATTTTTTAAGGCAACACAAATGAATTACGAAACTTTGCTTTAACAACACAACAACGAAAGTTCTTTATTTGCAGCTTTGATTATGGTTTGCTTTTAGTGCTGCAAGACTCGTGGTGTTTAGGTGGAGACGAAATGGCTTAGCGGGATGTTGAGATGGCAGCGTGTTGTTGGACGTGTGAGGGATGTGTTTAAAGTCACCGTGTAGTTTTGTATCTGGTTTTTGGAGGAGAGTCTGCGATATCTCCATGTTGTCGAGAGCGGAGTCACGCTCGAATCGACATAGTCAATTTTTGGGGTGACATGAAGTGGTGCCTGTGGAAGGCATGCTGAAAGTTTCTAATTTATGTTCAACTGGGATTCCTCGTAAAGAATCCATAAATTAGATGGTTCCATCATTGAGTGTCCATGTTGCTGCTGCTAGTGTTAAAGCCACAGTGAGATGTCCACACTAGGTGGCTTGTTTAGCTAAAAAGCATCGCTAAGCAGGGACGACCAGCGGCACGTCTGTTCTGGTCGCCGTCTCAAGCCGAAGAAGATGGGTTTGGCCGCTCACCCGTTTTGCCAGTCGGAAATGAAGGTCCGGGCTGAATAGGATAAGTCATCCCGATTGGGTGAAATTCAGTGTTGAATTAAATTGCGCACCAAACCAAAATACGAGATTTTCCTCTTCTCTACAAACCGATACAGAAAGAGATAATGAATGAAACGTTCATTTGCTTCAAAATAGTCTCCTTAGCATTCAACACATGCATTCCACTGAGTTTTGCATTGTTCGAAACACTTTTGATATTGCATGAAGCTGCGTCATTGTATTTCTTTATATGTGTCTTCAAATGTTTACATTAAGATGAATTCTTTGTTTAGGAAACAATAAAAAGTTGCACTGTTAGGTTGGGAAGTATGGAGTGTTTTGCACTTGCACAATCCTGTGTTTCGCTAAAAGCTGCTGATAAGAAACAAGTATCGAGAATTGGTACTGACACATCTTGATCATCAGTTGCTCTCATGTACTTATCTAATTTCTTTAATGATTTCTTAAAAAATCGGGTTACACGGCCGACTGATAAAATCCTCGAAGGAGATTATGTTCGCGATAAAGTTCCTTTAGGTTGGTTGTCAACTTACTACAAGATACAAAACCGGTCTTTGATATATTTAGAATAGCCTGATTCTTTTTGGAAGAGTTGTCTATTGTTATCTAAGAAAGAAAAACGTTGGTTTTTAATACAATTGGATATGTATCTTGATAGCTTTCTTATCCGGTCAAATCTAAAAAGAGAAAAAAAAGAAAGAAAGAATTTAAAAAACAAAACAATTGACCCATGTATGTGTCCCTGTCTATAAAATGTTTTCCCTTCTTCTTTCTGGTGAATTCCTACTATAAACAATAAACATCGACACAAACTTTAGGCGTAACAACGAAAGACACCAAATAAACCTTTTTTAATTGGTACTGTGAGCATTTACTCAAACGAAAGAGCTCTCCCCCCCATTGAGTCTTACATATGCAGGAAGGATTTTATGAGTATTGAGAGAGCGAGAGAGAGAGCGAGAGAGAGAGAGCGCGAGGGAGAGAGTGTGTGTGTGTGTGTGTGTTCGTGTGTGTGTGTGTGTGTGTGTGTGTGTGTGTGTGTGTGTGTGTGTGTGTGTGTGTGTGTGAAAAAGAGAGAAAGATAATGAAAAACATGATGAAAACAGAAAGTTAATCATTCAGACCGACGTGCATTTGAATGCATTCCAACCGCCTCCCGCTGATAACAGTTTATTGGGGGGTTTTTTTGTTTTATTTATTTATATTTTTTGTCTTTGTTTTTGTTTTACTTAATTGATATATTTGAATATATAAAGAAAGAAAAATCGAAAAGAGTAACGAATCGATGACAACATTTGAAAACAAAAATGACTTTCTTTTTTAGGTAAGCTAAGCCGAGTAAATATCAAGAAGAAGGTCAAAATGACTTTTAATGGTAGAGTTTGATTCATACCATTCTCAATGGGATGAAAATAATGTAAAAGTATATATATATATATATATATATATATATATATATATATATATATATATATATATATATATATATGAGTGTGTGTAGTATATATCTATATATATGATACTGTCCATAAATAAATACACCCTAAACCTTTTGTTTAAAATAAAATGATGATTTTCTTCTAAGCCGAATATACCAGGATTTAATTATTTTGTGCAAAACATTTTACAATTAAAACGAATATTGTTATTTATTACCAAACTGTACATCATTGTAACTCTGGAACAAAAATGAATATGTAGTTTGGTCATAAAGAATACCTAATAATATCCGTTTTGATACTACAAATGATCAAATCCTGATATCTCTGATTTAGAATTAAATAAACCTTTCATTTAAATTTTTTTTAGAAGTGTTCTTATGAATAATACTGTATGTCGCCTCCTTGGGGTAGTTTGGAAAATTCATCACGTAGACAAGGGCAGATAACTCAACCATACTATCAAATTGTTGGATGCTTTCCAGGCAGGTTTCGTGTACTATTTGCTGGCATGATTCTGTTAACCTAGTTGAATGAAGTGAATAATTAATACAACTAAAAGCAAAAGAAAAGTTATTTTGGTGTTAAACTGAAACCGAAAGCAACTTGTTGACTTAAACTTGATCCCATGATCAAAAATAAAGTATCACTCACGAAGTTTCATTTGGTATTGTGCTTCATTTACTGCATATCTTGAATGCCATTTAAATTTTATACATAATTTACCAGGCCATCTCAAACTTTCTACATTGTGCTTCCTTTATAACTAAATTTAATTTCCATTCACCCCCAAATAAACGAATTCAATATTGCTGGCATTTTTTTTATTAGACTCACTTGGTGCTATGATGAGGGAGATTGATTTTTTAAATACTTTCGGTGTCACGTTTAAAATTTTTAACAAAATACAGAAAAGTCATTTTGAAAGGAAAATTAAATCATAAAATAACACCCACACCAATAAATACGTGGCAATAATGAAACTAACTTAACAAGTGAAGATTCGGATCTTTGCGGTCAAAGCTGGATTTTTCGTTGATAATTTAATTTTGATATCATTCATTAAATATCTGTTACTATGGATAAAAGTTAAAATTTCAGGATTGTATTTTAATTTTACTTTTTTTGTGTGTGTTTCTTTCTTTTCTTTTAATCAATATTCCTATTTTTTGTTAAATACTCTTTTTTAAGATACTTATTATAAAAAAAGGAGATTTTAGAATTTTGTATTTTATAGAGTAACTGATTTAAAATACAATTGTTGTCAATGTTTTCTTTTGTAGAGATATAATCATATGCGTCGTTAACCACGCCGAAAAACCTGGATCTTTTCTGTGAGTATCAGATCATTCTTTTGTTTAAACAAACGCGTATGTTTTGAATGAGACCTATGTGAACGACATCGAATATATGTGCTTGGGGGCTCAAGAAGAGTAGGTTTCATATATTTTTTATGAATACTACTTTATGAAAACTGACATGTAGTAGAGTGGGGGGGTTCCGTATCTTAGATGGGGTAGGGCAAATTATAGTTTGGGGGAGACTATCATAAAGTTGGAGGTGCATTATAGATTAGGGGAGCATGAGACCCTAGCACCGACCCTGTTTCCTTTTTTCTAAGATCATCTCATGTGTATTGCTCCAATAAATGTCTTACTCTGATGAGCCGTTTTTCCGAAGTTACGCGTTGATGCCATTTGCGAGCAGTTCAAATCTTAAGCATAAAGGGTGCCATTAAATGACTTCAATAAGAAAGTGCATGTGCACTAACAAATGTTACGCACGCGTAAAAGATGCTAAAAATACGTCTTTTGTGACTATCAGGCAGTAGGGCGTTGGGAGTCAACGCGTTAGGCTCACAACACGACAGTTTTCGACACAGTTTGGTGTGGCTGAGAGCCAAGTTGTTAAGCTTATGCAAAAATGGCACTAAACCAATACTTTAGTTGATCTACTGTGATATGGTCGCGTACATGTTACATACAAAAAGCAACGCCCCCGACATGTTGGTTTACGTGTCATAAGACATGTCTAGGATACATCATTAACTCAGATGCAGAACTATGACAAACTGACCCAGGCTGCAAATCGCCAATCGTGGAACATCCGTATCTGAAGAGTCCAAGTTCAACTTGGTACGAAGTATGTATTTACCCAACCCTTCACCACTGACAGGATGTAAAACAAGGTTAATTTTAAAGCGGAGTACAGCTGGTTTGATGCAGTGTTTTCCTTCTTCTAGACTGGTTACTTAACCCAAACTAAAGAACCAAGTCCGTCTTGACGTACTTATTAGCTGAATTTTTAAATGCACGTTTAATATTTACCACTGAATTTAGTGCGTTAACTAGGAACGAGATTATGTTTAAAATAGTCGTGTCAATAGTTTTTCATTAATAATCTGAATGTATTTATGCAGCCCCTTCAGGACGAGCAGAATTTGACACAATGTCAATTTTCCTGTAAAGTACAGCTGGTTTGATCCAGATTTTTCTTTATAGATTTTTTGCCTAACCAAGGCTAAAAAGCCCACTCTGCCTAGCTGGGAAGAGGATAAATGGATTCATGTATTTGCCAAGAGCATTAACGCAAAGTGAAATACATACAGCCTCGTCCAAATTTTGAACTTGGGTCATAAATTCCATTTTCTAGGATGATAACCGTTCTGCTAAGCACGCCTCTTGGTACAAGATGATTGTCATAAAAGTAGATAGAGACGTTAAAATGAACTTTAACGTTCTGATCGTGTTTTAACTCGTCTCCAAGAAGATGGTGGTTTCGTCACGGCTCGGAGGGTCTTCGATTCTGAGGGGAATATGAAGCTCGTTTTCGTGGAAGGTTTGTTGAATAGACCACATATGAATACATCATACCACACATGAATGTTTACTCTACATCCTAAGCGCGTTCATTATAACGCTCCAATACACAAAAACAAAGCTATTTGGGAGACTCTCAAGCGTCTCAGAGTATCGGTTATCGGCTAGCAATCAAGCTTTACTAGTATAATTTCTACTGAGAATGGTTAAGGTATGATCACGAGTAGCGCTTAGCATAACGGTTACTGTTGTAGCAATGGAATCTTACGACCTGTGTTCAAATTCTGGACGAAGCTGTTCGCGTTTTAATTTGTGCTAATGCCCTGGATAAAAGCTTTAATCTATTTGTTCTCTCCCACATCTAGGGGTAAATAGTAGAGCAGACTAGGTTATCTAGTCTTGGGTTAGCGACTAGTCTAGGAGTAGAAAAACACTGAATTCAAACAAACTTTACTCCGTTTAAAATTCAAACAAGCTTTACTTCGTTTAAAAATTGACCTTGTGCCACACGCTGGATCGACAACATTCTTTTTTTGGTGCAACCAGTCTGAGGAAGGAAAACTCTTAATTCAAAACAGCTTTACTTCGTTTAAAAATTGACCTTGTGCCACACCTTGGATCGATCCACATTATCGATCACTTTATTGGTTTGGTGCAACCAGTCTAGGAGAAGGAAAACTCTGAACTCAAACCAGCTTTGCACTGCCTAAAAACTGACCTCGTGTCAGGTCCTGCACGTGGCGCAGAGGTTGGGTAAATCCATTAACTGTAGTTCCCTGTCAAGTTTCTGTTTTTATTCTTCTCAAATTACGTAATCCTGTCGACTGGTCTTAGAAAACACAGACTGGGTAAGAACTCCCCGTAAAAATGGGTATCCTGGATATGACACTTAACAGCATTTAATAGTTAGGGTCTTGTTCTGACGATCTGGGGAGTGATGAATACCTCTTCATTGCCATTAATTTTAGATCCACTCTGACCCGGAATGTTACTACCTGTTCATATATCTATGAGTTCAATAGACGCTTAAAAGTTTTCGTATTCGATGGGACCGTGAAACAATTACACACAAAAAAAATGTAAATATAAACATACAATGAACACGATTTCCTAACCTCTAGGCATAAAATAACCCTAGACTGGTTGAAATGTTGTTAAAATGAATCAATCAATCTATCAGATTATAACTTTATCTTTGTCGTCTGAAAAATTGTCAAATATGTGCTGGATTTTACATGTGTAAACCCTTCCCCACGAATAGGATGCAACACAAGGTCAATTTTCAAGTTTTAAAAAGTCAGTCTGCCCTACTATTTAGCCATAGTTAGAGAAAGAATAGTTGGATTTTTACCTTTCAAAAGAGTATTAGTGCTATGTGAAAAGCAAACAGCCTCATCCAGGTTTGAACTCGTGTCCAGTTCCTTCGACAATAGACATTACACCACGAGTTAATTTTACATACGTTGTATTATAACACGTAGATAATCACATCACAGTAGTTCGACTACATTATTGGTTCGGTGCCATTTCTTTATTAGCCTAACAACCTGGCTCTTAGCCACACCAAACAGTCATCTCAAGAGCCTAACGTATTGACTTCCGCCTGATAATCACAAAAGACGTATTTTTAGCACCTTTCACGCAGTTAACGCTGTGTGTGTATATATGACCTTTCTTGCTCGCGATATGCGTCAACTCCTTTTTACTGAATAGTGGCAAGTAGGTAACTGCTACGTATTATGTAAATTCTTGTTTAATATCATATACCGTGAAGATTAGTGTTGCTCAATACGTATATCGCGATCAACCGATAAGTTGCACGATATCAAAAATATTTCAGATATTAAATATTCAATGTAAGTCATCAGAATAAGGAAGATGTTGGTTGCTTGGGTTTTATAACATATAAACCTTTGTAGCTTATTTAATGTCAAATCCATTTTTATAGAAATAAACAGTTTTATTTCAAATAATTCAGGTTAGCATAAGTACATAGTTTAATAGTGAAAAACATTTCTATTTCAAACTAGTCAGTTTAGTCAAACAGTTCTAATTCAAACAATTCAGTTTAGTATAAGTATCGTTTTTGTTTACACACAGTTAAATGTCAAAACTGTTCTATTTCGAACAATCCAGTTTAGGCTAAGTAGAATTTCAATGTCAAATAGTTCTAGTTCAAGCAATTCAGTTTAGCATAAGTTCACAGTTCATTTCTATTTGACCCATAGATAGGACCCTACCAGGTGCTACCACTCCGGCCAGAGTGGACCAGGGAGCAATGGCAATGAAGGGGTACTTCACATTCCCCGAAGCTCCAGTATTGCAGGAACTTCACCATCATATTGCTAAGTGTCATATCCAGGAGACTCGTTGGGGGAAGTCTTACCCGTCCACAGAGGTGCAATCGGTGTATTCTACAGCCCCAGCCGAATGGGCAAAGAATAAGGAAGAGAGTATTATTGTATTCAATTGAATCTTGCCATACAGGGTCATGAAAGCTACGCGAATATATATTATATGTATTAAATATACTCAGTACTTGTATAAATATATTCGCAAGCCGAAAAATATGGCACCCCTAGTTTAGACGATAGGAAATTAATAGCTACTTAATAGGCAGAATACCAGTAATTTCTGTTCGTCAAAGTTTAGCTCACTTATAAATACATTTTGGCTCCCCGTGACAATCCTCTGTGATCATTATCACTATTTTGCAACAAAATGTATTAAAAACTAGAATACACACGTCAATAATAACTTGAATTTTATATAATCTTATATAATGGAGACACCCACGCTTTCTCTCTCTTTCTCTCTTTTTCTTGTTGCTGTTAATGTAGATTCAAAAGATTCATAGCCAAGCAGACGAAGTCAAAAACTGAAGAAACCGTTCCGTTGTGACGTCAGCTTGCTTTCCCGACAACTTGTCAGCTTTCTTTTACTTTCACTTTCGATGTGGCAAGCCACAAATCACAAGATTCATTCTTTATTTCTTTCTCTTTCCCTTTAATTTTTTTCTTTCTTTAAAGGTTATAACAAAAAATGTCAGAGATCTCAGCTTTCTTTCTTTCTTTCTTTCTTTCTTTCTTTCTTTCTTTCTTTCTTTCTTTTCACTTTAATTTTTTCTTTCTTTAAAGGTTACAACAAAAACATCAGATATCTCACCTTCCGTTCTTTCTTTTTTTTTTTTTTTAGCTCTCAAGTTAGCCTGCAGTAACGACTGCTGACTTGACACCTGGTCTGCTTTGTTTTCTTTTCTCTTTGGATGCGGCAAGCTACAAATCACAAGATTCTTTCTTTCTTTCTTTCTTTCTTTCAGTACAGACGTACAACACTTGCATTTTATATTATAAGAGACACTTGCTATTTACTAATGCTTAATTCTATATAAAATTTTCAAAATTTTAAACCGGTATACCAAATATGGCCAAAACTTTTTCAACCTTTCAAAAAAGGACAAAAGATTTTATTGCAAACTCCTTATGAGAGGGACTTTTTCTTACTAAGAAAGTAATAACTAATTGGAACAAATTACTGGAACTTGTTAAGGCGTCCAAAATCAGTAAATAGTTTTAAAAGTTGCATGGATACATTTCGGGAACGTGGAGTAGTAAGTGAGCGGTAAGGACATTACAAGAAACTATCGGTGGAGGTATTTAGGAGAGTGTGAATATTTGTGTAAGGAATAAGAAAAGACTCCAGTTATTCAGGATAACATTACAAAAAAGACAGAAAACGAGAAGGAAGGGAGGAAAAAAAGGAAGAAAAGTTAAAAATTGAAAATAAAGGAAAAAGCCAATCTTCGTGTGCTAGACTTGTTTTTATGAAGTGGGAGATTATATATATATATATATATATATATATATATATATATATATATATATATATATATAATTAGATAATAAAGACACATTTTGTCTATATAATTTTATTGAGATCCTTTCAAGTTTCCCGATAAGTGTCTTGGTTTCAGCTGGAAATTGGTGGATGAATTTACCATAATTGTCCCACGCACTTTCGGACATATAAAAACCAAAAACCCTAAAATCAATAGAGTTGATTTTGAAAATAGTGACAATGTTTTGAAATGGCTTTAGTTTTTTTTTTGTTTTTTTTTTAATATTCTATATTTCAGCATTTCAGTTTTATCCGACCCTGCGTTTACGTAATTTTGTGATGTTATAAAAAGCCTAAAAAAACTTTCAAAACTCTTTAAAAAACACTCTTTATACATCCAAGCAACCCCTGATGATGGCCTATGAATGGTCTGAAAGCGCTCGGGACAATTTTGGTAAATTCATCCACCAATTCCAACCTGAAACCAAGACGCTTCTCTGGAAACTTGAAAGGATCTTTAAAAAAATTATATAGACAAAATGTGCCTTTATTATTTAATCAAACAGCCTTAAATGAAAGAATGCTTCCCAACCACACACACACACACACACACACATATATATATATATTTAAGGTTGACCTTCGAAGATCATTAAAATGAAAAGGAGACACCCGAAGAAGCATAACAGTTAAATTAATTAAGAATATCTCAGGATTGTAAAATATGAAGTTTTAAACCAACTCCATTCTTAAAGTTTTTAACTCATTTTTTATATACAATTTTTTATTATCTAACCCCAAGTCAGTTTTTCTCACCAGCTGTAACCGGTGGCTTCACATTGGCGTCTCTTCAGATCTCCAGGACTCCACTAAGTATCCTGGTTGATTTTTAGTAGTGCTGTGGTCTGAATGGTTTCATTTCACACCAGCGTGATTTTACATTGGTTTCTGTGTGACAGCAAGTCTCTTCAGATTTCCAAGACTTCCCTAGATATTCTGGCTGATTTTTAGTAGTGCTGTGGTCCTGATGATTTCATTTCTTCCTTTAATTTCCAGTTCACTTAGACACTATTTCAGGTTCTTGATAACTATTCTAAGTCCTCCAATTACGATTGGCATCACTGTCACCTTCACGTTACATATTTTTTCAGCTCTTTGGAAAGGTCCAGGTACTTGTTCAGCTTTTCGTCTTCTTTCAGTTTCGCTCAATGATCCGATGGAACGGCAAAATCCACCAGATAAGTTCTCTTTTGCGCTTGTTTATTAAAATTAAGCCTGGTCTTCTGCAACTTTTTTAGTTTGATATATCACCCCAATAAGTTCTCTGGATGGATTTTGATGTTGTACTTGCATCAAAACCTTTATGAAACTCATAGAGTAAAGTAAATTTGGCGACTGTAGTCGAGGGCGACCAGAAGGCTCCCTTTTCAATAGCTACTACACCGAGGTGTAGGGTAGGGCGCTACTCCTTTCCCTGGATTGCTCCACTTTACCCTTGATACGTACCTTATATATCTGAATGTTAAACAAGCATAGAGTAAAAAATTTCAAATGTGTTCGTTAATTGGGACAGACACAGAGGTAAACACTAAATATTACGAACAATATTTTTCTAATCTGAAGGAAGAAGATAAGAATTACTTATTGTAGCATTCCTAATCGATAACAAGCGGCAATACTTTAGAAAAATGTTGTCTAAAAGATTAATCTAGAAAATCAAACATTACATCCGTTCCAACAATATATATATATATATATATATATATATATATATATATATATATATATATATATATATGTACTGGGTTAACAATGTAAGAGTGAGTCATAATGAAAATCCATAACCTTTTTATATCTTGACCAAACCTAAATTTTTACATAAAACGTTTTCGTTATACATTAAAATATTTTCCCTTTTCTTCGGCATGGTTATTTTTTTTTTCAATAATGTATTTTTTCCTTTTTAAAAAATGTTATTGTTAGTTGGTATGAATGGACTAAACGTGCAATTCAAATTTACCGAAGAATTTGGCAAAGAAACTCCTGTAAAGAAACAGCTGTTGATGGAAACTGGCAATGTTTGTAATGTTGAAAGAAAAAGAAGTTGCCCTGTTCGAAATAAAAACAATATAGCACTTGTTGCAAACCATTTTGAAAACAATCCCCACACCCAATCAAGTCTAAAGTTTATGTAACACAGCCTACTGACATTCACAAACTTAAATAAAGAATTCAAGAAGTTTTCAATGAAATTACTGTTGACATTCGACAAGCACTTTTATTTGAAGACTGACAGAGATTTAATCTACTAGTTAAAAATGGTGGCAGTCACACTGAGGTTCATAACTTATCTTGTATCTGGCTATTATTCATAAAAATGTTAAATACCTAATTTTATTATGTACATGGCGTCTCAAAATAGATGCAACCCATTAATATGATAATGATTTATTACTGAGACAAGCGCATTGGCAGTCATATGGAACACGTCTAGTAAAACATGCATCCTTTGAGCAATCAATGTTCTTTTTAAATTGCTATAATATCAGCATCCAGGACAAGCAAGCTTTTTGAGTTTGTTGTCTCCATAATAAATAATCATCATATTAATGGGTTGCATCTATTTTGAGACAGTCTGGAATGATTTTGTCTCCAAATGGGTAGTGACGCAAAATATTTTTCCTCTCTTGTCCAAGGCATTGTGATCGAGGATTAATAGTTGTTATAGTATAATACCTTCACATCTAAAACAAAAAAAGAAGACTACATTATTATTAGTAGAGTTATTAGCTGTCATAATGGTCCCATGTATATTGAGACACTTTGTACAAATCTCAAAGTCAAGATCTAAAAATTTATGAATTTTTATAATAATCAACACTTACAAGGACCCCTTTTAACACACACACACACACGTTCGCGCACACACGCACACATACACAGATGTAGATATATGATAGGCTATCCTGACGGTCTCAATATATAGAAGAGCAACAGTTCAGTTAAGGGGTATGTCCAATACCTAGATAGGTGATTTGTTTATAGCGGTGAAGTTTTTCGTAGAACTAGCCTCACTTTTTGGAGGAGCTAATAACAGAAAAATGGTGCACTAGTGCGCTACTGGTTCTCCTGAACACTGTTCTTCAAGTTTTCAATTTGGACTTTTTCCTTCTTCAGCCATTTGTTTACACAGAGTTAAATGGCCAACAGTTCTATTTCTAACAATTCAATTTAGCGTAAGTCATTTATTTGCACACATTTTAAATGGTAAGACAATTCTATTTGACCCATAGATAGGACCCTATCAGGTGCTACTACTCCGGGACAGAGTGGACCTGGGAGTGATGGCAATGGGGTACTCAGCATTGCCTAAAGCTCCTGGGATGGAGCTTCAATATCAGATTGTTTAGTGTCATCTTTAGGACACACGTTTGGGGAGGGAATCTTACCCTTCTGCAGAGATGCAGTCAGAACATTCAACAGTCCCAACCGACTAGTTATGGAGAAGTGCGGAGTTTCAGTTTTAGTTTTTTTAACGGCATATCAACTTCTGTGGATTATTCAATGCTGAGAAAAGTTAGGATGGTTTTGTCTATTATGTGTGTTTTAGATATTTAAGATATGGGTTTTTATGGAATTTTTAAAATTATATTTAGTCAGATTTCAGTGGGTGATTTGGTCAGATTTTGATGAAAACACTTTTTCTTAGAAAACTTAAAGTGTCCTCTAGTTTGGTGTCTTTGAAAAGGTCCTTTAAGTTGCTTGTCTGGTAATATTTTTGGTAAATTTGTTTGAAACGAGAATGATTAAGATGAGAACTTTGCAGGTGAAGTATATTTGGGTGTCTTCCCTATTTAGGAGGTGTGAGTGGGTACCGCGGGCGTGCCCAATGTAAAGTATGCAATGTATCACCTCTTTCTGTTTCTTCTGTAACCAAATAACCACTCGCCAATGTACATGCTGATTCTTGTGCATTTGATTGTCCCATTTTTGCCATTTATCATGTATGAATTTGTTAATGGTTAATTTTTAGATCAGTGTATGGGATTTTGGCATTAGATAAGTCTGTCAGGAGTATATTTTTGTAGCTTTGTCTGCTCTTTCATTTCCATGTATATCAATGTGGCATAACATCCAGGTGAGAATGATGATATCATTTTTGGAAATAAGGTTTATTTTGTTTAAGATTTTTGTGATCAGAGGAGTTGATGGATCTTTATTCTGTCGTGCTAAGCGGACTAATTTGGAGTCTGAGTAGATGATAAATTTGGAGGAGTTATGGTTAACTATAATATTCATGACTAGATCAATGATTGTAACTTCTACACAATAGTTCGATGATTCATTTGGGAGACATTTTAACAATTCTTGATTTTGGAAGATAGCAGCACAACCAACTTTCAATATTTTTTCAAACCCGTCAGAATAGATGTCGTGATGAGTTAGGAAAATATTGTTGATCTGAAGATATTTTTCTTGGTAAGTGATGGGGTGATTCTGCAGACCATCGCTTTAACCATTACATCACAACGACACCCCCTTATATTATTGGAGTGCGAGTTTATCTCTTCTAAAGGAGAGAAGGGGCTTAATAGCTTCTATGTAAAATCTTTCTATTGGAGAGGTAATTAAGTCACCGAGGGCCATACGGATTCCCTGGTAGTGGATGGTTTCAAGTTTTCGGCGCAGGACATTCTGGTTGTTCCGTGTATAAAGTAGCCATAATCAAGCTTTGACCATATTAGGGATCTGTATAATTGGATTTGGATCTTTTTGTTTGTGTAGGCTATGGCTCTAAGGAATAGGATGGTTTGGTTGTATTTTATCCACAGTTGCTTAATAGGGGACGGGTAAATGATAGTGTTGAGTCAGGAGTAATGCCTAGTTATTTATGAGTTTATGAGTTATGGCTTTTCCAGCGCCATTTAGTTTTAGGGCTGAGTGGCAGTGTATTTTGTGCATTTGGTTTTATTATTTGAGATTTGTGGAAGTGTGGAGCACCCCTTCATTGCTATTACTCCCAGGTTCACTGAGAAACGTATTACTAAATGTAAATGATCCAACAGTTCTATTTCTAACAATTCAATTTAGCACAAGTCATTTGTTTGCACTCATTTTAAATGCAAACAGTTCTATTAAACCCATAGATAGGACACTATCAGGTGCTACCACTCCGGGCCACAGTGAACCAGAGAGTGATGGCAATGAAGGGGCACTCCGCATTCCTCATAACACCCACGTTACTGAAACCTCACATTGTTTCGGGTCATATACAGAACACTCATGGGGGAGTGTCTTACTCCCTTTGCAGAGATGCAGTCGGTGTATTCTACAGCCCCAGCCGAGTGTGCCGCCTAGACTGATAGATAGATAGAAGAGTATAATTGAGAGAGATAAATAGATAAAACAGCAGATAGATAGATAGATAGATAGATAGATAGATAGATAGAGGGAGACAGAGCTAGATAACGAGTATTAACTGTAGAGTTGCAATGTCTTACAGTTTGAATCAAAGAGTTTATGTATTCTGCTTGAATAAATGAAAATGTAATGTGGCTTAAATATTCTCGTGCTGTCATGGTATTCATGGGTGTTTCTGTCCATCGTCTATTGTTGCCGCTGCCTCCAACTAAACCCACGTGACAGTAAATATCTGTGGAATTATTCATTGATGCAATGACAACATGTCTTGAATGACAAGTCATGAAAAAAGCATTTCAAACTGAGCAGAATTGAACGTAAAATGGAGGTAATTATATGAGTTTTTAAAATTTGTTTTGATGTGGAAATATATTAACAAAGAAAACCTAAAAACTATGAAGATATGGGAAAGGAATAAATAACAGCAAAAGAAAGAAAGAAAGAAAGAAAGAAAGAAAGAAAGATGAGGAAGGGTAAAAAGAGCAGAAAGTAAAAGCAAAGAAAGAAAGAAAGAAAGAAAGAAGGCAATAAAAGGAAAGAAAGAAAGAAAGAAAGAAAGAAAGAAAGAAAGAAAGAAAGAAAAGGAAAAAGAGCAGACAATAAAAGTAAAGAAAGTGCGCTTGGAACGGTCCCCAAAGAAAGAAAGAACAGATCTCTGGCGTTTTTTGTCGTAATCTCTAAGGAAAGAAAAAATTAAAGAGAAAGAAAGAAAGAAAGAAAGAAAGAAAGAAAGATGAGAGTGGGAAAAGAAAGAATGAAAGAAAGAAAGAAAGAAAATAAGGTGATGATGGATAAAAAACAGAAAGTGAAACAGAAATAGAGGCACTCAGTAATAAAAATAATCACAGAAAAATACTTCGAACCATCCGTATAAAACAGCCCTTTTCTTTTCTTTTCTTTTTTATTAATAACGCTTACATTAATTCCTGATCTGTGACAATTTTGTTTTCTTAATTTCCATAGCACAACAGACTGTCTTTACTTAATGTCCTAACTTACAAAACCTATTTTTCAGTCAAAATGTTCCAAATTCGACAATCGAACAATCATATTAAGATCATTTTCTATTTTATTCATAACTCTCATTAAAAAACTTATTTCATTCATCCCTCCATTAAAATGATATTTCATTCATAACCCCATTAAATTACTATCATAGATTACGCTGATTAAATTTGTTATCAATATATTCTATTTCTTTCAAATGTAAGTTAATTAGTGGCGAGATGGGGTGATTGGTGAAGATTACGGTGAAACATCAATTTATAAAGATGCTAAGAATATGGTTTATTTTGGCTCTTTGTTTAATGGCATATCAACTTTCGTGCAAAGAATATGAATAATATAAAATATGTAACATTTTCAATAACTGATATCATATTTGTTACGAGGGTAGCGTGAATGATGGAACGAATTATGCATAACTCGTCCGTAACGAAATGTAGCTTGTTACAGAGGAGTTTTACAAGTACTCTGTCAAAAAGCTTTATACTGAAATAAATTGCAAATAAAATAAGCAAACAACAGAATGTTAAGTTGAAACAGACGTCTTCTTTGTTTAATTTTGGCAATAAGCAATAGTTTACAAAAGATATATTGTGTGAGTATTAATTGTTGTACGTGTACAGTATATATAAATGTTTTGGCGTTTTTTTTTAAATGCTTACACACGTGTCAGTCTTGAAATTCTTTAGAGGATAAGATTTCGTTACCGCTATGAAATTTGAGTCTGATATTTTTGTTTCGTCAGTATTCTGAGACTGCTGGACTGCTACTGTTTAGTACTGCGGATTTAGTTTAGCTTTTGGCGAGAAAATAGGGAAACGTTATTTTGAAAACCATGACACACGTAGGTCATTTTCTATTTTTAGATTTGTTGTCACATGTGGGTTAGGGACAGTTACATAGTCACTGTATCTATTCACAAACTGAATATAAACTAAAACCTACCATTTACTGACTTCTTCTACACAAGTAGCAATGGAAAACGAGACAGGATTATCAAAATATACCCTACGCAATTAAAAACGACTGTGACTGAATCTTGAATTTATTTTTAATTTTGAAATTTATATCAAGATGTGTGCGCAGTTGATCAATTTATATGATAAAGCGGTGACTACTTTTTAGATATTCTTTTTGTGAAACACCAGATTAGGCATGACCAAAAAAAGGAAACTTTAAGAAAAAACTAAATCTCTTTTAATAACAGCACAAAACAACGCCATAAGGACCAACTATGTTAAAACGAAAATCGATTATACGCATCAGAATAGTAAGTGTACGTTATTTGGTGACTGAGACGAAACGATTAATCATATGATAAGCGACTGCAGTAAACTAGCGCAAAGGGAGTATAAGACTCGACAAGACTGGGTGGGAAAGGTGATGCAAGAAATTGACATTTGACCAGACTACCAAATGGTATATACACAAACCAGAATCCGTCCTGGAGAATGAGACGCACAAAATTCACTGGGACTATGAGATACAAACAGATCACCTAATCCCAGCCAGAAGACCAGCCTTACTGATTAACAAGATAAAAAAGAGGGGAGAATCTACTGTAGAGCGAATCACTGTGTGAAAATCAAAGAAAACGAAAAGAGAAATGAATACTTAGACCTTGCCAGAGAACTAAAAAGGCCGTGAAACATGAGAGTAATGATACCAATTGTAATTGGTGCGCTTGGAACGGTCCCCAAAGGTTTGGTAAGAGAGCTAGAAGAAGGCCATCCAGACTAGATCATTGTTAAGATTGGCTAGAATACCGAGAAGAATCATGGAGACCTGAAGAAACTTGCTGTCACTCGGACTCCAGTAAAAAAAAAAAAAAAAATTTGCTAGCGCTGATGTGAAAAGCACGCAAGAAGTGTGAAAACAATAGTGTTCGGGCCTGGCAATACAGGGAGCCGAAGAATATGTAAAAAAAAAAAAATCCTAGAGATTTATCAAAATAATTTCCGCGTTTGACGGTATATAAAAAGCACGGGTATATCATAATTTAGAAAGCTTTTTGCGTAGATGTGGCACAAGGCTGAGTGAATGGGATACCCAATGAGACTCGAACTCACTTGTGAAGGTTTGCTAACCATTACACCCTGAGGTGCCCAACGCACGGTTGTATAAGATGCACCCCAATTTTAGCAGGACAAATGAAGAAAAAAACAAAGTACATTAAACGTGATGGAATTAATATAATGAATATCATCAATGACAACACTTTTAATCTGTATAACTGTTGTACTCCCTATATAATGGACTCGCCCTCTTCCATAAATACACGTTAACAGGGCGTCAGGGGAGTTAACCAGACCCACGTGACACAATCACGTGTGATACCTCTTGCGTAATGGACGGTTAGTCGCTACCCCACTGGACTCTCAGCTTCCAATTAACTAACTACTGTTTAACCAGGTTCACTTGTATCTTGTTTCTGTTACTTGAATATATATGTTTTTCTATCAACCTTTTTGTGTTCCCCGTGTCTTTCTTTTGCCAGAATCACAACAATAATAGCCTTCTAAATAATTACTATAGGTATATAAAAGTTGCTCTAAAGTCTAAGCTAATAGGAATTGCTTGGTTGCTAATTTCGGCTGACTATCACAAATTTTTAAAATATATTTTTAGTAAAAAAAGTGCACTTTATATGCCGTCAAATACGGTATCAACAGGAACAAAGAAAATAGCATACAGGAAAAGAGGAATTACAAAACTGAGAAGACAACAATGGGAAAAATATGTGAACTCTTCAGATTACAAATCAAGGAAACTATGTTCAAGAAATCGTGGACTTGAGCTGAGGAAACCCAGAGAGAGAAACGGAATTGCTACCCAGACAATGCTATAAGAACCAATTATGTAAATGTTTGACAAACATCCGGAAAATATCAAGTGTAGGGACATGGAGACAAAGAAAGAGAATAGAGAGAGACAGACAGAGACAGAGACAGTTGTAAGCAACATAATAAATGAATGCATCAAGCTGACGCATAAAGAGTTCAATAATAGGCAAGATTGCATGGGGAAGATGATCCTCTGAGAATTGTGCAAATGACTAAACTTTGACCATAAAAACAAAATGGATTTACATAGACTAGAAAATGAGACGCCCAAAATTCTCTGGAATTTTAAGATACAAATGGATCAACCATTCCCGACCAGAAAAGCAGGACTTAGTTATAGTCACCAAGAAGATACGAACTTGTAAACTAGTGGACCTGGCTGTTCCAGTAGATCACAGAATAAATGATAAAAGAAAATGAAAAAACTTGATAAATTCCTAGACCTTGCTCAAGAGTTTTTTTTTTTTTTTTTTTTGCTTTCTTATGTTTGGAAAAAATCGAAAGAATTGGAAATTCGGGAAAGAATAAAGAATATCCAGTCAAAAACATTACAATAATCGTGAGGAGAGTGCCGGCATATAAAGGTGACTTGTTGTCACTTGATCTCAAGCAAAATCTAGCAGATCCTACCGTTATGGAAAATCCAATGTGGACAAAACTGATATTGATAAAATAAGATTTATATCAGCATTAGCAGTGACGGCAACAAAAGACACCGATTACAAGAATAAGACTAAAGACAACGATGATAATGATAAAGGTGGCGGGGTGGTGGTGGTGATGTTGATGATGATGATGATGATGATGATAAGAATGATGCGATGTTGTTGATGAAAATAATAATGATAATGATGGTGGTGATGGTGTACAAGCTATGACAGCATTCGTCTATCGGCGTCCGCGTTTCATTCGACAAAAGCTTGATCCATATAAAAGATGCAACGACAACAAGGAAGCCAGGTTTTTTGTCAATTTCGCATGGGATGAAGAGGCTGACAGCAGAACAACAGCGTTGAGAATGGTCATTGATGACGTCGTGAAAATGAAAAGAACAAGAAAGAAAAAATTATCGGCAAATAGAATTTCGCTAAATTTATAAAACAATGAAAGCATTGTGCTCTACATGTGTCAGATATATAAATATATTGATAATGAACAAAAAAGAAAGATAGACTGATAGATAGATAGATATGGTATGATCCAAGTGAGATAGATATGGATAGACTAAGTTATTTACGGAGTTTAGCTTAGTTGTGGAACAAAAGAATGGGGCACCCAGTGAGAATCGAACTCACTAACTATGGTCAGTTAGTCTAACTAGCAAGCTATTGCACCATATGAGGTGTCCTTGATCGACAGATCGAGAGATATATAGATAGATGAATAGTTATGAACAAGTTGAGATAGATATGTATTGAAATAAATAGATCAATAGATATGGACAAAGGGATATATATAGAGAGACAGAGACAGAGACAGAGAGACAGGCAGACAAAGTCTGAGAGAAAGAGGTGAAAAGACTGAAATAGATATATGAGAACAGACTGGGATAGATAGATAGATAGATAGATAGATAGACCCGTGTGTGTCGTGCTTATGCGTTTTTTGTGCAGATGCACGTATGTCTGTGCATTGGATAGAAACCATTGTTATTTTCTTTACACCTCAGTCGTCTGTTTTGACGTTTGTTTGACTGGTAAGTTGAGCTTCTACCTCATTTTCGATGCACGAAAAAAAAAGCCGCTAAATGTCGACTATCAACTAAAGTAAACAAAGAAAATTAGATAAATTTAGTTGAAGCCATTTGTTTGTAGTACCAAAATTACTCCAGACATCAACTGAATAATTATATTGCTTAATCAATTAAGTTTGCGTGATTTCCACTTATGTACATCAGAATTTTATGTTTACTTTACGAAAACAACGTATTATGATTTAGATGAGCAGAAATGTTTTAAATGAAATTTGTTGATACAAAACAACTGCATCACAGAAAAAGAAAGTGAAAAAGATAACTGAAAAGGTTCATTTCTTCGATATGACATTAAACTACATCTGACGGTAAGACCATTACTCTCAGGTACACTCTGACCCCGGAGCAGTAGTACCTGTTAGGATACCATCTATGGTTCAAATAGAACTCGTAAATGTTTTAGTAGGGATAATCATAATTAGTTATTAGAAACCATACAGCTGTGTACAAGTTGTTTGTAAGAGAATGGAATAATTAATAGAATTACTAATAGCAATACTTGAAACAATTTAACTGTATGCAAACAAATGATTAATATTAAATTAGATAGAAATACTTGATGAATAAAATTACTAATTTTAAATTGCAATACTTGGAACCATTTAATTGTACGCAAACAAATGAGCTCTGGCTCGTTTGAAAAAAAAATGTTACGTGGACTTTTTTTGTACAGAGATTTAAAATTCACGTAGACTCTTGAAAATTCAGTATCTTATTGCTATACATCATATGAGATGACAGACCAATTTTTGTGATTTCAGCTTCAAATGAACTGCTACAGCAGCAATTGGAATACACCCTACAAAAGCCTGATTGTCACAGCTGCTGAATTTCAAAAATGCAATCTGGACGGGAGGACACTTTAGAAGAACGATATGCAATAAATTTCTGTTTTAAACTGGGAAAAAGGCCACAGAAACGTATGGAATGCTTCAGACTGCTTTTTGAACATCTTGCATGAATCGAGCATCAGTTTTTGAGTGGCATAGGAGATTCAAGGAAGGCAGGGAGTCTGTGAGGGATGATGAGAAGTGTGGGAGGAGTAAGGACGTCAGAACACCAGAGTTGATTGGCCAAAGGGTTAGGGTTAGGGTTACTATGTTGAGGTTTTAAGGAAGTCCAGGAAGAGATTCCGTCGGAATAGGCCAGCACTCTTCAAATCGGGTCAGTGGCATTTCCACCAGGACAATGCACCAGTCCACAACTTCGTCCTTGTCACAGACTATTTAACCAAGATGGGCATCAAGACAGTTCCTTACCGTCCCTATAGTCCAGACCTTGCTCCCTGTGACTTTTGTTTATTCCCTAAGCTCAGAGGCTGTCGTTATGAGACAATTGAGGCGATGAAAGAGGCTGTGACGAAGGTCATTGACACGCTCACACAAGAGGACTTCCATGGGGCCTTCCAGAGGTTGTTGGAACGGTACAACAAGTGCATTGCAGCCTGAGGAGATTACCTCGAAGGAGACTAGAGTTTCATGTGTCTACTATCAATAAAAGTGCCCATACGAAAAAAGTCTGGAAACTTATTTATTGATCCTCGTACCTACAAAATATTCCTAGAGAACTCATCATCATCATCTTGTCATGTTATCAGCGCGGATATCCCAGCCCCTCTCACCACCTCCCCCAATCATTCATCGCTTCCGGCAGGTTCCAAGGCTGCATCCCGTATCCTCACAGAGCTGATATATGTAGGTTTGAGCTGGTCGCCCTGCTTTTGCTCGGCCATGTGAAAGGGTCCATAGCAGTACATCACTTATGAGCTCGTCCCTATTTCTCTAGCAGTGTCCTGCATGTCTGGTTCGTCTAAATGGATAGTTTTCGTGATGGGTGGTAGGTAGCCGTACAGCTGTGGCTTTTTGGGGGTGTTGCCTCTTGGAACTGTTCAATATTGCTCATATATATATATATATATATATATATATATACGAGGATCATTAAATAAGTTTCTAGACTTTTTTTTTGTTTACATCCAGTTAAATGATCCAACAGTTCCATTTCAAACAATTCAATTCAGCATAAGTCATCTGTTTGCACTCAGTCTAAATGTCAAACAGTTCTATTTGATCCATAGATAGGACTCTTTTATATGCTACCACTCCGGGACAGAGTGGAACTGGGAGCGATGGCAATGAAATGGTACTCCGCATTCCCCAAAGCTCCAGCATTAGTGTAGCATCATCAGATTGTTGTGTCATATACAGGACTGTCGTTGGCGAAGGAAGGGTCTTGCGCCTCTGCAAAGATGCAGTTGGCGCATTCTACAGCCCCAGCTCAATGTTCGTATAAAAAGAGCACCAGTTTCTATAAATAGTGATTAATAAATGGGCTTTGGTATCGACGACTAGGTTTGTATTCGTATATTTGTCCTCGTATGTCTTCGTATCAAAACTCTACGCAACAATTATTTGATTATGAGAAACACAATTCAGACATTTGTGACAGAGGAAATGTATACTGGTTTAATATTTCCTCGTGCTAAACAATGTAAAACAATTCACGACGAATTAATAGTAACATATTTATTGCCAGCGAAAACCTTATAGAAAGAATATAGAAATTATATGAAATTCTAAAAGAAAACGATGTAGAACAAGGTCTTATCGTGTAGCTGAAGAGACTTTTAGCATAAGTTAAGAGATTTAATAGAATGGAAGTTGTTGTGCGGAGACTTACGTTAAGGTATGGTATCGTGCATCATACGACATTATCGAGAAATGCACACACTCGTGTTGAATCAAGAAGGAAGTAAGAGAGAGAGAGAGAGAGTTTTGACGTTGTCACGGTTCTTTTTATACTACTTTTATCATGCCACCTAGCGGTTATTTGAAGTACTATTTGGAAAGCAAGGGATGTAATCCCTACACCAGTATTGCATCAATGGTTGCCCTTAGTATTGTAGCCTCATGTAAAACAAAGATTAGCTTTGTAAATGATTAAAGTAGTTTGCATTGATCGGTTTTAATGACATGTCAGTCTGTCGAGGACTATCTTAGGTCAGGAAAAGACGTTCGTTGTACGTTCATACTTATATTCTTGCGTAGTTGCTTCTTAAAAGGATTTTTAAGCATATCTTTTTGACCCATAAATAGGACACTAACGGGTACTACCACTCTGAATGAAAGTGGACCTGGGAGTAATAACAATGAATAGATACTCCACACTCGCCAGATCTCCAGAACAAGAGCCTTGCCATCAGATATAGCTTTGTGTCATACCCTGGATACAAAGATACTTCAGTGTATCATATCAAAATATTAGAGTTTCTATAGTATTTTAGCTTTTTTTTTTAATAAACCTTTACTTCAAAGCTTATTTTATGTTCATATCTGAAAACTATCGATGACTCTAATATATTATTAATACGACATACTCTGCAAATAATATCTACCATTTGTTTCCATAGAAATTAAATCCGATTCAAGGAGTAAAATATCACCATTAGATAGGATTAGTTTTCAAATGGACACTTTTTTACACAGTCACGGCCATTGGGTATACATTTTTGCGAGCAAGAAAAAATACAGTAAGAGGTGCTCTTAAGAGATCATTCCGAAAGTAATACTTTCAATTTCATCATGTTGTTCCTTAATATCAGACACAGATGTTGGTGGAATGGTTGAAGAGGCTGAACCTCCCCAATAATGACCTTTTTTTTTTAATTCTTTACGGATAGCAGCAGAGGATCAGTTTGGAAAAAAATGATATCTGACATGAATTCAGAGGTCACTAACTTCCGCCACGCAGAAAAAATTACGCCTATAGACATTCATGGATGCTTGTTGAACGTTTATGTATATAAAA
Organism: Sepioteuthis lessoniana; assembly: GCA_963585895.1. Taxonomy (NCBI): domain Eukaryota; kingdom Metazoa; phylum Mollusca; class Cephalopoda; order Myopsida; family Loliginidae; genus Sepioteuthis; species Sepioteuthis lessoniana. The sequence goes on from OY757920.1 coordinate 22,709,226, forward strand.
AAAAAGTATAGAAAGGAATGCCATCTTTAGAAAAGATTGCTTTGTTAATTATACAAAAATATGTTTGGTTTCAGATGTTATATTAGAGCATATAGGTATTGAGATTCTGACACTTTTAAGGCATTATTTTAAACTGGGCCTCTGAACTGCTGAACCTGCTTTGAAAATTCGGGAATTGGAAGAAATTTAAACAATATTAGTACTGATCAAAATGTTTTAAGCATTTCATTTCAAAATGGACATTAGTTCTCAACTATGATGGTTAAAAACGCAAAGTAAATGAGACCTTGACTACTTGCTCTCAAAAATGTTTTAGAAGAAATAGTAACGTCAGAAGATAATATATTGGTTGCTTAGTTGGTTTATTGGTTTCATGTTTTCTTTGAACTTTTTATGAAGTAGTCAGTTTAATAATTATCATGATATCCGATTACAATGTATTATATAATTTTTACTTTTTCTAGTTCCTTGGTAGAAAGTGTTATTTCTCAATTTTTTATGCCTGAAGTATATGAAAAATTCATATTTTTCTTTATACTTTGCTTTTGTGAGCAGGGTGATGATCTTTTAAACTTTACTCATTTTCCAGAGCATACAACAGGTAGATTAAATGTTAAGTTTCTGAAAAAGAATTTACTCAATTCGGTGAGAAGGAAAAAGAAGTTTTCCATTATTTTGTTGCTGTAGTTCAGAATTTCTCAAGCAATTATAAGGTCGAAAATTATGGGAAACTGGTTGAACCTCTGGTGAAAAACTATAGCAAAATTGGTAACAAGATGTTGCTGAAAGTCCATATCCTTTATGCTCATCTTGATGAATTCAAGAACAGGAGTCAGTGGTGTTATGGTTAAAGCGATGGACTCCGGAATCGTAGTAAGCGAGTTCGTACTCCCGTCGCGCCATTACGTTCACTTTCGGGCAAATACCCTTGGGAAAGGTATGAGCCCTCCAGTCCTCCCAGCTATGGGTTAAATAGTACCACTACTGTTCTTCTAGGAGAATGGCTTTGGCATTAAATAACCTACAAAGGTTGATATGCCATCAAACAAAGAAACCAGACCAAACCAAGAACAGGGGATCATAAACGGAGCTTCAGTCAAATGATCAGTTATGATAACAAGGTTAAAGAACCCAGTCTCTACAACTATTTTACGCATAGCTGGAGGGAGAACTCTTTGATTTATACCTTTTTCAATTGTGTTTGCGTTATGTGATATCCAAACAGCCTTTTACCCAGTCGGCTGGGGCTGTAGAATACTCCGACTGCACCGCTGCAGAGGGGTAAGACCCCCACCACCACCAACGGGTATCCTGGATATGACATTAGACAATCTGATGATGATATTCCAGTAATGCTAGAGCTCTGGGGAATGCGGAGTACCCCTTCATTGCCATCGCTCCAAGATCTACTCTGTCTCGGAGTGGTAGCACCTGATAGGGCCCTATCTATGTGTTAAATAGAACTAAACTGCGTACTTATGCTAAATTGAATTACTTAAAATAAAACAGTTTTGATATTTAAACTGCGTACTTATGCTGAACTGAATTATTTGAAATAGAACTGTTTTTATATTTAACTGTGTGTGGACAAATCTATACTTATACTAAACTGAATTGTTTGAATTAGATCTTTTCGACTAAACTGAATAGCTTGAAATAGTATTTTTTTAACAATTAAACTGTGTACTCATGCTAAAATGAATTGTTTGAAATCGAACTGATTATTTGTATAAAAATGGATTTGGCATTAAATAACCTACAAGGGTTGATATGCAAAATAACCAACGAACCAACCAACTACCTTTGATCAGAATTTGAATTTGGGGAGCCGAGTCCATTTGATACGACGATAACCATTACATCACGGGCGCCTCTTCAAAAAACTACTCACTTCTAAACATCTTTGTTCATTTTTGTATAACTTTCGTATAAAATAATACTTTTTCAAATAAATACGCAACGTATCCTTTTACCCAACAATTCAACACAAAAAAACCCCTAACCAACTTGGAATTAAGACAGTCGCCAACTCTTCAAAAACAATTTTGAAGTTAATTAATAATAAAAATAACAATACCAACATCGAATCCATTGCAGAGGGATTATGAAATACCATGTCAGGATTGTCATAAAGAATATGTAGGTGAAACTTCCCGTAGTATTACTAAATGAATTTACGAACACAGAAAAGATCTAAAAAGAGCAAACATTTATAAATTTCGAGTTTTTCCTGATATAACTTTAGTACATGTAAATGTTTATCCTCTGCTCTTTTATTTAGAAAATAGGTTAATGTTTAAATTTCGTTCTCCAGGCCAGAAAAGCCAAGTTTGAAACGAATCATGGCAATTTTACAATATAAACAAAATAAACAGACCATTCAGAATTAACACTTACTATCCAGGAACAAAATTAGATGGAGTTATATACGGTACAAAAAATGTATCTTAAACCATAAACAGATTAACACTTCATAATCTCAAACGAATATATTTGACACTTAAAAAGTGCTACCTCTCTAAGTCAGTGTGGATCTGTGTGTAATGACAATGAAGGAATACTATATATTCCCCAAATCTCCAGGAATGGAGCCTCACCATCAGATTCAGTTTCGTGTTATATGTATGACACCCCTTTTAGTGGGGCTTTTACTATTCTGCTGGAAAATGCATATTCTCAGCCGATAGGGCCGTCACAGCCATTCAAGGTCAACATTGATCAGATGATTTTCATCCGGGGTTGCCAACCAGAAAAATAAAAGATTAGTTTAATTACTTTTTCTACTGACTTCGTATGCCATGATATAAGAAGAGCTTCGAAACTAATTTTTGCTGTTTTAATCCAGGGGACTTGCTCGTGAACCAGAGGTCCACAGCCACATCATCATCAGTGATAATGCTGCAATTTTAGTAATTGATGAGTCTTTATAAGATGGAGTTTCTAGTTCAACACCCCTGGTTGTGAGTTCAGATTTTCTTTCTCATAGAGAAACAGCCTATCCTACTATTTACTCATAGCTAGTGGGAGAAGCAATAAATCTTTACCGTTTCCATGATTCCATTTTTTGGAGGGGTGAGACATTACTTTTCTCCAGAACGTGCAATCGGCATATTTCAAGACCCACCGACATGTCTTGTTTTATATGGTTGTATTTTATGGTATATCAACAATTGTGGATTATTTAATGCTAAATCCTGTCTACACACACACACACACACGCGCGCGCGCAGGCATATATATATATATGTGTGTGTGTGTGTGTGTGTGTGTGTGTGTGTGTGTGTGTGTGTGTGTGTGAGTGTTTTGTAAGCCAGTAGTGTGTAGGTACGTAACATTATTTTAAAATGAACCAGCACTCATTAGTTTGAACGATATTAAATAAATTCAAACACTAATGATTCTATTCTACATTATTCATTCATTTGCACACATTTGTATGGTTTCAAGTATTTCTATCCAACACAAATAATTTTATTCAACATTAGTAATTCGTTTGTTCACAGTTAAATGGTTTTAAGTATTACTATCTAACACTAATAATTCAATTTAATATTAATCCTTTGTTTGCACTCAGTTAAATGGTTTCAAGTATATTAATTGATTGAATAGTTATATGACCCATAGATGGGACCACCACCCCGAATCAGAGTGGACCTGAAAGTAATGGCAATGAAGATGTACTCCACATTCCCCACTGCTCCAGAACTGGATCCTCATCATCATATGGTTTAGTGTCATGCCGAGAACACTTGTTTGGGTGGGTGGGTGGTTGGGGGTTGTGTTAACCCACCGCCAAAGTGGAGTGGATGTATCCTACAGCCCTAGACGACAAAGCCAGAACAGCCGTTAAAGATTCCTATTTCTTCATATCCAACATTCTATAAGTTTCCAAATATATACAGCTAATTAAAAAACATATTGAGCTAATTAAAACCAAAAACAAAAAAAAAACCCCGGAAACATTCCCGAATGCTACCACAGATTATTACTGATTAATTAGATCTCGTCTAGATGACTCTGTATTTTGGCCCTGTGCCAGACTAAGCTCAGTAAACTATGATAGAGATATTTCAAATCAAAATGTCGCAAAAATCGTTATTTCCGAGCATGTCATATTATTGTTAGTAAAGCCAGAAAATATCGCAACTGGTTTCGCTTTTTTTTTCTGGACTAGCAAGTCTGCCTAAAACCCTTCAATCATTGGCATTATGACAGCTGTTCGAACTCCAGGATTACGTTATAAGAACTAGTGAAATCCAGCTAATTCTTTCCCTGGCTACTGATTGGTTGATCCTTGACTGAAAGCTCCTTCTTTCGTATAGTTGCTCGGCTTTTTTTTAAATACTGTATCGCCTATAAATAAGTATGCCAGTAATAATATTGAAAAATAAAAAAGCTCATTTTTAAAAGTAAAGATGCCAGGATTATATTATTTCTCATAAAACATTACAAAAAACCAAAACGTATATTATTAAATCTTAGTTATTATAAGACGCTACAACATTGAAACTCTGTATCGAAATGGTTTCTGCTTGTTATAATGTACTGGCTATTTGGTGCTAGAAATGTATTTGATAGGTGCCAATATTAGTATAAATGTATCTATTGATGCTCTAACACAGAATACACGGAAGTAAAGGACGAGATAAGCCCAGAGGAACATTTTAAACATTTAATGGATGCATAAATAGAAACATAACAACTGTTGCGACGATAAACAACGTGTCCCAATTAATTAAGAGGGAGCAATGGTTAAAGTGCTGGACTGCAGTCTCGAAGTAAACGAGTTCAAACTTCAGTTGCGCTATTAAGTTTACTTTCAAAGTAATACCCCTTGGAAAGGTGTGAACCCACTTATCCCTCTAGCTATGGATTAAATAGTACCACTAATATCCTTCTACAAGAATGGTTTTGACTGTAGATAACCTACGATGGTTGATATGCCGCTAAACAACTAAACGAAAACGAACGAAATTTTAATTAAATATACTGTTCCAAGAACTGAGTGCAAGGAGAAATTCGAAAATGGTTAAAATGCCTTCGATAGTCGGAATATTTGGAGACAAAGGATTCTATTATATCCAACGAACAGATATGCAAATCATGTCCGTTTCGCTCCCCGAGCGAGGACTGAAAATATATGTCTTATCTTGGACTATTATACGACCATTCAACATAAATAAGTTCACCTTGCTCTCTCTCTCGATATATATATATATATATATATATATAAAAGTTAATTTTCTTCTAAATCAAAGATACCAGAATTTTATAATTTCAAGTTAAATATTACGCTATCAAAACGGATATTGTTCGTTATAACTTATTACCAAACTCTTCTATATTAAAACTGTAGAACATTCCAACGTCTTTCTAAGTTAAAATAAAACTGTATAAATATGTATAAGTTGTCCACTTATTTTTTACTGTTATCTATTCATAGTTTTAATCACAGAGTTTCAACGTTATAGTGTATGGCAATAAATGATACGTAATAAAATCCATTTTAACCAAATATTGTCCCCACTAGATGTTAAAAATCATGTTTTTGCATTGAAGAAAATTAACTTGTTATTTAGATCATTTTTAATTGTCACTTATTCATATTTTTATAGCAGAATTTCAACGCTGTAGAGTTTGGTTATAGATAATACCGAATAATATACATTTTGAATGTATATTGTTCCACTAGAAGTAATAAAATCATAGTGCATTTGGTTTAGAAGAAAGTTAATTTGTCATTAAAACAGGTTAGGGTGGTACTTATTCATGAGCGATACCGGGCGAGCTTTTCGGTCATTTGTTATATTATTTAGTTTGTGAATTTGGTATAAGAATGTCGCAAAAATCGTTATTTCTTGGCATGTTATGTTATTGTTGATATTACAGTTAGCGTCACTTTCTCTTGGATTAGAAAGTCTGCCGCAAATCCTACAATCATTGGTATAATGACAGCTGTTCGAAAACCAGGATTACTACATAAGAACTAGTGAAATCCAATTCTTTCTCTGGCTGCTGATTGGCTAGATATGACTTTGTGTGATCTTTAACTAAGGCGTCCTCATTCGGACAGTTGCTAACTTTCTTTAGGTATTCTTTCAATATTTACCATTATTTTTGTTTTTGTTATTCTTAAAACTTTGTTTTCTACTCTTTCTTTCTTTCTTTCTTTCTTTCTCTTTGTGTCTGTATCTCTTTCATTTTATCTTTCTCACTCTCGTGAACTCTCTTTCTCGTTTGCTTTCCTTCTATATTAAATATTCTCTTTATTTCTCGATATTTGTTCTTATTTTGTACTAAATTTCATCTTTCCCGTTGACACTGATATTTCTCCCTCTACTGTCTTTTCTGTCTCTCTCTCTCTCAAATTCATAACAATTATTCCAGAGAGTTTTGAATAGGTTGGTTGGTCGGATTTTACGGCATTTCAAGCCCTTTGAGTTATTTTATACCGAAGACGTTGTTGTGTCAGTAAAATGTTTATTCCTTTGCGTGAGTTTAAGTGAGGGAGATTCTTTCTCTGATTGGATATATCAATCACGTGAAAAGTCCAGAAGTTTTTCCCCAAAATACCAAAAATCACCGGATAGATTCCGGATCAGTTCTCGGCTGTTTATCGACCAGAAATTCTCCTCAAGAAATCACTAAATCAGATATCTGATATCCCCTCCATCACGCCGGTAAGTCTCTCAAATTTGACTCTATACACAGGAAGGACTTTATATTGTAAGTCATTGTTTTGTTCTTTAATAAAGTTATTGTGTTAGTATAGCGTTTATTCTAAGGCTAACAGCAACAAATAAATTAATTAATACTTCGTTTAATTCTAACAATTTATTAATCAACTTGTGAAATAATTAATAACAATATACAGTCCTCCCTGTGTATAAAGTTGCGTTTAAGGGACTTACCGGCGCACTGAAGAAGATATCTGATATCTTAGGGTTGTCTTTCTGAGAGCTTTTTACGTCCTCGCCTCACGGAATGTCAGGTGGAATCTGTCTGACTGGATTTGGGATTTTTGCGCCAAGACTTCTGGGCTCATCACATGATTAGTATATCTAATCATAGAGAGCCTCTCCCTCACTCCCTCCATACACAGGAATTACCATTTTACTAACGCAACAAAGTGTTAGAATTGAGCTAAGTTTTAATTCATTTATTTGTTGCTGTTAGCTTTAGAAATAAATGCTAAACTAACTCCAATATCATTTTTGCTTATTTCATTTTTTCTCGGGTATAGTTGTTACTTGTGCAGTTATTTGTATATTATTTTAGGTGATACTTTTGTTGGTAATTGAAAATTCGGTAAAGTTTGGTTTGGTTTTATGGCATACCAACCACTGTTGGTTATCTAATACCAAATCTTGTTTATGCACTTATATTGATTGTCAAAACAGTTCTATATTAAACAAATCAGTCTAGTGTAAGTACAGTTTCAATGTCAAAAACAGTTCGCAAAATCAGAGGTAACAGGTTGGTTGGAATTTATGGCATATCAACCTTTGTAAGTCATTTAACGCCAAGTCCATTTTTATGTAAATAATCAGTTGTATTTCAAACAATTCAGTTTAGCATGAGTAAACAGTTTAATTGTCAAAAACATTTCTATTTCAACTATTCAGCTTCGTCAAATAGTTCTAAGTCAGCTAATTAAGTACAGTGCTAGTACAGATTTTGTTTACATGGTTAAATGTCAAAACAAATCTATGTAAAACAAATCAGTTTAGACTTTCCACGTCAAAAAATAGTTCGATTTCAAATAATTCAGTTTAGCATAAGGACGCAGTTTAAATGTAAGTACGGTTTTTCAAAAGCATTTCTATTTCAAGCTATTCAGTTTAGTCAAACAATTCAGTTTAACATAAGTATGCCGTTAGTTCTATTTAACCCATAGATAGGGCCAGAGTGGACCTGGGAGCAATGGCAATGAAGGGATGCTCCTCATTCCTCAAAGCTCCAGTATCACTGGAACCTCACCATCAGATTGTTTAGTGTCATATCAGGACACTCATGGGGGGGTCTTACCCTTCCGCAGAGGTGCAGCCCCAACCAACTGGGCAAACATCTTTTTAGATAATATTTTTAAAACGAACCTGGGTTCGTTTTTTAGGTTAAGAAACAAGAAAAGTCGTATAAAGGAAGATCCAATAAATATGCGGTGGTGGGGGTATACTTGCATACTTTTATGTTTCGACAAAAAATCTGAACGTACCGAAAAAGGCTTTCATTTATTTTATTTTTGTGCCGGTAATGATTCGTCTTGAATAATTCTAGAGAACAGTCTAAACTTTCAGACATCTTCCCTTTATTATATAACTTACACAGCAGTGCACATCGACACTTTCAAAACGTTTACAAAGACCAAACAGTGGATGTAACCACGGTTAGATGGAGGATAATATATCTCAGAGGCGATGGGGTCGTTTAGTTTGGTTTAGTGACAGATAAACCATTGTAGGTTATTTAACGTCAAGTACACTTATTAGTTCTATTTAACCCATTTTCAAACAATTCATTTTACCCTAAGTACACAGTTTATATGTCAAAACAGTTCTGCTTCAAACAATTCAGTTTTACGTAAGTACGCAGTTTAGTTCTATTTCCAACAATCCCGTTCAGCACAAGTACATTGTTTAGTTCTATTTGACCCATAGATAGCACCCTATCAGGTGCTACCACTCCAGGCCAGCGTGGACCTGGGAGCAATGGCAATAAAGATGTAATCTGGATCCCCCAAAGCTCCAGCGTTACTGGAACCCCACCATCAGATTGTTTTGTGTCATATGCAGGACACTCGTTGGGAAACTAAACCCTCTGCAGAGGGTCTATTGCTGGCCTAGTTGGCTGGGGCTATAGAATACTATAGCCCCAGCCAACTAGGCCAGCAATAGTGTCGTGAGTGTCAACACAATTGTCAATCCACAAAATAAAGAGTGCCCCCGTCGAATCAAGCCGATGAAAATGGACTATTTAGACATAACCTTTCTGGCAACGACGCCGTCATCACTGCTATGAAAAGCAGGTTACCTTCGCTAGAGCAGATTTTAACGCTTGTGGCATACAGGCTCATCTTCGGCAAAAATGCCAAAATGAGGAAAGTAATATTTTAGTGTTGAGAACTTTCCCTCTAATTGTACTCCTCTTATCTGTCGTTGTTTCCGTGGAAATATATAGATACCATAACTTTTGGAGGCACCTGTAGTGGAACGGTTAAAGTCGTGTGAAATGAACACGGCGAACAAAGTTCAAATCCTGAACACAACATTATTTCTCCAACTAGCTATGAGTAAATAGTGGGGCAGATTTGGTTCTCTCTAAGAAAGACAACCTGATTTCAAAACTAGTGAGTGAGGAGCAAGAAACCACATCTCATGAAGACCTACCTGTTACTGAGACGGCAGCACCATCACTGATGATCATGTGGCTGCGGACCTCTGTCCACGAACTAGTCCTCAGGATCAAAACAACAAAAATTAGTTTCGGAGCTCTTCTCGTATCCAGTCATACACACCAGGTCAGTATAAAAAGTAATTACTCTAATCTTTTATTTTTTCAGGTTGGCAACCCTGGATGAAAATGTTGACCTTGAATGTGTGTCACGACCCGGTCACGGGATTTAAAATCGGCTGATTGTATCTCCTGCAGAATGGTAAGACCCTGGCAAAAACGTGTGTCTTACGTATGACACTAAACTGTATTTGATGGTGAGGGTACCCCTTCATTGCCATTACTTCCAGGTCCCCTCTGACCCAGAGTGGTAGTATCTGTTGTAGTCTCAATTACTGGCCAAATAGATCTGTTAAAAGTTATTCGTTTGATAGTGTGCAAAAAAAAAAAAAAAAAAGAAAAACTCTGAACGAACAACTAAAAAAATGTAAATCTGAACACACAATGAAAGCGATTCCCAAGGTATAAAATAACCCTTGGTGGGTTGATATGTCGTTAACACCAATCAATAAATCTGTTCTGTCCTCGAACTGGTTGCAGTGGATTCCAGTGATCGCTAACAACAAACAAACAAAAATCTCGTCTTCACTGTGACGTTTTATGCTTGGCCGATATACCCACTTCAAAAAAATGTGCATACACCACTCTCGCAAATTATCTTCGCTCGAGACCACATTTTATTTTAAATTTAGATGTTAGAGCGGCCATTTTTTTATTCTCTCTCTCTCTCTCTCTCTCTCTCATGAACGTACCATTCATTCTGCATGCCAGACATAACGTGCTCGCTTTGCCATACGGAGTAAGCTGTCTTCTCTTCTACAAAACCAATCGGTGAAAACATTCAGTTCATGTTTGCCTCGAATAATTCATGCTTGGCTGAAGAATCATTGATTACAAGTGAGTTTGGCTTAGTGTGTCACAAAAATGAAGAACAAGATTATATTTTGTGGACAATGTGACAGAATCATTTAACAATATTCCTGATAAGTAAGCAATTAAAATCACACCAATTTCATGCATGACAGTTTTTTCAAGAAAATAGTAAACTATCAAAAGAAAAATAAATAGAAAATAAACAACTAACTGATTCAGCCGGAATGATTTAGTTAATCTAAATAGAAAACTCATTAGAATAATTACATGTTGAAATTTCCAGACTGTCTGATTCTATCCACTTGTTTCATACAGATTAAAAACATTGTATGGATGACGTTTTTTTTTTTTATTGTTGTCTAAAATTAGGACTAAGAGATTATCAGATATAGCCTTTCAAGCCATTTACAAATAAATTATACTTACTTTATTATACTTTTTTCTTATTGTTTACAGTTATTTTACAGGAAGTTGAAACGTTCATCTATTATTTTTTCTACTTATAAATGACATCAACTATAATAATCTTGAAAAATATACCAATCTTTTACGGGTAAACTAAGGATAATGCGAATACACCGCGAATACACCGACTTGGAATATGCCAACTGCATTCTCTCCAAAGGGTTAAGACACCCCAGAAAAAGGGTATCCTGCGTTTGACAGTAACTAGCGTCCAGTGTTGGGGTTCGAGTTCTGGAGATGTTGGAAGTCATGCCTTCATTACTATTTCTTCTGTGTCCACTCAGAACCTGACTGATAATAATTAAGATCCCATCTATGAGGCAAATGTTGGAAAAAGGATTATTATCAAATAGGAATGATTACTTTAAACCCTATAATTGTGTTGACCTAGTGGGTAGAGTGTTCACCAATGGCCTGGGAGACCAGGGTTCAGTCCCAGGTCACGTCATACCAAAGACTTAAAAAATGGTACTTGATACCTCCTTGCTTAACACTCAGTATTATAAGGTACGTATCAAAGGTAAAGTGGAGCAATCCGGGGGAAGGAGTTGCACTCTCCCCTACACCTCAGTGTAGTAGCTATTGAAAAGGAAGCCTTTGGGTCGCCCTCGACTACGGTCACCAACTTACTTACTAGATAGGAATACTTGATACCATATCTAATTTTGAAAAATTATTAGTATTAGATTGGAATATTTCATATCATATATCATCATGTCGCGCTGCCAGCACGGATCTCCCTGCTTCTTTCCCTTGCCAGTTTGAAACCGTTTTGTTTCATTCAATCAAAAGACTTTCTAAGCACATAGTCTTGGCAGATGACAAACAGGTATGGGGCTAGTGTGTCTTCTTGTATCACACCTGCAACAATGTCGAAGTTGTCTGTGTTTCCATCCGGTGAGCGGACTTTTACTTTCGTGTTTTTATATAGCATCATCACGGGGAGACCGTAGGTGAGTAGTATTTGTTACATCTTCCCTCTGTGTATGGGGTCAAATGCCTTAGACAAGTCGACGAATAATATTGTTGCCTCAAGTTTTTTTGCACGTACACCTAGAATTCGACAGATTGTCAAAATTTGAAATGTCATAGATCGATTTCTCCAAAAGCCATTTTGGTTCTTCCTAAGTATTTTTTCAATTTTCTCTCCTATGCGGTTGTAGATCTTGGCTGCTATGGAAGTAAAGATTATACCTCGGTAGTTCTTGGCTATTCCGAGGACACTCTTCTTAGGGAAAGGGAGGATGCATCCCTTTGTCCATCTGTCTGTTGTGTTCTGGTTATATACAGCATTACAGTGTTGGGGCAGTATATCGTTGAATTCCCTTGTCTTCAATACTTCTGGGGGTATTTCATCAAGCTCTGCTGCTTTCCTATTTTTACATATATAACTGTGTATAAATCATTAGTTTTAAATTGGAATAGCGCCATACAACTGTGTATGAACAAGTGATTAATACTATCAAATGGAATAATTATGTTGTTTAAGAATAGTTACAGGAAATTTTAATAGTTTACTAACGGTTATCATTATTATTAGGCACTTGGAACTGTATAACTGCTTTCGACTTTTTGGTGTTAAAGGGGTAAGATACTCCTGCCAAAAAAATAAATAAATAATGACTGATCTTTTATTTTTCTGGTTGGCAATCTCATAAAAAACCTTCTGATCAATATTTATTGATACACCAAATAGAAAACATTTTACTAGATTTTTCAAACAGTCTTCGAAAAAAATCTTTTTTATTCTTCTGGTCATGGGAAGAATTGTGGTTGTAGGATAAGGTTGTCAGTAAATGAATTATGAGTAAAAAAAACTTAGCAAATAAGTCAAAGTTTTTGCCTTTGCTTTTTTTATTCCCATTAGTAAACACAAAGGTTTCTTTTCTTTTGCAGCCCAGTCCACTTGAACTGAAAAATATACAGTCATCAACTCTGCAGGGGGTAAGAACCCCCCCTCACTAACGAGTGTCCTTGATATGACACGAAACAATCTGATGGTGAGGCTCCAGTAATGCTGGAAATTTGGGGAAAGCAGAGTACCCCGTCATTGCCATCGCTCCCAGCTCCACTCAAGCCCCCAAATGAGTGTCCTGGATAAATCACTAATCCATTTAAAGGTGAGGCTCCAATACTAGAGGCCTGGGAAATGTGGCGTACCTTTTCCTTGCCATTACTCCCAGCTCTGCTCTGGTCCGGTGTAGTAGTATCAAATAGGGTCCCATCTATGAGTCAAATAGAACTATTTGACCATTAAACTGTGTGTAAACAAATAACTGACGTTAAATTGAATTATTAGTGTCACATAACAATACTTGGAATCCTTTAACAAAAGAAATGAGTAATGTTAAATGGAATAATTATTGTTGAATAACAATACTTGAAACCGTTTAAGTGTGTGCAAGCAATAATATTACTAACGTCGCTGAAAATGGATGCAGTGAACCAAGTTCAAATCATGGACGAAGCTGTTTGCATTTCACATAGCGATAATACCAGGCTCGTGAAAACAGAATGAAGAAGGAAGGCAGAAAAGTTTCACTGAAAAACCACATCATCGCCCCCTGTGTACAAACTCAGCCGTCCTCAACTCTCTCCTTCACTCCACTATTTCATACATTTCATTATAAAAGGAAAAGAAAAGAAGCCAATAATAATTCCTTACATAAGCGTTGTTGTCAGTTCTTCCCGGTATGCAACATTTGGCATTAAATAACCTGCAATGGTTAATATGGCCTAAAACCCAACCAACCAATATTTTCCTTTGTTTATTTTCAATCCCATTAATTGACTCTTTGGCTGATGAGGTTTGTTTGTTTATTTGGGTTTTATGGCATATCAATCTTTCTAGGTTACTTAATGCCAAATCCATTTTTATACAAATAAACAGTTCTATTTCAAACAATTCAGTCTGTCAAAAAGATTTCTATTTCAAGCTATTCAGTTTAGTCAAACAATTCTAATTCAAACAATTCATTTTAGTATAAGTATAGTTTTTGTTTACACACAGATAAATGTCTAAAACAGTTCTATTTCAAAGAATTCAGTTTAGCATACAAAAACAGTTCTTTTTCAAGCAATTCAGTTTAGCATAAGTAAGAAGTTTAAATGTCAAAACAATTTTATTTCAAGAAATTCAGTTTAGCATAAGTAAGAAGTTTAAATGTCAAAACAGTTCTATCAAGCTATTCAGTTTATTCAAACAATTCTAATTCAAACAATTCATTTTAGTATTAGTATAGTTTTTGTTTACACACAGTTAAACGTGAAAAACAGTTCTAATTAAAACAATTCAGTTTAGCATGAATACGAAGTTTAAGTGTCAAAACAGTTCTATTTCAAGCAATTCAGTTTAGCATCAGTGCAGAGTTTAGTTCTATTTGACCCATAGATAGGACCCTATCAGATGCTATCACTCCGGGCCAGAGTGTACCTGGGAACGATGACAGTGAAGGGGTACTCTGCATTCCCATTTTTGTTTTCTGGTTATTTTTGTTCTATTGATGCTTGTATTGTTTTTGGTCGTTATAATCAGTTTTCCCGCAGCATTTTTTTTATGTTGTCTTCGAGTCTTTGTATCGATACATCGATGCTATCTTCAATGCTGGCGACTCCTCGTCCTACTTCTTTTTTTGGATACATACAATCTGTGTATATCATTTTTATTATTATTATTGTTATTGTTTCAAAGGGCTAAACCCTACGTAGTTGTTTTTAGGTTGAGGCGCTCATTACGTAACCGTTGTAAGAAGGCTACCCAAATTCAAATTCTAAACGTGGCTGTTTGCATTAAAAATAACTCTAATAACATTAGGGAAGGTATTAATTGATTATTCTCCGTCTAGATAAATAGTCGGGCATGGTAACTGATCTAGGAGAAGAAAAACTCTAAACTCAAACCAGTAGTAGACCTGGAAAGAGGTGGATTCCACCAAGACGCACCATATGAGCAGTGCCTTTATAACCTAACCAGATCTTGGAATAAGTCTTTTTAGTGAGACAGATTCTGTAATGAAACGAATTATTACCGCAAGTTAAAAGAAATATTAAATAATCTTTTAATATTCGAACAATTTATACTTTATCTGTGTGAAGATGAGGCTTGATGTGTATTATTTTGGCAGTGATTTTTCGGACTGTTGTCCTCATTTTTATTGTTGTTAGTTGAAAAACAACGTTTTGGCCGTTGTATCTTCCGACCTTCCTGAAGAGTCCTTTGTTTATCTGGGCATAGAAATGATTCAACCTGGGAAATCATGTTTTTGTCTAATTTGTCATCCTTTTAGAGATTGATACATCATTAATGTGCTATTGACTTGTTTCAGTATTGATTTGATCTGATTTGATTTTTAAAGTGCAAAAGACAAAGAAGTTAATTGTAGTAGTGTGTGAACATTTTCCAAACTGGGAAAAGGTTCTATAACTCTGCTTCCGGTCGCCGAGTCATTTATCATTAAAGTACACAGTCCAATTGTCAAAAAGATCTCAATGGATTCCATCAATTTATTCTTGCTCAAGACACACCATATGAGCTGTGCCCACATAACGAAACCAGATCTTGGAAAAAGTCTTTTTAGTGAGACGGATTCTGTTGTGAAACGAATTATTACTGCAAGCTATTCAGTTTAGTCAAACAGTTCTAATTCAAACAATTCATTTTAGTATTAGTTTTTGTTTACACACAGTTAAATGTGAAAAACAGTTATATTTCAAATAATTCAATTTAGCATAAATACGAAGTTTAAAGTTGATGGTGAGGTTCCAGTAATTTCTAACTGGTATTTCTTTCATCTTAATTTCAATTGCTTTTCTCTTAAAACTCTTTTTGACTTCTAGGGAGATTAAGACATACAAATTATTTCATATCCTTGTACTATACATGTGGTCCAAGGTAGGTAAATTCATTACTTTTTACGGGTACTTGGTGAGGGTGTAATGGTTAACGAGCTACGCCAGCAGACCATTGTTAGCGAGTTCGATTTTCACTGGAATCTCCATACTCCAAGCAAGCCCAGTTGGCTGGGACTGTAGAATACACTGACTGCACCTCTGCAGAGGGGTAAGACACTCCCAACGAGTGTCCTGGATATGACACTAGACAATCTGATGGTGAGGTTCCACTATTGATGGAGCTTTGGGGAATACAAAGCACTCCTTCCTTGCCATTGCTCCCAGATCCACTCTGACCAGGAGTGGTAGCACCTAAGGGTACAATCTATGGGTCAAATGGAGCTTAACTGTGGTTTTGAGAGTTTACTGTTTTGACGTTGAAATTGCGCATTTATGCTAAACAAAATTGTTTAAAATAGAACTGTTTTGTCATTTAAACTGTACACTTATGCTAAACTGGATTATCTGAAATAAAAACAGTTTTGACATTTAACTCTGTGTATTGCCCAGTCGGCTGGGGCTGTAGAATACACTGACTGCTTCTCTGCAGAGGGGTAAGACACCCCAACGAGTGTCCTGGATATGACACTAGACAATCTAATGGTGAGGTTCCAGTAACGCTGAAGCTCTGGGGAATGCAGAGCACCACTTCATTATCATCGTTTCTTGGTCCACTCTGGCCCGGAGTGGTAGCACCTGATAGGGCCCTATCTATGGGTTCATCATCATCATATCGTGCTGGCAGCACGGATATCCCTGACCCTCTCTCGCCACTCCTCCCTATCGTTCATCGCCCTAGGTAGGTCTTCAGGACAACAACCTGTATCCTCACATAGCTGCTGAATGTACGTTCGTGCTGGTCGTCCTGCTTTTGCGCGGCCGTGTGTGGGGATCCATAAGAGTACATCTCTTATGAGTTCATCTCTGCTTCTCCAGCAATGTCCTGCATGTCTGGTTCGCCTAACTTGAATAGTTTTCGTGATAGGGGGCAGGTGGCCGTACAGTTGGTGTCTTGTTGGGTGTTGCCGCCAGGACTTGTTGAGGATTGCACGCAGCATTCTTGTGTAATTGCCATCTAGTTTCTTCTCCAGCCGTTTTGTTAGCGTCCATGTAGTG
This sequence comes from Sepioteuthis lessoniana, assembly GCA_963585895.1. Classification (NCBI taxonomy): domain Eukaryota; kingdom Metazoa; phylum Mollusca; class Cephalopoda; order Myopsida; family Loliginidae; genus Sepioteuthis; species Sepioteuthis lessoniana. The sequence goes on from OY757920.1 coordinate 22,726,020, forward strand.
CATCCATATAGCAGTATCGATGTGACCGCTGCCTGGAAGAAACTGCGTTTCATTTTATCGGTTAGGTCTGATTTCCATATAGTCGATAGCCTATTGATAGCTGTCCATGCTTTCGTTAACCTCGTTTCGATGTCCTTTTCGGTTGATTCGACGCTGCTTCCTAGGTACGTGAATTTGTCTACTAGTTTAAGAGGGGTTCCTTCTAGAGTGGAGATGTCCCCTGTTTGGTTATAGCACATATATTCCGTTTTGTGTGCATTAACATGGAGGCCTATGCTTGCTGCTGCTCGTTCCAGGCTATGCAGAAGTGTTTCGGCTTGGTCAGGTGTATTTGCCAGTATCTATGGGTTAAATAATAGTAATCTGCGTACTTATGCTAAACTAAATTGTCTATAATAGAACTGTTTTGACATTAAAACTGTACTACGCAAAATTGAATAATTTGAAATAGAACTGTTTTGACATTTAACTGTGGGTGGACAAAAACTATACTTATACTAAACTGAATTGTGGGAATTAGAACTTTTTGACTAAACTGGATAGCTTGAAATAGAAATTATTTTGACAATTAAGCTGCGTACTCATGTTAAACTAAATTGTTTGAAATAGAAATTATTTTTATAAAAGTGGATTTTTATAAAAGTGGATTTGGTATTAAATAACCTGTGAGGGTTGATATGCCATAAAACCCAAACGACCAACATACTCTTAGCCTTGTACCAAACTATACTAAGCTCAGTAATTGACTCCATTACTTTTTAAAATGTTTTTTCATTTCTTTCCTCGTTTGATGTCTAGGTTTTTACTCGAATCTAGTTCCCTGAAGACAAAAATTTTCTCGTTTTTAGTTGTTTGATGACATATCAAACTCTGTGGGTTATCTAAAGCTGAACCTTTTTTGTAGAAGAACAGTAGTACAACTATTTAACCCATCGCTAGGGAGATAAGGGGGTTCATACCTTTCCCGAGGGTATTAGTCCGAAAATGAACGTAATAACACAGCTGGAGTTCGAACTCACTTATTACAGTGTTGTAGTCCAGTACGTTTGCCACTGCGTCACGGGGACTCCTCCGCCCCCTGAGATGTCCAAAGTATTTAAATAACAGAACACTTTATACATTACGGATTTCAAAACAAGTACTAGATGTCGCCTTTCTTCTTCCTGACAATAAGTGACAGATTAAATACCTACTCTTCAATGTTGTCCGCACGAAACAGCGAACAAGCCACCCAGCTATCATCTTGCTTCTAATGACTGTCCACTGCGAACGTGAGATGATTTTTTTTTATTTAAGTTTCTGTGTACCTTAACATCGGCGGAGAACAGACTTGACTCATGCTAATGCTGACATTGTAGTAAGGTTGCAAGTATGGATGCCATCGATGTTTGGGGAAAAGAAATTAAGTGAATGGACTTTGAAAAGATGGCGGTTTTCTTATTCTCTTTGCTGACCTCTCAGAAACAACTGTCTTTTGAAAAACAGATATTCAACAAATACACGCACACATGTGCACAGAGGCACATAGAGAAACAAAAATATATACAGTTTTCTATAGCTAGTTGGCTTTTATGGCCTGCAACTTTTGTAAGTTATTTAACGCCAAATCCTGTTTATATATATATATATATATATATATGTGTGTGTGTGTGTGTGTGTGTGTGTGTGTGTGTGTGTGTGTGTGTGTGTGTGTGTGTGTGTGTGTGTGTGTGATTTGTAAACGAATAGTCTGTGGGTAGAGTCTTTTAAATAGGTTTTTGCTCATTTGTTTGAACATAGTTAAATTGTTGCCCAGTCGGCTTGGGATAGCGAATATACCGACTGCTTCCCTGCGGAGGGGTAAGACCCTCACCATCGAGTATCCTGGATATGACAGTAAACAACCTGCTGGTGAGATTGGGGAATGCAGAGTACCCCTTCATTGTCATCATTCCCTTGTATACTCTGTCCCGGAGTGGCAGCACCGGATAGGGTCCTATCTATGGGTCAAATAAAACTAAATAGTGTACTTATGCTAAAATGAATTGCTTGAAATAGAACTATTTTGATATTTAAACTGCGTACTTATGCTATACCAGGCCATTGGCCTAATGGGTAGAGTATTCGTCAATGGTCCGGTAGATCAGGATTCAATACCAGGTCGAGTCATACCAAAGACTCAAACAATAGTACTTGACACCGCCATGCTTAACACTCAGCATTATAAGGTAAGGATCAAGGGTAAAGTGGGGCAATCCAGGGAAAGGAGTAGCTATTGAAAAGGGAGCCTTCGGGTCGCCCTCGACTATGGTCGCCAACTTTACTTACTTATGCTAAATTGAATTTTGCCATTTAGCCGTGGTTAAACAAAAAACTATACTTGTACTAAACAGAATTGTTCGAAATAGAACTGTTTGTATGCGTAAAAATATATTTGGCCTTAAATAACCTACAATGGTTGATATGCCATAAAACCAAACCAAAGTTAAACAGTTTCAAGTATTGCTATGTAACACTGACAATTTAATTCAACATCAATTGACACACAATGAAATAGTTATTCATATATAATTTGTAAGTAGATAATTTATATGTAGTTTTATTTTTAAATGAATTAGAGCTAATTGTTTTGCACACCAGTATTCTTATTTTTTGTACACTGTAAATAGTTTCAAATATTATCTGACAATAATAATTCTATTTAATATTAATAATTTGTTTTCACTTTTAAAGTATTGCTCACACTAATACTTGTATTTGCATACAATCAAATGGTTTCAGTTATTTCTATGTAACACTTATAATTCAAATAAACACTATTCATTCATTTGCACACAATTAAATAATTCCAAATATTGCTATGTAATACTAATAATTTTAATTTTTGCACACAGTTAAATGCAGCCAAGTCAGCTGAGGCTGTTGGATACATCGACTGCATTTCAGCAGAGAGGTAAAAAACCCACCAACGAGTCTCCTGGATATGACATTCTGATGGTGAGGCTCCACTAATGCTGGAGCTTTGGGGAACGCGGAGTACTCCTTCATTGCCATCGCTCCCAAGTTCACTCTGGCCAAAGTGGTAGCACCTTAAAGGATCCTATCTAGGAGTAAAATAGAACTGCTTGACATTTAAACTACGTACAAACAAATCACTTATACTAAATTAAATTATTTCAAATAGAACCGTTGTAATAGAACTGGGTGTAAAAAAACGGCTGATGTTTAATTGAATTGTTTGTTTTTTGTTTGTTGTTGTTTTTGCACACAGTTATATAATATCAAGTATTCCAATCTAATACAAATAATTTGCACATAGTTTTATTATTTCAACCATTCCAATCTAATTGTAATGATTAGATGATTTCAATCATTTCTATTTGATAATAATCATTTGTTCGCACACAGTTCTATAGATTCAAGTAACTAATAATACTCCTCCGTTATACCTACATGTAAGTAAGTAAGCTGGCTGACTGTAGTCGAGGGCAACCCGAAGGCTTCCTTTTCAATTGCTGCTACATTGTGGTGTAGGGGAAGGCGCATCTTCTTTCCTTGAAAAATTGCTCCACATACCCTTGATTAGTACCTTATGCAGTGTTAAACAAGGAGACAATAAGTATCATTTTTTGAGTGTTTGGTAAGACTCAATCTCTCCAGAGCCATTGGTGGTCACTTTAACTATTGTAAATATAATTAATCCAGATAATTTTCTGTTAAATTGTATCAAGTATTCATACTGAATACGGATGATTTTTAAACAGATTTATTTGACCCATAAATGGGAACTTAACATGTACTATCACTCTAGGACAAAGTGGACCTAGGAGTAATGGCAGAACTGGAGTCAACATCAGATGCAGTTTCGTGTCATACTTAAGCCACCTCATTTTTGGAGGGGGGTTCTTATCTCTCAGCAGGGCAAATACTCAGCGTATTCTAAGCTCTGCCGACAGGGTAGCGTATGTATGGGAGGATTTATGCGCATATCTAATGTGGACAAAATTCTTGCATATGCTAAATATATAGTTTGGTTTGGTTTGGTTTTATGGCACATCAACCATTGCAGGCTATTTAATGCCAAATCCTCTTTAGACATATATATTAAATGTATATGATTTAATTGGGTTGGGTTTTATGGTATATTAACTATTGTAGGTTATTTAATGCCAAATCCTCATTATACATATATATCAAATATATATGATTTGGTTTGGTTGGGTTTTATGGCATATCAACCTTTGTCAGTTATTTAATGCCAAATACTTTTTATGCATATATAATTTGTTAACAAAAGTCAACAAAGTTAAATAGTTCCAAGTATTGCTATGTATCACTAACAATTCAATTGAACATCAGTCATTTATTTACATACTTTCCTGAGGGATACACGCAGCGATCCCAGGAAAGGAATTGAGCTCAACAATGACGCTTTTATTATCAGCCCGGCAACGCCGTCAAAAGGATTCAACTCAAGGGCTGGTCTGAGATACAGGAAGTTGTCAAGGCATCGAAATCAGCTTCTGCTCCTGGACCTAGCGGCGTGCCATATATTGTTTATAAGCGATGTCCAAATATTTTGAGGCGACTCTGAAAAATCTTAAGAGCAATCTGGACGAGAAATTGAGTCGCTGATCAATGGAGATATTCTGAGGGAGTGTGGATTCCTAAGGAGGAGCAATTTAGGATCATCTCTCTCTTAGACACGGAATGTAGAATTTTCTTTAGCATATTGTCTCGTCATTTGACGAGATATTTTATAGGGAACAAGTACATTGATAAGTCTGTTCAGAAAGGTGATGTCCCAGCCATACTCGGTTGTATTGAAAATGCTTGGAGAGGTTACACAACTCCTAAGGGAAGCTAAAGAAGGAAAAGGAGATCTTGCAGTTTTGTGATTGGATCTGGCCAACGTATTTGGTTCTATTCCGCACAAACTAATTGAAAAGGCAATTAAAAGATATCATATACCAAGTGCGACTAGGAACTTATTGTGTGATTATTATGCTAAATTTTACATTAAGACGACTGGGCGGCATCGGCTTGAAAGGGGAGTTATCACTGGTTGAACGATTTTAGTGATCCTTTTCACTATTGCGTTTAGCATGTTGAATAAATCAGCTGAGGTGGAGTGTCGGGGTCCGTTAATGAAGACGGGCGTGTATCAGCCTCCGATTAGGGCTTACATAGATGACTTGACGGTGACTACTGCCTCGGTGACAGGTTGCAGATGGTTATTTAGAGGGCTGGAGAGCTCAGTTTCACTGGCAAGAATGCGATTCAAACCAGCAAAGTCTCGGTCATTGGTGATAAAAAGAGGTATCGTGGTTGATAAATTCCGCTTCGCAATTGCGGGTTCTATAATCCCTACTTTGAGAGAGAAACCAATGAAAAGTCTTGGAAGGCTGTACAACTACAGCATGAAGGTCACTGTGGCCACAATAACCAATACTACTAGAGATCTCTGCTCATGGTTGACGATAGTTGATAAATCGGGTTTACCAGGGAGGTTCAAGTCTTGGATTTACCTGCATACTATCTTGCCTAGAATATTATGGCCTATCATGATATTACTGTGACAACTATAATAGCTATGGAGAAGATTAGCTGCTACCAAGACCAGAGAGGTGATGATGTTTAAGAACTCAAAGGAACCGAAAGTAGCGACAACTAGTATAGAAATGCGCACGGGCAGGAGATGGAACTCTTCACGTAAATTGCAAATCGCAGAAGAAAGATTGAGGCATAAGGTTCTGGTTGAGAGAGTAGTTGTAGGTCAAGGCTATTGTACCCACAAAGATATCAGAAGAGCCTCGGGTGAAGAATATCGACACCTCCTAAAGAATGAGGCGAGAGCTGGTGTAGAAGAATTAAGATGTGGCAAAATGGTTGCGTTAGGCCAACAGGGTGCCTGGACTCGATTGGATGGTATTTTAAAAAGGAAAGTTAGCTGGTCGGACAATTGTGCTTCAAACTTCGCCCAGATACGATTCCTCATCCAAGCTGTTTATGATACATTACTGAGCCCAGCAACTCTTCACACCTGGGGAAGGCTGAGACTCCACAATGCTTGCTGTGTGTAAAGAGAGGATCACTTAAACACAAACTCAGAGGCTGCATAAGGGCATTGAGCGATGGACGCTATCATTGGCGTCAAATTCAGGTGCTGAGGGAAATTGCGGGAGTATTTAACAAATGATTTCGAACCAGCACATACAAGCCTGTCAGAAGGAGAATCAACTTTGTTAAGGCAGGAGGGAATATTCGATCAGCACCGTCAGAAAAAACATCGCTGATTGGGAGTTATTTGTTGATTTGGATGAGCAGCTAAAATTCCCTGATCATACTTCGAACACAACTTCGACGAAGCAAGTGATCATGTGGGAGTTGACGGTATCGTGGGGGGAAAACATAGCTGAGTCTCACGAGAGGAATCTTACTAAATATCAGGAAATTATTGAGCAGTGAAGGATGAAAGGACGGCGGGCTCACTGTGACCCAACTGAAATTGGCTGCAGAGTGTTCGTGGGTCAGTCGCTATGTAAAGCCTTAACCAAGTTGGGGTTGGCTGGTAGGAATAAAAGGACATCGATCAGGGTTATCACGGAAAGGTCGTGAAGATGGCTGTGGATTAAGAGAGCAAGTAGTTGGCAACCTCACATTTCAACAAAATGAGCAACATTATTTTTTTTTTGTTTCTACACGGACATAAATCATATCCTGATACACTAGTGTGACAAGCGTTTTTTTTTTCTTTTTACTCTCTCGGGTACAATAGTGCTTGGCGCGCTTATATATATATATATATATAAATTTTTTAAACAATGTCGCATGACGTTGATGCGTTGTCATATCTTATTTATCTTAAACGATAATTTTGTATTTAATGTTTTTAGTTTAGTTGTATTAAGTATATTTTAACCGAGATAACTGAATCAATTAAGTTGTGGAGTGGGGTAATTTGAGTGTATTAGGGTTATCAATAGCAATTCATTGAATGAAATTTTTTTGTCGTTTCGTAATTTGTTGCTGCTAAATTTTTCGTTGTTAGGAATTATTTTAATCATTAAGTCTTCCTGTTGTTTAAGCAATACTTTTATTTTAGACGGGAGTGGGTTTTTTTTTATTGTGTGGTGGGTTTGAGAATATTTTTAAAGATATAGGGAGTTGTCTATCTCCGCTTTGCATGGAGTTGCTTTGAGTTGTTTTAAGGTTGTTTTATCCAATTTTTTCGTTCTAATTTTAGAGATTTTGTAGTGTTTGGGGGCGTCGTTTCGTAATTAGTTAATAGTTAACTTTTTTTAACAATACTCCCGTACTGGTGGGGTGGCTTTCCTTTTATTTTCTGGTGGGGGGTGTTCAGAGGATGCAGATTCAGAGAGGGCATTCTTTTGTGCAAAGCATTTTTTTTACGTTTTACTTTCTTCTTTTTTTTTTACCGACACACATGGACAGATTTTTTTTCTTTCCTTCATAAAAGATTTCATGTATTTAAAAAGTAAGCTTACCTTTTAACCTGTTTTGAGCGTCAACGTGCATCTCCGGTCAATCAATCACTTTCTCTGTTAGGAGTGAATATTTATTGCATAAAAAATATAAATATGGCTCATGGTCTAACAATGGAGGGTGAAGGCTGGTCAACACTATTCTAATCTTTAACTTAACTAGACTCATTCACTGACCAATACATATCTCCAAAATTTAAAAACACCACAATACCTCAATTGAAAACATCACTATCATACTACGATCACCAAAACAACGCTAGTGCTCGATGAAATTCTAACCTAAAACCTGTATTTACAGTGTAGGGGAGAGGGGAACAATCTAAAATTCAAAATTACATATATACATATATACACATGATATCCTCATCGTTGAAAGAAAAAAAATATTTACACAATTAAAAGACGATAGTTAGTATGCCCCCATCCACAAGCTAGAATGTCAGAAAAACGAGTTAACCAGTCGAATATCATCATCATCATATCGCGCTGGTAGCACGGATATCCCTGACCCTCTCTCGCCACTCCTCCCTATCGTTCATCGCCCTAGGTAGGTCTTCAGGACAACATCCCGTATCCTCACATAGCTGCTGAATGTACGTTCGTGCTGGTCGTCCTGCTTTTGCGCGGCCATGTGTGGGGATCCATAAGAGTACATCTCTTATGAGTTCATCTCTGCTTCTCCAGCAGTGTCCTGCATGTCTGGTTCGTCTAACTTGAATAGTTTTCGTGATAGGGGACAGGTGGCCGTACAGTTGGTGTCTTGTGAGGTGTTGCTGCCAGGACTTCTTGAGGATTGCACGCAGCATTCTTGTGTAATTGCCATCTAGCTTCTTCTCCAGCCGTTTTGTTAGCGTCCATGTAGTGCAGCCATATAGCAGTATCGATGTAACTGCTGCCTGGAAGAAACTGCGTTTCATTTAATCGGTTAGGTCTGATTTCCATATAATCGATAGCCTATTGATAGCTGCCCATGCTTTCGTTAACCTCGTTTCGATGTCCTTTTCGGTTGATTCGACGCTGCTTCCTAGGTAAGTGAATTTGTCTACTAGTTTAAGAGGGGTTCCTTCTAGAGTGGAGATGTCCCCCGTTTGGTTATAGCACATATATTCCGTTTTGTGTGCATTAACATAGAGGCCTATGCTTGCTGCTGCTCGTTCCAAACTATGCAGAAGTGTTTCGGCTTGGTCAGGTGTATTTGCCAGTATCGCTATGTCATCGGCGTAGTCGGCGTCGGTAATTGTTGTTGCGGGGTACCTTCTGCTTCTTTTCTTCGTCAGTTCGAAGCCATTCTCTTTGATTTTGTCAATCGATGTTCTAAGTACGTAGTCTAGACAAATGATAAAGAGGTACGGGGCCAGCGTGTCCCCTTGTAGTACTCCTCCTACAATGTCAAAGTATTCTGTGTCTCCATCCGGTGATCGTACTTTTACTTTAGTGTTTCTATAGAGAATCGTTATTGCCGCTACGGTTTCTTTGGGTATGCCGTACGCTAGTAGGATTTGTTCCATCTTTCCTCTGTGAATGGAATCGAAAGCCTTGGTAAAGTCGACAAATATTAATGTCGCTTGTAGGTTCTTTGCCCGTACACCTTCAAGGATTCTACGGATGGTTAATATTTGTGAGGTCGTGGATCTATTTCTTCGGAAGCCATTTTGGTTTTTTCTAAGTATGTTGTCGATTTTGGGTTCTATGCGGTTTCGTAGTAGGGCATTGAAGATTTTGGCTGCTATGGATGTAAGTGTTATGCCTCGGTAGTTTTTGGCTAATCCGAGGTCCCCCTTTTTAGGGAAGGGGAGTATGCATCCCTTCATCCATCTATCTATCGGATTTTGATTGTATACTGCGTTGCAGTGTCGGAGCAGTATGTCGTCGAATTGTCTGGTCTTCCATACTTCCGAGGGAATCTCGTCCAGCCCTGCAGCTTTCCTATTTTTAATTTTTCTGAGAACCGAGTCGAGTTCTTCTTGTGTGAACGGTCCTAGTTTAATGTCTAATTGTTTGCTAATTATTCTGGTGGTTGGTTCATGTGTTATTTTTGGTGGGTTTCCAAGTAAGTTTTCGAAGTGCTGTTTCCACATTTTTATTATTTCTTGTTGGTTTGCTGCTTTCAGTTTTGCTTTGGCTGTGTTCTTTCTTCTGCTCACTTCGTTTATTGTTTGCCAGGCTATTCTAGATTGTCTATCTTCCACCGAGTCTCTAATCTTATCTATCTGATTTTGAATGTATTCTGTCTGTTCCTTTATATATATGCCTGCTAATTGATATTGTGCCGTTTTTAGTTTTGAGGCATTTGTGTTTGTTGGGTTTTTTCGATAGTTTTTGGAGGCTGTTTTCATTAGTGCACGTTTTTCTCTCACCGCTAAAGTTTCCCATGGGACTGTATATTTAGTTTTAAGCTTTGTTGGAATATATTTTGCTGCTGCCTCGAGGTGTGCATTGACGAAATTTTCATATTCGTCGTTTGGTGTAGTATAAATAAAAATTTAAATTTCCATCGCACTCCTGGAGAACTCCAATTCCTGTCACCAAAACAAGAATGGGAAAGGGGAGAACGAACAAAAAGGAGGGGACTAAAAAATGGACCATAGACCAAGCATACTTTTTTATGATGTCGAAAGACCCGAAACACCTACTGATCTTGGAAAGAACATCATTGACGGTGTGGTCAAGGGCACCTGAGGGTGTATTCCTTGAAATCTAACAGCTCGATTTCAAACAGTTCAATTTAGTGTAAGAAATTTATTTGTACTGTTTAAATGTCAATCAGTTCTGTTTGACACATAGATAGGACCCTATCAGGTGTTATCACTCTAGGTCTGAGTGGACCTGGGAGTGATAGAAACGAAGGGCTACTCTACATTCTTCAGAGCTCTCGTATTACAGGAGCCTCATTAGATTGTTTAGTGCAATATCTAGAGATGCAGTCGGTGTATTCTACAGCCTCAGCCGACTGGGTAATAAATATTTAGTGGTTTTCGTTCAGTATAAACTATAGTTATCTGACAAAATGTTGATGGAAACAGATTTTTTCAGGATGCAGCATTTTTAGTGATAGCCATATTAACTTAAATGTAATGATTTATCTGGTTTTTGAAGTTCGCTGAAAATGTTCTGTTGTTGATTTTAACTTCTAAATTTGATCACATCCTGGCACGAAAATCTTTCAAAGAGCGAAGACCCGTTGAGAAAACGAACAAAAAAATGTTTACGTCTCCACACTGGGAAAAAAGATCTAAAGCTTGTTTACATTTTATACAGAAGAGAAATTATTGCAAAATATCTGCACGAGGTTGTTATGAACACTTCGTTCAAATACACGGAGAACAACTCACAAACATACACAGGGACTTTAATAAATACGTAGAAAAAAGGTGTCTATGTGACACGACAAATGCTTATTTTGCAACATAATCTCCTTCCTTGTCAAAGCACTAAATTCAGTGATGAATATTATACCCAATGATCAATTATTATATAATGAATATTTAGTATTAAAATTCGGCTTAACATAATGTATTCGTTTACGGACCAATTGATCCACCTTCTTATCTAAATATATTTTCTATGTTTAGCCGTGTCAGGCACACACACACACACACACACAAACAAACAAACACACACACACACACACACACACTGTCTGTGTGTCTCTCTCTTAATCACCACGTATTTTGAATAAAATTAACGCTTCATTCACTGTTTATTTCTGTCTTTGTAAACACAGCTTCAGTTTCGCTACTTCTTAAACATACCTCATATGTTGAAAAAAATTAACGTTACATTTATTGTTCATTTCTGTCTCGGTATATACAACTTCAGTTTTGATAGATTTTGAACACGCTTCGAATTGGAAGAAAATCAACGTTTCCTTTTCGTTCATTTCTGTCTTGGTAGATATAGTTTTAGTCTCGATCCTTTTCCATATACCACCAGTCCAAAATCAGGATTCAAAGAAGTCTTTCAAACTTCAAGCAATATCAAACTTACCGGTGTGTGACTAATAATGTTTGCTTTCATTAACTTCGTCCGGCTACAATTATCAAACCCCAGTGAAGATCGAACTTGCCGACAATAGCTGAACTGTAAACCGCCGAGAGCCGAATTTTGGTAGCAACACTCAGAATAAAAGGAGAAAGTTAAAAATTCTTTAGTGGAATCCGGATCTTCTGGCTTTGTGGCCTTTACAGAAAGCAGGGAAAGCTGCCAATATCTGAATATCAGGAAAACTTTTCGGTTTTCAGCTTTTGACCAGTGCTTTCTTTCTATTCTCTTCCACGTTGAGTCAGGAGATTTTTTTTTCCCTGATGGGGTTAGAGGTTGGCAGAAATTCAAGAAGAAATGGTTCAGTGACCAGAAAACGAAGATCAGGAACATAAACGATGGTGACAGATAAATACGTAGCCGATTGATCTCCTCCTGTTCAAACATGGCGAAGTATTTGCTTATTCGAACTGTCTTGCTTGAAGAATGACCCAATCGTAACACAGTGAACATTCAAGAAACGGGACACTGACTCATCGGAAAAGTAGAGGGGAGGGGGAGTAGATCCTCATTTTTAAGTATATTGACTCACCGAATACTGGATTAATAGTAGAATGGGTGAAGCCTCCTTAGTGGTTGGGACAGTGGTTGTCTGTCGGTGGTCAAGGTTTGAATTCCAACTAAGAAATCATTTTGAATGTTAGCTGATTTTCATGGCAAACAGAACCTACCACTTTGAAGATAAGTCTAACACAACTGTCTCCCCACTCTCTCTTTCTTCTGTTTCCTTTCTTTTTATCTCTCCCTGCATCTTACTATTCTCTCTCTCTCTCTCTCTCTCTCTCTCTCTCTGCTGTTCTCTCGACTCCATCTCTTTTTCTCAACATCTCAGCTTCTCTTTTCTCTCTTTACCTTTCTATTCAATCTTTCTCTCACCTCTCTTTTTTTAACTCTTCTTTTCTCTTTCTGTCTCTCTATTTCTGTATATATCTTTTTAGCATCTCTCTCTTTCTCTCTTTACACACACACACACACATACACACACATGCACGAGCGCATACATACAGAGGATACAATGAGCAGTAGTAATTTACTAAGCTTTTTTGCTTAGATGTAGCATGAGGCCATATGAATGAGACACCCAATCAAACTCTAACTCACTCATGAAGGTTTGCTAGTCTAGCTTGCTAACCATTACACCACCTGAGGAACCCCAGAAGTGCAATAAGTCAATTGTGGTCATTTCAAATTATTAGTTTTGCACATGGTAATTTACTAAGCTTTTTACTTAGATGTGGCACAAGGCCATATGAAAGGGGCACCCAATCTGACTCGAACTCACTCATGTAGGTTTGCTAGTCGAGCTTGCTAACCATTACACCACCAAAGGCGCCTTATCATTAGTTTTGCACATGCGCATTGAGGAAAATTTAGCCACAAACCAAATTTGGCCACAAACCAAATTTGGCCACAAACTAACTTATTTTGAGTGAGACTTTGAACGTGTTAATCGAAATTTTGGGAGCGTGCTATCGAATTTTTTTATGTCAATAAATACAGATATCGATAAATACAAATTATATCAATAATTACTATATGAGTTTTGATTATTTCAAGTCAACAAGAATATTGAACACATTTTTTTTAATTTGTTGTTCATATAACTATATGCCAATCCATTCTATGGTCTTCTTCATGAGGTACAATCAGTATGGAAGATACTTTCTGCTGTCCAGTGAAGAATAATAACAATTCTAAGAGGTTGTACAAAGATGATATTGTTATGATGTATCATAAGTTGCTGAAAATATTGAACTCATTTTTTTTGTTACTTGCGAGAGTAGATTTCTTTGAAAACACTGGCCCATTCAAATATTCGCTCGGTTTATCTAATCTGATACAAGGCCATAATATCGTTATGTCGAGCGAGAATAAAAGTCGTTAATATTTGCATTGCCAGACAAGCTTAACTGTAAAGCTTAACTCAACATGTACTGAGAATGAAATCTGCGAACTGGGTTCAAACTCATGGGGGAATGTTTTATATTTCCACTAATATCTTTGGGGATAGTATAAATTTATGCTCCAAAGAAATTACCACCCACCCATCCAAAAATACTATGGCAGGGTAGTTGGAGCTTTTCAAGAATGCTAAATAGGAAAAAATGAAATCTTGTGTGTTCAATGATTTAGGTCAAAGACCTCCTTTCCTGCTGATATCATGTAACCCGACACAATATGTCACATTTTACTTGGAAAGAAGATAGGTACTGCCAAGTGACCCTTATTTCCTAGAGAGATTCCTTTAAGGGAAATCACTCTTCATGGCACTTCGAAGACCACATGGGTCATAGGAAACATTCTTCAATGCTTCTTAAACATCATTCTGTGGTAAAATCCCATAGTTGATATTCCTCAAGGTTTTGTTTGGTTTTATGGCATATCAACCACTGCAGATTATTTAATGCCAAATGCTTTTATACATATATATTAGATATATAGGCGGTGCACGTGGTGTAATGGTTATCGTCGTAGGAAATGGACACGGAGACACGAGTTCAAATCCTGGACGAGACTGATTGGATTTCACTTAGCACTAATACCCTTGGGAAAGGTATGAATCCAATTATTCTCCCTCCAGGTATGGGTAAATAGTAGGGCAGACTAGGTTCTTCCGCCTTGGTGAGGGAACTAGTCTAGGAGAAGGAAAACTCTGAATTCAAACCTGTTAAACTCCGCTTAAAAATTGACCTTGTGTCATATCCTGCCCGAGCGGAGGGGTTGGTAAATATGATATATATTAAATATATGATTTCTAACCACATTTTTTAGATAACATTTTTAAATAACCCTGAGCTCATTTTTTGCACACAGTTAAATGGTTTCATTTATTTCTATCTAATACGAATGATTCTCTTTACTCTTAATCATTTGTTTGCACACAGTTAAATCTTTTCAAGTATAGCTATTTAACACTACTAGTTCAATTAAACATCAGTCATTTGTTTACACACACTTAAATTTTAATCAACTGGATCCAGTGGTATCAACGGCACGGATCTAGTCGGGTGTGTCTCGTATCTGGACATACCTCGAGCCTCAGGGGGCCGTCCCTCCAAGCTTTGACCCTCCTTGGAGGGGTTAGGTTTATCGCCTGGCACCGGAGGCGCCCCTTTTTAGATGAATGCCGACGGGGCCGGAGGCATTTTTGGAGGTGCCGGGTGTGTCTGAGCTACGGCCCGGCGCTCGGACCCACCTTAAAAAAGGCTTTTGCCACACTCGTCCACTTGGTGGGACGGAGGACAAATACCGTTTACACATACTTAAATGATCAAACAGTTCTATTTCAAACAAGTCAGTTTCGCAAAAATCATTTGTTTGCACTCAGTTTAAATATCAAAGTACTCTGTTTAAATGTCAAACAGTTCTATTTGACCGATAGATAGGACCCTATCAGGTGCTACCACTTCGGGTCAGGATGGATCTGGAAGCGATTGCAATGAAGGGGTACTCTGCATTCCCCAAAGCTCCAGCATTACTAGAGCCTCGCCATCAGATTGTTTAGTGTCACAACCAAGACACTCGTTGGGGAAGTCTTACTCCTCAGCAGAGAAGTATTCTACAGTCCCAGCCGACTGGGCTATATCCACTCAAGTTGCCTAATATGCCACAAGGCCATTATTATGGATACTGAAGTATAATCCGGAAGAATTGTATTGAGGCAAAGAGAAAGAAGTTTTAGTTTCATACTTTTTTATGATGAAAGTGACAGGGAAATCATATCCCTATTTCAATTTGTTTTAGTTGATAACCAATAAATCTTGGTCGATTCGCTGCTTTTATAGCACAAAAGCTATCGATGGTTTTAGATTGTTGTTGACAGGTTGGTGACACGCGTTATTATATGGTTTTCTGGAAGAAAAATCTGAGATTAAAGTTTTCTGTCTTAATACTTCTTTCCTTGAAATAGCTCGTATACGTGATTCAAGGTCAGAATCACATACCACAGAACTGCTGAACCATGTAATGGTCTGAGGATGACGTAACTATAATCTTCTGCATTAGCTATAAAGAGAAAAACAAATGTATAAAGCAGTAGGATTCCCTATGGTGTAGTTGCTAACATGCTGGACTGTTAGAGAGTAATATGTGAGTTCGAACTCCAGTCCCGCTAACCCGTTTACTTTCGAAATAATACTCTTGAGAAAGGTATGAACCCCCTCAACCGCCAGCTATGGGTTAAGCAATATCACTTCTGTTCTTCTACAAGGGTGACTTTGGCCTTAAATAACCTACGAATTTGATATGTCATTAAACAAAGAAACAAAACCGAAAAGCAAACCATGTGAACTTTTTTCTCGTCTATGAAAAGTTTAAAACTTGTAAACAATGAAGAAATTTGGATGTTTACAAAAACTCTACCTAATTGAGTCTGCCCGACTATTTACCTATTATCTGGAGGAAGAATAGATGTATTCATCATGCCTTTTCTAAGGGAAATTAGCGTCAAGTGAAACGTACAGATTCGTCCAGGATTTGAAATCAACTCATCGGGTTCGTTTTCTCTTTAGCCTTAGAATGAATCCACTGAAATACCTCCACCACGGCCAGGATATAACTCAGGGTCAATTCAAGCACGGTACAAATGATTTGAATCCTGTATTTTCCTTCTTCTTGATTTGTTACCTAATCGAAGCTAAAGTACCCTGTCTAAAAACTATATACCCGAAACTGCAGAGAAAACAGATGGATTCATGCCTTTCTCAAGACCATTAACAAACTCAAATAGCCAGGTTCAGGATTTGAACTGGGATCACTCATTCTATTTCCAACGAGAATGAACTCCAGTCGTACTGTTATGTTTAGATTTGGACTAATAATCTTGAATATGGACACCTTTATCCCCATAACAATGGTTTAAATAGGGGGTTCATACCTGTCTCAAGAGAATGAGCGCGATGTATCTTTTTCTGTTTTGTTTTCGTCTTTTTGCCTTTGTTAACTTTTTGAGTCCTTTATTTAACCAATCCTTCATCCACGAGCAGGATGCGACACGAAGTCATTTTTTGAGTGGAGTATTGCTGATTTCAATTAAGAGTTTTCCTTCTCTTACATGGTTGCTATACCAACATTAAAAAGCCTATTCTGTCCTACTATTTACCAACAGCTGACTGAAGGACATAATTGAGTAAGGGTTTAAGACATATCTGAGAATTTTTGTCTTAACCAAATAGTTATAAAGCCTCTATGAGACTTTGGGAAGTATTTAATTTTTCTTTTGAGGATGGGGTCCTTCATTACCGCAAACCGTATAGACTATTGTCATTGACCTTCCTACACAAAAGTAAAACAAGCAAACCTTTATTGCGTAAGCCATCATTTTTTAGAGAAGTACACATGGAATTTCTATATCAATATGTCTCTTGGACATTGACACACAATAACACGATGCTACAAATATCCAAAAAGTCCGCCATTGTAATATATATATATATAGCCTGCGGGTTCTCAATTAAATAGTCGATAGATTGTGGCAAATATGAAATATGAAAATAATGATGTGTGGAGATAGGAATATAAATTTGGTTTGACTTCTGAGCAGACTTAAATTCAGATTCTAATATCTGGTTGCTTGCACCGATAAAGAACACAGCATAGTACGAAAATTACTTACGTATATAAGCATACATATATTGTGCCCCTTGATGTCGATTGGCCCACAGCCAAAATAAACTTTTCTTAATATGCCAATTTACATAGGTGAGTGGGGGCTAATATCCTAGACTGCGACATCGTAGAGAGTGAGTTCGAATTCAAGTCGTACTATAACGTTCACTTTCGGACTAATTACCTTGGGGGAAGATATGAACCCCCTTATCCCCCTTAAACAGCACAACTACTGTTCTTTTAAAAGGATACCGTCAGAAATAAACTCACAGAGGTTGAAACGACATTAATCAATGAAATCTAACCAAGTAAATCAACAGTGTGTGTGTGTGTGTGTGTGTGCATTTATAGAGATAATTACTGTAAATCTCTTTTTCAGATGTGTCGTCTCTATATATCTATCTATCTATCTATCTAAGCCTTTTCTAATGTCTTTGTTTCTATCTATTCATGTATTAGAAATTATATGGATATGCTTTCACATGTATATATATATATATATATATATATATATATATATATATAATAGCATTTGTAATTTACTTGAAGCATTGCACAAATTATTTTATTTCATTGTATTGTATTAAATTATTGGGCTATTGCAATAGCCCTCTTATTTAATACAATACAATATATATATATATATATATATATGTGTGTGTGTGTGTGTATATATATATATATATATATATATATGTGTGTGTGTGTGTATATATATATATATATATATGTGTGTGTGTGTGTGTGTGTGTGTGTGTGTGTGTGTGTGTGTGTGTGTGTGTGTGTGTGTGTGTGTGTGTGTCCGTCCCTTGCTGTTGTTTTCACTAGGGAAGAATATGAACTACCTGCTATTGGTTAAATAGTACCACTACTGTCCTTCTACAAGAGTGGATTTGGCATGAAATAACCCACGAAGTTTGATATGCCCTTAAACAAAGAAACCAAACCAAATTTATATTCGTATCAACTCACTTATCATTATTTTCATATTTGCCACAATCTATCAACTATTACATAGAGAAACCACCTGCTGTTTAACTTTACTCTCCCCGGCGGCTCCAGAAAAACGGCCCTGTGCCAAATTCATTTATCTCCCTAGCAGTATTTGATGAATTAAAAATCAAAACAGAAGAGACACTTTATCGATCTCTAAATTATCGACCTTCGATTGTATTTTCCGATCGACTGTGTAACCTCCTTCCTCTCTTACCCAAGACAAGCTTTCCTTTCCTCCCTCTCTCTACCGTCATTCCTTCTCATCACTCAGCAAATGCAATCCTTCTAAAGCTTAATTCACTTACGTGAACACACGCAGCGACTTTCCATTTAGCATCTGCACATTGCTGCTCGTCGAATTATTCGCCTCCCAACATCGATTTCTCGGCATCGTAGTTTTCAGGAACTGTTGACGGTTGCCAGTCTTGCTGCAGTTAGTCCTTTTGTTGTTATATGACACGACATAGCTTAACACAGCATCTTTAAATGTTAACAAGTGCTTCCTCCACCTTCGCCTACCTGCACTGTCGATGCTCTCTCATAAAGACAAAAAAGAAAAAGAAAGAAAGAAAGAAACGAAGAGAAAAGAAAAGAAAAGCAACAAACACAGTCCGCATCACCGACGTAAACAATCTGGAAGCGTGCGCGGAAAAAAGTAGGCCACAGACTACGGTTGTTGTTGCAAGGGAAGGAAAACATAGGCTTACTTTATTTTTGTATTTTGAAAATTTTTTGTATCTTTTTTTTCAGTTTTGTTTTCTTCCTACTTTTGGCATTTGATAACTTTTTTGGTCCTATATTGATTTTTTTAAAAAATTTCCTTTTCATTTTTTTTTCAGGCAACCATCTAAGAAATGTTGCGTACGTTTCGAGCTTTTGCCATTAAAAACTAAAAGTAATCGAATGGTCTTTCTTTTTCTTTTTATCCTGTTTACCTGCGCAACGTAAAAATGGTAAGCTACTCGAAAGAACTCTTTCGAGTTTGGTCACGTGGCTTACAAATCTCCAGTGATATTGACGATATCTTAGAGATAATTACACACACTCACACATATGTACATTTATAAGGGTACTTGTATTTCTCTAAGTGAGTACTTATATCCAGACTTGCCCAGTCGGCTGGGGCTGTAGAATACACTGACTGCAACTTTGCAGAGGGGTAAGACCCCCCCTCCACAATGAGTGTCCTAGATATGACACTAAACAATATGGTGGTGTGGTTCCAGTAATGCTGGGGCTTTGGGGAATACAGAGCACCCCTTCATTGCCATTGCTCCCAGGTCCACTCAGGCTCGGCGTAGTAGCACCTGGCAGGGTCCTATCTATGGGTTATATAGAACTAACGGCATACTTATGCTAAACTGAACTGTTAGACTAAACTGAATAGCTTGAAATAGAAATGTTTTTGACAATTAAACCGTACTTACATTTAAACTGCGTGTTTATGCTAAATTGAATTATTTG
This sequence comes from Sepioteuthis lessoniana, assembly GCA_963585895.1. Lineage (NCBI taxonomy): Eukaryota > Metazoa > Mollusca > Cephalopoda > Myopsida > Loliginidae > Sepioteuthis > Sepioteuthis lessoniana. Next base: position 22,745,615 of record OY757920.1, read on the forward strand.
AAATAGAACTGTTTTTTGATATTGAAACTGTATTTACACTAAACTGATTTGTTTTACATAGAACTGTTTTGACATCTAATTGTGTGTAAACAAAATCTATTCTTATACTAAACTGAATTAGTTGGATTGGAACTGTTTGAATAAACTGAATAGTTTAAAATAGAAATGTTTTTGACAATTAAACTGTATACTCATGCTAAATTGAATTGTTTGAAATATAACTGATTATTTACATAAAAATGGATTTGGCGTTAAATAACCTACAAAGGTTGATATGCCATAAAACCCAACCAATTATATCCAGACCAGGAAACATTCAAATCATATCAAATATTCAAATCATATCAACATATAAGTCGGCTTTCCATCTTTAGATGTTGGTGGGGGTAACCAAACGGGGTTTTGCTTTTATTTTTATTTTTTCTTCCATCCCCTTTGACTGTTCGTTGTAAATAAATCATTCCAATCGGGTTTTAAGTAGGTTTTCACCATGCAAATGTGGCATCTTTAATGTTTCGCGATTGTGGATGCATGAGAGATATTATTGTATAGCATGAATGGATTGGTGATTGTGGTAAGCAAGGGTCCCTTTGAGTATCATAAGTATACAGGTGACTGCTCCCCTTCCCCTCCTCTATAAAATTTCTGGGGCTTTATGACTCTCCCTCCCCCCCAAAAAAAAAATTATATTTATGTATAACTGTTTAATGGAAATAAAATTTCTCTCTCTTATACAAGGCTAGGAACAAGAAACATCTGGTTATTTTCGAAGCCATAGCTATCACGTTATTTCGTCCTAGCTTGTGCAGGCAGAAAAGACAAGTTGATAATCTTTGTCTTTTTGGGGAACTTAATGGGAATCTTGATAGCTGAGGTTTTTTCTCAACTTCCTTTGTTTGTTTAAAGAGAGGGGGTTGAGAAAAAACCTCAGCACCCAAGATTCCCACTCGGTTCCCCTAACAGACAAAGATTATCAAATTGTCTTCTCTGTCTACACAAGCTAGGGCTAAATAGCGTGTTTTTTTTTTATTTGTTTTTGTTTTTTTTTATGAATTTTACTTTTAATCGTTTTTGGTGTCACTATTGAAAACGCGTCGGACGAAAGGGACCTACAAGTTTACCTTTATTATTTTCGACCGATTTAATAAAATGATTCCCTTAATTCATATATATATATATATATATATATATATATATATATATATATAGAGAGAGAGAGAGAGAGAGAGAGAGAGAGAGAGAAAGAGAGACACATAAAGCAATTTGCATAACTTTTTTCCTGCTTATTCAATTTATTTTTGTTTCATCTTCGCCATTCTCTGCTGTACAAACCGTTCACTTGTTAGAAATACCAAGTTGTTCTGCTAGAATCGCCCGTATAACAATGTTGTTCTAGAAGAAGCCTCAAAACTTTCTGCTGACAAGTGTTGGATACTGACGGTCGACATTAGTCACCTGTCAGAAAAAAATAAAATAAGATAAAAACGTTGAAATATTGCATACGAGTGACACATGACGCCCACCAGTTATCCACACAATTCAGTTGAAGCTCAGAAGTCGTAAGGCGAGTAGAAAGTCAATCAGTTACCCTGGGTGGACAATTTACTGAGTCATTCCCAGAGATAGAAGTTAGAGAAGGAAGCAGACAAAAGATTTTTTTAAAGAGGTAAAAAACGTAATGTCAACGAGGGTAAGACGAACGATGATAAAAATTACAAAGTTCAGAAAGAAAAGGGGTGGTCGGAGGTAGAAAGAGATTTTGAGAGTTGAGAGAGAGAGAGAGAGAGAGAGAGAGAGAGAGAGAGAGAGAGAGAGAGATGGACGGGGTTAGAAGGACTAAGTGTTTTCAATTAACTTAAGTAGTCTGAATTTGTAAGTTGTAGCATTGTCATTATGATTCATTTATGATTAGTTTTTCTTTCATCTTATTTTTGTTGCTTGTTATACACTTAATACTAATGAACATAACAGCCTAAAGTTGTCTGATATTGTTATTATTCCTTTGAGAGTTTTTCACACCAGCGTTGGCTGATGGTTTTCCACTAGAGTTTGCATGACAGCATGTTTCCTCAAGTCTCCAGGACTCTTCTCAGTATTCTGGGTGATCTCAATAATGTTGTAATGTGGGTGGTCTCCACTTGTCCACTTGTTTCTAAGTCTTCCAGTCTTTTTTGTTGATATTGTTGTTGTTGTTGTTGTTGTTGTTTTTCTTTCTTCTAAATTTTCTTCATGTACAGTTGGAGAGTTTCCGTGGAGTCGTGTCTGAACTGCAACATCGTAGTAAGCCAGTTGGAACTCAAGTCCTGATATAACCTTCACTTTCAGACTAATACCCTTGGAAAAAGTATGAACCCCTTTATCCTCCCCATCCGCAATAGGTTAAATAGTACCACTATTGTCCTTCTACAAGGATGACTTTGATATCTGATAACACACAAAGGTTGATAAGCCATTAAAGAAGGAACATTGAAATACATTCAATATTAATTGACCTTATATCTTTAAGTTGCTTGGATTTCTAAGACAACCTGAGCCTTGCAATAAAAAAACGCAACAAAAATAAGATGGATGAAAACTTGTTAAAATTCATCAGGAAAACTTGCTAAACGTAAAAATGAAAAAAAATCTATTATAACGTGTCAAACGTAATTGTTGACAACAAATGATGGACTGGTTCTATGAAAAATATTGTCGAAAACGTCCAATAATGAATCGATTATTTGATAGTTTTTGTCAAAAATTCTTCGGCCATCCTTTACAGATATAAGAATGCCTAAAAGTTCATCTCCAACAATTTATAATGAAACATTTATCACGATCAATTTATAGCCACAAAATATCATTTTCAACATTTCAGACCAAACAAATTTCTTTAATATGAATACCAGGAAAAATTCACAAAAAAGAATATTGACACCAGACACAAACCATTGAAAAGAATACTAGTAATCTCTCTCAACTGACGAAAGAATGGCACCAGTGAATAAACAAGTAACAATTGACATTATAAAGGAGAGGCATGCTTTAAGTTTCTACAATGAACATTTGTTTTGAAGTCCAGTTCAGTATCGAAAGAGATAGAAGACCTCCTGAGTACAAAACAGCTGATTTCAAATATAAACATTTTTAGTCAACAATATTTCTAATATGATTCCAATCATGAAAAATGAACCCTAATGAAACTTCTAACTCTCCTTCACTCTTTATCACAATTTTTACTGGTTTTATCCCCTCACTCCACCAACTTGTTGGCTTTGAATTATGGATTACTATTTGTTGGAGTAAGAACAGCCAAACATTGAAAATATTTAAGAATTAACAACACACTTAACGCTGTGGTACACTACAGGGAACATGTATGACCATAGCTATGATTCAGTTAATGTCTTTAATAAAAAAAGGACCAAAATTTATCATGGTGAAGCTGCGTAGGAAGTGCGTAGGTTGGTTAGTTGATTGTAGGTTCTTAAATGTCAAACCTGTTTTTACATATATATAAAATATACATAATTTGTAAGCGAATAGTTTGTAGGAAACATTTTTAAACGAGCTAGAACTCATTTGTTTGCACACAAAGTTTAATGGTTTCAAGTCTGGTTATCAAATAGATTTATTTACAGAGTTAACTGGTTTCAAACATGGCTATCTAATATCTATAATTATATTTAACATTAACCTTTTATTTGCACACAGTTAAATAGTTTCAAATATTGCAAATGATTAAACAGTTCTAGATGGGACCCTAAGAGATACTACCACTCCAGGTCAAAGTGGACCTGGGATTGATGGCAATGAAGAAGTACTTCACATTTTCCAAAGATCCAGGACTTGAGTCTCATTATCTGATGAAGTTTAGTGCCATATCGAGAACACTTGTTAGAGGGGGGTCTTAATTTTAATCAACTGAATCCAGTAGATGGGTCACACTTCGGCCGGTTGTGGTATCAACGGCACATATCTGGTCAGATGTACCTCGTCACTGGACATACCTCGAGCCACAGGGGGGGGGCGTCTCCCAGGCTTTAACCCTCCTTGGAGTGGTTAAGTTTATCGCCTGGAGCCTGAGGCGCCCCTTTTTTAGGGGAATGCCAACGGGACCCGAGGCATTTTTGGTAATTCCAGGCGTGTCTGGGATACAGCCCTGCACCCGGACCCACCTTAAAAAGGCCTTTTGCCACACTCGTTCGGTTGGTGGGACGACCGACAAATACCGTTGAAGGTGGGTTCTTACCTCTCTGAAGAAATGTAGACGGTGTAAAGTGCATAGAAGCTGCATAGAAGACGCATGGGAAGTGAAAAGAAGGTACATAAAAGTGCATTAGAAGTTCATAAAATGTGGGTAGAAGGTGCATATAGGTGCATAGGAAGTACTTATACGGTGCATAGGAAGTGCACTGATCCATGAGATTATCACCACCAATTTACGGTCAGGTTCCTACAATATACTCCAAAAATTACCACATAAATACTTAAGAAATCACCATCTTCAAGTCGAGTTGACAGCACAGGATTCCCTGACACTTATCATCTATCCCTATCATCCACCGCTTCTCGCGGGTCTTCTTGGTCGCATCCTGTGTCCGCACTGAGCAAACGTATGTAAGTCTTTGCTGGTTGGCTAACACTGGCTCGTCCATTTACAGGAGGCCATAAAAGAACGTCGCTTATGAGTTCGTCCTTGCTTCTCTAGCAGTACCCCGCATGTCTTGTTCGTCTTAATTGGATGGTTTGTGAGATAGGCAGTAAGTACAGCTCATCTCAATAAATATGGGATACTAAAAACATAAACATCAAAACAACTGATGTTACAAAGTTTATTGATACCGGATATTTATATATTATCATCCACAGACAGACAGTTTCGTTCAATCAGAACTCTTCAGTGTGGCAAGACAGGCTAGATTCCCGAAGCCGGGATCGAAACCTGGCTGACTGAAACGCCAATCCAAGATTCTAGCACTCAGCCATAAGGAAACCAACGCAAGCGAAGGAATTTAAATGCTTATGTGTCACATTTGTTTTGTTTACATATATCCGCTTAACGGCTACTGAGGGCTAAATTCATTTGAAGAGCCTTGCTTTACGCTAGTGGCAACCATTACTTCCTTCGCTAGAGAGCTCAACCCCACAGGGGCAGGGGAGCATACATATTGTCATCTACAGACAGATTGTTTCGTTCTATCAGAACTCTTCAGCGTGGCTAGACAGGCTATATATATATATATATATATAGGTTTCATTAGATAAAATAGAATCCTTGTTATTGTGAAGATTTTTAAAAAATTTTCTTTCAAGAATCCATATGTTTTTTGTTTTTATTTTTATGTAAAAATCTTGAAATTTGTTAATAGTTTCTCCAAAGGTGCTATTTGTGGTATACCGAGTAATTTCGGTTTTTATCAGAACCATTATCAAGGTAATGTATATGTTTATTTCTAGATCAAAGCTGTTTAGTATTTAAACTAAATTATTATTTTTATTTTCATCTCTAAAGTGAGGCTTGTTTTTATCACCAAGGTGAGGCTAAGCGGTAGTGGCACTTTATTTGTAAATATTTCTATTACGTGAAGTAGAATAAAATTTCTTCTATCTTTTGTAATATGGATTGTTCTATCTATTTTAAACATTTTAAAATATTATCACTAGTTTCGAAGTTAATTCTGTCAATAGTTGATTGTCTAAATCTTGTTTATAAAGCTTCTCGGAATTTTAAGTTTTCATATTATATAGTATGGAGTATTTTTATATCATTAACTAAAATATTTCTTTTTGTGTTGCATTAAGACAATTGTGTTTTTTAAATGATGATATAATGGAGCTAGAATCTGAAAGGTGTACAGTGAGACTCCTTGATAATTTTGTCGTGGTATAACAAGGGTAAAGTTTTTTTTATTGTCGAAGATGCATTCTCCCAAATTGATAAGTAACATTGGGTTTTTTCGATTATCTTTGAGGGAGGGAAAGAATTTTTATTAACAACTAAATTTAATGTTTTAAATTTTTTATAGTAAATTATAAATCTTATTTTATTTTTATTGTCTATAGGGGATATATATCTATGTATTATGTTTTTAAGTATTTTTTCATCTAATTTAAAATTCGGATGCATTTGATTACAATAAAATAGATTAATATGCTTATAATTATTTTGTGTAATATTACTTTTATCATTTATTTTATTCTTATTGTTAATCATTAATTTAATTTATTCGTCTACAAAGTAGTTTGGAAATTCGTTGTTAATAAGGGTTTTTTGATTATTTTTTAATTCATCTTATTGGCTAAAGAGATTTGTTTTGCACGATTTAACAGATTTTTTTTATGATAGCTATTTTGTATCGGTGTGGGCATTCACTTTTATAATTTAGAATACATCAATTATTACTAGGATGTTTTTTTTATATCCAGAAGTGTTAAAATTATCATTGTTTGCGTCAATTAATACATCCAAAAAAGGAATTTTTTTATTTATATTTAGTTCATAAGTAAATTTGAGGACAGAGTTATTTTGGAATGTTTCTTGTAATTTTTTAATTTATTCAGTATTATCTGCTGGAATAAGGATATCATCAACATAGCGTTCATAAATATGTGTTTTTTATGTCGTTGAATATTTTGTTTTCTAGATAAGAAATGTTAAAATTACTAAATGTCGGACCTAAAACTAAACCTATAGAAATACCATCGATTTGTGTATATATTTCACTTTTGTGGTCATAAAAAGGAACCTTGTACAGATTAATAATAATTTACGGAGTATATTAGGATTGATTTTAAGAATAGGGAGAGAAGGGTTGTTATACATATTATTTATAATGATGTTAATTATTTCCTTGGCCAATACTTTTGTGAATAAACTTTCTACATTAAGGAATGCAATAGTTTTATTGTTAGGTTTTTGTGTTCGTAGTATTTGTATTAGTTCATGGGTGGATTTTAAATTATATTTAGCGGGTAGATGTGGTGTAATAAGTTCATTTAAAGTTTTTGTAAGATGGTAAATAGAAGTATTGACTTGTAATATTCTCGGACGAAGTGGAGAATTTGTTTTGTAGATTTTTACAGTACCATATAAATATCCAGGTTTATAGTCTCTAATGATTTTTTGTAGTTTTATGCTATTACAATCAGCATTTTTAGTTGTGATATGTTTATGTATTTGTGTCTTGAGTTGGTTAATGGAATTTTTATTTAATTTTCTAAACTTGGTTTGGTCATCAAGAACTGTGTTATAATTTTGAGTGATATTCCGATTTACGTATAACAAATATGTTGGTTTTATCAACTTTATTTTTTAATGCAGATATCAGGGTAGTTCCATAATTGTTTCGTAACACATTTTAAGTTATTATTTAGAATATTATTTTTATTTTTATTTTTTGTCATATCGGTTTTTTAAAGCTTCAGCTTTAAGTTTATCTTTATCTGAGTGAGTTTTAATTTGGTTTTGTTTTTGAAGTTTTTCAATATTTTCATATGATATTTCAATTTCTGCTTTTTTTATAAATTGGTTGTATTTATTATAAAGGTGGCAGTTTGGTCCAAGATTGAGAAATTTTTTTTGATGTTCAGTGAGTTTATAGTCAGAGTGGTTGATGTAGTTATCATTGTTTTCGGGAAAAAGTATTAAACCTTTACATACGGAAAAAAGCGGCAAGCTTCTCTCTTCGATATGGTTTCAAATAACCAATAATAATAATCCTGTTCTTCAGCCTTGGTGAGGCAACTAGTCTAGGAGAAGAAAAACTCTGAATTCAAACCTGTTAAACTCCGCTTGAAAATTGACCTTATGTCATATCCTGCCCGAGCGGAGGGGTTGGTAAACATAAATAATAATAATCCTGAGTAAATGATTGAACAATTCTGTTTGGCCCGTAGATGTACTCTAACAAGTACTACCAATCTTGGTCAAAGTGGAACTGGGAGTAATGGTAACGAAGGGGTACTCTACTTTCCTAACTGCAGACACCTCATATATGTCTGACGAAATAAAAGTATTGACAAATACGTTTAAGTGAAAAGTCTTTAAAACCATATTTGAAGGACTAATATTTAATTACTGGCTTAGATCAGTAAAGCTCAACACCGAATGAGAATTGGTGAAATGAAAGCTTGCTTTGAAAATCATCATTTGAAAACTTGCTTCTACTGGAGTATGATCACCGACCTCTGCCGATGGTTGGAAGTATACAGCTATCTCAGTGACAAGGCAAACATAAAATTACATTTTCTGAACTAGCTAAGAGCTGCACACGATCACAATAGTGGATAGTGGAGCAGTTAGCAAGGATAGAACTCAGTATTAAAAATCAGTTTGTTAGACTCAAACACTGACTATAGGCGCCTGCGTGAAGCAGGCAACTCTCTCGGCCACGAAACAAGGACAAGTATTTGACTCTCAGACTCGTTAGCAAGATGACTCGTTAGCATTTAGCTTGTTCTCGCTTTAATGCTAATTATCCGATACCTTAATTGCTTTTGTGGAGAGTGAGTGAGTAAATAATCAGCTTAGGTCCCAGGGGGCTTACCGCCCCTCCCAGGAAGCACTTGCTCCATACCTAAAAGGGTAATTACTGTGTTTAATTCTCAGCATCTGAGGCGTCCTTGAAGAGAATGCCGACGGAACTAAACAATTTGTTGCACCTACTCCACATAATGTTCGCTTCCTATGGGGTACCCCACAATTAAACCTTGTACCTTATGTCCCATTTTGGCTCCGTTAGTTTTGGCTTGATTGTGTTTTATGCCATATAAACCCTTGTGGGTTAATTAATGCTAAATCTTATATATATATATATATATATATATATATATATATATATATATATATATATATATATATATGATGAAGGTGCTCTTAGTGTAAAGGTTATCGTCGTAGGAAATGGACACTGCGATATGAGTTCAAATCCTTGACAAGGCTGATTGCATTTTACATAGTACTAATACCCTTGGGAAAGGCATGAATCCCATTATTCTCTCGTCAGCTATGGGTAAATAGTTAGGCAGACTGGATTCTTTATACTTGGTTGGGTAACTTATCTAGGAGAAGGAAAACTCTGAATTCAAACCTGTAAATCCCTGCTTAAAAATCGACCTTGTGTCATAAAGTGCCCCTGCGGAGAGGTTGCTAAACACACACACACACACACACACACACACACACATATATATATATATATATATATATATATATATGATTTGTAAGCGAATAGTTTGTAGGTAGCATTTTTCAAACGAATCAAAGCTCATGTGTTTGTACAATGTTACATGGTTTCAAGTATTGCTATCTAATATCAATAATTCTATTTAATTTAATCATTTGTTTGCACACAAATAGTTTCAAGTATTGTTATTTAACATTAGTTATTCTATTTATTAAGTATTCCTATCTAATACGATCAACTTGCACACTTGTATGGTTTCGAATCTATAATAATAATAATAATAATAATAATAATAATAATCCCTTTAAAAAAATTGAACAGGTCTTTTTGAGTCATAGGTGAGACCCTTACAGGTACGAACATTTCGGGTCAGAGTGGATCTGAGAGTAATGGTAATGAAGGAGGTACTCCACATTTCCCAAACTACAAGACTGGAACCTCACCACAAGGTGCAGTTTAATAACTGCACCTTACCGAGGACACTAAATGGTCTATTTAACCCATTGATGGTACTCTTATAAGTACAACGCCGGGCTAGAGTGGGTCTGGGTGTTGTAGGTAAAAAATTCAAAAGGTAGAAAGAAAAGAAAAATATATGTTCAGCGAATCTTGAAGGGCTGCGTTAGGATGTGTCTACTGAGAGGATGTGTTAAAAAGAAAAAAGTCAAATACATTTTTCTGAACAAATCTTTATGAAATAACGCTCGAATGAGTTTAAACGCACCAGATTGGGACATACCTGATAGTGATCAATTAGATATACGTGAATACCGACATACAGACCCCACCTCCAGATCAATCACGTCTCAAGAACAAATCAAAGAGATATAAAAGAAAGGAAGAAACACTTATGGAATTGTTGACGAAAAAAATAGGGAAAGTTAAGAAGAACAGGTACAGCTGTTTTCCCTATCTCCCTCCATCACTCACTCACTCACTCACTCACGATCTATCTATCTATCTAAATTAACTGCTTAGTGAATGACGTTTTCTCTTTTTTTGTTTATTTATTCATCCATTTATTTATTTATTTATTTATTGTTACGCTTTTGTCCATGTTTAATGCAGTAAATAGAATAATAAAATCTGACGTCAGAAAGCTTGATGGGTTTGGAGATGTAGTTGCTATTTCTTGTCTTTGTGCCGCTCACTATCCCTCTGACTGCTACTATCTCTCTATCTCTATCTCTCTCTATATATATAAATAGAGAGAGAGAGAGAGAGAAAGAGAGAGAGAGAGATGAATGGAGAAGCACTCGTGGTGAAATGGATATCGTCGTAGGAAATGGACACGGTGACCCGAGGCTGTTTGCATTTCACATAGCGCGAATCCCCTTGGGAAAGGTATGAATTCAACTATTCTTCCTTCAACTGTGGGTAAAATAGTAGGGCAGACTGAGCTTTTAAGCCTTGGTATGGCAACCAGTCTAGGAGAAGGAAAACTCAGAATTCAAAACTGTTAAACGCTGTAAAAGAAAATTGCATCCTGTGTTGTATCCAGGGAAGAAGAAAAACAACGCTGATGTATAAAAATATAATCTGCCTCTTCTCTTTTCCTTTTATTACGAAATAGTAGAGTGAAGGAGATAGTCGAAGACGGCTGAGATGTACCCACAGGGTGGCATACGAATATTCAGTGAATCGCTTCTTTGCTCTGCTTTTGCGAGATTGGTACTGGATCATCTCAAGGTGCTGAATCATCTTGATTTCCACTCGTTTCTCTAATTTTGCGATTCTCATACATGGCCACCTTAAGACGCCGAATCAACTTCTTTCTCCTAGCTTCTCTGATTTCAGTAGTCTCATCAGATAAGGCTTTTCTCGACTTCTCAACTCTGGGTAGTCTGGCACAAAGTCAACGCCTAGAGTGGCGTACGGTCTTGTAGCTCTTTTGCCGGTTTTCTTCGTTCTCTCAGGTTGTTTATCTTTGGGTCGAAATCTTCCTTGGTTTGTATAATTCCCCGGATGCCCACGCAATCCTTGTTTTTGCGGCATGTCAAAGGAATCTTCCTGTCACAATCCAAGACCTGCCCGTGAGGAGTGGTTGGAAATATATATATGGAGAGAGAGAGAGAAAGAGAGAGAGAGAGTTTGCCATATTTATAGAGATGGAGTACTCAATAATAGAGCATATATATCTATGTTTGGAGGAGCTCATGGTAGAATAGTTATAATCGAAGGAAGTGAATGTGGTGAACCAAGTTCAAAACCTGGATGAGGATGTTTGTTTTTTACATAACGCTAATACTCTTGAGAAAGGCATGGATCCACCTATTCTCCCTCCGGCTATGAGTAAATTGTAGGGCTAACTGGGCTCTTTAATCTTGGTATGGCAACCGGTCTAGGAGAGGAAAACTGTGCTTTCAAACCTGTTAAAATCCGCTTTAAAATTGACATTGTGTTGCATCCTGGTCGTGCGAAGGAATTGGTATATATATATATATATATATATATATATATATATATATATATATATATATAAGCAGATACAGAGTCAATGACGCTTGGTGACTGTCACTTTCTGGTCTTTGTGATCGTCAGGCCAAGTGGTTTCCACATGGAACAAAGGTCGTTCCAAAAGTCCTAACCCTCACCCACATTTTGGATTTGTCGCACACCATTCACCTATGTATTGCCATTAACTCTACAGAAATTAAAACAGAAATTTGAATTAGTTTTTCGAGTTTTATGAAAAGTAGTATAATGTTGCTACAACAGAAATAGTCGGCTGGGACTGTAGAATACACTGACTGCATCTCTGCAGAGGGGTAAAACTCACGTTAAACAAGTGTCCTGGATATGACACTAAATAATCTGATGGTGAGACCTCAGTAATGCTGGAGCTTTGGGGAATGGAGGCTATTCCTTCATTACCATCGCTCCCAGGTCCACTCTGGCCCGGAGTGGTACACGTGATAGGGTCCTATCTATGGCTCAAATAGGACTAAACCGTGTACTTACGCTAAAAGGAATTGCTTGAAATTAACTGTTTTTACTGGGCCATTGGCCTTATGAGTAGAATGTTCGCTTATGGTCCGGGAGACCGGGGTTCAATCCTAGGTCGATTCATACCAAAGACTCAAAAAATGGTACTTGAAGCTGCCTTACTTAACACTCAGCATGATAAGGTAAGGATTAAGGGTAAAGTGGAGCAATCCAGGGAAGGAGTAGCGCCCTCCCCTACACCTTGGTATTGTAGCTATTGAAAAGGGAGCCTTCGGGTAATCCTCGACTGAGGTCGATAACATTCCCCTGTGTATAAACAAAAAACTGTACTGAAGCTAAATTGAATTGTTTGAAATAGAACTGTTTGATCATTCAACTGTGCGTAAACAAATGACTGATGTTTATCAATATTCGAAATCATTTAACTCTGTTAAAAAGCTAAACTGAATTGTTTGAAATTGAACTGTTTTACACTAAACTGCGTGTAAACAAAAGGCTGAACTTATGCTAAACTGAATTGTTTGAAATTTAGTGAAACCATTTAACTGTGTGCAAAAAGAAAGAAAAAAAAAACAGCTCAGGCTTGTTTAAAGATATTATCTTCAAAATGTGTTTCATGTGTTTCATGTATTTAATATATATGTATAAAAAGGATTTGGCATTAAATGACCTACAATGGTCGATATGCCATAAAACCAAACTAAACCAAAAATCTTCAGGAATGCCCTTTTTTTTCTTCTTTCTTAGAACTTTTTCAACGACCCTCGTAGGCATGTACCTCTTTATATACTGTTATATGGGGTATGACAAAAATGGTGATCTATTTTGTGGGGCATGACGGCAAATATGGCTTTTCCATTTCTTTCTCCTTTTCAACACTTACAATATGAGCCGCTGTTAATTAAAAGTATGTATATACCCAAGCGGCCAGAAAATCTTTTAAATTACCACGTTTTACATTATTCAGCTATTTTTTTTTTTTTTTTTTTTTTTTTTTTTTTTTTTTTTTAGATAGGAGCCCTGAGTCAAGCGATCGACTGACGTTGTTGGAGCTCAAAGTTCTCCAGCTTAAAAGAGACCCTGTTGTTTCGATTTATGCAAGATGACATGAAAACAAATAATACGGTTTCGATCCTATCCATATTATTTTTCAGAATGAAATCTTCAATAAAGCAATCTATCATGGAACCTCCCCTGAAATCACTTGAAGCCACACATGGTCATAAATAATAATAATAATAATAATAATAATAATAATAATGATTGGTGCTATTGGTATAGTCACCAGAGGATTAATAAAGGGACTGGAAGACTTGTAAATAAAAGGACGAGTGGAGACTATCCAAACTACTGCATTATTGAGATCGGCCAGAATACTGAGAAGAGTCCAGGAGACTTAAGGAGACTTGCTGTCACTCAGACTCAAATGAAAGACCATCAGCGTTAGCTGATGTCAAAAACTCTCAAGGAATAATAATAATAATAATAATAATAAAACACTCAAGCGAGGAATAACCAGATAATTATATACAGTTCTATCACCAATCGTTTTGTTTTTACCTTGCAATGGTCTGCGAAATCATCAATTTTAATTACACTGGATCTATTAGATAATGGATCTACAGACAATAAAAAGGAGTGCATACACAGTTGATCTATTGTTCGCCAATGGTCCGGGAGACCTGGATTCAATCCCAGGTCGCGTCATACCAAAGACTTTAAAAATGGTACTTGATACCTCCTTGCTTAACACTCAGCAATATAAGGTACGTATCAAGGGTAAAATGGAGCATTCCTGGAAAAGGAGTAGCACCCTCCCCTACACCTTGGTGTAGTAGCTATGGAAAATGGAGCTTTCTGGTCACCCTCGACTACGACTACAGGACCAGTAACACTTCTTGAATGGGTTGTCAACGGAAGAATATTAGTATACTCAGACTTTCTGAACATTGATTTTAAATTCAGAGTTTTTCTTTATCACCAATTGGTTGCCTTACTAAAGGTAAAGACAGGGAGTGAGCGGGGTTAAAATCCTAGACGAAACTGAACTTTTTATTTCCTACTAATGCCCTTCTAAAAAGCATGCAACTACCTCTTTTCTCCCCAGCTATGAATAAACAGTATAGCAGACTTATGTACAGCTTTTGCAAGCATTCAACCATAGTAGATTATTTACGAGCTCTAGAAAAATTCATAAACTATAAACTAAAAGTAGACGCGGGCTTATTGTAACGGCTATCGTCAACTCCTCAAGTTCAAACCCTAGACGAGACTGTTTGAATTTCATTTTGTGCTAATACCCTTAAGAAAGGTATGAATTCATCTATTCTTTCCCTCCCTATTATGGGTAAATAGTAAAGCAGACAGCACCTTTTATCTTTGCTACAGCAGTCCAGGGGAAGAAAAACTCTGAATTCAAACCTGCTTTATTTTGCCGGAAAGAATTGTCCTTGAGTCTCTTTCACCTTGTAGCGGGGAAGTTGGGTGAATCATCATCGTCATCAATACACGCTGATTGAACGAATTAAAATTGAGATAATTGATGAAAAAAAGAATTACATAACAAATTATTTTTAACGTAATCTCGTTCTTTGTCATCGCACTTAGTTCAACGCTGACACAGTTCAAAGTTCAGCTTGTAGCTGTGTTCAAAAGGTATCAAAACTGAAGCTGCATTTACTGTGACAGAAATGGACAACAAGCGAAACATTAATTTTCTTTAAAATAGTCCCCCTTGCATTCAAGGCATAATTCTAACGAATTTTCCATTTACTGAAGTACTCCTGAAATTGCTTTTTATATCGATGTACCCCTGAAACTCCTTTTTAATTGATGTACCCCAGAAACTTCTTTTTATCAATGTACACCTGAAATTCTTTTTTTTTTTTTCAATGTACCTGCTAAAACTCTTCTTTTTTTATCGATGTACCTTCGAAAATTCCTTTTTAATTGATGTACCCTTGAAATTCTTTTTTCATCGAATCAACTCAGAAACTTCTTTTTTTTATCTAAGTACCCCTTGAGTTTTTTTAATCGATGTACCCCCTGAAATTCCATTTTTATCGATGTACCTCTGAAACACCTTTTTTTTTTATCGATGTGCCCCCTGAAATTCCATTTTTATCAATGTATCACCAGAAATTCCATTTTTATCGATGTACCCTCGAAAACTTCTTTTTTATCGATGTACACCTGAATTTTTTTTTTTTTTTTTTTAGTGATGTATCTCCTGAAACTTTTTATCGATATAACATAATTTCGTTCTTTAATTCAATGCATACACAGTTCGAAATTCATTTAACAACTGTCTTCAAAAAGAGAAAGAATAGGGAAAGTATGGAGTAATAGTCTAGACGTGTAGACGTCATCACAATATCAAATAAGTTGCTTAGTTGTAACCTCGTTTCAGATTAAAATTTGAATTTTTTAAAATAGTTAAAATCCAGTCTCGACTTTTTGATCATCCAATAATAACAAATCTAAAATCCAAGTTTAAATTTCAGTTAAACGTACAGATAATAAATGTGCCAGGCCACGGATTTATTGATCGAACTGCTCACTGATAAAAAGTTCGCAGCCTAACCAGTACAAGTCTCAGATGAGGATTTTGTTATTGTTGCCAAAGATATTAGAGCAAAAGTAGCGCTAGTAGACATGATTGTAATTTTCAAATTGTTCTGGGATTCCATCATCGGATGTTTACTAAGTTACGATCATTCACAGCTTTCTATATTCGTTGCATTTGGAAATATGACAGCCCTGGGGACCAGTAATAAAGAAGGTCTAGTAACTATGAATGGAAAGGAAAATGGAAGTATTGTAGGGGTGGATATGACGTACGCAGGAAGAGAAGGAGTAATACTTGCAAGAGGTGGGAGAGCTTAGGATGGGGAAGAAGAAGAAAGAAAGGGGGAAGAGGAAGAGTAAATAAAATAAAAAGAGGAAAAATGATTAGGTGATAAGGTTCGAGGCAACTATGAATAAGCAGGAAAGAGAAGAAACAAAATAATAATAATAATAATAATAATACACGTATAAACTCCTCTGGGATTTTGAAATACAAACTGATCACTTAATCTCGGCTAGACGACCAGACCTTACAGTAATCAACAAAAAAAAAAAGAGATAACTAGCTGGACTGTGGACTTTGCTGTTCTGGCGGACCACAGAGTAAAATTGAAAGAATGCGAAAACAGGAATAAGTACCTTGACCTTGGTAGGGAATTGAAAAAACTGTGCAACATGAAAGGGACAATTAAACCAATTATAATTGGTGCTCTTGATACAGTCACCAAAGGATTGGTACCGGGACTGGAGGTCCTGGAAATAGCGGGACAGGTGGAGAGTATCCAAGCAACACCATAGTTATGATCAGCCAGAATACTGAGAAGAGTCCTGGAGACTTGAGGAGACTTGCTGTCACTTAAATTCCTGTATAAAACCATCAGCTAAGATTGATGTAAATAATAATAATGATAATAATAATAAAGCGAAAAGAAGGATAAGAACCTGGTCCTTGCTGGAGAACTGAAAAAACTATGTAACATGAAAGTAACGGTTATACTAATTGTAATTGGTGCTCTTGATGCATTCACCAAAGAATTGGTAAAAAGACTAGATGACTAGGAAATAACAGGACGAAAGGACTCAATCCAAACTACAGCATTGCTGAGATCGACCTGAATACTGAGAAGAGTCCTGGAGACTCGAGGAGACTTGTTGTCATTCAGACTCCAGTGAAAAACCGTCAGCTAACGCTGATGTGAAAAACTCTCAGGGAGTAAGAATAATTATAAGCACTAAAGAAGACTGCGACCAGAATCAATACAGACAATACAAGCATAAAAACGTAAAACAAAAAAAAGAAAAATGGGAAGAAAAACAGCTGACTGGATATTTCAAGCGACAAACAAGTGACATCTCTCATGAGAAAACTTAGACATGACTAAGAAAGGAAAACGTTTAGAGAGAAAATGAATCTCTGTACAAAATGAATAGCTGCACAAAACAATGCCATAAAGACCAATTATATCAAAGCAAGAATAGATAAGACACAACAAAATAATAAATGTTGATTATGTGGTGATAGAAACGAAACGAACAATCACGCAATAAACAAATGCAATAAGTTAGCGCAAAAAGAAGGTGCCCGTGGTGTAATGGTTATCATCGCAGGAAATGAACACGACGACACGAGTTCAAATCCTAGACGAGACTGATTGCATTTCACATAGCACTAATACCCTTGGGAAAGGTATGAATCCAATTATTCTCCCTCCAGCTATGGGTAAATAGTAGACAGACTAGGTTCTTCAGCCTTGGTGAGGCAACTAGTCTAGGAGAAGGAAAACTCTGAATTCAAACCTGTTAAAAACCTTGTGTCATATCCTACCCGAGCGGAGCAGTTGATAAATATGATAAGTTAGAGCAAAAAGAGGATAAGACTAGACACGGCTGGATGGGGAAGGTGATCCATAGAGAATTGTGCTAGAAGTTTAAATTTGACCATACAAACAAATGGTATATGCACAATGTGGAATCCTTCTCGGAGAATAAGATGCAGAAACTTCTCTGGGAGTTTGGGATACAAACGGATCGCTTAATCTCGGCCAGACGACCAGACTTAGTAATAGTCAACAAAAGACTTTACTGTCTCGACAGACCATAGAGTAAAATTGAAAGAAAGCGAAAAGAGAGATAAATATCTAGATTTTGCTCTAAAACTGAAAAAATTATCTAACAGTGATGCCAATTGTAATTGATGAGCCCCATACAGACAATAAAAGATTGATAAAGGACTGGAGGAATTGAAAATAACAGGACAAGTGAAGACCATCCAAACTACAGTATTAGTTATTACGATCGACCAGAATACTCAGAAGAGTCCTGGAGACTTGAAGAGACTTGCTGTCACTCAAACTCCAGAGAAAGTCCATCAGCTAAAGCTGATGAGAAAAACTCTCAAAGGATAATGATAATAATGATAATAATAATAACAAACGATGAAAGGGAGCAGAGGACAAGGCTAAGATGAAAAATTGGATGAGAAAGAATAAAAGCTCTAACGAAAATTAGAATAGAAAGAAACCATTTCAATAAATATAGAACAATTCCATTTTTTTTCTCAATACGAAACATTTTTGCCATTGGCTGCCACAGACACGCTTCCTGTTCGAAAAGAAAGACAATGGAATATATTTCTGGGCCATTATCGATTTAATATCATGTTTTGCTATGTTGGCTTTTAAACCATTCCAATGCATTCTTCAATGCTGGAGAACAGTTAAATATATAGAGAATATACTGTTTAATTAGATATATCAGAAAATTAAGGTTAATTAAATGTTTCTTACTGTAACCTACTTACAAAAATGAAAAAAACATCTCCCTTATTCTGTTTTTGAAAAGGAAGACTCTTTAGCTCTCAAATGGTTATTTGAAGGTTGAAGTAACCAATAATTTTCATCCACACTAATGATATCACACTGCGTATAAATATTGTGTATATTTTTAGATACTCGTATTTTTCATTGGCATTGAACAACTATCAAGTGTTGATATGCCATTAAATCAAATAACCCAACCTAAATAAATATTGCCTAGTCAGCTTGGACTGTAGAATACACCGACTGCTTCTCTGCAGAAGGGTAAGACTCCCCCCCTAATATGTGTCCTGGATATGACACTAAACAATCTGATGGTGAGGTTCCAGTAATGCTAGAGATTTGGGGAATGTGGAGTACCCCTTCATTGCCATCACTTCCAAATCCAACCTGACCCGGAGTGGTAGCACCTGATAGAGTCCTATCTATGGGTCAAATAGAACTAAACTGCATACTTATGCTAAACTGAACTGTTTGAAATAGAACTGTCTTTGAAATTTAAACTGCGTACTTATGCTAAACTGAACTATTTGAAATAGAACTGTTTTGATATTTAACTGTTTGTAAATAAAAACTATATTTATATTAAACTGAATTGTTTGAAATTTAATTCGGCGTTAAATGACCCGAAAAGGATTTATTCACCATAAAACAAAACAACCGGCCAACTAAATAAATATTTTTCATAAATTTGTTTTATGACGTTTTCATATAGAGTATGCCGCTGCTTTTGGCTGAATTTGAAAAACAATTGGAAAATATCAAGACTTAGCCTGTGAACTGCGGAAACTATGGGATACCATTGTGTCAATAATTATTGAAACGCTGTAAACGGTCACAACGATCATATGGAAGCGGATACTGATCATATGGAAGCGGATACTGTGCTCTACTGATTCAGTAGAGCACAGGTTAAAGCCGAAAAACAGAAAAATACAAATATAAAAACCTTGGCGGAGAACTGCAAAAACTATGGAATACAATCGAGTTATAATCATTGAAACACTCTAAACAGTCCCAAAGATCCTCTTAAAGAAACTGGAAGCATTACAGTTCTTAGCAAGATTTGGGAGTGATCCAGACACCAGCAATATTCAAGTCGTGATTCTGTGAAGAGAGAAAAAGAATTGAAAGGTGTCCCATGGTGCCACATGATATCAACCAAAAGCCACTCTGTCAGCTAGGGCTGTGGAAAATGCCGACTGCACCTCTGCAAAGGTAACCCCTTCCACTACTAGTATCCAGGGTATGACACTAAAATGACCAGATAGTGAGATTCCTGTTCTAGAGCTTTGAAGAGTGTAGATTACCTCTTCATTGCCATTACCCCCAGGTTCATTCTAACCCGGAGTGGTAGTACCTTTTAGGGCCCCATAGAACTGTTCAATCATTTACTGAGGATTATTATAACTATATTCTTACAAGTTTTTCTCACAAGCGTTTGCTGATGGTCTTTCACAGGAGTTTGAGCGACTGCAAGTCTCTAAAAGTCTCAATAGTTTGGCCGATCTTAATGATGCTGTTGCATATTCGACCAGTCTTTTTACAAAGCCTTTGGGGATCGTTTCAAGTGCGCTAATTACAATTGGTATCACCGTTACTCTCATGTTCCAGAGCTTTTTTTTGTTCTCTGGCAAGGTCCAAGTACTTTCCTCTCTTCGTTTTCTTTGATTTTCACTCTGTGGTCCGCCAGGACGGCAAAGTCCACAATTCGGCAGTTTCTCTTTTCTTTTTTTTTTGTCATTATCACTAGGTTTGGGCTTCTTGTTATTATTATTATTTACTCCTTTAGAGTTTTTCACATCAGTATTAGCTGATGGTTTTTCACTGGAGTTTGAGTGACAGCAAGTCTCCTCAAGTCTCCAGGACTCTTCTCAGTATCCTGGCCGTTCTCAGTAATGTTATAATTTGGATAGTCTCTACTCGTCCGCCAACTTCCAAATCCTCCAGGACTTTTAATTATTATTATTATTATTTATTTATTTATTTATTAATCAATTTATTTATTTATTTAAAGTCGTACAACCGTGTAAACAAATCTATATTACTTAGGAATACTTGAGAAATAGAATTACTGATGTTAAATAGGAATACTTGAAATCATTTAACTCTGTGTAAACAAATAATTAATGTTAAGTAGAATTATTAGAGTTTGATAAGAATACTTAAAGCCATTTGTGTGAGCTCTAACAACTAAAAATAAAGTTACCAACAAATTATTCGCGTACAATTTTTTAAACTTCTTCTTCTTCTTCTTCTTCTTCTTCTTCTTCTTCTTCTTCTTCTTCTTCTTCTTCTTCTTCTTCTTCTTTATTTATTATTATTATTGACTCCTTAAGTTGTTCCCATCAGCGTTTGCTGATGGTCTTTCACAGAAGTTTTAGTGACAGCAAGTCTCCCCAAGTCTCCAGAACTCTTCTCAATATTCTGCCCGATCTCAATAATGCAGTAGTTTGGATGGTCTCCACTAGTCATCTTATTTCCAAATCCTCCAGTTCCTTTATTAAACCTTTAGTGACTGTACCAAAAGCACCAATTACAATTAGTATGATTGTCATTTTCATGTTCCAAAGTTTCTTCAATTCCCTAGCAAGGTCAAGGTATTTATACTTCTTTTCACTTTCTTCCAATTTTACTCTATGGTCAGCCGGGACAGCAAAGTCCATTATTCGGCAAGTTCTCTTTTTCATTGATTATCATAAGGTCTGGTCGTCTGATAGAGATTAGGTAATCCGTTTGAATGTCAAAATCCCATTATTATTACATATACATATTTACCAACACCCCCAGCAATATATATATATATATATATATATATATATATATATATATATATATATATATATATATATATATTATCATTGCTAAAGGTTGCCAAAACCTATCATTTTTATAGCCGGCCTATAAATACCATACCACATCAAAAAATGAAAATGAAAATAAAATAAAATAAAATGAATAATTAAAAAGGTAACGTGATGATGATTTTAATTTTAATTATCATCATCACTAAACAAAATTCCCCATAAAACACACATTTCATATTCAAAAAAAACTTTAGCTACCATGAAATTAGAAAGAAAAAAAAATTCTGATTGCAACACTCCATTTCCCTCCCTCACCCACTCTTTCTTTCTCACTATCTCTTTCTTCGACCCACTCCTTCCCATCAACAGACAGCGGAACTATGTGTGAATATGTAAAGATACATGCCGGTACATAGACAAACGTACGCACATATTATACGCGCGTTCAACATCACATACACAAACATACATTCAATGACACACAAACTTAGGCACGCATACACACGAATAACCCCCACTTTTCAAACAAAAATTAACCATATGATTCGTTTTTTAATCATCAGTCTGTCTGACAATTGTTGAATGCATGAAACCCAGGGTCTTAGACTGTACCATGTAATATAAATATTTCTATATGTAAATACTCTATCATTGATATAGAGCACTGTTTAACAATACTGCAACATTTGGTCGCGATACTCACCACGCTCGGCTGATATGTTCTTCGGCTATCTTCGAATTCGGGAACTTACACGGAACCTCGAACTGAACCCTTTACTTACTCTACGGGGTTAGATTGTCGTAATTTCGTTAACCACGGCCAGCTACAAGAGTTAAGCTATGATAAGTATTATTTGTTATCTTACCAGACATGCAAGACACTGCTGGAGAAGCAGGGACAAGCTCATAAGTGATGTACTCCTAGGGACCCCCGCACATGGCCGAGCAAAAGCAGGACGACCAGCTCGAACATACATGCAGCAGCTGTGTGAGGATACGGGATGTAGCCCTGAAGACCTGCCAGAGGCGATGAACGATAGGGAGAAGTGGAAATAGAGGGTCAGGGATATCCGTGCTGCTGATAATGATGTTATCTTACCAATAAGTTGGATTGAACCTGAGACCATCTGATGATTTCACTCAGAAGCACTTTCTCACTAGCACTTTATCCACTGCGCCATATGTCCTATTGCTAATAAATACTAGGTCTGATCTTCTGACTTAGATTGTGTGATTCATTTATATAAGAAATAGTAATTTTCCAAAATTTGAGAGTGGAACTTGCAACGTGAAGACAAACCTTTGCAGAGGTTAAAATCCAAAAAGGCATCTTCATGGGAAACTCATTATCGCTACAACAATTTGTTATAGCCATGACGCAGCTAAATTATATACAAAGAAAATGCAAAGGAGGCAACAAATTTACATAATTACGGGGAAAATATAAACCACCACATGTATATGAATGATATTAAGATATTTACCAAAAATGGAAAAGAACTAGAAACATTTATACAAACGATAAGAATCTAAAACCAAGATATAGAAAAGGAATTTGAAATTCAAAAATGTGCCATGCTTATAATGGGCAAAAGGAAACGAGAAACAACGAAAGAAACAGAACTGCCCAATTAAAAAAGCACCAGACACTTGGAGAAGAAAAAAATACTACGAATACCTGGGAATGTTGGAAACGGACACCATAAAAGTAGAGATGAAATAAGAAATAAGGAAATTGTGTCTCAGAAGCACAAAAAAGGTTTTTGAAACGAAACTCTGCAGGAGAAATCTCATTAAAGGAATTTGCCCGCTGTAAGATACTCTTAACTATTAATAATATGGTCAAGGGAAGAATTCAGACACGTGGACCAAAAAAACAAGAAAATTAATGACGAGGTACAAGGCCTTACACTAAAGATATGTCATCGACTGTCTGAATGGGTCAAGAAAAGAAAGAGGACTCGTAACGATTTAATGAATCAAACAAGCAAAGAAAGATTAAGTACAACAGCAATATGAACAGAAATAACTTAAGGACAAACAGTAAAACAGCAAAATCTAGAAAAGAGCAAAATCTAGAAATGAGCAAAATCTCGAAAAGAGAAAAATCTAGAAAACGAATATGAGAAGAAAAACATGGGAACGCGGTCAAACTAAGAGAAAATTATTCTGACAATAACAAAAATAAATAAGGATAATCAATAACTAAATCGACAATCCAATTCCACTTTGTCTATATTATTTCATTATCCACAAAAAAATAACAATCTAGGGCTTTTTGTTCTGTTTAGTTGGGTTTGGGGGAGTTGAATTTTATGGCATATCAACCTGTAAAGGTTATTAAACGCCAAATTTTGTTTATGCGTAAATTAAGTATATATGGTTTGTAAGCAAATAGATTGTGGTTAACATTTTAAAATAACCAAAGCTTGTTCGTTATAAATGATTTCATGGCTTGATTGGTTGTTATGACATATCAACCATTGTCGGTTATTTAATGCCCAATCCTCTTTATACGTATATATATATTAAATATATTAGTAAATACATTAGTAAATACATTTTGTGGATAACATTTTTAAACGTGCCTAAGCTCGTTTGCACACAGTTTTTTGCGCATAGTTAAATGGTTCAAGCAAGTATTGCTATATAACACTAATTATTCTATTCAATATTATTCATTCGTTTGCACACAGATGAATTCAAATATTGCTTTGCATCACTAACAATTCAAGTTGAGATCAATCATTTGTTTACACACTGATAAAGGATCAAACAGTTCCATTTCTGATAATTCACTTTAGTAGAAGTCCTTTGTTTGCACTCAGTTTAAATGTCTAAAAGTTCTATTTAAACCAAAGATAGGACCCAATCAGATGCTACCACCCCAGGGCAGAGTGGACTTGGGAGCGATGGCAATGATGAGGTACTCCGCATTCCCCAAAGCTCAAGCATTACAGGAGCCTCACCATCAAATGGTTTATCCTGGGCACTCGTTGAGGGTGTGTCTTACCCCCACCTTGCAGAGATTCAGTCGGTGTATTTTACAGCCCCAGCTGACTGAGCCGTGTTCAGTTTGGGATCAAGTGACAGCCAGATGTATTGATAAATTCAGCAGATTTAATCTTTTGTCAGATCAGAATTTGTTTAGGGTTACTTTTTCAGGATGACTAAAAGTGCAAAGGCAGATGAGAAGGTATAATTTGCGGTTAAAATACCGTGATACGTCAGTACATTTGGCGAGGACGCGTTTCTTGTCTTAAATAACAATGATCTGATTTCTGGGTTTCGTATGATGATTGACTATTATTTCAAGAGGTGTTCATTCCACATTTGCAATTTCATGTCAGTAATGAACAGACAAATAGGAATTAGAAAAAAAAAGAAGAAAAAAAAAAAAAGGCCTTTCAAGAAGATGAACTTCAGAAATCAACTGTTAGATAACGAGAAGCAAGGTCTCATTAATGGAATTTTTTTTTTCAAAGCACAGAGAAGGTAGATGGAAACTATTTTCAAGAAACTGAAAAGAAACATGCATATACTTAAAGGATATCACACACACACACACACACACGCATATGTAAAGAAAGAAAGAAAGAGATAGTAAGTAGAAGATATATATAGAGAGATAGATAGATAAAAGGGGTCCTTAGTATAAAAGAGACTATCACTTATTCTATAATTAAAACCGCCATTTCCTACTGTAGAGCTTTCGTATACAAAACAAATTTTCTGCTACAAAAATCGATACTTTCGTAGCTCAATTATAAAAACTATAGAACTGTGAGCCATAAAATTTTGATTTTACGGCGTGTCAACCCTTGTTGGGCGATTTAATACTGAATGACTCTGTCGGCTCGGGGTGTTATATTTTGACCTTCGACCCAGCCCAAAAGTGCGATTTCCAAGGTGATACACCGGAAGGAAGTGACACATTCCAATGGCCAATAATCGAAAGAGAACGCGTGGGCGGATTAAGGCTTATGAGGTGGGACAAGGTAAAGGTTCCATTGTGCCACTACAGTGATGCACCGGAAGAGAGTAACCTCTGAACTGCATGACAGTTATTTCCACTTGATGACGATTAAACATCCGATTTCAAAGATCCAGTAGGCGATCGTGTGGGCGTTGAATTATTATTTAACTCAGTTGAGTTTGGGGTGCCAAAGCAGTTGCCAGCAGACTCCCAGAGAGTTAGAGACGAGATGTGGTAGGGAAGGCCACACCCGACCGAGGGGGGCCTCGGAAAAGCCCCGATGGAGTGGACCCCAAGACCTCTGGTTGAGCATCTAAGAGAACAAGAAAGACACAACGTGACGGTCATAACAGTGGGGTCAAAATATGAAGTTTATGTTCGGTCTCCAGCACCCTCTCACATGCAAACCCTTGAACAACCCTTTCGAACCCTTGCAATAAAGAGAGAGGTAAATATATTTGAAAAGAAGTCTTCCTGCGTCTTTATCCTGCGTCGTTTCTTCCTGTGTCTTCCTCTTGCGTCTTCCTTCCTGCTTCCTTCCTTCAGGCGTTTTCCTTCATGCGTCCTTCATTCCTGCGTCGTTTATTCATGCGTCTGTCTTTGATGTTGTGTCGTTGTGATGCTGAATGATGATGTAGATGACTATATAACAGGGGCAGCAGAATACACCGACTGCATCTCTGCAGGGGATAAGATTCCCACAACGAGTGTGCTGGATACGACACTAAACAATCTGATGGTGAGGCTCCAGAAATGCCGTAGCTTTGGGGAATGCAGACAACACCTTTATTGCCATTGCTCCCAGTTCCACTCTAGTCCGGAGGGGTAGCACTTGATAGGGTCCTACCTATGGATTAAATAGAAATGAACAGTGTACTTATGCTAAGCTGAATTGTTTGAAATATAACTGTTTTTGACATCTAAGCTGTGTATTTATGTTAAACTGAATTGTTTAAAATAGAACTGTTTATATGCATAAAAATGGATTTGGGATTAAATAACCTACCATGGTTGATATGCCATAAAACCAAACCAAACCAAAATGACTTAATTCGGCGTTAAATTATCCGAAAAGGGTTAATACGCCGGAAAACAAAACCAACCTTTTTTAACAATCATATGGTTTCATGTAACTAATGAAACTATTGTAAACAATTATATGGCTTCATGTAGCTAATGGAACTATTGTAAACAATAATAGCCTCAAGTAATAATTCTAATAGTTTATCAACATTTAAATGATTTCAAGAAACTATTCCTGTTTGATAATGATAATCATTTATTTACACTTGGTTATATAATATCAATAATAACAATCAAATACTGATAATTTTTTCTTAGTTATATGGCTTAAAGTATTCCTGTCTAATACTAATAATTTTCAGAAAGATCTATGGGACCAATAGATGGTACCTAAACAGATACGACCATTCTGAGTCAGAACACACTAGGGAGTAATGGCAATGAAGGAGTACTCACAACTTCCCTGAGCTCAAGAGTTGGAGCCTCAGCACGAGATACGGTTTCAAGTCATCCTTAAGATACTCATTTTGGAGCTGGGAGTCAGGCTCGACACGGTGAATTTTACGTAGAATGCACTGATCCTACGCTCTGATCTTCAGCAGAAATAAGGATTCATGCGTAAATACTGCAGTTAATTATTGCTCTTTTTCTTTTGGTTTCTCTGTTACTTGAGGTATATCAACTTTCGTGGGTTATTTAATGCAAAAGTCATCCTTATAGAAGAACAGTTATGATACTTCATAACCCTTAGCTGGGGAGATAAGAGGCTTCATATCTTTCAGAAGATTATAAGTTTGAAATAGAACGACTGAAGTTCGAAGTCACTTATTTCGAGACTGGAGTTCAGCACTTTAGCCATTACAACATAAACACTTTTGTTTTCGCGTTCAATTTTTGAGGAAACCATCTTTATGAATACGTAATTTTTGGAGGGATAGTATTTTGATCAACTAAAACTGAATTTAAAAAGAAACAAAATCTTTCATTTATGATTCAAACCGTTTTTTCTTTCTCCTCCAACTTTTTCCTGATTTCTTTCTTCACTTCTTTGTTTGTTTTTTAATTTCCTTCCTATATTTCCTTTTCGCCGCTAGTTTTCATACTTCTCCTTCACGGCTGTTCCGAGCCGCCATCTTTTGTGTCGATCGGTTTGTAATGAAGGGAAGAAAAATGCATTGACAAAAAGACATAACCAGCCAAGCTGAAAAATGGTCGCCTGAAGAGAAAGAACTTAGAAAAATTATCAATGCAAATGAAGCAAAATATAATTTTCGTTATTCAAATTTCATCGTATTGATCTTCTCAATCTAGAAAACCTTTAAGCAATTTCAGCATTTTCGCTTTCTGCCAAGCTATTTCCCCTCACTTCATCTCTCTATTGATTTCTGTCTCTTCACCGTTCTAATTACTTCTCTCTCTCTCTCTCTCTCTCTCTCTATCTATCTATCTATCTATCTATCTATCTATATATATATATATTTAAAGCACACGGGCGTGAGAGAGAGAGAGAGAGAGAGAGAGAGAGAGAGAGAGAGAACCCAAGCTTCAAAGTGGGTACGTCCTGCTTGCAATACAAATTAACAAATACGAATAAGAAAATGGTGAAATAGATAGATAGATAGATAGATTGATAGATAGATAGATATGAAAGTCGAATGTAGATCGATGATTAAAATCGCTTAATAAAAACTTCTGAAAATGAAAACGATTAAAAATAAAAATAAAAAAAACACTTAATTACAACGATATATTCGTTTGTCTAATCACTTTTGTTCGTCTTATATCTTATATATATATATTAGTTATAACTGTGGCAATTCCACTAAATACATGCAAGTTAGTTGGCACGAATTTAATTAATAAATAACATTCCGAGATAAATTTGTGTTGATTTCTATTTGTATTTTAAAATTTGATGGATTGATAACAACACATATACTAAACAGAACTATTTTTTTTACAAAATCACTTCAAATCAAGAGATAAGAAAAGACTAGAAAGAACAAAAATTAAAGAAAAAATACCTCTTCACAAGTAAGTCAAGAGGTTTGTTAGAGAAGAAAGTAGATGAGTGAGTACACAAGCAAACCAACTTCCTACGACTACCTTATCTGCTCCATCCGTAGTAATTATCAAAATCTACATCTGTTGTCAGTCTTAACAAGGACTAGTGTTTACTTAATGACATCCCCTCAAGTGTAGTATGCAAAGATATAAAGTCAATTTAATGAGTCTGAGTGGGGAATCTCATTCGCGTATGCATGTGCTAAAACAAAAATCTCTCTCTTCTGCCAACCAGTATTATGCAGGCGTCGCACAACTCCAATCCTCGGCCTTTGTTACATTGAGGGAGGGGGGGTTCTGCCGTTGTGTTGGAATCCTTGGGGGTAGGTTAGCCTTTTAATTTGTTGCATCATTCCCGAAACGAGAATACAATCAAAGCGAGAATAGATAAGACGCAACAAAATAGCAAATGTAGTTTATGTGGTGATAGAGACGAAACGATCAATCACATAAGCGAATGCAGCAAATTAGCACAGAAGGAATACTAGAGACTAGATACGACTGGGTGGGCTAGGTGATCCACTGGGAGATGTGCAAGAAATTGAAATTTGACCATACGAACAAATGGTATATGCACAACCCAGCAGCTGTCCTGGAGAATGGCGCAGCAGTCCTGGGGTATGGGACTTGACATACACACCGATCACCTAATCTCGGCCAGAAGACCAGACCTGTAGTAATCAACAAATAAAAGAGAACTAACAAAATTGTAGACTTAGCTGTACCGGCTGACCACAGAATAAAACTGAAAGAAAGTGAAAAAAGGATAAGTACCTCGACCTTGCTATGGAATTAAAAAAAAACTATGGAACATGAAGGCGACGATTATACCAATCGTGATTGGTTCATTCGGTACAGTAACTAAAGGGCTCTTAAAGGGATTGGAGGACTTGGAAGCTGGAGGACGAGTGGGGACCATATAAACTATAGCACTGTTGAAAACGGCTAGAATACTGAGGAGAGTCCTGGAGGCTTGAGGAGACTTGCTGTAACTCAGACTCTCGGGAAAGACCATCAGCCAACACTGATGTAAAAAACTCTCAAGGAGTAAATAATAATAATAATAATAATAATAATAATAATAATAATGTCAACATAAAAGAGAACCTACCGGATTGTGGAATTAAAAAACAACTGTAGAACATGAGGGTGACAGTGATACCATTTGTCATTGTGGCACTTGGAACGGTAACAGAAGGCTTTGAAAGGAGAGTGGAGGAATTGGATACCAAACGAAGAATCGCAACTATACAGAACAAAACATTCTTAAGATCGGTGGAAATACTGAGAAGAATCTTAGAGACCCGAAGAGACTTGTTGTCGCTCAAACTCCAGTGAAATGTCACCAGCTAATGCTCTTGTGAAAAACTAGTGAGGGGTTCAACAAAAAAAAAAGAGGACCTGCCCAATGATGGACTTTGCCATTCCGGCTGACCACAGTGTAACACTGAAGGAAAGCGAAAAGAGAGATAAATACCTAGATCTTGCTGGAGAACTGAAAAAACTTAGGAACATGAAAGTGACGATGATACCAATTGAAATTGGTGCTCTTGATACATTCACCAAATTATTGATAGAGGGACTGAAGGACTTGGAAAAAAGAAAACGAGTGGAGACCATCCAAATTACAGTATTATTAAAACCAGCCAGGATACTAAGTAGAGACTCGAGGAGACTTATTTTCACTCAGACTCCTGTAGAAATCCACTAGCTAACGCTGGTGTGAAAAGCTTTCAAATGAGTAAAATGATAAAACCATCAAGAAACTATCTTGCAAACACTACAAAAAACGGATAAAACCCAATGTGTACACTGTGCATACAAAAACTGTATTAATTGACCACTGCCTGCTTGCTCAATTCTAACTCCGATACAATATAGAAAGACATGATAGAATCATCATCATCATGTCATGCCGCTAGCATGGATATCCCTGACCCTTTCTCGCCACTCCTCCCTATCGTCCATCGCTTCTGGCAGGTCCTCACAGCTATATACCGTATCCTCACAGAGCTGCTGTATGTAGGTTCGAGCTGGTCGTTCTGCTTTTAGCTCGGCCGTGTGCGGGGGTCCATAGGAGAACATCACTTATGAGCTCGTCCCTGCTTTTCCAACAGTGTACTGCATGTCTGGTTCGCCTAACTTTGATAGTTTTCGTGATGGGAGGTAGGTGGCTGTACAGCTGCTGCTTTGTGGGGTGTTGCCTCCAGGACTTGTTCAAAATTGCTCGCAGCATTCTTGTGTAGTTGCTGTCAAGCTTTTTCTCCATCTGTTTAGTTAGCGTCCATATAGTGCATCCATATAGCAATACTCTGGAATACCGAAATCTAAAAAATGATCTCAGCACTAACCAAAACCAATAATAAAAGCCGATGGAGTTACTATTCTTTGGAACTTTTCAATTCAAACTGATAGAAAAATAAAGAGCTATAAACTAGATATAGGGGTTAAAGAATATAAAAGAAAAACATGCCTTCTAATTGATATGTCAGGGCCAACACATAATAACAGATCAGTCAAAGAATACAATAAAATAATAAAATACAAAAACCTGGAAATTGAAATTGAAAAAATGTTACACCTTAAAACTACCACTGTACCAGTAAGAATGGGTGACCTGGGTATGATCAAGAAAGGTCAGATAAATACATTCATAAAATATCTGGCAGTTCAAAGAAAAACACAAAAAAGTGTATTTTGTGGAACTGCTTATCATCTAAGGAGAATAATATGAACGTGAACGAAAAAATATCATCCGAAAGAGACAGAAAAAAAAGAAGAAATAAAATGAATAAAATCACTACTTTCCCTTGCCATAGGTCTTGGATAAAGAAAGACCCGGTGAAGATACTGAAAGTAAAACTGAAAATTGAATATAAAGAACTGAAGACTCTGATACAGAAAAGAAGAATATACAGCCAGGATATAGGAATGGAGTTTGGTATTGGAAAATGTATCATGTTGATAATGAAAAAGGGGAAAAGAGAAACAGAAGGAGAAATAAAACTACCAAATCAGGAAAATATCGGAATGCTTGGGGAGAATCAAAATGACAAGGGCTTGGAAATATTGGAAGCAGACACCATCAAACAAACGATGTAAGAAAAAATCTGAACTGAGTATCTTAGACGAACAAGAAAACTTCTCGAAACCAAGCTCTTCAGTCGAAATCTCATCAAAGGGATAAACACGTGGTTAGTTCCCCTGGTAAGATAATATCGACCAGTCTTAAAATCGACAAGGGAGGAACTCCGATAAACTGAGCAAAGGACAAGGAAATTGATGACCTTACACCAGACCTTACACTCGACAAATGACTCTATGTGTCGAGAAAAGAAGGGGGAAGATCATTGAGGATTGCGAGGATGAATCAATGCAAGTATTCGAGGAATACATGAAAAAAAAAAGCAAAGAAAGATTTATTGCAGCAGCGATCAACAACAACGGCAACGGCAACACAAGAACAAACAGGGAAATAATAAAAACTAGATTACAAAAATGGAAATAAGAACAACTGTATGGATATTTCAAGCGACAACGTGATGATATCACTAGTGATAAGATCTGGATGTGGCATAGAAAGGAAAACCAAGAGAGAAAAACTGAATTTCTTTTGATAGCAACATAAAACAATGCCAGTGAGACCAATTGTGTTAAAGCTGAAATCGATAATACGCAAAAGAATAGCAAGAGTAAGTTACGTGGGGATAGAGATGAAACAGTTAATTGCATAATAAACGAATACAGCAAACAGACACAAAAGGAGTAAAATGGTAGACATAATTGGGTAAGGAAAGTGATCCACTGAGAACTGTGCAAGAGATTAAAATTTGACCATATTACCAAATGGTATATGCACAAACCAGAATCCGTCCAACAGAATGAGACACATAAGATTCACTGGATTTTAAGATTCAAACGTATCACCAAATCCCGTCCACAAGAGCAGACATAAAATTGATTAACAAAATACAGAAAAATATTTTTCTGTTCCAGCGGGGCTCAAAGTGACCATAAAAGAAAATGAAAAGATTAACAGATACTTGGACCTTGCTAGAGGATCAAAAAAACAACTGTGGAACATGAGGGGGACAGTGATACCAATTGTCATTGTGGCACTTGGAACGGTATCAGAAGGCTTTGAAAGAAGACTGGGGGAATTGGATATCAAACGAAGAATCGCAACTATACAGAACAAAACATTCTTAAGATCGGTTGAAATACTGAGAAGAATCTTAGAGACCCGAAGAGACTTGTTGTCACTCAAACTCCAGTGAAAGGTCACCAACAGGTACTTGTGTGAAAAACTAATGAGGTGTTCAATAAAAAAAGGACCTACCCAATGATGGACATTACCGTTCCGGCTGGCCACAGAGTAAAATTGAAAGAAAGCGAAAAGAGAGATAAATATCTAGACCTTGCTAGAGAACAGAAAAAAATTTGGAACATGAAAGTGACTGGGATACGAATTGTAATTGGTGCACTTGGTACAGTCAACAAGATATTGGTAGAGGGACCTGAGAACTTGGAAATAAGAGGACAAGTAGAGACCATCAAGTCTACAGCATTATTAAGATTGACCAGAATACTCAGAAGTGTCCTGGAGACTTGAAGAGACTTGCTTTCACTCAAACACTAATGGAAGACCATCAGCTAACGATGGTGGGAAAAGCTTTCAAAGGAGTAAATGATTATAATAATGAATTTGGAATTAAGAATTGTGCCGTCCTATAAGGAAGAAAGGAAAAATAAAAGCAACTCAACGAATTGAAGTGCCAAAGCAGGAAAGCGCCAGAAGACTTGGAGAATAGAAAATTACGAATACCAGGGAATATTAGAATCGGATACCATTAAGGAAATGGAAATAAAGTAAAGATTAAGAAAGCAGTTTATTAGAAGAATAAAACGACTTCTAGACAACAAACTCTGCAGCAAAAATTTAATCAAAGGAATAAATAGCTGGGCAGTCTTCCAAGTAAGATACTCAGGGCCCTTTTTGAAATATGGGCAAGGAAATTGATGACTATGTACAAAGCCTTACGCCTGAGTGATGACACAAACAAAATTTATGCGACAAAACAGGGTGAAGATGACCTCACCAGCATTGGGGATTGCGTTAATGCAGTAACTTAAGGACTCGAAGGATTGAGACCATTTAAACCCTTAAAAAAGGAGCGTATGAACAACTATACAAATGATATGATAAAGTGATATCGAGACATCGGTGTAATAGTCAAAACAAATTATAAATGAGAAAGCGCGATTCTTTTTGATCAGAAGTCTCAATATCTTTTTGAAGGAAATATTTTGGGCGAATCAAAAGATTGTGCAAGTGCAGTATTCTTCATACTCCCCCAAAACTAGCTCTTTTCGGCTTTTACTTGAAACTAACAAATCATCCCAAGATTTTAAAGCATCCAACACTGTCACAAGACACCAGGGATTTGGGTCACTGGCCTGGTTAAGATTCTATGGAAGGTCAGCTGTTGTCTATATTGTCTATGCATTATATTTATCCACTTTACGTGGAACTGGGGTTGTCCAAAAGAAGAGCTATACAACATTGTACCAGTGTCCCAACAAGAGTTGACAGAACATGGCTGATAGCAACTTCAGAGAGCCCATGGTTTTGAATTTAGGTTTCTTTCTTTTCTTAAACCTGTTGCCTTACCAAGGCCATAGAGTCCAGTTTTCCCCTTGATGGATCCATCCCTTTTTCAAAGACATTATCATGAAGGGAAGCATCTGTCTCATCCAGAATTTTAACTTGTCTCGCCTTGTTTGTTTCCAATGACGATAACTACTCTCCACTCTGTCAACATTGCTTGGAATACGCTGACTGTATCCGATGCAAAAGGGGTAAGACTCCCCCCCCCGAAAGTTGCATCATGAGTATGACACTGAACTGCATATGATAATAAGGCTCGAGTTCTGGAGATATGAGGAATGTGTATTAATTCTTCATTGCCATTACTCCCATGTCCACTCTGGGAACAATGATAGTACTTGTTAGGGTCCCATCTATGGGGTCAAATAGATCTATTTGGGTCCTATCTAGGGATCGAATAGATCTCTTTTGAAATTATTCATATTCGATTGGGTAACTACACAAAAATGTAAATATGAAAAATGAACGCGATTCTCCAACCTCTTTGCATTAAATAACTCTAGATGGACTGACATGCCATTAAAATCATTCAATCAATCGGATAGCTCAAGGTTTTGAATTTAGTTTCCTTCTTTTAAACCGGTTGCTCTACCAAGGCCCAGTCAACCTATTTATGTGTTCATGCCTTTTCCAAAGACACAAAGCACAAAGTGAAACACAACAACCCCATCCCGAAGTTGAAATTGTCTCGAGAGAGACTATTTCCTTCGACAATTATTATTCTGTAAAGCCTCCTATACAATGTGTATAATCCACAAATAAGAAAAGTTTATAGCAATGATCCCTGTTTTTTAGGATATAAGAATATCATTTCATCCGATGATCACACCTCGGGTAGAGTGATCAAAAGCTTTCAGATTAACATATAATATTAAATTTACATCGAGATAAGACTAATTAAAATCAATCGAAAAAGATGCTATCACAAGTCATTGTAGTTCAGAGAAAAAAGCAAGTCATCTTACTGGCTATAAAGTAGAAATGAGAAAAGTGCCAACATAAAACCTTTTTTGAAACTGCGGGCAACTCTGACTAATAACGTTAGGTCTTTGTGGCAGAGTCACGTCTCCTAAATATCGACAATTTTTTTCTAAGGATAGGCAAACTGACTCCGCCCAATGGAAAAAATTGAAACTCGCTTGTTGTCACGACTCCGATGTAATCACTAAAACAGTATCTTTCTCCTTTTCATGCAAGTCTGTTTTACACTGACAGTTTGACTAAACGGTCCACACTTAGAGTTTTATACTATTCCCATTTTCTGTCTGTCTCTCTGTCTCTCTGTCTCTCTCTCTCTCTATATATATATATATATAATTTTTATATACCAGAATGTGTTTACGCATATTATCAATCGATTTCATTCTGTTTCTATACAACCAGCTGTACATTCAAATCTCTTGGCACGTATATACACACACACACACATACACATACACACACGCACACATATATATGTATATATATATGTGTGTGTGTGTGTGTGTGTGTGGTTGGTTGGAAATAAGTTATATTACCGCCCCAAAAGTAAATATTAAGTACAGAAAGTAGACATTATATAGAAAGTAACATTACCGCCAAAAAAGTGAAGTGGACATTTTATATATATATATATATATATATATGCGTGTGTGTGTGTGTGTGTTAGTGTATGTATCCTAATCTGTTATCGCTCATACACCCCTCCCACACACACATAAGCACATATGTACACGGTGTAGATTTCCATATCTACCGAGAGTGAGCTGTGTTTACCAAGACAAGAATGAACAACAACCAAAACGTTAATTTTCTTCACAATCCTCTCCTTGGCATTCAATAAAGTTGTTCCAGCTGATTTTTCATAAATTGAAGAACCTCTGAAACTCATAGTTTTAATCTTAGATGAATTTCCAGTTTCAAATCAAAGTCGGAAGTAGCTATGACTTGTGAGTACGGAGGATGCTGCATTTG
The DNA here is from genome assembly GCA_963585895.1 of Sepioteuthis lessoniana. Classification (NCBI taxonomy): domain Eukaryota; kingdom Metazoa; phylum Mollusca; class Cephalopoda; order Myopsida; family Loliginidae; genus Sepioteuthis; species Sepioteuthis lessoniana. Next base: position 22,781,602 of record OY757920.1, read on the forward strand.
CGTAATATTGTTTAGCTTAAACATGTCATTAAAAAGTTATGGAGATAACAGATCAAAAAGTAATTATCATGACTGCACTTTTTTTTATTTTTCGACAAATTATCGCGTTCAGTCAGGCCTCTGTGTGTGTGTGTGTGTGTGTGTGTGTGTGTGTGTGTGTGTGTGTGTGTGTGTGTGTGTGTGTGTGTGTGTGTTTTGTAAAGATAAGCGGAGGAAAAATATATTCTTTGGTGTGGATGAAAATTTATGGCATTTACTTTGCCGACACGTGTTTCGACTAAAATGTTGCCTACATATAAGGTATTCAATCTTGAATTATTTTGAGTATAACAACAACAACAACAACAACTCCTCTGGGATTTTATCATCCAAACGGATCACCTAATCTCGGCCAGAGGACTAGACCTTATAATAAGCATCCAAAAAAAGATAACTTGCGGACTTTGCCGTCCCGGCTAACCACAGAGTAAAATTAACAGAAAGTGAAAAGAAGGATAAATACCTTGACCTTACTAGGGAATTAAAAAAAACAGTGGAACATGAAAGTGACGTTTATACCAATTATAATTGGTGCTCTTAGTACAGTCACCAAAGGATTAATAAAGGGACTGGAGGACTTGAAAATAAAAGGACGAGTGGCGAGCATCCAAACTACTGCATTATTGAAATCGGTCAGAATACTGAGAAGTGTCCTGGAGACTAAAGGAGACTTGCAGTCACCCAAAATCCAGTGAAAGATTATCAGCTAACGTTGATATGAAAAACTCTTAAAGGGTAATAATTAGAAAATATGTTAAGCATGCAAGCTGAAAAGTCGTCTTCAGGGTAAAATCCATCTAAAAAAAGGCAACATTGTTTCTTGGTTTGAGAAAGTTTTAACGGTTTACAATTTTAAAATTCCAAAACATTTGTCCTAAAGGCGATTTTCAGCTTGCATACTGTACATGTTTTCTTCTTCTTCTTCTTCTTCTTATTGTTATTATTATTATTATTATTATTATTATTATTATTATTTTATTCTTATTTTTATATTTAGAATAATTTTAAATAAAACACCTTGCCCAGTCGACTGAGGCTGTGGAATATACCGAAAGCATCTCTGCAGAGGGGTAAGAGTCCCCATGGCGAGTGTCCTGAATTTGACTCTAAACAATCTGATGGTGAGGTTCCAGTAATGCTGGAGCTTTGGGGAATGTGGAGTACCTCTTCATTGCTAGCGCTCCCAGGTCCACTCTGGCTCGGAGTAGTATCACCTGATAGGGTACTATCTATGGGTCAAATAGAACTAAACTGCATACTTATGCTAAACCGAATTACTTGAAATAGAACTGTTTTGATATTTAAACTGCGTACTTATGCTAAACTGAATTGTTTAAAATAGAACTCTATTTGACATTTAAACTGTATTTACGCTAAACTGAATTGTTTGACTAAACTGAATAGAGAAATGCTTTTGATAAATCAAATTGTGTACTTATGCTAAACTGAATTGTTTGAAATAGAACTGTTTATTTGAATAAAAATGGATTTAGCATTAAATGACCTAAAAAAGTTGATATACCATAAAACCCAAACAAACAAACAAACCTAGTATATAGGCAAAATTTTAGTCGAAACACGTTTCGGCAAAGTAAATACAATAAATTTTCATCCCCAACAAAGTATATATTTTTCTTCCGTTTATCTTTTCAACAAATTTGTAAGATTCATTTGATTTTTTTCAATTTATATATATATATATATATATCATCAAGTCACCTTGACAGCACGGAGTCCCCAGTCTCTTTCCTACTCTTTTTATCCATCCCTATCATCCATTGCTCCCGGCAGGTCCTCCAAACTACATTCAGTATCGGCACTGATCTGATATAAGTTCTTGCTGGTTGGCTGAATTTTTTTAAATTTTTCATGTATATATATATATATATAGGTGTGTGTGTGGGTTGGTTGGTTGGTTGGTTGGTAGATTGGTTAGTTTTCATGGCACCCTTATTGGTTTTGATGCCGAAGTTAGTCATTTTTGCAAGCAGTTATAAGGTTTCAGGTAACTAATGATAATAATCATTTATAACGATTTAAGTAACGATTTCCAACCTTTTCCCCTTCCTGTCGGTGAGGCATAGAAAACGCTATCTCCTCTGTAAACGTAGAAAGACCCACCTCTAAAAAATGGTTATCTTGTGTATGACACTAAACTGCATCTGATGGTAACGTTTCAGTTATGGAATAATATCGATTGAAATTTGTGCACTGTTTTATGGTTTCATGTATTTCTATAGAATACTAATAATTTATACAGACTTATTTAATTTCAATTAACTATTCTTAGTTAATGAAAATAATTTTTGTTTTTTAGTTATGTACTTTCAAATACACAGATTTAATATCAATAATATATACAAATTTGTATGGTTTTTAAGTATTTCAAGAAATTTTTATTTGTTGAAATATTTTCCGACGTTAAACGTTTTGGTTTTAGACCTTCACCAGGGTGTGTAAGTTACAAAATGAAACGAAAAAGAAAAAAAAACATTATACACCTGATGAAGGTCTAAAAAACCGAGGCGTTTAACAGCGTGGCTGGACCTGCGAGATGCTTCAAGTCTAGATCGAAATTCGACTGACGTAAAGTGAGCCGGGTATCTTACCCCAGGCCATAGTCATCCTCAGCGCAAGTGAAGAAATTTTTTATGTATACTTTTTTTCAAATACGTTATCGGCTACCGGAAGGCTTCATGAGAAGAGCTATTGCATTTCAGCATATGTGGCAGCCGGAAAATTTCCCGCTCCTTTGCTAAACCCACTGGGATGGGAAGTATATATATATATATATATATATATATATATATATATATTGCCTGACAACCAATCAAAAAAGTGATGTTTGGGTCGGCTTTTCTCAGTTAAAAGTAAACATTTTAAATCCCAGGCTTTTGTCTAAGCCCAAATACAGACGGCAAGCTTCCCGCCCATCAAACAAACAGGAAAATCGATACTATCTTTTTCAGAATCATTAAGTGTTCAGCTTAAGTTGATTGGACCCTGCATTTATTTAAAAAAATTAAAAACAGTCGAATATAGAAAAAAATTATATATAAATCGAAAACATGAGGAACCATTAAAAAAAAACTTTATGATTCAACGTGTGTGTGTATATATATATATATATATACACACACAATCCCAGGTCGAGTCATAGCAAAACTCAAAAAATTGTACTTGATGCCTCCTTGCTTAACACTCAGCATTAAAAGACACGGATTAAAGGTAAATGGAGCAATCCAAGGAAAGGAGTTGCGCCTTCCTCGATACCTCAGTGTAATTGATATTGAAAAAGGGGCCGTCAGGTCGCCCTCGACCACAGACGGCGAACTTTATATATATATATATATATATATATATATATATACGCATTCACACTCATACAAGTTCGCTCACATCAAAAGGCATATGCATCATTGCGCTGAAATACCCACAACTAGAGACAGAAGAGCTTATAGCGTCTCCGTTTAACAATTTATCATTGTTCTTGAACTGATATGTTGTTTCCTCTAGATGTAATCTCAAGTTATTTCAAGTTACCTCCCTTGTGCGTCTGCTTCCTTTTATTTTCGAGCGCTCACCTTTTTTTTTTTTTCTCATAGGTAGATTGCATGGGATTATTTTAATTCTTTTTATTCATAACGTTCAGTCTGTGATTATACCACCTAAATTTGCCATTCTATTAATATTTTTGTCTATTTTCGTTGAAATATTTTTGTTCCATTTTTTTAATGCTTTACATAGTGCAGGATCAAGCGATCCCATTTGGTCAAGGATTTGTTCTAATGCTAGATAATAAACGAAAGCATATGAGTAAACTCTGACAGAGGTACATCAAAAGTAGAGAGGAATATCACGTCCTTCAACTGATGTCTTAGCCGGCGCAATCAGCGGACTTAAATCCCAGTGAACTGGTGTGGGATGAACATGACCGAAAAGACAGAGCTAAAGAACCTACTAGTGCACCTCATCTCTGGTAACTCTTGCAGGAAAGGTGGATAGAACTATCTTCTGTCTACCTTCAGCCCTTGGTGGAAAGAATGCCGAGAATCTGTGAAGCAGTGATAGCGGCCCAATGGGGGTCATTTTGATGAATCTAAAGTTTAAGAAGTTTTTGTTTTTGTCTAATTTGTATTTAATGTGGCTCTAGAAGACTTGTATTTAGTATGATAAATAAAAAAAATATTGGGGTAGTCAGTTTGCTTAATTAAAAGTAACACTTTTAGGATGAGAAATAAAAATTTTTGAGAGTGACCAAATACTTTTGACTGGTAGAGTATATATATAGTTAAACAGGTTTGATTAAACAAAACCGAATCTTTATTAATTTCAAGTTTTTTTTTTATCCTCTCTTTCATGCGTCATAATAATTCTTTTGATCTTACAATCTTGAAAGGTATAAATAATTTCTCCAAAAGAGCCATTTATGGCAAACTGAGTTTGTATCCAACCCTTTTTCAAGGTAAAGTATATAAGTCTTTCATAATCAAAATTGTTTAATATTTAAACTAAACTATTGTTTTGTTTTTGTTTCTATCGTCAAAGTGAGGCTTATTTGTATCACCAAAGTGAGGCTAAGCAATAGTGTCAGTTTATCTTAAATATTTTAAATATTTCTATTACGTTTTATTGACTTAAATTTACATTAAAGTAGACATGAAGTAAACGAAATTTTGAATAAAATTTGTTCTTTTTATCCTTTGTGAGAATTTTGGAATATAAATTGTTCTACAGTATTTATCCATTTTAAACGTTTTAAAATATTGTCACTAGTTTCAAAGTTAATTCTATTAATAGTGGGTTGTCTAAATATTATATATAGAGCTTCAAGGATTTTTAATTTTTTAATATTATTATCAGTGAGGAGTATTTTTGTATTATCAACTAAAATATTTCTATATGATGTAAGACAAGTTTTTTTAAATGTTGGAGCTAGAATCTGATAGGTGTAGAGTGAACCACCTTGAAAAAACTGAGATAGATAATAGCTATGAATAGACTCACATAAGTAGATGGATATGAATAGACTGAGATATATATATATATATATATATATATATATATATATATATATATATATATATATATATATATATATATATAAACGAGTAGAGATACAGACTGAGATAGAGATAGATTGATATGATCTGAATGAAATAAGATTGATATGAACACTATAATAGATAGATAGATAGATGAACGAAAGCTTTGTCTTCATTCTCAGATTTTTACTGAATGTTCTCGTATTCATTTCCTCTTTCACAGAACAATGGTTCCTCTTTCGTTGCTGACACCAGATTCTTTCTCCTCTCTCTCTCTCTCTCTCTCTCTCTCTCTCTCTCTCTCTCTCTCTCTCTCTCTTTGTGTGTGTGTGTGTGTGTGTGTGTGTGTGTGCTATTATTTACTCAGTGCGATTGAGCGGGTCTTCCTAGATACTGAACTAACATCCAAAAATGTCTTTGGATAGACAACAAACAAATGAAGATTCAAAGGTAAATTATATAAAAACAATGAATAAAAAAAGAAAAAAAGCAATGTTATTCCCAACAAAAGAAAAAATGTACACTATGTTGTGTGTAAGCTGAATCTTATTTTTGTTGTTTTTTGTTGTTTTTTTTTATTTTTTATTTCAATGGACCCTGTTACGCAGAGTCGGTTAGTAAGTAAACGTTATGTATATTCAAAAAGTCCCTGTTCTCTTTCTTTTTGAAACCAATGAGACTGAATACACAATTGAAAACCGGTTTTTGTTTTCATAAAGAAAATTCTAGACACTTTTGAACGTATCTAATATTGACACGGAGAATTTAATAATGAAAGGTAAGCCTCAAATTTCTGGATTTTTAAAATATTTTACTGATTATGTAACATAATTTAAAATTTAGTGGGAATGGTGGTAATTGAATCTGGTCTTATTATTTACGATGACTATAGCTAAAAAAAATAGATTAATCAAATAAAATAGATAAAACATTTTCTGATTTAAGATTTTCTATCAGGTACAAAGTCTGAATATTTTTTTTTTGATACGCTTGTAGAGTAATAGTTATCGTCGGAGCAAATGGGAACGGCGACCCGAGTTCAAATCCTGAACGAGGTTGTTTGTATTTAAAATAGCGCTCTGCCTCCTATCACGAAAACTATTCAAGTTAGACGAACCAGACATGCAGGACACTGCTGGAGAAGCAGGGACGAACTCATAAGAGATGTACTCTTAAGGACCCCCATACATGGCCGTGCAAAAGCAAGACGACCAGCACGAACATACATTCAGCAGCTATGTGAGGATACGGGATGTTGTCCTGAAGACCTGCCTAGTGCGATGAACGATAGGGAGGAGTGGAAAGAGAGGGTCAGGGATATCCGTGCTACCAGCGCGACATGATGATGGTGATGATGATTACCCTTGAGAACGGTATGCATTCAATTATTCTCCCACCCTAGGGCAGATTAGGCTCTTTAACCTTCGTATAGTAACCGGTGTAGGAGAAGGAAAATTCTGAATTCAAACCTGTTAAACTCCGCTTTAAAACTGACCTTGTATCTCATTCTGTGCATGGAGGAGGGGTTGGGTGAATATATACAAGAGCTGAATCTTGGAAGTTATCTTGACCAGGCATGGACAACCTTTTTCGAGTAGCAGGCTCATCATCAGACAGGTCGCATAAATAAAAAAAATAAGGTAGTTTACCGTTAAACGTACTTCAACCCTTTTCATTTCATAGGTATGAATAACTGCCTTAGAAATAGGAAAAGTTTTTCTCTTTTCGGTAAAAAGATCTATTCAATAAAAAATGGAAGTCTTTGTCAAGCCATTCAGAAAGCCCCACGGCCCGACAATGTCAACAAAGGTGTCTACAATATAAGTACGTAAAACGATTTCTCTAACTAGAAGTCTTAGATCGAGTTATTTACGTATTTGCTTTCATTGACACAGCAGTTTCGTGTTACTCTTTCTACAATGTAATTTAGTTAGACGACACTTAATTCTTTATCATTCCAAGATGATAAATACTTATATCTACTAAGCTTAGCGTTATTCATATAGAGTGGAATATCTAGAGAGGATTGAAATCTCATGTGAGATCTAAAAGATAATCATCGCTTTACGATAACCGCCTTAGGAAAAGCTTAAGTATATAATAAACCTACATTTATCAAGCTCACTGATTGCTTTCCCTATCATAAGTATATTTCTTACTTCTGGTGCAAAAGTAAGAGAAACAAGCTTTTAACATAATATTGCTTGTTGTAATATAGTATGAAAGAACAATAATATTCATAAAGAAGAATGACAATTATTCACGAGGCTAAGATAAAATATACAATTTTAAAAAATCACAAAATTAAGTTCTGTGCGAGATTGTTGAACTGACAGGCATATTTTTGTAGCTTGAACATGATTACCACCAATCTAGGGTGTCCCAAAAAAATACCACGATATCATGAGGAAAATGACCAGATTTCTAGACCGAAAAAAAAGGGGAAAAAATTGTTTAAATATTTATAGCATCTCGAGAAGGTCAAGAGAAATTTATTGAAAAATTTCCCTCCCTTCCAATGAATCCTTATATAAATAATGCATATTCCGGTTTCGCGAAGATTTTTCTAAGCCGGTTATATGTCTCCCTGTATGAATTGACATGTTATGTTATATTGTTGGGAACGAATAAATAAATTTAAAAAAATTAAATTGAATTAAAAAAAAAAGGAAAACATAAATTTGCAGAAACTCCCAGAGGTCCCTGATGGAAAAAGGGATGACGCATGCGTAAAGAAAAAAGGCAACCTCTTGACAAAGAGGAACAGGCTTTCTTTCTCTTTCAGGCGGTAACCAGCAATTTGACAACATCGTTGCTGACGGGAGTCTGGGCGCCACGCCATACGTCTTTGGACTAGGCGTTGGTTAGTCCCTTTCACCCAGTAGCAGCTCTCTCTCGGTCAGCATTATGCTGAAATATAAAAGACCCACAAATGAACTACAAACTAATCCTTACCGGACTTTGACAAACTTCCGAAAGAAAACTAACCCTTATGGAAGCCCGAAATACCAAATGGGGACAAATACATGCATGAAACGATTAACGTATTTTTGACACCTTAACTGGAGGATTCAACCATTTCAATGTATTCAGGAAAAACTCCCTCACCCATGGAATGGTTGTTCAACCCAGTAAATAAAGGAAAGTATAAAAGAAACTTCTTCGTCTCTTATCTGTTGCTGTATTTTCTTTTGAATAATTCTTTTGGGACTTTCTTGGGCAAGGCGTTACACCGACTAGCCAACGTGGGGGTACAATAAAATAACCAAAATATGGAGTCAGATATCAAACGGCAACACAGCCTTGCCCTTTGCCCGTGACCTTCAGCCTCAATATATTAGAGAAGAATGCTATATAGGGGTTTGCTTTGGTGATATATTTAAAGCTGGCAATCATATTTTGTTTATTGTATCGGGGACAAATGAAATGATTGGCTTGATGGATGGAAAATTTGATTTAATGGTGACAAATGTTGTTTTAAAAGTATGTAAAAACTCTAATAAGACCTCAAATAAAATATTATATTCAATATCGTCCGCTCCACAAAGTAAAAAAAAAAAAAGAAGAATATCAACAAAATCCAGAATACACACGTATATATATTTTACGACTTCTCACCAAGTCAGAAGTGACATTAAGTCATTTCATAGTGATGGTGGGGGTAGACACGCTCAAATTGAAATTCATGCGTGTCCGTCACAAAAATCCTTGGTCTCTCGGCATTCTCCTTCAAAGGCGTCTTAGGCGTCAAGCAGTAAACTCAGCCTTCCTCTTTTTAGATAAGTGGCTAGTACTGTTTGGAGGAAAGACTTCCTAGGACTAGGCAAATAGAACAAAAAATACACACATATTGTTGTTTTTATTCACTCTTCAGGTATATTTGGGGAGGGGGACACTTCGCTTTTCAGTCTAAGTGAGTAAACCTTTATTCTGGTTTCTTAAATTGGGTTGGACCCCAGCACTGTCTAGTAGCCTAACTGTCACTGCGCCTGGTCGGCACTGATCTCTATTCAACTTGGACTGCTCTCTTGAATATATGGGGACCTAAATTCACACACATACGCTACAAACCCATACAGATACTCTCGCACCCAGATGCATATGGAAAAGTCCCTGTGACGTAGTGGCTAACATGCGGAACTGCGATATCGTTATTGGCGAGTTCGAACTCAAGCCACGCTACTGCGTACACTTTCGGACTAATACCCACGGGAAAAGTACAAACTCACTTGTCCCCTTTACCACCACCAACCACCACCAAGATATGGGTTAAATAGTACTATATTTAGAGTGTTCGCTAGTGTTCCGGGAGACTGGGGTTCAATCCCAGGTCGATTCATACAAAAAAATGGAACTTGATACCTCCTTAACATTTAGCATTATACGGTACAGATCAAGGATAAGAGGAGTAATCCAGGGAAAGGAGTTGTGCTCTCCCCTACACCTCAATGTAGTAGATAATGAAAAGGAACCTTCGAGTCACCCTCAACTATGGTCAGTCTACTTACTATATATTCTACAACAAGGATGGCTTTCGTACTAAATGATCCACAAAGGTTGATGTATCATTAAACAAAGAAACCAAACCAAACCGAACCACAAGCATACATAGACGCTACGTCAATACGCTGACACGTATATGCATTATTGCACTTAAATTATTACATCTAAAGAAAGAGCTTATAGCGTCATAGTACTCTTTAATATCGTCACACAACTAACAGAACTATGATTTCCAGGGGACATCCTGATGATTAATTTTATGTACAATTTGAAGTTTATGTTCCGCTCGGTATTTTTTAAAATCTGTCTTATTCTCATTTCCTACAATAGACGAAACAATAGCCACTTTTTAAAATAACAAAATGTTGGGTAAGGCTAGTACTTTAAAATTATTATTATAGAAAAACTCAATTTCATTTCCGTTTTATTTACTTTATATTTAGAAAAAAATAATAACGCGGTTCCCATCCAGTTTCATTGTATAGATGATGATATACAGTGAAATATTAACAGAATTAACTAACGGCTCTGTTAATTATATATGCTATTTTCCATACGTATATCCGGTATCTATTTTCAAAATTATCCGTTGTTTTAATATATATATATATATATATATATATATATATATATATATGGGTTAAAATAGTAGGAAGACTGGGTTTTTTAACGTTGGCAGGGCAACCGATCTAGAAGATGGAAAACTTGGAGAATGTTAGAGAAAATGTGCGGCATGTGTGTGCTCCATTCTTCTGCGATCAGTTTGATCCAAAAGTATGGCTGTTTTTACACTGGCCTTCACTACTATAAACAAATCTGCTGTGTATGTATTCCAATTATTGACGTCGTTTATTAAACTGTTGAACTTTCGCACGTAGAGATCGACTAAAGAGTCCATCATATGTATATATATATATATATATATATATATATATATATATATATATATATGAGTTTATAATCGGTTATTTTAGATTAACTGTATTTTAAGGTCAATTATGAAAGAATCGTAATGTTAATTTGTTTCATGTATGATCAGTGTTCTGTTTGTTTTGACCAATCAGTAGTGTTACCTAAATAACATTTTTAAGTAAAATTTGATAGAATTACGAAAACGAATATTTTATAAATTCTCAAAGTCAATCAAATATTTTTGTGATTCTCAAAGTCTATCAAACATTTTTTCATTCCCAAAATCTATCAAATATCTTTTTAAATTCTCAAAGTTTATCAAATATAATTTTTAATCCTCAAACTATATCTAATATTCTCAAAGTCCATTTTATTTCTTTTAATTCTCCAAATCTATCAAACAAATATATTTTTAAATGCTCAAAATCTAGCAAATCTGAAATTCTATCAAATATTTCTGACTCGTGATTCCAGTCAAATGAGACACAACCGAACTCACGTACATGCACCGTGCAAGTTCTGGTTGATAAAGTCTTCATCATCAAGTCATGCACGGATTCCTTTGACTCTTTGTCACCACCTGTCCCTATCGACTATTACTCTTAGTAGGTCTTCTAAACATTACCTGGTGTCCACACAGAGCCGTTGAAAGTAAATTTTTGCTGGTCGGCCAACATTCACTCCATATCATTACTTCCGAGAAAACTCTTAAGTTTTATTTAAATATCTTTTCACAGAAAAGCATTTGCTTTGTTTGATTAATTGGACTAGCCGTTTATTATTCGGTCTTATCAATCGGAATTATTCTCTCTCTCTCTCTCTCTCTCTTTCACACACACACACACACAAATATATATATATGTATATATATATATATATATATATATATATATATATATATATATATATATATATATATATATAAAATTTGAAGTATGATGAAACTGGATGTTCCTATATATGCTATAGTTAATTGATACTAATTGTTACTTAGGGTTACTTTTATAGAGGAGAAATATTTTTTTTTCTCTCAAGTCTGGTTGTGAATGTGAAAAAAGTTATTTTAATCCATTTTCTTGTTTGATCTGAAGAAGTCCAGTTAATCTTTTAAAGCATTGATTTATATCAATTCTTTTGGATGGAAATAAATTTATTATCTTAATGTGACCGATTGTTGCTTTTCTTTTTAAGAGAAAATTATTTGGTCTGTGGATTTTATTTACATTGAGCTTTTGACCGGGATTTCTTAGATTTAGTATTCTATTTTTGAATATCTTATTGGTCCTGCTTGGAATTGTAACTAACTCCGGATTTACTAGGCTAGATAATATATATATATATATATATATATATATATATATATATATATATATATATATATATATATATATATATATATTATAACAGTGTTTGGTTGTCACTAAATCCCTTTCGGGTTTTGTGTCGAACCAAGTGCAATATAATATGGAGAGTGTTCAATATCTAGGATAGAGCTGCTGCTGCTGCTATAATAATAATAATAATAATAATAATAATAATAATAATAATAATAATAATAATTGGGCCTTTAATAAGTTTCCAGACTTTTTTCGTATGCGCACTTTTATTGATAGTACACACATGAAACTCTAGTCCCCTTCGAACTAATCTCCCCCGGCTGCGATGCACTTGTTGTACCATTCCAGAAACTTCTGGAAGGCCCCATGGAAGTCCTCTTGTGTGAACGTGTCAATGACCTTCGTCACAGCCTCTTTTATCTCCTCAATTGTCTCATAACGACAGCCTCTAAGTTTTTCCTTGAGCTTAGGGAATAAGCAAAAGTCACAGGGAGCAAGGTTTGGACTATAGAGAGGGTGAGGAAGTGTTTTGAAGCCCATCTTGCTCAAATAGTCTGTGACAAGGATGGAGTTGTGGACTGGTGTATTGTCCCGGTGGAAATGCCACTGACCCGATTTGAAGAGTGCTGGCCTCTTCCCACAGAATCTCTTCCTGACTCCCTTAAAACCTCAACATAGTATTCCTTGTTAACTGTCAGTCCAGTGGGAAGCCAGTGCACGTAGATCATGCCAGTACTGTCAAAAAAAAGGGATCATCAAAAGTTTGTGGGTGGATTTGCTCTGTCTGGCCTTCTTGGGCCTGGGTGAGCCCGCATGCTTCCACTGGGAAATCTGTCTCTCGGTCTCCGGGTCATAGCAGTAGATCCAGCTTTCATCGCAGGTCATCAGAACATCAAGAACTGCGACATCTGAATTGATCAGCTCGATCATCTCCCTGCTGTCATGACAACGTATTTCTTTCTGATCTTCTCAGAGCACCCTTGGGACAAAGTTCGCGCAAATCTTCCGTATCTTCAGTTCCTCGCGAATAATTGTGTGTACAGTTCCCACTCTGACATCAAACTGTGCACTTATCTCTATAGACACACGACGGTCCTTATCCATGAAATTCTTTATTTGGCCAATCAACTCAGGTGTTCTGACTTCCTTACTCCTCCCACACCTCTCATTATCCCTCACAGACTCCCTGCCTTCCTTGAATCTCTTATGCCACTCAAAAACAGATGCTTGATTCATGCAAGATGGTCGAAAAGCAGTCTGAAGCATTCCATACATTTCTGTGGCATTTTTTCCAAGTTTAAAACAGAATTTTATTGCATATCGTTCTTCTAAAGTTTCCTCACATCCAAATTGCATTTTTGAAATTCATCAGCTGTGACAGTCGGGCTTTAGTAGGGTGTATTCCAATTCCTGATGTAGCTGTTCATTTGAAGCTGAAATCATAAAAATTGGTCAATTATCTCATAAGATGTATAGCAATAACATAGTGAATTTTCAAGAGTCTACGACAATTTTAAATGCCAGCCCCCCACCCAATAAAAACAAAAAACGGCCAAACCAAACGCCAAAGAAATTTTAGGAATGGAACAATATAGAATCAGGTGGCATTATAAATGTTAGGAAAGACATAAAAACTTCATAAATATCTGGATATACAGAAAAACTAAACAATTGTGAGGAAAGACTCGTTGGGTAGAGGTTAGTGCAATTTTCTTTTTTTTTTTTTAAATAACATTAGATTTTCTATGACTTGTAAAATCTGCTGGTGAATTTTTGTTATATTTTAATGTAAGAATCTTGCTTTATTTCTATCGACTAAATTTTTTTACCAGGTGCAACTATCAAAAGTCAACTTAAGAATTGTTTGAATTTACTTTGTTCCCCTCCATATTGACGACCTTTCCAATCGATAGGTTTTGTATTCCCGTATTTTCCGTAAAAACTTCAGGAATATCAATCGAAAATTATCACCATAGAAGTTAAATGTATAAGTATTAGATATTCCCATTAACCTTGAAATCGTCGTTCAGGCCGTCCAATCTAGTTGGTAGACAAAAACCAAAAAGTAGATCAACAGACTTTAACTAAGTTGAAACTTATATCCAGATTTTCTTCTAGAATTTTCCTCTTTTCTTTATTTCCTTTATTATATATTTTTTATTTTCATTTTATTTTTATTTTTATTTTATTATTTTATTTTATTTATTCTATTTTCATTTTATTTATTTTTTACTGATTTATTTTTTATTTATTTATTTTTATTTCATTTTTATTTATTTATTTATTTATTTATTTTTATTTATTTATTTATTTTTGTAATTTTTTTTCTTTTGTGACCCGCTGCTTATGAACAGTCTCTGATTGTTCGTGGTCATATCTGTGTCAGGTGCGCAGATCATAAACAACCCCTGGGCCAAGTATAGCCACATTATACCACCCATGATAAAAATGTCAAATCACAATATCACACAATGTGGGACCCAGGCAACAGGCCTGGGTATCATGATCGGCAGGTGCTCTCCTGATAGCTAACATAGGAGACCCGATCGTCATCCTACGAATGTTGGCTGTTCTTTTTTCAGATACATAAACGACGACGTAACAAACCACAACGAACAGAGACCTAAACGTAGAACATGGACTAGGGAAGAGAATAAACAATTACAGACCCATAACCTGCCTACCAATGATGTGGAAAATACTAACAGCACAAATAAGGGAAAAAATCTACTATTCGCTAACAAGCCGCGGATTGTTCCCTGACGAACAGAAAGTATGCCACAAAGGATCCAGAGGCATAGAAGAATTACTCTTCATAGATCAACACATCCTAAATGAGAGCAAGACAAGACAGAAAAATCTAGCTATAGCCTGGATTGACTACAAGAAGGCATATGATATGCTCTCACAAAGCTGGATATTACACCGTCTCAAAATGTACAAAATATCACATGAAGTCATAAACTTCATCGAACAGACTATGAAGACCTGGAGAGTGGAACTGACAGCAGGAGGAAGAAGCATAGCTGAAACAAAGATCCAAAGAGGCATCTTCCAAGGAGATGCACTATCGCCCTTACTATTCATAATAGCTGTGATGCCACTGAACCACATACTCAGAAAATGCACTGCCGGATACAAATTCAGCAGGTCGCAAGAGAAGATCAACCACCTAATGTACATGGATGACATTAAATTATTTGCGAAAAATGAAAAAGAACTGGAAACTCTCATACACGCAGTTAGAATATACAGTCAGGACATAGGAATGGAATTTGGCATAGAAAAATGTGCCATGTTCGTCATGAAAAGTGGAAAACGACATATGACTGACGGAATTGAACTACCAAATCACGACAGAATTAGGACGCTTGAAGAAAATGAAACCTACAAATACTGGGGCTTCTTGGAGGCTGACACCATCAAACAAGTGCAAATGAAAGACATGATCCGAAAAGAATATCTCAGGAGAACGCGAAAACTACTCGAGACAAAACTCTCCAGCAGAAACCTCATCAAAGGAATAAATACTTGGGCTGTGCCACTAGTCAGATACTCGGGACCCTTTCTCAAGTGGACCCGAGAGGAACTTAAACAAATGGACCAAAGGACAAGAAAACTAATGACCATGCATAAGGCATTACACCCCAGAGACGACGTTGACAGACTATATGTATCTAGAAAACAGGGAGGAAGAGGACTTGCCAGCATCGAAGACACCGTTGACGCATCCATACAACGGCTCGAAGACTACAAAGAAAAACACGAACGAGGACTAATTACAGCCATCAGAGTCGATACGGACAACACGATAAACGAAAGAATGTCAACAACTATGAAACAAAAATGGGAAGGAAAACAACTCTATGGCCGCTTTAAGCGTCTAATAAACAACATCTCACACCAGAAAACCTGGACCTGGCTAAAAAAAGGAAACCTTAAGAGAGAAACGGAATCCCTCCTAATAGCAGCACAGGACAACGCTATAAGAACGAATCATATCAAAGCGAGAATAGATAAGACGCAACAAAGCAGTAAATGTAGGCTATGCGGTGACAGAGACGAAACGATCAATCACATTATAAGCGAATGCAGCAAATTAGCACAGAAGGAGTACAAGGCGAGACACGACTGGGTCGACAAGGTAATCCACTGGGAAATATGCAGGAAATTTCAATTCGACCATACAAACAAATGGTATATGCACAACCCGGCACCTGTCCTAGAAAATGACTCGCATAAACTCCTATGGGACTTTAACATACAAACGGATCACCTAATCCCGGCCAGAAGACCAGACCTCATAATAATCAATAAAAGAAAGAGAATCTGCAAAATTGTTGACTTTGCTGTCCCGGCGGACCACAGAATAAATCTGAAGGAAAGTGAAAAGAAGGATAAGTACCTCGACCTTGCTAGAGAATTGAAAAAACTGTGGAACATGAAAGTAACGATGGTGCCAATTGTGATTGGTGCGTTAGGCACAGTAACTAAAGGATTATTAAAAGGCCTGGAGGACTTGGAAGTTGGCGGACGGGTAGAGACTATCCAAACGACAGCATTGCTGAGGACGGCCAGAATCCTGAGACGAGTCTTGGAGACTTGAGGAGACTTGCTGTCACTCAAACTCCAGTGAAAAACCATCAGCTAATACTGATGTGAAAAACTCTAGAGGAGTAATAATAATAATAATAATGATAAAAGATTTTCTTATCTGTCTGATGATTGTTGCTTTGTAAAAAACTCCATGAAACCCAGGGGCCACAGTCCAATTTCCATGAATTAAATATATATATATATATATATATATATTATTATTATTATTATTATTAGAGAGAGAGAGATAGAGAGAGAGTATTATGTAATAGCTTTCCCCCACTAATCTACCAGATGTAGTATAAATTAGGGTAGGAGTGATCTTATTAAATATATATACGTGTATATTTTAAAAATTTTCTGATGAAAGATAAGCAATGTACTGCACCAATTCACACGGAAATCGAACCGAATAAAACGTGGAATTGCAAAAATAAAACGTAACACATCTAAATACTTCATTGTCTCTGACGTCTTTTAAGCTTAAACCAGATGAAAATTACACATTTTATTAACGTCATTTTAATCTATTATTTTGTTCTGTATTTTCCTTTAAGGTATATATATATATATATATATATATATATATATATATATATATATACATATATATATATATATATATATATATATATATATATATATATATATAAAGACAATCGGTGAAATTCTTTAAACAAAGATAATCCTTGAAGAGGGATGGGTGGCTTATACTTGATGACACTTCTATCAGAATGAATCATTCATTTAACAAAAAAACAAAAACAAAAAAAAAAAAAACAGAGAGAATAAATAAGTATATTTATAAATAGCTTTTGTTATGCTCAACTTGTATATCCGTAAAAATATTCTTTAACGTCATGCCTATGGTTTCCGACTAGGATGTTTATGAAAATACGTACAATTTATGAATAACTTGACTACCAACATCCTTTTTCTCTCTTACTGTCAATCAATCAATCACCTCCCACTGCACTCTCTCTCTCTCTCTCTCTCTCTCTCTATATATATATATATATATATATATATATATATATATATATATATATATATATTACTTTGCTTCTTTTACGCTCTCTCTCTTTCTCACTATAAGTCAGTTTGCTATTTTCTCTTACTCTCTCTCTCTCTTTATATATATATATATATATATATATATATATATATATATGTGTGTGTGTGTGTGTAGTTTGGCAGGATTTCTTCATTAAGACATATTTGATTAAATAATATAAATGTGTTTTGTTAGCATACTTTTATTTTGATCCGTTCAAGTCGCTGTATAGATGTTATAATATCTGGCTGAAATTGGCTAATAAATATTCCAAAGTTATTTTGTTCCCAAGTGCTATCAACCCCATCATAAGCCATATTCGAGGCGGGGGGGGTACACTGCAAAAGTAATAAAACCTTTGCAATTAAAATACAACTTTATAAGAGTTAAGTGTTCTATTTATACTGGCGTAATGTTGTAGCGTGTTTTTTTTTTAATTTGCTTCTATAAATGGCAACAGTAGCTAAAGACATTTGAGTACATCTCTTTCTTTCTCTCTTTCTGAAAAATTGTTTTGTTTTGTTTTTTTGTTTTGTTTTTTGTTTTGTTTTATGGTATATCAAACTTCGTGAAATACTCAATGCCAAAGCCATCTTGGTAGAAGAATAGTAATGGTATTATTTAAGCCATGTCTTGAGGGATAAGAGAGTTCATGCCTTTTCCATGAGTATTTATTCGTAAGTGAACGTGATAGCACGACTGAAGTTTGAACTCGCTTCCAACGATGCTGCCTTCCAGTACATTAACAACTACATTAACCCCTTCCTCACTCCTCAAATGATGGCCTAGTTGACTGGGTCTGTAGAATATACCGACTGCATCTCTGTAGAGGGGTAAGACTCCCCCAATGAATGTCCTAGATATGACGCTAAACAATCTGATGGTGAGACTTCAGTAATGCCGGACCTTTGGAGTAATGCAGGGTACCTCTTCATTGCCATCACTCCCAGGTTCATTCTGTATTAGTGCCTGGTAGGGTCCGACCAATAGGTTAAATAGAATTGTTTGACATTTAAAATGGGCGCAAACAAATGACTTATGCTAAACTGAATTGTTTGAAATAGAAATGTTTAATTATTTAATTATGTGTAAATAAATGACTAATGTTTAATTGAATTGTTAGAGATACATTGCAATATTTGAAAACATTCAACTTTAACTTAAGTTAAACTGAATAGTTTGAAAGAGAACTGTTTCCTTATTTAACTATTTGTAAGCAAGGGACTAGTGTTTTATTGAATTGTTAATGTTAAATAGCAATACTTGAAAGCATTTGACTGGGTGCAAACGAATGATTAATAGTGAATAGAATTATTCAATTTAGATAGAAATAAGTGAAACCATTTAACTGTCTGGAAAAAATGAGCTCAGACTGGTTTAAATATGTTATCTACAAAATGTGTTTGGAAATCATATATTTAATATATATGTATTAAAAGGATTTGGCATTAATTTATAATGGTTGATATGCCATAAAACCAAACCAAATCAAACCAAAACAAGATTTCGGCTTTAAATAACCCGACAAGTGTTGATATACAGTAAACCCAACTAACCAATTTACCCTCCTTTTGCAAGGAATTTGTTTGGTTTATTTGTTTAACCACATGTCAACACATGGGTTATTTAGTGCCGAAATTTAATTCATTTGTAAATGTTCGATTGTAATCCTAACTTTATATTTTCAATTTTCCATTGAATTTCTTTATTCATAATTATTTGTTTGCAATTGTTTGTGATGAATTTGGTCCAAATCTCCAAATTTTAATTTAAAGTATGTTGTATTATCAACGTGAAGTCTAGTTTGAAGAAAAATATAGGGTGTCTCAATATACATAAGATCTATGTGATTGCTAATAAATCTACTAATGCTAATGTTGTGTTCTTTTTTGTTTCAGATTTAAAAATAGTATACAATAACAACTATTAGTCCTTGATCACAATGCCTTGAACAAGAGAGGAAAAATATTTTGCATCACTACTTATTTGGAGACAAAATCATTCAAAACTGTCTTAAAATAGATGCAACCCATTAATATGATAATGATTTATTACTGAGACAAGAAACTAAAAGAAAAATCACATGTCCTGGAAGCTGATATAATAACAATTAAAAACATTGAATTGATGTCTCTAGCTGTAAGGATGCCTTTTTTTTACAGGACTTGTTCCAAATGACTGTCATTTTGCTTGTCTCAGTAATAAATCATTATCATATTAATGGGCTGCATCTATTTTGAGACACCCTGAATATTGCATCTGCTGTGAAAAGGACGAGTACGTAATTCGCTATTTTTAATCCCAACGCAAGTTTTTATTTTCCGCGTGAGTCAAGTTGGACATCACACGAAACGTTTTCTTCCGAATTAATCTGTGTAAATACTCGAAACAATGTTGAACAGGGTAAATTCCAAAGAAAGTTAATGAATGCAAATGTCTAGTACACTTCACATACCAACGGGAATATCTCACGATCTCTAAAATAGACTAAAACAAATGTTGCTTTTTGATTTTATTTTATTTTATTTATTCATTCATTTATTTTTGTTCAAAAATTTCCATGATGTTGAAATTCTCTCTGTTTCCTATCTTAATAACTTTTTGATTTTTTTTTCCTTGAATAGATCTTTAAGTTGCTTATACTTCCTTCTAAAACAACTCTCCCCTCCCTCTCAAAAAAAAAAAAAAAAAAACCAAAGAAAAGAGAAGAAAAAAGAAAACACTTTGATTCTAATATGTGTCTTTGTATACTTCGGCTATAACGTTTAGGCCAGGGCTCTCAAAACGTTTTTCATGATAATTATGAAGCCATGAAAAACTGGAGAATTGTATTAATAACCGGAAGTAAAACTTTAGCAGTGGTAAAAATACACGGAGACTTCCTCTTACCACCACTATTTGTAATTACTATGTTGTCACTCAGTTACATACTTACATTTAATCCCCTTACGAACATGGACGACATCATGCTATTTGCTAAAAATGAAAAAGAACTGGAAACTCTAAAACAAACAATAAGAATATACAACCAGGTTATAGGGATGGAAGTTGGCATTGTAAAATGTGCCATTCTTATAGAGAAAAGTAGAAAAAATGAAATAACGGAAAGAATAGAACTGCCAAACCAGGCACGTATTAGAATGTTTGGAAAAAAATGAAAACTACCAGTATTTGGGAATATTGGAAGTGGACGCCATCAATCAAGCGCCGATGAAAAGAAAATAGTATATTAGACGAACGAGAAAACTTCTCAAAATGAAGCTCTTCGGCAAAAATCTCATAAAAAGAATAAACACCCGGGCAGCTCCCTTGTAAGATACTCTGAATCATTCTTAAAATGGACAAAAGAGGCACTCAGACACATGGACCTGAAAGCAAGAAAGTTGATGACCAATGCACAAGGCCTTATATCCAAGAGATTGACAGAGAAAGACTATATGTGTCGAGAAAATAAAAAGGAAGAGGATTTGTTGGCATTGAAGATGAATACTTGGACTCGAGGATTACATTTCAAAAAGCAAATACTTATTACAGTAGCAAGTTACAGCATTGACAACGAAAGAATAAACAGAACAACAAAAACTAGGAAACGAAAATGGGGAGAAAAACAACAGAATAGATATTTTATGCGAGAAACGGACAAGATTGCACATGATATGACCTGAACAAGGTTACAAAAGAGAAACCTTAAAAGAGAAACTGAATCTCTTCTAATTGTACCCCAAAACAACGTCATAAGAACCAATAATTCTAAAGCGAAAATCGATCATACGCAACAAAATAGTATAGGTTATGTAATGAAAAAGATGAGACGGTTAACCGTATAAAAAGCGAATGCAGCAAACTAGTGCAAAAGGAGTACAAGACAGAGCTCGACTGAGTATGAACGGCTATCCACCGGGAACTGTACAAAGTGGGTAGAGTGTTCACCAATGGTCCAGCGGAACTAGGTTCAATCCCAGGTCGCGCCATACCAAAGACTTTTAAAATGATACTTAATACCTCCTTGCTTAACACTCAGCAATATAAGGTACGTATCAAGGGTAAAGTGGAGCAATCCAGGGAAAGGAGTAGCGACCGTCCCTACACCTCGGTGTAGTAGCTATTGAAAAGGGAGCCTTCTGGTCACCCTCGACTACGTTCGCCAACTTTACTTTTTTACTTTACTAAATGATATATGCAC
Organism: Sepioteuthis lessoniana; assembly: GCA_963585895.1. Lineage (NCBI taxonomy): Eukaryota > Metazoa > Mollusca > Cephalopoda > Myopsida > Loliginidae > Sepioteuthis > Sepioteuthis lessoniana. The sequence goes on from OY757920.1 coordinate 22,803,271, forward strand.
AAACCAAAATCCGTTCTAAAATAATGAGAGGCATAAAATTCTTTGCGTTTTTGAGCAACAAACGGATCATTTAATCATGACCAGAAGACCAGACTTAATATTAAGCAACAAAAAAGAAAACTTGCCATCTAATTAATTTAACCAATCTGGTGAATCACATAATGGCAATAAAAGAAAGTGAACAGATAAACAAATACTCGCATCTTACATGAGAACTAAAAAAACTGTGCAACATGAGGGTGACAGTGATACCAATTGTAATTAGTGCACTTGGAACGATTCCCAAAGGCTTGGAAAAGGAACTAGAAGAATGTGAAATCAAAGGAAGAATCGGGGTCATCCAGATTACAGCATCGGCCAGAATACTGAGAAGAGTCCTGGAAGCCTAAGGCGACTTGTTGTTACTAAGACTTCAGTGAATAATCACCAGCTTTATACAGTTTAGAGTCATACCCAAGACACCCCTTATGAGGAGTCGTAACCCTCTGTAGGAGATACAAAGCCCCGCTTTCTGGGTGAAGAGAATCAATGTCTTTATTGGAAATGTTATGAGACGTGTGTTCTCTGTTTAGAAATTTTAGAAATGTTTAAAAGTGTTTCGGTAGTCCTTGGCGTAGTGGCTGGACTGCAATATCCAGCCGCGCCATTACGTTCACTTTCAGACAAATACTCTTGGAAAAGGTATGAGTTAAATAGTCCCACAACTGTTCTTTTTACAAGAATGACTTCGGTATTAAAAAACCAATGAAGAAACCCGACCAGATAGTCGGTAGGTAAAAACAAGTGATTAATTTTTAGATTGTGAGTAGTTACTGTTTATTTGGGGAAAAATATTATGCGTCAGATTTGCGCCGGAGGAGAATTACTCAATGCGTATAGATTGGTTCATTTAGAACAGTTTCTGTGAGACGTAAAGTCGTGTCAGGACCAAAAATCGTTAATATTAAACACTGTCTGTCGCGTATCTTGTGAGACAAAATCGTTTGATACAGAACCAACGCATTGTATTCATTGCTTGAGGCTACTTTGACGTGTGTTTTATTCATGATGCTACACCATATCGCAATCGCGCAAATGTATGTCCGGTTTGTTTTTCAACTCTTTCCCTGGAGACTCACACGGAACGTGAAGATCTCGCGAGACAGGAAAGCTATCTGTTTTCCTCGCGTGATGTTACGGAGTTGGTTTCAGTCGTTTTGTAGCACGGGCGACTACGTCACAGCTTTGCTGAAACGTAACTTAGTCATTCTGGCTATCCAAAATTCCGGTTCCACTATCAGGAGTTAGTCTGGTAAATTGAAAGTCTCTGTTGGGTGTTCTTTTTTCGGACTGCTTCGTTTACACTGAATATTTTGACTCTCTATATAATCAAAATATCAGCATTTCACTTCTGTAGATATTCGTGGGTCTAGTATAATCAGTGTCCTGGTTTTAACACAAAAGAATCTGATGGTGAGGCCTCAGTAATGTTGAAGTTTGGGGGAATGCGGAGTACCCATTCATTGCCATTGCTCCCAGGTCCACTCTGGCTCGGAGTGATAGTATCTGATAGGGTCGTAGCTATTGATAAAATAGAACTGTTTGATATTTAAACAATGTACTTATGCTAAACTGAATAGTTAGAAATAGGACTGTTTAATCATTTAACTGTGGGTAAACAAGTGACTGATGTTTCATTGAATTCTTGGTGATTCTCGATGCAAACAAATGATTAAAAATAAATGGAATTGTCCGTATAAGATAGAAATAAGTAAAACTATTTAACTGTGTGCAAAAAAAAATGAGCTCAGGCTTGTTTAAAAACGTTGTCTACAAAATGTGTCTAAAAATCATATATTTAATATATATGTATAAAAGTATTTGGCATTAAATAACCTACAGTGGTCGATATGCCATAAAACCCAACCAGACCTTTTTTTTTTTTTTATTTTTAGTCACGGTCCAACCGAATACGAATGATTTCTAAACAGAGGTATTTGACACCTAGATTGAACTCTTACAACTATTTGACCCCTAGATTGGACCCTAACAGCTATTTGACCCTGAGGTTGGACCCTAACAGTTATTTGACCCCATGGTTGGACCCTGACAGCTATTTAACTCCCAGGTTGGACCCTAACAGCTATTTGACCTCTAGATAGGACCCTAACAACTATTTGAGCCCCAGGTTGGACCACTCCAAGACACTGCTGCCAGAGTAGTTGACTTTCTTGGGAAAATCGATCTCACTATAAAAGTGAGAGAAAGTGCTTGAATAATGAGACAGATAGTGGAATCGGAAAACCGAGTTCAATCTCTGCCTGCGAGTCTGTGTTCACTTTTCTCTAATAACATTGAAAAAGTCATGAATCTACTCTTTCCCCAATTATAGTTAAGTAGCCGGACAATTGTAAAAGCAATCCCTGTTGGATGTTCGATTCGTCTAGAAATGTTCTTCTCTGCTTGCCCTTCCGATTAAATTTGAAAAATGCATTAGCAATATTCTTCAATTGGTCTTATTTGAAAATATGTACGAGGTGTGTACTTGCCCAGTCGGCTGGGGCTGTAGAATACACTGATTGCACCTCTGCAGAGGGGTAAAAATCCCCAATGAGTGTCCTGGATATGACACTAAACAATCTGATGGTGGTGTCCCAGTAATGCTGGAGCTTTGGGGAATACGGAGCACCCCTTCATTGCCATTGCTCCCAAGTCCACTCTGGCCCAGCGTGGTAGCACCCGATAGGGCCCTGTCTATGGGTTAAATAGAACTAACGGCATACTTGTGCTGGACTGAATTGTTTGATTAAACTGAATAGTTTGAAATAGAAATGTTTTTGACATACTTACATTTAAACTGTGTGCTTATGCTAAACTGAATTATTTGAAATAGAATTGTTTTTTGACATTGAAACTGTCACTACTCTAAATTGATTTGTTTAACATAGAACTGATTATTTACATAAAAATGGAATTGGCGTTAAATAACCTACAAAGGTTGATATGCCATAAAACCAAACCAAACGAGGTGTGTACAGAAAGTATCGAAAAGGAAGCTGTATTTGCCTAGAAAGAAATGAACAATGAGGAAAACGATAATTACCTTCAAAATAATCACCTTGTATTCAGCACCTTTTTTTTCAACACGATTTTCATCCTTGAAACTATAGAGGAGGGGGGGAGATTGTTTTTTTTTTTTTTGTTTTGTTTATTTTTGTGTGTTAGGTTTTTTTTGGGCGGGGGGGGTCATTTGTGTTGTTGTTTTTTTTGTTTTTGTTTTAAAATGTGAGGCTGCGCCTACGACTTCTAATGTCCTGAATGTTCTCAAACGTTACCCTTGAGATTAATTTTTAGATGAGGAAATAAGAAAAAAATTTCACTCAGCTAGGTACGTTATGTATGGGGCAGGATGGACTGGCACGAACCTGGTGGTCAAAAGATATCGAGAATTGGTACTGACTCATCTAATACCGAAGCAACAGGTGGTCTTCTTAGTGACACATGGTCCATAAGGCTGTATAGACTGAAGCCGAGGCTCATCAAAATTGAACCAAAAAAGAGCGTAAAAAGAGAAGGATATCAAAGGGCCCAAACAAGCTCAAAGCCCCGGGGCCTTACGATGGATTAATCTACCAACTGCCGGTTTTCCGTACGATCTTATCCAGATTTTTGACAAAATCATTGGGGTCTCCCGAGAGCACCGAGTACTATAAAATATTAATCTTAAGATGAATTGTCAGTGAAAAATAAACATTAGAAGGAACGAGGTCTTCTCAGCATAAAGGATGTTGTATCCTATTTACCAACCCCTCCGCTCGGGCAGGATATGACACAAGGTCAATTTTTAAGCGGAGCATAAAGGATGTTGTATTTGCACATTTCTGTGCTCCGCAACAACAAAAAAGAACATTATATAGACTCATCTAATCCTCGTCTCATTTTATTATGTAAGTTGTTCAGCTATCTTCGTTTAGATCTCTAATTTTTAAATGAGAAAAAATTTAACATATTTTTCCCCGAGATGGTAAAAATGACTGCAACTGCATTGATAATTTTCAAACATGAAAAACAGCTAACTGCAATATTCCAAATCAATTAATCATTGATGAGTTAACAACATCCGTTATTCAAAAAGTGCCAATATTTTCGAGTTCAAATTTTCTCAGTAAATAAGCGTCATGAACGACCAGGCATCGCTATATTTAAATATAGTAATTTTCGTTTCTACCTGCTACTAGGCAAAAATAATCGTGGTGATTGAGAATAGTTGAAGTAGTCGGAACTGGGGCATTTTTTTTAAACTAATTTTGCCTTCGGTCGTTTTTTTTGTTTTTTTTTCTTTTTGCTTGTTTGGTTTTTAACAATATCATTGTTTCTACGGTATTTTTTTTTGTATTGAGTGCTCTTTCATTTATCACTGTTAACCTTTTCACTGCTATGAGAATCACATATGGGGATTTTCAGTGTTCCCTATGACACGTTTGAGGGCCATATTTGGCTCTCAAACTTCATATAAAATAAAGTATATAAATTGTCTAAATTTCTGAAACGAAGCTTCATGATTTTTATAATTAAGGGTTTTCGGACTGTTGTCTTCATCTTTATTGTTATTTCCACAACGTTTCGGCCGATATGTCCTCCGGCCTTCTTTAGGTGTTTGTCGAACTCGGGAACCTACACTGAACTTCGAACTACTTCCTTCATTGAATCCACGGGGGTCGCCTGTTCTGATTCCGTTAGCCATAACCGGGTAGAAGTGTTGAGTATTCCTGCATTGTTACTCGCCTGCAGTCAGGATTGAACCTGCAACCTCCAGATGATTGTCTCCTTAGAAGCTTAGGGTACCAACGCCTTGGAATTCGAACTCGCTATGTGTCCGTTACGCTATGTGTCCTGCTGGATTCAATAAAGGACATAGTTCGAAGTTCCGTGTAGGTTCCCGAGTTGGGGGAGTCTTACCCTTCTGCAGAGGTGCAATCAGTGTATTCAAAAGTTCCAGCCGACTTGGTTGTTGGATATTGTTTTTACTTGTTTGCATACAGTTATAATTATTTTCTCAACCCACCTGCCACAACAGGATGTGACACAATGTGGATCGGTTCATTGGCCTTGTGGGATGAGTGTTCACCAATGGTCCGGGTGACCTGGGTTCAATCCCAGGTCACGTCATACCAAAGACTTAAAAAATGGTAATTGATACCTCCTTGCTTAACACTCAGCAATATTAGGTACGTATCAAGGGTAAAGTGGAGCAATCCAGGGAAAGGAGTATCGCCCTCCTTTCGATAGTTGCTATCGAAAAGGGGGCCTTCTGGTTGCCCTCGACTAAGGTCAACAGCTGGTTTGAATTCAGAATTTTCTTTCTCCAATACTGGTTGCCGAACTAAGGCTTAAAGAACTCCACTTCTCCAGCTATTTTCTCAAAACTGCGGGAAAAAAGACGGGTTTCTGCTTTTCTCAAATGCAAGCAGCCTCATCCCAGATTCGAACTTGAGTTACCGATACCGTTTCCAACGACGATAACCGTCACGCTAGACATGCAGCAATGTGGAATCAAGTATTCTTATCTAATACAAATAATTTGCACACAGTTATAAGATATCAAGTATTCCGATCTTAGTTTCTTTTGTTTAATGGCATATCAACCTTTGTAGGTTATTCAATGCCAAAGCCATTCTCCGAGAAGAACAGTAGTGGTACTATTTAACCCATAGCTGGGAGGACAGGGGGTTCATACCTTTCCCAAGGGTATTTGCCCGAAAGTGAACGTAATAGTGCGACTGGAATTCGAACTCGCTTACTACGATTCCACAGTCCATCGCTTTAACCATTACGCCATGAGGACACTCCCAATATTCTGATCTTAGACGATTCATTTTCACGCAGATTTATTTCACCCATAAATGAGACCCAGGAAGGTACTGAGTGAACTTGGGGGTCATAGAAATGAAGATGTATACACTCCCCATAGTTCAAAAACTGTAATTTCACCATCGGATACATTTTAATGTCATACTAGGACACTCCTTTGGGTGGGAGTCTTACTCATCCACAGGGGGTGCAGTCGGCGTATTCTTAGCCCCACTGACAGAATAAGTTTTGAGAACAGGGAGTACATTGAAAAAAAAAAGCGCTACACACTATATTAAAAGAAGACTTTTAGAGGTGCTTCGGCTAGCAGAAAACTCCCTGGAAAGAAATAAGCGTGTCGAATTCTATGGTGACTGTTTGAAAAAAAATTAACGCTTAATTCATTTTCATGTCTGTTTTTGGTAAATATAGCTTCAGTCTCGACATTTTTGGAACATTCCTCGTGAAAATGTATGTTGGAGTAGGGGGGGGGAACAAAAATAAATTTATTCTAGCAGTTGTGTATCTGAATTACTCTGTGATTATTATCGATTTACCTGATCTTGATTAAATCGAGAAGAAGATATTTTTGGTCCAGCTTTACTATGATTTATACTCAAGGATGTCGTTCCTAATTATCGACTTCTTCTCGTTGCATTTTGTAAAAAAAATACGTAGACGTACATACATATCCAGAGATGAACCCACACATAGTTATATGTAACCACAGGAAGAGATATCAGATATCGATTAATTGATGAATTTTGATAAGAAATTTTCACAATATAATGTCTGATCTTTATGATAAAGATTTACAACAGAATTAAGTTAAGAATTAAGTATGTTCAGTTTCGGTTTCGTTGTTCAACCATCTCAACCTTCGCGGGTTATTTAAGGCCTAAGCCATCCTTGTAGAACAGTAGGGATACAAGTTAACCCATAGCTTGGGGCATAAGAAGGTTCAGTATCTTTCGTAAGGGTATTGGCTCGAAAGTGAATGTAATATTACTATGTCAAATACACACACACACACACATATATATATATATTGCCATCCACAGACAGACTGTTTCGTTGTATCACGACTCTTCAGTGTGGCTAGACACATAGGACGCTTCTAGCTGGGATCGAAACCCGCTCAACTTTACGTTAGACTTAGTATCATACTGCTCAGCCAACTGGCGACCTACGTTAGCTCGGGAATTATTAGGCATTATGCAGTAGCTTTCATTTGTATACATTTTTGCCTTATCAGAGTGCTCAACTCATTAGAAGAGCTTTGCATTAGACGAGTGGCAGCTGTTAATTCCTTCGCCAGAGTGCTCAATCCTCGGGAGGAAGCGTATATATTGTCATCTACAGACAGACTATTTCGTTGTATCACAACTCTTCAGTGTGACTAGACACATAGGACGCTTCAAGCTGGGATCGAAACCCGCCCAACTTGACGTTAGACTTACAAAATAAAAACCAGCAATCGGTCAATTGGTTTTTATTTTATTTTGAAAAAATAATTTGCTCTGTGGATTTTACTTGCACTGAGCTCTTGACCAGGATTACTTAAATTTAATATTCTATATTTGAATATTTAAATTGTCCTGCTTGGAATTGTTCCCAACTCCGGATTTACTGGATTAAATACTGTCATATACATAGATATAGATATATATTATAACACTGTTGGTTGTCACTTTCTCATTTGTTGGATTTGTGGCAGTCCAAATGCGGTGTAATTTGGAGAGTAGTCAATATCTGTGACAAAGCTATTATATAATACACACACACACACGTACATATATGTGTGTGTGTGCAAATATGTGTACAGAGAGAGGTGGGAAAATAAAATTGTTGCAGTGTGAATATATACTTAAATTTACTCAAGAGTAAATGTACAAGTAATAATTGGTTGGTCAGAGTTTAATGTCAAATCAAACCTTGTTGGTTATTTAATGCCTAAATTTTTGCACACACACACACGCATATATATATATATATATATTACGAGTCGTAAGTGAATAGTTAGTATGTAGTTCATTTGTTTGCACACAGTTGGTTTTTTTTGTTTTTTTTTTTTCAGTTTCTTTGTTTGATGACATATCAACCTTCGTGGGTCATTTAATGTCGTAACCATCCCTGGAGAAGAAGAACAGGGATACAATTTAACTCATTATTGAAGAAATAATTGGGCTCATACCTTTTCCAAGGGTATTAGTGCAATGGTGAATATAATAGCGTGACTAGAATTCAAACTAGCTTTCTTCTTTCACAGTCCAGCACTTTAACAATTACGCTACAGGTACTTCCCCCCTGTTTGTGTACTTTTAAATAATTTCAAGTATCGCTAAACTGATAATTCTATCTAATATTAGTAATTTGTTTACCCGCCGTTAAATGACTTTAAGTATATCAATTTAACAATAGTAATTTTATTTATCAAGTAATACTGTCTTATACAAATAATTTGTCGACAGCTGTGTGGCTTCAAATAACTAATAATAATCCTTAGTAAATGATTGAAGAATTCTATTTGACTCATAAATGGTACACTAAAAGATACTACCACTCCGGGTCTGAGTGGACCTCAGAGTAGTGGTAATGAAGTAATACTCCACATTCCTCAAAGCACTAAAACTGGAGCCTCACCATCAGATGTTTTTGTGTCATACTCATTCTGGGAGGTTTTACCTCTCTGCAAAGGTGCAGTTGGTGCATTCTATAGCTTCAACTGACTGGGAGGTACAGTTTGTTTGTTTGTTTGTTTGAGTTTTATGGCATATCAACATTTGTAGATTATTTAATGCCATTTAAATAAAACAAATTCAGTTTAGCATCAGTACACCGTATAATTATCGAAAACATTTCTTTTTCAAGCTATTCAGTTTAGTTAGACTTTTCTAATTCAAACAGTTTAGTACAAGTATTGTTTTTGTTCACACACTTTCAATGCCAAAAACAGTTCTGTTTAAAACAATCCAGTTTAGTATAAGAACACAGTTTAAACGTCAAAACAGTCATATTTCAAGCAATTCAGTTTAGAATAAGTACACAGTTTAGTTCTATTTGACCCATATGTAGGACACTATCTAGCACTACCGCTCCGGGCCAGAGTGGACCTGGAAGTGATGGCAATGAAGGGATACTCCGCATTCCCCAAAGCTCCAGGATTACTGGAAGCTTACTATCAGATTGTTTAGTGTCCTATTCGAGACACTCGTTGGTGGGGGGAATTATAGTATCTGTTGGGACCCATTTATGGTTCAGTCAGAACTTTTTGAAGTTATTAGTATTACACAGTAATAAGTAAAGTTGGCGACCGTAGTCAAGGGTGACTCGAAGGCTCCCTTTTCAATAGCTACTACACTGAGCTGTAGGGGGGGCTACCCCTTTCCCTGGATTGTTCCACTTTACCTTTGATCCTTACCTTATAATGCTGTGTTAAGCAAGGTGGTATCAAGTACCATTTTTTGAGTCTTTGGTGTGACTCGACCTGGGATTGAAACCCGGTCTCCCGGTTCATTGGTAAACACACTATCCTCTAGACCAATGGGCCGATACACATAGCAATACTTGATATCATATAACTGTGTGCAAATTATTTGTATTAAGAACAGTTATTGAAAGCTATAATTGTTTAATAAGGATTTTTATTAGTTACTTTGTCTGCAATTGACATGGAGGCCAATGCTTCTTGCTGCAAGCTCCAGGCTATGCAGCAGGGATTCGGCTTGGGTCGGTGCATTTGCCAGAAGCGTTATGTCATCTGCGTAGTCTGCGTCCGTAATAGTTTGTGAGGATATCGTCTACTTTTTGCACTTTTTAGTGTTAAACCATTTTTTTAAAACGGAATATGTATATGTGTTTTAATAAAAAAAAGAAGACATCTCCACACTAACTCAGAAATTAGTAGACAAGTTCACCTACCTCGGAAGTAGCATCTCCTCTACTGAAAATAACATCAATGTGCAACTAGCGAAGGTTGCCGGTCATATGAAAATCAAACCGATACGATAAAATAAAACTTAATTTTTTCCAAGCAGCGGTCGTGTCGATTCTACTATATGGATGCACAAGATGGACGCTGACAAAGCATATAGAGAAAAAGCTTGACGAAATTGCACAAGAATACTACGAGTCATATCGAACAAATCCTGAAAGCATCATCCCACAAAACAGCAGCTGTACAGTCACCGAGCTCCCATCTCGAAAACCATCCAAATAAGACGGACAGAACATGCCGGACACTGCGGGAGAAGTAGGAAATAACTCACAAACGACTTTCCCCTATGGATCCCTTCACATGGACGAGCAAGCGTTGGACAACCAGCTAGAACCTATCTACAACAGTTCTGTACGGACAAAGGATGAAGTCTAGAGTACCTGCCGGAAGCGATGGATGATACGGACGGATGGCGAGAGAAAGAGTCAAGAGGAAACCCATGCCAGCAGCACGACATGATGATGATGATGATTAGTTACTTGAGACAATTGATTTGCTTGCAAATTATTGGTGCTTGATAAAAAATATTTGAAATCACATAGCTGCAAACAAATGATTATTATTAAGTTTGACTAGTTACTTTAAACTGTATAGTTGTATATGGATTAACAGTATTATCATTTATACTATATAACTGTAAGGAGATTATTGGAGTGCCATATAACAGTGCAAACAGATGTTTATTACTATAGTCAAATAAAAAATGTCTTCTTCTCTTTCGTCCATTATCGGTAAAATAGTCGGGCATTCTTGAAGTAGAAATCTCTGTATCTAATCCGTGCCAAGACGTCGCGAGGTATTATCTATTACGCCTTATGTTTTACGGTACTTCGGAGAGGGATGTCATGCGGCAGTCTAAGAAAAGGCTGCTGCTTTTAGGTAAATTTTTTTTTTTTTCGATTACAGAAATGTTACAATTTTATTTTGCTTACAAAGTTTCAATATTATAGAGTTTGCTAATAAATTATACCTAATGATATTCGTTTTAATTGTATGATAATCTACTAAAAAAGAAATAAAACTCTGATATCTTAGGTTTTTATATATATATATATATATATATATATAAAGAAAAATTGATAACCAGGTAATCCAAGTAGAAGAAGAGATTTTTCTTAGGTTTCTATATATATATATATATATAAAGAAAAATTTATAACAAGGTAATCCAAGTAAAAGGAGAGATTTTTCTGGGAAGCAAAGTCAACACTATAGCGTTTCAGTTCTAGTGAATCATCATCATGATATTAGTGATGTTAAATGAACGATAGATGTTTAAAAATGCAAAATACAAAAACATAGGGAAAATTTGTATAACAAGAAAAGTTAGCCGTTTAACTAGCAAATCGGTGTTTCTTTATATATATATATATATATATATATATATATATATATATATATATACGTGTATATACACCCCCTGTGGGTAGAGCACTCGAGTGGGAAATTGCCGGCTGCCACATGCGCGTATATGCAAAACGTTTCTAATGAAATGAGGACTCCGGTAGCTGCAAAGCGTATATGAATCTATACCTTAAAATTCCTTCGCTTATACTGAAATGACAATAACTTAGGCATACGATGTCGGACTGACGAAAAATCAGCTGACTTTCGATTCCAGCTTGAAGCATCTCGCGTGAAGAGTTGTGATACAACGAAACAGTCTGTCTATGGATGACAATATACACATATATATATATGTGTGCATGTGTGTGTGTGTGTGTGTGTGTGTGTGTGTACTATTTTTCTCTTGTTGTTTTATAGTGTTCATTATTTAAAAGAATCAGAATCAACTGTAGGAATAGAACAACCCAGTCAAGAAAGCATTAAAATTCTTAGGAAAAGAAAACTCTAAATATCTAGGAATATTACAAATTGATACCATGTAACGTATAGTTTAATAAGTTAATATAGAAATCAAGAAAAAATATCAGAAAAATTTTACCTCAGAAGGATTAGGGAACGACTTGAGGCTAAATTTTGCTACAGGAACTAAATAAAAGGAATTTATACCAGGGCATTTTCTCATGTATGATACTCCGGACCCTTCCTAAGCTGGACCAAAAACTCCCTCAAAGACAGACAGGGAAAAGAAGAATTACTAAAGCCATGAAACGAAAATGGGAAGAAAAACAAATGTATGAAAACTTCAGACGACAAACTTAGAACTTTGCATGCGAAATGATCGGGGCTTGAATACGAAGTAGAAACTTTAAAAAAGAAATGAAATCATTCTTAATATCAGACCAAAATAATATCACATGAACAAACTATGCAAACGCTTGAATAGATAGGATCCATGAGAATATCAAGTAAAGAGTGAGACGAAATAGTAATCTACATAATAAGCGAATACAACAAACTGGCAGGGAGTTCAAGAAAAGGTACGATTGAACAGGGAAGGTGACCCACTGAAAATTTGACTATACTGACAAATGATGCATGCAAAAACACGAACTGTCCTTTGAGATAAAAAAAAAATCAGATCACCAATTCCCGAGCAGAGGACCAGACCTAGTTGAATTAAATAAGCAGAAAGGAGCATTTAAAATGACAAAGGCATCTTTAGTATTAAGCATTAATAACGATTCTGTTTCTTGAGGTTTACTCAGCGCAGCCATGTCCTGGTCAATACGTATGCAATGTCCTTAGTTTGCCTTCTGAAGAGTCCATACAGTCGTTTTTCTTCCCCTATCAGAAAGTTGTCTTCGCCGATCCAGTAGGTCACAGAGAAGATAAAGGAAAGCGAAAAACTCAAAATATATCAAAACCTTGCCAGGAGGTTAAGCAAAAAAAAGTTGTGAACTATGAAGATAACAGTAACAGCGAACATAGCCGGAGCACTCGGAACAACCCTTAAGTAGCAAGGAAAGGGAATAAGAAATCCGAGGAACAATTGAGACTCTCCAGACCATAGCACTGCTGAAATTGGCAAGAATACTTAGAAAAGTTTTGGAGACCTTAGAAGACTTGTTGTCACTTGAGCTCCAGAGACAGTTACTACTGGTGTTAATTGCCCATTTGGCTGTAGAATACACCGACTGCATATCTGCAGAAGAGTAAGACTCTCCCAACGAGTGTCCTGGATATGACACAAAACAATCTGATAGTGAGGTTCCTGTAATACTGGAGCTTTGGAGAATGAGGAGTGGTAACACCTGATAGGGTCTGATCTATGGGTCAAATAGAACTAAACTGTGTACTTGTGCTAAACTGAATTGTTTGAAATAGAACTGTTTTTGTGTGCTAAACTGAATTGTTTGAAATAGAAGTTTTTGATATTGAAACTGTGTACTTATGCTAAAATGAATTGTTTGAAATAGAACCATTTTGATATTTGACTGGGTATAAGCAAAAAACTATACTTATATTAAACTGAATTGTTTGAAATAGAACTGGTTTTTACATTTAAACTGCGTACTTATACTTGTCTAAATTGTTTGAAATTGAACTGTTTTTTGACATTGAAACTGTATTCTTATGTTCAACTGAATTGTTTGGAATAGAACTGTTTATATAAATAAAATGGATGAGGCATTAATGACCAACAATGGTTGATATGCCATAAAACCAAACTATACAATATCTACTTTTGGGAAAAACTCGCAAGAAGTTAAGCAATCATTACTCTTGTTATCTTTGCTGTCATTATAATTATTATTATGTGTGTGTGTGTGTGTGTGTGTGTGTGTGTGTGTGTGTGTGTGTGTGTGTGTGTGTGTGTGTGTGTTGTCCCATAGTTCTTTCGTTCATGTCATGTCGCCAGTGGCGCTTCCTTTGTTGATCAGTCTCCGTCTTGACTATCTAATTTACTTCGTGTCATTTTTATCTACGGGTGCTCAGCATAGACAAATATCTTCATGGAGCATTGTTCTTTCCGCTTCACTGCCTTGTAAACATCAAGTTCTATTTACTCGAACACCATTAATATTCATGGTCTACATTCTGCTTTTGGTGAATAAGGCTGCGATTTGATTTTCGATATTGTCCGTCTGTAACTGATTTGATCAGGTCAGTTTGAAGTCAATTCCCCATTACTTGGTTTGTGACAGTCTTTAAACCCAGTCATAGAGATAGAGAGAGAGAGAGAAAGAGAGAGAAAGAAAAAGAGGGAGAGGGAGAGAGTGGAAAGATATGAGAGAGGGAGACAGAGAAAGAGAGGGGAAGAAAGGAGAGAGAGGGGGGTGAAGAAAGAGTGCGAGAGAGAGAGAGAGAGAGAGAAAGAGAGAGAGAGAGAGAGAGAGAGAGAGAGAGAGAAAGAGATCTCTGATTTCCAGCTCTACCCAACAGTTCCAGTTAATTTTATGCAATTTAAAAAGAGGCGCATATATTATCACGGTTGTCGTCGTAGGAAATGTTATCGGTAAGCCGAGTTCAATTCCCGGACGAAGTTGCTTGAGTTTCACTGCAATCTAATGCTCTTGAGAAGGTACGCATCAACCTGTTTTCTCTCAACTCATCTATGGGTAAATAGTTTGTTTTTTCTTACCTTTAGTCAGGCAATCAGTCTAAAAGAAGGAAATTCAAACTGTTCAAAAATTGATCGGCCGAAATTCAGCAAACAGAAGTTACAAAGTTAACGAAAAGAAGTCACAGCAAATAAAGAGAAATCCAATGAAATAATCAAAGGAAAAACATACACAAAATCTACAGCGCGAACACAAACAATATAAAATAAGAAAATCTTCAACAAAACAAAGCTCACATAGATCTCCAGTCCGTCCGCCAAAAGCCGTCAAAGACCGGCGAATAAACTTATCTCCAAAAATGCCAGAACCACTCAAATAAAAACCAGAAGCTCCCATTGATCAAGTTGGAAAAATACATATGAACACTAAATAAACAATGGAAGACCAGGAAGCGAATTCAAACTGCCCTCAGCCAAACTCGATATGGGGTGCCTCAACGTCAGAATAAAATCACCGAAAACGATTTAAAAACAATGCAATGCACAGGGATCAATCAAATCCTTAAATAGACCCTATTGTATAGAAAGTATGGATAGTGAAACTGACCACGTAAATGCCAACCTCAACCGAGATGTTATAAAGTATATCTGATTAAAGATAAATACAATTCTTGAAACCATTAAAATTTGTGCAAACCATATATATTCAATATATTATTATTTTTATAAATAGGATTTTGTATTATATAACCTTCATAGTTTGATATGCTATAAACACTAATAATTTAACTGTGTGCGAATAAAACTATCGTTGAATAGAATACTTGAAACCATTTAACTGTGTACAATCAAATGAGCTCAAGCTTGTTTAAAATGTTACTTACAAACTCTTCGCTTAAAAATCATATATGCTAAATATATAAATATCTAAGTAAGATCTGGCATTGAATAACCATAAAACACAATCAAGTATGCCATAAAACACAAGCAAAATTTTTTTTTTTTAATTCAAATTGTATTTTATCGATTTAGTTTGTTTTTCTGTTTTGTTTTTTATTTTTTTTAATTATCTTTAAATTTCAGAAATAGCTCCAACAATACAAGACTTGTAGGGATAAATGTCGTATATCAAAGGGACATTAGTTGTCTAAATTTCTGAGACAAAGTCTGAAAACCCTGAATGATAAAATCAAAATGACAATTATGAAAAAATTAAAGTTTTATCAATTATTGATTTCAGATTTGGTAAATACAGGAATTGCAATTTCGATATTTTTTTTAATATTCCTCATAAATTCGTTGTTACAGCAGATTGCAGAATTAAAAGAAAGAAAAGCGAAAAAATTGAAAAATAATAAGATCTTTTCAGTGGGGGGGAGAAAAAATTTGTGAAATATGAAAGTCATTGTAAAACAGAAAATAGTCGGAGCATTCAGAACAATTCCCAAGAACATAGAAAAGAGATTAGAAGAGGTAGAAATGAGACTGTCCAGACCACCATTGCAATCGACAAGAATACTTTGGTTTGTTTAATTGCATATCAATCTTTGTGGGTTATTTGATACCAAAGCCATCCTCGGAGAAGAAAAGCAGTTATACAATTTAACCCAAAGCAGAGGAGATAAGAGGGTTCGAACCTTTCCTAAGGGTATTCGTGTAACGTTACGCCCTCACCCCCACCACTTTAGATCAGTCTCTTCTACCATTTCACTTCTTAGCCGGCCGGTGATCAACTAGTGGCTGAGGGGGTAACGCACATTTCTTTACCGCTACAAAAGAATACGATCGAGGGAGACAGGAGAAAATAAAACAGACGAACAAACACGAACAAAGCTTGGGGTTAACCAAGAGCAGAAGGAGGTATTGCAACACTACATTTCCGTGCGCGGACTATCGCTAGCGTGGGTTACGAGCGAAAATTCCCCAAGCACTGGAATGCCAACATCTTTTAACTCAATCTTCTTCGCTGGACCCTATCTTGTCTCCTCTACTGTCTCCAGAGTCCAGTGTTGACTGCCCCTGTCCGTGGTTCCACGCCAACTCTCTGCTGCTCGCCTCTCTGCTGTCCAACGCCAACTGCCCTCGTCCGGGTCCCCCGTCAACTGCCTACCAGCTCCTTTGTCCAACCAACTCTCATTCGCGTCCCCTTACCACTTCCGGATACGGCGAGATTTCAGGTCCAAGAATCCTTTGTCTGGTTTCGCGCCAAAACAAAGGAATCGTCTGCTTTGACGGGCTACCCATATAGAGCTACATTCGTCCGAAAGTGAATATAATGGTGCGATTGGAATTCGAACTCGTTTACTTCGAGGTCGCAGCCCAGCACTTTAGCTATTACGCCACTGGGACTCTACCCATCAAGATTGCTTAGAAGAGCTCTGAAAAGCTGTAGGGAACGAATAAATAAATAAATAAAATTTAAACTGAATTAAAATAAATAAATAAATAAAAAAGGAAAACCTAAAGTTGCAGAAACTCATAGAGGTCCCTAACAGGAAAAACGGATGATGCATGCGTAAAAGAAAAAAGGCATCCTCTTGACAAAGGGGAACATACTTTCTTTTTCTTTCAGCGTTTCTGACAACATCGTTGCTGACGTGTCTGGGCACCACGCATACGTCTTTAGACGTAGCGTTGGTTAGTCCCTTTCACCCAGTAGCATTTCTCTCTCGGTCAGCATTATGCTGAAATATACAAGACACACGAATGAACTACAAGCAAACTCTTACCGGACTTTGACAAACTTCCAAAAGAAAACTAACCCTTATGGAAGCCCGAAATACCAAAATGAGGAAAAATACATGCATGAAACGATAAACGTATTTTTGACTCCTTAACTGCGGGATTCAACCATTTCAATGTATTCAGGAAAAACTCCCTCACCCATGGAATGGTTGTTGAACCCAGTAAATAAAGGAAAGTATAGAAGAAACGTCTTCGTCTCTTATCTGTTGCTGTCTTTTCTTTTGTATAATTCTTTTGGGATTTTTGGGGGAAAGACATTACACCGACCAGACAACGTTGGGGTAAAATAAAATAACCAAAATATGGAGTCAGATATTCAAACGGCAACACAGCTTTGCCCTTTGCCAGTGACATTCAGCCACAAACCCCACAAAGCTAACGATTTCACCCAGACTCCTGTGAATACTACCAGTTAATAACTGGAGTGAAAAACTCGCAAGGAGTTAAATAATAATTACTATTATTATTGACATTATTATCATCAATATGTATGAGTGTTTGAAATTATTTATTTATGCTTTTCACCATTTAGGCTTATTTAAAGGTTTATAGAAAATCTCGTGTTTCTGATAACGAGGGATTTTGCATTTTTGAATAAGATAAGAAGCATGTATGAAAATATGATAGACGAAAAAGCAAGAAGTAATTCTTTCGACGTGGAAAGTATCTAATTTGTAACGAAAATGTAAAAAGCCGGAGAATGTATTATGGTGTCATATTTCCTCGTCACAGTACCCAGCGAAGTGCTTACAATTATTGCTATTTAACACTAATTATTCTATTCAACATTACTCATTCGTTTGCACATAGTAAAATGGTTTCCATTCATTACTATGTATCACTAACAATTCAATTAAACACCAATCATTTGTTTACACACAGTTGAATGATCAAACAGTTCTATTTCAAACAGTTCAATTTACACACAGTTGAAATATCAACAGTTCTATTTTACCCATAGATAGGACGCTATCAGTTGCTATCACTCCAGGCCAGAGAAGACAATGGCAATGAAGGGGTACTCCGCATTCCCCAAAAGCTACAGCATTACTGGAGTCTCACTATCAGATTGTTTAGTGTCATAATCAGGACATTCGTTGGATGTGGGGTCTGCAGAGATGCAGTCGGTGTATTTTACTGCCCCAGCCGACTGCCCTAATGCCTCGATGAGGATAATGATGAAAAAAATATCAGTGACTGAACTTGAATTGACTGCCAAAAGAAAACAAACTGCTTTGGCTAGTCAGCTATCTCGTTAATTTGGTGAATGTAAAGATGTTTTGTGGGATTATTTTATGTAATTCTATGACGCCAAATCAAATAATTAGTATTTCATTCATTTCTTTTTTTCTTTTTCTTTTTTGGTATTTTAATTCTTTTATTTTTATTTTTTTGCTTGCTTCTAAGACAGATTGGCTGTAATGTCAAAAAGAGATCTTGGATGAATATAACAAAAAGTGAAAAAATTAAAGAAGGAAAATAAATAAAAAAAACTGTGTTTTGATCTCAGATTCGTTCATATGCTTCTTTCAAAATTCGAACAAATAGTTTTGGCCGAATCTAGTTCTACCAATTCAAAGAAGCTTTCCTGTCTAAGAAACTTTTTCTTGCCATTGCAATTTCCATTCTCTTTGAATCTAAAATAATACCATTCCAAATCAAGAATAAAGACACAAGTTTTGAACAGCAACAACGTCAATCTTCCATTTTCTTTTGTGACTTTCTTCCTTTTCTTCCAATTCCACTTCCTCTTCCTCCTCTAATGTATTTTTGCCGAATGAACCAAGCCTTCGAAATCGAATGATTGCCTTGTCGCGAGTAAAAGTTTGCTCAATCTAACTCATGGTTTAGATGTGAGACAAGCGTCTATTGTATAAAAAAAAGTCTACAACCGTCTGCAAGTCGATCTCGTGTAAAAGTCGACCTTTGGTTCATATATGATAAAACCATTAATTTATGGAACAAACTGTTGAAGCCAAGGGTTGCTCCTTGAGCTTCCCATCAGGAATGAATTCGGATCAAGTCTTCTTCACATCTTTATACGCACGCGCGTGCGTGCGTCTGTATTTTTGAAACAGAATGTCGATTTTCTTTCAGATTCACAGTTTCAGTTGTCTCTAAGCGTAAAGAAATTTAAAGAAGAAAACAAACAAAAATTCCAAATTCTTGAAGAATTTTTGTTTGTTTTTTTCTTTAAATCATATATATATATATATATATATATATATATAGAGAGAGAGAGAGAGAGAATTTTCGTTAGAGTTAGAGTCGTGATAATGTTTTGATGGCTGTTTTTTTTTTTTTATTTCCTCAATAGAGGCCACACTTCTGGATGAGTAGCAGTAATTTTCTGACTGAACTATTTGATCCTGACCGTAGACCTTTGAGGCTCTTACACCCAGTATCAGAACACCTGTAAGGCCACTTACCTCCCATCTTAAAACCACCCAAATAAGAGGAACAAGATATGCTGGACACTGCTTGACAACAACTCCTAAGTGACGCCCTCTAATGGATTCCTTCACATGGATGCGCCAGTTTGGGCCGACCAACAAGAACTGTGCAGGTACAGGATGTTGTCTGGAACACCTTCCGAGAGTGGTGGATGATAGGGAGAAATGGGGGAGAGAGAGAGAGAGTGCTAGCAGCACGACTTGATCCTATTTACCAACCTCTCCGCTCAGGCAGGATATGACACAAGGTCAATTTTTAAGCGGAGTTTAACAGAGTTTTCCTTCCCCTAGACTAGTTGCCTCACCAAGGCTGAAGAACCTAGTCTATCCTACAATTTACCCATTTCTGGAGGGAGAATAATTGGATTCATACCTTTCCCAAGGGTATTAGTGCTATGTGAAATGCAATCAGTTTCGTCCAGGATTTGAACTCGTGTCGCCGTGTCCATTTCCTACGACGATAACCACGGGCACCCCCTAGCAGCACGATTTGATGATGATAGTAAAAATCGTCCATTGATTCGATGATGACCATTATCTAAATTGAAGCTTTGTAAATGAAGTACACTGGTTATTAGTTTCAAGTGATGAAGGCTTGTGTATAACCAGCCACCTTTTTTGGGTGAGCAGATAACAGAAGAATGGCGCCCAATTGCAGAAGATGAAATGTTGAGTTGCACATAATACTGAACAGTATGGTTTCTTTTATCAGGCTTGATGCGTCATAAGTAAATAAAATCCTCGAAGTAGGAATCACTCATTCATCTTATAAATAAAATGAATCTCTAATGAGCTGACATTCGTTTGGGTCCAGAAGTTGTTTTATCGTTTCTTTTATATATTGTATACCATGTTATTTCTCAGTACTTGTAAAAGCTAGATTCCTTCGCTTTCTTGATCACTGGAGCAATTTGTAATTTATTCGTTTGGCTTGATTGATTCTTTATATATATATATATATATATATAATGGTAAAGGATGGGACGTTTTAACGGGAACATGACTCAATGGATAGGAATGGTTGACAGAACGGCAAATTGGCCGGAATTTCCAAGGAGAACTGACGAGACAATTTTACGCTTCATAAAACTCTACTAACCTGCTTAATATGTGTCTATTTCTTTCTCCTTTTTGTGTTCTTTGTCCATAAGTTCATGGGGCAAGATCTTGGCTCATCTGATAAAGCTTATATATAGTCTTGTTTGAAGTTCAGAGATAAGGCAGAGTCGTTATTCCATAAATTATATACATTAGTCTTCTCATCTTTGTTGGTTCGATCGCTCATGAAAGAAGTGATAGAGTGTTTTTTCTTATTTGGTGGGTGGGTGGGGGGCTGAGAGAGTGTGTTCATTTTTGTCATCACCATTATTCAAACAATTTAAAGATCCATGCCACAAAGATTGGTCTTATACAATTTTAGAGGCGCTTGTAGTGTAATATTATCGTAGAAAATGGGCACTGCAACTTGAGTTCGAATCCTGGACAAACCTGCTTGCATTTCTCAGAGTTAATATTCTTGGGAAAGGTATGCGTCCAACTATTATTCCAAGTAGGGCAGACTTAGCTCTTAAAACTTGGTATAGAAACCGTTGTAGAAGTAAAACTCTGAATCTAAACCTGTAAAATTCCGCTTAAAAATTGACCCTGTGCAGAGGGGTTGGATAAATACTTATCCTTAAATTTGGAGGAAATTTTCAAATGGTACCAGCCCAGTCGGTTGGGGTTGAATAATATGCCGACTACATCTCAGCAAAGGAATAAGACCTCACCAACGTGTTTCCTAGATAAGATACCAAACAACATCTAATGGCGAGGCTCTAGTCCTGGAGCTTTGAAGAATGTGGAGAATCCCTTCATTTACATTACTCCCATGTCAACTCTTGCCCGGAGTGTTAGTACCTGTTAGGAGCCCATCAATAGGTTAAATAGAAATATTTAATCATTTTTATACTTGAAACCATTTAACTATGAGCAATCAAATGACTAATGTTAATTGAACGACTAGTATTACATAGCAATACTTAGCACCATTTAACTATGTAAAAACAACGATGATTTATCTCTTATTTTGGTCCGTTCTAATAAGAAATTTTCCCAGAAAGAAGAGATGACATCAAATATGGCTTGAATAGAAACATTAATGTTTTTCTTTAAGGATAGCTTCGGCAGAAAATAGTCCACGAAGGTTGATATGCAATTAAACAAAGAAACAAAACCAACCCGAGACTCATTTTCGTTTCGGAGTATTTACACTCTAATTAAAACTACACAACAGTTTAAACCGCTTGTGGTGTAACGGTTATCGTTTTGGGCAATGTACACAGCGAGCCGAGTTCAAATCTTGGACGAGGCTGTCTGCATTTCACATAGCGCTAATACTTTTGGGGAAGGTATGAATCCAATTATCTTCCCTCTAACTATGGGTAAATAGTAGAACATATGGGACTCTTTAACATTGATATGGCAACCAGAGAAGGAAAACTGAATTCAAACCTATTAAACTCCACTTAGAAATTGACCATGTGTCAAATCCTGCTCGTACGAAAAAGTTGGGTATATATATATATATATATATACACTGATTTCCATACTTAAAAAATGCGTGAATTTTTTTTTCGCAAAAATTGGCTCGGGAAGCTGTAATGTTTGTATCTGTATTTTTCCATTTATCGACCAATTGGCGCTTACAGACACTTTTGCAAATTTCTTTGAGATTTCGCAGACGTCAATATCTGATTTGCCCCGCAAAATTTGAATGATCAAAACCGAAAAATTTCTTTAAGAAATGTTTTCCCTCCTAGATTATTCAAAATTAATTTTTTGTCAATTAGAATACCAGAGAAGTCTTTTATGATCCAATTTCGAGCCTACTTCAGTCCTATAAATAAATGATTGAATTGATAAACCTTCGGTAGATTTATAGATTCCTTTTGAAAATCTACTCAAAACTTCCGACTTTATTTCTTTTGAGTGTAAATCTAAAATTGTGATCCTTCAAAATGCATTTAGCTTCATTATTCTAAATCTAACGAAAGCAGTTTGTTTATTTAGATTTGCTCTTACAACTATTTCAGTCTTCGCCAACAGAATTTTTTAGCTGCATCCGCTTACATATTAGCGTATAAATATTCTTTCTCTCCAACATAGTGACAAAGATATTTTACACACACAACATATATCAAATAGATTTAGACAAAATAAACGGCTACATTGAATACATGAACTTTTCTTTCTTTAATGTAAATATTGGCGAATATTTGTGCTTCAACTAATATCATCTTTTCTTACGAGAAAAACATTAAAACTTTTGGTTTTCAATTAAGTTATCACTCGAGTTTAAAGAAATATAATTTATAAATCAGTGTTTTATTCAATCATTTACGCAATTACGCTAAATATATATATATATATATATATATGTGTGTGTGTGTGTGTGTGTGTGTGTGTGTGTGTGTGTGTGTAGTCTGAGGGTGGTAGAAGGCATCCACGTGTTTTAGGTAGGTGTTGGATTAGTAAAATGGTAATTCCTGTGTATGGAGTGAGTGAAGGAGAGGCTCTCTGTGATTGGATATACTAATCACGTGATGAGCCCTGAAGTCTTGGCGCCAAAATCCAGTCAGACAGATTCCACCAGATGTTCCGTGAGGCGGGCACGTTAAATCTCTCAGAAAGACAACCATAAGATACCAGATATCTTCTTCAGTGCGCCGGTAAGTCCCTTAAACTCAACTTTATACACAGGGAGGACTGTATATTGTTATTAATTGTTTCACGTGTTGAATAATAAATTGTGAGAATTAAACAAAGTATTAATTCATTTATTTGTTGCTCTTAGCCTCAGAATAAACGCTATACTAACACAATATGGGCATTCTTGAAAAAGTTTAGTAAGCACTGATCAAGACTAAACAAAATAGTGATCTGTCAGCGGGGTTTATAATATGCTGATTGTATTCCCTCCAGCGAGGTAAGATCCCCAAAACTAGAGATGTCCTGGGTATGACTCTAAATTGTATCTGATAGTGCGGAGGAACTTCTTGAGATCTAGGGAATGTAGAGTACCCACCTATTACCATTACACCTTGTTCCACTCTGATCCAATGTTGTTGTACCTGTTAGGGTCTCATCCACGAGTCAAATAGATTTGTTTGTAAATTATTTGTATTCAATAAAACAGTGTGTAAAAAACTCTTAAGAAAAATCTACATAAAAAATTTAAATATGAACATGCAATGAACGCCATTCCCTAACCTTTAATGACAAAATAACGGTCAATGGATTGACATGCCGTTGAAATCAATCTATCAATCTTTCTTACAATTGCTGAATATATTGGTACCAGCTGTAAGAAAAGTGTTTCATAAACTGTTATCTATCAAAAAATAAATCAATACTGATCCATCCACAAATAACGATGCTACCGTAGAATTTCCCAGCGGATCTGTCTCAGTCTTACCGAAGGGAATTATTAGGAGTTATTAGAAGGCAGTGATATAAGAATAAGAGTAGCTGGAGGCCGCCAAGAGTTTTGAGTGACTGATTTTATTTGGGTCATATAAAATGCCGAGGAAATAAACGAACAGTCTGTTAGCGACGGGTTGTCATTTTGTAAATAACAACTCTTTAAACTTATTTATTTCAAGTTTGGTTCTGAGTAAACATTCACAGATTCAATTAAAATATTACTGCGATAAAAAACAACAACAAAAAGACATATATGAAAAAATCAAAAATAAATTTGAAAAAAAAAAAAATGCCAAAAAACACGAAAACAAAAGAAAAGTTTAAAGAAATAAAAAAAAGTCCTTGATTTAATGTAGTTTCTTTTACGGCCATTTTTTTCTCCTGGGGTTTTTTATGAAAATGTCCGCGAAAAAATGATTTACACAGCAAACGAAATTGTTTCATTTCCAATAGATTGATTCTTAAAGAAAGTTGCCAGAAAATAGAAAAAGAATTTCAATTTCTCCGATCTTTTGTTTAATTCAGTTCAATCTCGCCATCTTTTATTTCAAATTTCAAGAATTCTAAAGAACGAAAATGTAGTAGCCATTTTGTAAAGCTTCATTAGATTCACAAAACCTATTATGAAAAATATTTCAGCTGACACAAATAAACATTCAATTTTGGTCCATTCCTTCATCATCATCATCATCATCATCCTTTCATTACTAAATATAGAGCTGTTACTTACATTCTTTGTTCCTTTTTCGTCTTATACATATCGTTCTTCTTGTACGTATGTTACACGTTCTGATGGATAATCTGCTTCGATACAGAAATTCTGTTATGTGAAGCCTACTATCATTCGAACCTTCCATCTGGAAAAAGGAGGTTCAAATCAAATATCAGTTCGACTGCCATTCGACGACTGAAAATATGTAACGTTCTTTAATCCACATGTGTCACCAAATCTAAAAATAAAAAGACCCACGTGTGTCAGGGTTTCTAGAAAGAACTATTCCCTTTTTTACCGCCAAAAAGCTTGTGAGAATGAAAAGTCAACCATCTCCAGTACTAGTTAGTAGCAGTTCAACCGTCAAGAAATTCAACCAGATTCGTCACGCCAAACCAAAAATATCAGTTACGAAGGTAACTAAGTTTTATCTTGTAAGAAATTTTGGGAATGATACGTGGCCTCCCATCTAAACAGTGAGGAGTCTCATCATTGTTTAACTTTGGTTATTTTACGGAAACTGGTATTTTCAGTGTGACTTTGGCATTTGCAAATCTTTCTATAGTCTGGAAGACTTG
Organism: Sepioteuthis lessoniana; assembly: GCA_963585895.1. Lineage (NCBI taxonomy): Eukaryota > Metazoa > Mollusca > Cephalopoda > Myopsida > Loliginidae > Sepioteuthis > Sepioteuthis lessoniana. Next base: position 22,828,457 of record OY757920.1, read on the forward strand.
CTTACAGTACCGGCTGCAACTAAGTGATCGCTCATCATAAGTGATTAACTTCTGGAGCGAACCAGTGCTTTATATGATACACAGGCTTCATATATTGATGGTGCCTGCACCTCCTAAATGACCACTTATCTAACTAATGAACAAGTTCATCACAGCTTAAACCATTTAACAGTGTGCAAAAAACACAAAAACATTTTCGTACACTATACAAGTACAGAAATTAATACTCACACAGTATATCTTTTGTTGGCCCTGTCGGCTGGGGCCGCAGAATACACCGACTGCATTTCTGCACAGGGGTTGGTTGGTTGGGTTTTATGGCATATCAACCTTTGTAGGTTATTTAACGGCGATTCCATTTTTATGAAAATAGTTTTCTTTCAAACAATTCAGTTTAGCATAAGTACGCAGTTTAAATGTAAGTACAGTTTAATTGTGAAAACATTTCTATTTCTAGCTATTCAGTTTAGTCAAGCAGTTCTAATTCAGCTAATTCAGTTTAGTATAAGTACAGATTTTGTTTACACATAGTTAAATGTCAAAACAGTTCTATATTAAATAACTCTGTTTAGTGTAAGTACAGTTTCAATGTCAAAAACAGTTCCATTTCAAATAATTCAGTTTAGAATAAGCACACAGTTTAAATATAAGTACGGTTTCATTGTCAAAAACATTTCTATTTCAAGCCATTCACTTTAGTCAAACAATTCAGTTCAACATAAGGATGCCGTTAGTTCTATTTAACTCATAGATAGGGCTCTATCAGGTGGTAACACTCCGGGCGAGAGTGGACCTGGGAGCGATGGCAATAAATGAGTACTCCGCATTCCCCAAAGCTCCAGCATTACTGGAACCTCACCATCAGACTGTTTAGTGTCATATCCAGGACACTCGTTGGGGAAGGGTCTTACCCCTCTGCAAAGGTTGCAGTCGGCGTATTCTAGAGCCCCAGCCTCTGGGCAATCTGCACTGGGATAAGACTCCCCCCACGAGTGTCCTGAATATGGCACTATACTACCTGATTGTAAGGCTCCAGTAATGCTGGAGTTTTAGGGAATGCAGAGTACCCCTTTATTGACATCGCTCCAAGGTTCATTCTGACCCGGAGTTGTAGCACTTGATAGGGTCTTATCTATGGGTTAAATAGAACTAAACTCTGTACTTAAGTTAAATTGGTTTCTTCGAAATAGAACTGTTTTGACATTTAAACTGCGTACTTATGCTAAACTGAATTGTTTGAAATAGAACTGTTTATATGTATTAAAATGGATTTGGTATTTAATAACCTACAATGGTAGATATACCATAAACCAAACCAAACCAAACAATATATTTTGAAAACTATTGGTCACTGCTAAAATAATATATAAAAAGACAATGTCTGTTTCAGCTCATCTTCCTGTTATTTGTTTTGTTGTTTGGTTTGTTTTATTTAAAATTCATTTCAGCATTAACGTTTTTATCACTGTACCCGGAAGTCTCTGCTTTCACGATATTAAGCAACATTTCTTTAGGAAGTCATTACGCATAATTCATGCTACTTTCGTAACAAATATAGTGTTTAAAGATGACGTTTACAATTCAATGAAAGTACCTTTATGATATTTTAATTTCAAACAGTCTTCACCTGTTTACCACCCCCTGTCAACCCATTCCCGGAACCTTCCACCGATGGCCTCTATAATTTTGCTATTCTTAGTAATGGAAATATTAACATTTTTATAATCACCTGTGGAAGATTCCAAAAATGTGTTTAGGGGAATGGTGAATGGTTAGAGACTGTATGAAATTGAAATATTATAAAGATACTCCCATAAAGTGTTAATGTTTTTTAATCAACCTGGAAATGGCGAAATTGGAAAGACGAAGCTAATGGCGCTTTTAATATTTTATTTTCTTCAAGACTCTTTCCAAGTAGACATTCACGAATTCAATTAAAATTCATTGCTGCCATAAAAACGGCGAAACGAAACAAATTTAAAGAAATGAATCAGAAAAGTTCTTTATCTAATTTGTTTTCTTCCTTTCATTTTACTTTTTCACCTAAACGTTTCCATGAATATATCTGCACAAAAATTATTTATGCAGCAAAGGAAATTCTTACATTTCCAATAGATTAATTCTTAAGAAACATTGCCAGAAAGTTGAGAAAGAAATCCAATTTCTCCGATCTTTTGTTCCATTCAGTTTAATCTCACTGCCTTTATATCAAAATCTCTTGAACTTTTAAAGGCTACGAACGAAAATGTGTCAGCCATTTTGCAAGGTTTCATTAATTTCCCAAAATTCATTCTCATAGGTTTTATGAAATTAATGAAATATGTATTCATGTTCTTTTCATCTCTTCTTCATCATTATTCTTCCACCAATGAATATACTGTTAATGCTAGAAGAGGGTAGAGTGGTCGCCAATGGTCCGGGAGACCTCGGTTCAATCCCAGGTAGCGTCATACCAAAGACTTTAAAATTGTACTTGATATCTCCTTGCTTAACACTCAGCAATATAAAGTACGTATCAAGGGTAAATTGGAGCAATCCGGGAAAAGGAGTAGCGCCCTTCCCTTCACCTCAGTGTAGTAGCTGTTGAAAAGGAAGCCGTCTACTCGCCCTCGACTACGGTCGCCCACTAGTTTGATTTATATCAATTTGTAGCTTATGGTACTTACTATTTATTCGCCCAACAAGTTGGAACTGTCGAAAGCACAGACTGTACCTTTGCAGAGAAGTGCAACAGCCCACACGAACGGGTTTCCTGGATATAACACTAAACCATCGGGTGAGTCGTCGTGGTATAAGAGCTAAAGCGCTGGACTGCGGAATCGTAATAAGCGAGTTCGAACTCCAGTCGCGCTAATACGTTCACTTTCAGAAAAATACCCTTGGGAAAGGAATGAACTCCCCTATCCTCATGGTCAGAAGTATGGAGCACTTATAGTTTTAGCGTGAAAACGACTCTGACAAATACACAAAAGGTTCATGAGAAGAGATTTTAGATTCTTACGTTTGAGCAGAGCTTTGCTCAAATGCTCATATATTCTTTATGTGGATTTGGCAATTAGATAGATCAGGGAAAATTTGGATTCATACCTAAAAGGCATTTGTACAAAGTGAACAAAATCAGTTTCACTTGCAATACCAGTTTTGTAATCCGTTGTGAAAACCATTACGTCACATCCCATATATGCAAGTTGAGTTTAAAAAGTATAGAGACAGAAGTTAAATTTACCGAGACAAAAATGAACACAGGATGAAACGTTCATTTTCTTCAAAATGCGACCTGTGTTTGAAAAATAATCGGTACTGAAGCTGTATTTACCGAGATAGAAAGGAACAATGAATGAAACATTAATTTTCTTCAATATAACTTCTTGTGTAACTTCATTAATATGTCTACTTTTTGTGTATTTGTTTTGTCGTTTTTTGTTTTTGTTTATTTGTTTTTGTTTTTGGCATTCGATCCTATTGAATACGAATAATTTTTAAATAGACATTTTTGACTCATAGATATATCTCTATCAGGTACAACCACACTGGGTCAGATTGGACCTGGGGGTAATGGCAATAAAGAGGCACTTAAACCTCCTCAGATCTCCTGAACTAGAGCCTCACCATTAGATACAGTTTAGTATCATACTCCATTTTTTAGAGGGTGGTTCTTACCCCATTGCAGGAGATACAGGAAGCATATTCTAAACTTCGTCGACAGGAGTATGTACTGTTGGTCAAATTTGTTTTATAAAATGTAAATTTGCATACAGGACAATATATTCAAGTCTTCAAGGTCAAGTGATTAAACAGACAATGACATCTGGGAGGAAACGTGATGTTCACTTAAGGAAAGAATCGTAGAAACGCGAATGAGCAGACACGATGGCGAGTTGTCAGAAAACACAAGGGATTACCGTTCGTGGTCCGTGAAAGGTTATCAATTAATTAGAGAAGATATACTGACCTTATTTTTCAGGGAGTAAACACAATACAGTTTGATCGATTGGCTGTTTAAGTATATAAACATCAAATTGAATGAAAATGAAATATGTTTTTAATTATAATTTGGAAACATATACGTAGTTTATGTAGTAAAAAGTGTGGATATACATATTTGTATGCGTGTCAGAGAAAGCCCGAGTGATTTCGTTATACAGACCTTGGGAATCTCACGGGAGATTGCACCAGAAATATTGCTTTATATCGGAGATGTGGTCTCCATAACCAGGCTTCTCCGAGGTAAAATAAAAAAGGGTGTGAGTTTGAATCTCACTATGAACTTCTGTTTTATTGTTATCTCGTTATTATATGTTGATATGTTCCTCACTACCATACAAGTTTGTTTTGGTTTTGTTTGGTATCAACTATTATAGGTTATCTAATTCCAAATACTTTTTATACGTATATATATCAAATATATGATTTCTAAACACATTTTATTGATAACATCTTGAAACGAGACTGAGAACATTTTTTTACGCAATTAAATGGTTTCACTTATTTCTATCTAATACGAATAATTTTATTTACATATAATTATTTGTTTGAACACAATTTAATGTTTTCGAGTAATGCTATGTATAATTAACAATTCAATAAAACACCAGTCATTTGTTTACACACAGTTAAATGATCAAACAATTCTGTTTCTAATAATCCAGTTGAGCATAAGTACAAAGTTTAAATATCAAACTGTTCTATTTGACCCACAGATAGGACCCTATCAGGTGCTACCACTCCGGGTCAGTGTGAACCTGGGAGCGATGGCAATGAAGGGGTACTCCGCATTCCCCAAAGCTCTTGCATTCCTGGAGCCTCACCATCAGATTACTTAGTGTCATATCCAGGACACTCGTTAGAGGAGTATTACTTCTCTGCAGAGATGCTGTCGGTGTATTCTGCAGCACCAGCCGACTAGGCCATTATTATAGAAGTGATAACCGGATTGTAGAAATAAAAGCATTACAAATTAAAATATGAAAGAAAATACAAGTCAAAATGAATAATAATACTAACAGTTACTCTTTATTCCCCCTGCAGTCTTCTTCTAAAATGATAGCTTTGGCAGCAAATAACCCCAAAAGGTTGATATGCCATTAAACAAAAAAAAAACCTAACTTAACCTACATTTATTCTATTGTTCCTTTGAAGATAATGGACACAGGCTATTTTGCTGATCAAACTAAAATCATTATTTTAAAATTAGTTTCAGCAAGTAACTTTCACTTTTTTTTTTAGCAGAGAATAGAAACTTCCATCAGTCTTCTTAATAACTGGGCCAACTGATTGGATCCTTAATTTCTCCAGACAAATGTCTCTTTTCTTTTGCTTTACTTTTTCTTTTCAAAGAAACAAACTCTCCATCTTTGAAGAAAACAAAATAAATTTCTGCAGATTCCAAACAAAAAAAAAAAAAAATGTAAAAAGTAAATTTTCAACTTGAATTTGCCTGATGACATTTCAAGTGGTGATAAATCTTTTACACTTTTTCTTCACTGATTACATTTCGCCAAAAGAGGATAAAGATCCTAGTTTTAAGAACAATGAAAATCCTTAATAACAAAAATAAGTTAAAGCTTTGAAATTGTAAAATACTGATCTTAACTTAAATTAGTTAGACTACAAATGATGGGCATCCAGTTAGGACTGAACTCAAAACCCGGTAGAAATGATCCTGTTTACTAACTCACTGTTATGTGTAGTTGTAAATATTGGACACCAAGAAAATATCAGACAAATGATAGTTGGTTGGTCATATGACATGTCAGCCATTGTTGGGTAATCTGATACCAAAGTTAACGTTTTTTTTTGGTGGGGGGGTCAAACAATTATATGTTTATATGTTTTTATATGTTTTATATGTTTAATAATAATAATACGACGAAATGATCAATCACATAATAAGTGAATGCAGCCAATTAGCACAGAAAGAGTATAATACTAGACACAAGTGGGTGGTATGACGAGGAAATATGACACCCTAATACATTCTCCGAGTAGTGGGGGGAGGAGGCCGACGGCCGACTATGGGAGCAAGCAAGAATCAGCGGACGATAGTAATAAGCAGAATTGGCAGTGGAAGAGACCGTCTCTCTCTCTCTCTCTCTCTCTCTCTCTCTCTCTCTCTCTCTCTTTCCCACCCTCTCTATCATTACAAGGAGATATGGGCATGGGAGAACCTCACTCTCTATTAGCCTTGTGTGTGTCGGCGGGGAGGCAGGCCTTCGACCATGATTGGTACCGAGGAAGAGCCCGTCAAAAAATAAATTTTCGAACTACGGAAAATAAGTTAGCTGCCGTCATTCATCACCGGGTCAGGACGCATAAAGAGTTGCCGTTCATTCATCACCGGGTCAGGACGCATAAAGAGTTGCCGTTCATTCATCACCGAGTGGAGGCACATAATGTTTCCATTTATTCCTCAAAGGATGAAGACGCATATGGAGTAGCCTTTATTCGTTGAAAAACCAAGAACATAGTTTGAGATATGAAAGAGACCCCAAATTTCAAAATAATGCCGCGTAGAGAACGCAGAGTAAAGAAGCTTATCCTTGAATGAACTCAGCACTCCAAGGTATGGTAAGCCTCGTTAAACGAATACCCAAGGAAAAGACTTGTCTACGAGAAAAGATACAATCATTAATCTTGGTCTTATCTGAAATAAGACGTGTACCCTTCTACCAACATGTTATGGAAACCCAATAACGAAAGAAAAAAAGAAAAGAGAATAAATTCTACAAAACTCCGAGTGAACATACAATTTAAGTATATTCAACTTTATCCTGCTGCATTCATACTGAAATGATAAACTTGACATTTGGAGCATGTGCTCTGCCATTAAATCCCAAAGTCTGAAGGAGAGCGGACCGTGTCTACCGTTGTCGGACTATATTCTCACCTTCCGCCATTAACAGGTATTTTATGCCTGGCTCGTCCGAGGATAAAGATATTTTATGAGGGGGCTTAGTCAAGGATACAGATATTTTAGTGGAGGCCCCTTCCGAGATACAGAAAGACTTTTTCGCACCTGACTTTTTACTTGAATTGTTTTTTGTCTTTGTTTCTTCCTTTTATTCAATAAAAGAATATTGTTATTAATCTTGTTAACCCAAACACGACAGTTCAGAGTCCTTCTTTTATTGTGATGAATTGTATTTGTCGAAGACCTTGTATTTGAGGGGCAAAGCTGGTCAGTTAGCTATGTTGATCTTTAATTATTGACATATAACTCGCCTAGTAGCTTGAAAATGTGGTCCGCTCGGGAGTTGATGATATCTGTGACTCAGCCAACGTCTGTGCCCTACGTTAACTGGTGGACTCGGCGGGAACGAACAGCACCCCGCAAGCCCGCTGGGCACATGGCGGCGTAACAGTGAGCACTGGGAATTGTGCAAGAAATTTAAATTTGACCATACGAATGAATGGTATATGCACAACCCAGCAGCTGTCCTGGAGAATGACACACAAAAACTCCTAAGGGGATTTTAACAAACAAACGGATCACCTAATCACTGCCAGACGACTAGACCTTATAATAATTAACAAAAAAAAATGAGAACATTATTTGTCCCGGCCCACAGTGTAAAATTGAAAGAAAGTGAAAAGAAGGATAAGTACCTCGACCTTATTAGGGAATGGAAAAAAAACTATGGAATATGAAAGGGACGTTTATACCAATTGTAATTGGTGCTCTTGGTAATTCGCCAAAGGTTTAATAAAGGAACTAGAGGACTTGGAAGTTTAAATTTGGTATATGCACAACTCAGAGTTTGTCTTGGAAGAGATACAAACGTATTACCTAATCTCGGCCAGACGACCAGAGCTTGGGATAATTAACAAAAAAATGACTTTCTTAATGTTGGACTTTGCCGTCTCGGCAGACCAAGAACAATTGAAAAAAAGCGAAAAGAGAAATAAATATCAAGACCTTCCAAGAGAACTATTTAAAAAAAACTATGAAATATGAAGGTGACGGCGATACCACTTGTAGTTGGAGCACTTGGAACAATCCTCAAAGAATTGATTAAGGGACTAAAAGACTTAGAAATCAGAAGACAAGTAGAGACCATCCAGACTACAGTATTATTAAGATCGGACAGAATACTGAGAAGAGTCCTGGATACTTGAGAAGACTTGCTGTCACTCAAACTCCAGTGGAAAACCATCGGCTGACGCTGGTGTAAAATCTCTCAAAGGAGTAAAATATTAATAATAATGATAATAAGAGAGAACCTGCCTAATAGTGGACTTTGCCGTCACGAAAAGTAAGGCCAGTACTTAGACCTAGAGAACTGAAAAAAAATCATGTAAAGAAAGGAATCGCTCGATACATATCAAGAAGAAATGAAGAATTTAAGAGAGAACCTCCATCGCAACAACTACTCAGAGACTCCAAGAAATCTTTATCGAACAACAGAGAACGATACTCGAAAACTCACCACAGTCTGTCGACCCTCTGTCAAAGGCCTTGCCGAAAAGATCCAAACGATATCTAGTCCATATGATATCAGGACAATATTCAGGAGTGGCACGACTCTTTGAAAATATCTCTTCCGAGTCAAGCCGCCAGGAGAATTCAACATGACTAAGAATTGCGTGTACTCCATCTCATGCAGTTGTTGTAAAGTATACAAAGACGGGATGGTATGGTATGGCAGACCATATATGGAAAGACAAGGGAAACCACCTGCCATTGGGAGATGAAGTTAAAAACATAGATAGCTAAGAAGATTAGGGAATAAGACACCTGAAAGAAGCAGCCCAGATGTTGGGCTATAGTGACCTGTTGAGCAGACCAAGTATAGAGATGAATACGATTTAGGAACCTTTTATCAAAATTTCTAGATAAAAAAATTGCAATATGAACTAAGGTAAAAAAAATAATGCATTGAAGTCAGTAGTATCTCATATATATATATATAGAGAGAGAGATAAGGTTTATAAGTCCCAACAGTTCCCTCTGACACATGGTGCAGTGGTTAAAGCGTTGTTCTGAAAGTACCCGGAATTAGATCAATTTGCACCCGTACATGAAATCAAGAGTTTTGTTTTAAGTTCTGTGTAGGTTTTCGAGTTCGACAAAATGCATCTGAAGGAAGGCCTATCGACTGAAACAACGAAGACAGCAGCCCGAATGTTGTAAATTATGAAAATTATGAGGCTTCATCTCAGAAATTTAGCCAAATAACTAGCAAGAAGTAATATAATAACTTTCACTTTCCTTTCGCAGAAAATCCAAGCTCCCGATATTCATCTTAATAGCTTGGCTAATTGATCTGGTCCCTAATATCTCCCAACAAGTGTTATCATATAGTCTCTTTTTTAAGAAAAAAGCTTCCATCACCGAAGCAACCAAAATAAACTTCTATGGATTACTGAAGAAAATGCTGTGTTTTTTTATTAATAATCTAAGTTATCTAAATTCAAATTTTTCAAAACTTCCTTCCGCATAAGATTAGTTAACATAACGAAACAACACTATAACGATCTATAAATTCATGCATCATAATTGAAGAAAAAGAAAACTTACAAAAAATTGATTTTTTACAGGAACTGCGAGTCTATTTAATTAACGAGAAAATTATATCAAAAATTGAGTTTGAAGGTGCCAATCTGTCACCTTTATACTTTGTCTGCTTCTTTGTAAGAAACTCATAATTTTTTTTATTTTACATATCCAATATTGGGTGTGAATGGGTGTGTAGTGCAAGGATTTTTTTCTTTCTTTCAAAGAATATTTTCTAATATATAATTTGACACTGACCATCATTTTACAAAATGCTGGGAAGGTTTCCAAACCAGGTAAATTTGTGAGGGTAATAGAAAAAAACATTAAAGAAAAGATTCTATTTTCTAAACATATCAATTTATTTTAATTCTCTCGTATTTTACCTTTTTATCTTTTATCAGTTTTTAAAAACTTCTTTTTTATTTTTATCAATTAGCACCTGGAAATTATTGGATCCTGAATGAAATAGAGATTTAAAAAAAACACTATATATACACTCTATATGTGAGTTTTATTATATAAACCTGGATAGGGAATATATAAAAATAGCCATACATCGAGCACTCCCATAGATTTATATGAAATTCCTCAAATATTCTATACACGAATAATCCACACCCACTGTCTTCGGAAGCTGACTGGATATTACTGATATATATATAGAGAGAGAGAGACAGACAGACAGACAGAGGGAGATAGAGAGACAGAAACAGACAGAAAAACAGAGTGAGTAATTGAAAAAAGAATCAAACAGAAAGCAAAACCAGATATTCCTACTGATAATTCAACTTTTAACGATCATCAGGCAAATTCCTGTCTTAAGTTCAAAACCACACACACACAAACACATGTGAACGAAAAAATAGATATATAAACATTGTAAATAAGTTTTACTGAATTTTTTATTAATCCCGATAGATTTCTGCCTTTGATCACCATCAAACAGGGAATATTTGTTTCAAGACAGTTTACATTTCACAGCTTACGAAGCCCAGTGGGCTAGGATTGTAGGATACACCGATCGCATCTCTGCTGAGGATAAGACCAAACGAGTGTGCGCATATTGCATCTCATGGTGAGGCTCAAGTCCTGGAGCTTTGGGAAATACGGAGTATCTTTTCATTGCTATTACTCCCAGGTCCATTCTTATCCAAAGAGGTAGTTCTTGTTTGAGTCCCACAAAGAACAATTTGATCATTTACTATAACTGTGTGCAAACAATAAATGAAATTATCTGTGTGAAAACAAATTATTTCAGTATTATTTGTGTTAAATGGCAATACTTGAAACCACTTATTTGAGTGCAAACGAAGGAGTACTATTGAACAGAATTATTAGAGTTAAATAACAATACTTGAAACTATTTAACTGTGTGCAAATAAATGAGCTCTTGTTTGTTACTTATCGATAATTCGCACGCTTGCGTGGGCGCTCATACACACACACACACATATATATATATATATATATAAGTAAAGTTGACGACCGTAGTCAAGAGTGACCAGAAGGCTCCCTTTTCATTAACCCAAGATGTAGGTAAGGGCGCTACTCCTTTCCCTGGATTGCTCCACTTTATCCTCGATACGTACCTTATATTACTAAGTGTTAAGCAAGGAGGTATCAAGTACCATTTTAAAAATCTTTGGTATGACGCGACCTGGGATTGAACCCAGGTCTCCCAGATCATTGGCGAACACTTTACCCACTGGACAATATATTTGTGTGTCATATGATGTCAAAGATAGATATGGCATAAAACCAACCAACCAACCAAAGGCTTACGAGTAAAATAATTTGAAGTGTTCTAGCTCTCTGAAACTAGTTGACAAGTTCACCTACCGAGGAAGTAGTGTCTCATCGACCGAGACAGACATCAAAACGCGACTAGCAAAAGCATAGACAGCGAACGATAGTCTATCAGTCATATGGAATTCAGACCTGACCGATAAAATGAAACGCAGTTTCTTCCAAGCAGCAGTCGTGTCGATACTGCTGTATGGATGCACTACATGAACCGAATTGGGGTTGACTACTATATGGATGCTCTACATAGACGCTAACTAAACGTAGGAGAAAAGGCTTGACGGCAACTACACAAGAACGCTGCGAGCAATATTGAACAAGTCCCAGCGCCAACACTCCACAAAGCAGCAGCTGTACGGCTATTTACCAACCATCACAAAAACTATCCAAGTGAGACAAACCAGACATGCGGGACACTGCTGGAGAAGTAAGGACGAACTAATAAATGATGTACTCCTGTGGATTCCTTCACATGAACGAGCAAATGCAGGACGACCAGCTAGAACCTACATACTGCAGCTCTGTGCCGATACAGAAGGTAGCCCTGAACACTTACCGGAAGCAATGGACAATGGAGAAGGGTGGCGAGAAAGGGTCAGGGATATCCGTGCTGATGGAGCGACATGATGATGATGATGATGATGATGATTTTTTTGTTTTGCTTTCTTGTCGAAGATATGTTAAGTAGAAAGATTTGTTGATGAAAGTCAAGTTATTCATTTCCAATAGTTTCAGGTCCCTGTTACGACTGGTTGATACGTAGGAAAGATAAGATATAAAATAGAATCGGACTTCTATTGTAAAAAATACGCAAAGATATTCATGAGCAATACAAAAAAGAAAGTATTAGAAAATCATTAAATTGTCGGCGAGCGTAGACCAGGGCGACCAGACGGCTCCCTTTTCAATAGCTACTACACCGAGGTGTAAGGGAGGGCGCTATTCCTTTCTCTGGATTGCTCCACTTTGCCCTTGATACGTACCTTATATTGCTGAGTGTTAAGCAAGTAGGTATCAAGTACCGTTTTCAAAGACTTTGGTATGACGCAAACTAGGATTGAACCCAGGTCTCCTGGGCCATTGGTGAACACTCTACCCACAAGGCCAATGAACCGGTTGGTCAGTAAACTGCACCTATACTGAATTTTTCGACTATATCTTTATTAACAATAAAGATATAATTAAAAAAAGTCATTGTAGGTGTAAATTACTGAGAACTTGAAAATTCTTTGATTTTTTTTCAAGGATAATTTTTTCGGGTGGTTCATAAATAAACATAAAAGAAACATTTTCATGTGAAGCGGAGATTCGTTTCGTTAAACTTATTTTCATGTCTATTTTGTATAATGTGTCGGCGTTGCTGACGTTCGAAAACGAAAAAAGCGAATTCTATATTTTTAATTATTAAATTTTTTAAATGTTTTAATCTTATGACTTTTGACTTGTTCCTAATTACGTGAGTCGTTATAATGTGGTCAACAGCAAAGTAGTGAGGGAGAATTAGGTTTTTATATCTGCCTCCCATCAGACAGGATTTGACGCAAGGTCATTTTTTACTGTGGGGACTTAGGGGTAAGTCGAGTGGGAACGAGTTGAAACTCGTGCCCTGCTGACCAAGTGGGGTTTTATGGCATATGAACCTTTTATAGGTTATTTAATGCCAAAACCATTTTTATATAAATAATCAGTTCTAATTCAAACATCACATTTTAGCGTAAGTACAATTTCAATGTCAAGAAGTTCCATTTCAATCAATTCAGTTTAGTATAATAAGTACGCGGTTTAAATATCAAAACAGTTCTATTTCAAGCAATTCAGTTTATCTTAAGTACGCTGTTTAGTTCTATTTGACCCATAGACAGGACCCTATCAGGTATTACTATTCCGGGCCAGAGTGAACCTGGGAGCGATGGCAATGAACGGGTACTCTTCATTCCCCAAAGTTCCAGCATTACTGGAACCTCACCATCAGATTGTTTAGTGTCACATCCAGGACACTCATTAGTGGGTTCTTACCCCTCTGCAGGGGTGCAGTCGGTGTATTCTACAGCCTCAGCCGACTGGGCAACCTGCTGACTAATGCTGGACATAGGATCGTTAGGTGAACGCGAACAATATAAGGCTTTGTCAAGCCTCCGGGCACGAAGCCAGGTAACCTTTCCGGTCATTGCTAAAATCAGACCCGAAGGCCTTGTACAATGCTTGTCATCAATTCTTCGCCCACCCGAAGGTGGTCCACCCGAAGCCGGTGGCCATTTGGCCTCAAATCTATCGTTGACATGATTCCCCGTCCGGCGCGAATGTCAGACAACCCAGCTAAAAAGTGGGGGGGAGTATATCAGCTAAGTAATAAGGACTCACTGTGGCATAGAGAGCAGCTTGCTGGGCTGCGACATTGTAGTAAGCGTGTTCGAATTGCCGACACTTTATTACATTCACTTTCGGAAAGGTATGAACCTTAGGAAAGGTATGAACCTCTTTATCCTCCAATCTAGGGTTAAATAGTATTACAACTGTTCTTTTACAAGAATGACGTTGATATTAGATAACCCACCAAGGTTGATATGCCATTAAACACTGAACCCAAGCAGCAAAGTAAAAATGTATTTCCTTGTCTGCATGAGTTCTTTAAAATATTTTCTCAGTTTGAAAATTTGATGATAGTCATTTTCTTTTCGAAATAAAGGACCCGTAGTTTTGATCATATAACATTTCATAATAGGTTTCGATCCCAGCTTCGGGAATCTAGCCTGTCTAGCCACACAGATAAGTTCTGATAGAACGAAACAGTCTGTCTGTGGATGACAATATATATATATATATATATATATATATATATATATATATATATATACTCACGCACACACTAACAAGTACACAGTCGATGACATGTACTAACGGGGAATTCCGGATAACGAAAATAGATAATCATAAAATATTGATAACCAGTTGGAACGATATAGTAATTTACGAAGCTTTTTTTTTTTTTAAATGTAGTTCAAGGCCTTATGAATGGAGCATCCAATGAGACTCGAACTCACTCATGAAGATTTATTTGTCTAACTTGCTATCCATTACACCACTCAAGGGACACTGATAGTAATTTCCCAAGCTTTTTGCCTGGACATGGCACAAAGCTATATGAATGGGGCACCCAACGAGACTCGAACTTACTCATAGAGGTTTACTAGTCTAGCTTGCTAAACATTACACCATCCGAGGCGTCCCAATTGGTACAATATAACCAGGTTTCTGTTTTAAAAACATGTGACTAAAAGACTCGTACAAAGAGAATTTTTTGTTCTTTTTTCGAATTTGTCACACAATGTAACGGCTGTTAATTTCCCTTGGTAATGCCAAGGCAACTCCTCATGAGAGGATTTGGGATGTCGGTAACAAAAAATAAAAAAATAAAAAATAAATTAAAAAAAAAACAAGATAAAAATGGTTTAATCTGATTCTATTTTGAATTAGTCCCTTCTCTTCTTTTGTCGAAGTTTGCCAATATCACCAACTACACAACAATTTTCAGACAATTCTAATAAAAATAAAAATATAAATAATTATAGCCTAAAGGAAATTAACAGAAGGTTTACTGGGAGAAATCAATATTTACTCCATAAATCTGGCTTTCATTTAACAAAATTCAACAAATCTAATAATTAAAAATATAGAATTCACCATTTTCGTTTTCGAACGTTAATAATGCCAACAAATGATACAAAACAGTCATGAAAATAAGTTTAAAGAAACGAATCTCAGCTTGACATAAAAATGTTTCTTTTACGTTTTTAATGAACCACAATAAAAAAAAAATTATCATTAGAAAACCAACGAATTTTCAAGTTCTCAGTAAATTACACCTATATTGAATTTTTCCAAATTATCTTTATTAACTGTTTTGCTCCATGGACATCTTTTCGTAAATTTGATCTATTTTATATTTCGCATTTCCAATTTATTACCCTGTTGTAAAATTGCCCTTCTGGTTTCCCGGGAGCCATCTGGTGGTCGTGTAATATGATTAAGGATTGTAATTAATTATGTTAGTTAATTGTTTTATTTCATTTAATTGTGGGTGTGGTAAAAAAAAAACTTTAAGGTTGAAGAGTAAGTTTGAAATTGAAAGGTCAAGATCGTGCAGATGTCTCACCGGATGTCAAAATAGGGTTGATAGTTTTGTTTTGAAATCGGTTTTAGGTAGGATATTAAAGATAAGCATTTTGGGGGCAATGTCAGCTGATATGAGAATGACGTGGCTAGAAAGTTTTAATACTAGGTGTTATTGGTCTAGTGGGTCGAGAGACCTGGGCTCAATCCCATGTTGCGTCATGCCAAAGACTTTAAAAATGGTACTTGATACCTTCTTGCTTAACACTCAGCAATATAAGGTATGTATCAAGGGTAAAGTGGAGCAATCCAGTGAAAGGAGTTGCGCCATTCCCTACATCCCGGTGTAGTAGCTGTTGAAAAGGGAACCTTTTGGTTGCCCTCGACTACTATCACCAACAACAAGCAACATTTCATTCAAAATAATTTAACGGATGTTACGAGAAGGGAGGAGGATTATCCGACTTCCCACCAAGTCAGATTTGACATTTTATTGTAGGGAACCATACACAAATCAGGATTCCTGCCAGGCCATCACAAAAATGCTTCTCATTTTTTGTCGAGAAATTTAGCCTTGTCAAACAGGTATTGCCTGGGGAGGTCGGCCCATTTTGTCCCAGGCAATCAAATTAATAACAATCACCAGGTATGAATGTAATACTGTGGCCTTGTGTGTGTGTGTGTGTGTGTGTGTGTGTGTAATTGGGTAGCTGTCTTTCCTTTAAGCATGTTTGATGAAGCTATAGACAGATCTTTTCAAGTTTCCAGATAAGTGTCTAGGTTTTAGGTTGGAATTGGAAGAGCAATTTACCCAAATTGTCCCGGGCACTTTCGGACCTTTCATAGGCCATCATCAGGGGTTGTTTGAGTGTTTAAAGGGTGTTTATTAAAGAGTTTGTTTTTTTAGGTTTTTTATAACATTACAAAATTACGTAAATGCTAAGTTGAATAAAACTGAGATGCCGATGACATCGAACGAATTTAAAACAGAACGCTATCAACGGAAATAGAGTATTATCAAGAAAAATAGAATATTAAAAAAAAAGGACTAAAGGCATTTCAAAATATTGTCAGTATTTTCTAAGTTAATTCTGTTTTGTTTTTGTTTTTTTGTTTTTGTTTTTTATCTGTAGGGCTTCAAGGATTAGTAGTCGTAACTTATTAATTTCGTGTGCAATTATAGTGGTGTTTTCGACTAGAATTTTTCGAAATTTGGATTTAGGAATAGAGTGGGTTTTAAGATATAGGGCTATAGAGTTAAAATCATTACGGTGCATAGTAAGACGTCTTGAAAGAGTCGGGGTGGTAAAATCAACGTACGTAATATTTTCGTTAGAGACACAGTCTCCTGAGTGACATTTGAACATATATACGACGTTTGTCCTATCAAAAAGTTCAGTGGAGGGGGAAGAGTTATTGGAATAAATTAGGTTGTTAGTTTTAAATTTGTTGTAGTAAATGATAAGTCTTATTTTTTGATAGGATCAGTAGGGAGAACATTTTTTGGATAAGTTTTTTTTAATATATGTTCATCTCTCTTATAATTATTATGAAATAGGTTTTTTTAGTAAATGTTTATTAATTGTTTGTGGTTTAGGGCATTGTCTATGTCATTTTGTTCCGTTTTATTAATGAAATGTTTAATTCCTGTATCGACAATGTAGTTGGGAAACCTATTGTTAATAAGTGTTTGTTTTATATTTCTAAGTTCATTAAAGAAGATAGTTTGAGTGGAAAATAGTAGTTTAACTCTGAAAATAAGTGTTTTTATGATGGGTTTTTTTTATAACGAAAGGTAAATTTACAATAAAAATTGAAGGTCCAGGTGTTATATTTTGACCTTCGACCCAGCCCCAAAAATGCTATTCCTAGGTGATACACCGGAAGGAAGTGACACATTCCAATGGCCAGTAATCGAAAGAGATCGCGTGAGCGGATTAAGGCTTATGATATGGGACAAGGTGAAGTTCTCATTGTGCCATTACAGTCATGCACCGGAAGAGAGTAACCTCTGAACTGCATGACAGTTATTTCCGCTTGATGACGATTAAACATCCGATTCAAAGATCCAGTAAGCGATCGTGTGGGCGTTGAGTTATTATTTAACTTAGTTGAGTTTGGGGTGCCAAAGCAGTTGCCAGCAGACTCCCAGAGGGTTAGAGACGAGATATGGTAGGGAAGGCCACACCCGACCGAGGGGGACCTCGGAAACCCCCGATGCAGTTGCCAGGAGAGTTCCAGACAGTAGAGACCAGATGTGGTAGGGAAGGCCACACCCGACCGAGGGGGCTCTCGGAAAACCCCCGATGCAGTTGCCAGCAGACTCCCAGAGGGTTAGAGACGAGATGTGGTAGGGAAGGCCACACCAGACCGAGGGGGCCCTCGCAAAAGCCCCGATGGAGTAGACCCCAACATCAGGAGAACAATAAAGACACAACGTGACGGTCATAACAGTGGGGTCAAAATATGAAGTTTACGTTCGGTCTCCAGCATCCTCTCACATGCAAACCCTTAAACAACCCTTTCAAACCCTTGCAATAAAGTGAGAGGTATATATTTTCTAAAGAAGTCTTCATGCGTCCTTCATTCCTGCTTCCTTTCTTCATGCGTCTTTATCGTTGTGTCGTTGTGATGCTGCATGAACGTGTAAATGACTATATAACACAGGGATTAATGTTGGTTGTTTCTTTATATGTGGAGGTGGTAAATACGTCAATGTTGCTCATGTCTATTCGGACCCGGAGAAATGTTTTTTATTGTTAATATTGATTTCTTAGGTGAAATTAAGAACGGAGTGATTTTGAAAAGTCTCTTGTATAATGCTAATATATATATATATATATATATATAGTCTACTCTATTCTCTCTCACTCTCTCTCTCTCTCTCTATATATATATATACTCTCCATCTCTCTCTCTCTCTCTCTCTATATATATATATATATATATAGTCTACTCTATTCTCTCTCACTCTCTCTCTCTCTCTATATATATATATATACTCTCCATCTCTCTCTCTCTCTCTATATATATATATATATATATAGTCTACTCTATTCTCTCTCACTCTCTCTCTCTCTATATATATATATATATATACTCTCCATCTCTCTCTCTCTATATATATATATATATATATATATATAGTCTACTCTATTCTCTCTCACTCTCTCTCTCTCTCTCTATATATATATATACTCTCCATCTCTCTCTCTCTCTATATATATATATATATATATAGTCTACTCTATTCTCTCTCACTCTCTCTCTCTC